>OW679202.1:66442960-66814840 GCA_940337035.1 Agriotes lineatus
GTTGTATGATGTTTTATTATAATTAATGAAATGCCTGCAACATCGCAAGTGCATCTTGGCAAGCAATTTATATTAAAGCAGGCTTCGAATTATTCTCATACTAGACTTTTATCAATATCATGTTCAGTTAGGTTGCTTAAAAGCCGAAATTGATCAATACACAACTTCGGCGTGTTTCAGGCTGCTATATTTTTCGTCGTTGCAAACATAGCAGTGCTGTAGCTAAGTTTCTACAACATAAGCAGCGATGTATGATGTTTTATTATAATTAAGGAAATGCCTGTAACATCGCATCGGGTATAGTAGCGGTCCTCTTTAAGAAATAATATTGCTATGGTTTATTAGAGTACATCTTGGCAAGCAATTTAAATTAAAGCAGGCTTCGAATTGTTCTCAGAATAGACTTTTATCAATATCACGTTCAGTTAGGTTGCTTAAAAGCCGAAATTCATCAATACACAACTTCGGCGTGTTTCAGGCTGCCATATTTTTTCGTCTTTGCAAACATAGCAGTACTGTAGCTAAGTTTCTACAACATAAGCAGCGTTGTATGATGTTTTATTATAATTAATGAAATGCCTGCAACATCGCAAGTGCATCTTGGCAAGCAATTTAAATTAAAGCAGGCTTCGAATTATTCTCAGAATAGACTTTTATCAATATCACGTTCAGTTAGGTTGCTTAAAAGCCGAAATTGATCAATACACAACTTCGGCGTGTTTCAGGCTGGTATATTTTTTCGTCTTTGCAAACATAGCAGTACTGTAGCTAAGTTTCTACAACATAAGCAGCGTTTTATGATGTTTTATTATAATTAATGAAATGCCTACAACATCGCAAGTGCATCTTGGCAAGCAATTTATATTAAAGCAGGCTTCGAATTATTCTCATACTAGACTTTTATCAATATCACGTTCAGTTAGGTTGCTTAAAAGCCGAAATTCATCAATACACAAATTCGGCGTATTTCAGGCTGCTATATTCGTCTTTGCAAACATAGCAGTACTCTAGCTAAGTTTCTACAACATACGCAGCGTTGTATGATGTTTTATTATAATTAATGAAATACCTGTAACATCGCATCGGGTATAGTAGCGGTCTCCTTTAAGAAATAATATTGCTATGGTATATTAGAGTACATCTTGGCAAGCAATTTAAATTAAAGCAGGCTTCGAATTATTCTCAGAATAGACTTTTATCAATATCACGTTCAGTTAGGTTGCTTAAAAGCCGAAATTGATCAATACACAACTTCGGCGTGTTTCAGGCTGCTATATTTTTCGTCTTTGCAAACATAGCAGTACTGTAGCTAAGTTTCTACAACATAAGCAGCGTTGTATGATGTTTTATTATAATTAATGAAATGCCTGTAACATCGCATCGGGTATAGTAGCGGTCCTCTTTAAAAAATAATATTGCTATGGTTTATTAGAGTACATCTTGGCTAGCAATTTAAATTAAAGCAGGCTTCGAATTATTCTCATACTAGACTTTTATCAATATCATGTTCAGTTAGGTTGCTTAAAAGCCGAAATTGATCAATACACAACTTCGGCGTGTTTCAGGCTGCTATATTTTTCGTC
The DNA here is from genome assembly GCA_940337035.1 of Agriotes lineatus. Lineage (NCBI taxonomy): Eukaryota > Metazoa > Arthropoda > Insecta > Coleoptera > Elateridae > Agriotes > Agriotes lineatus. Next base: position 66,444,544 of record OW679202.1, read on the forward strand.
TTTGCAAACATAGCAGTGCTGTAGCTAAGTTTCTACAACATAAGCAGCGATGTATGATGTTTTATTATAATTAATGAAATGCCTGTAACATCGCATCGGGTATAGTAGCGGTCCTCTTTAAAAAATAATATTGCTATGGTTTATTAGAGTACATCTTGGCAAGCAATTTAAATTAAAGCAGGCTTCGAATTGTTCTCAGAATAGACTTTTATCAATATCACGTTCAGTTAGGTTGCTTAAAAGCCGAAATTCATCAATACACAACTTCGACGTGTTTCAGGCTGCTATATTTTTTCGTCTTTGCAAACATAGCAGTACTGTAGCTAAGTTTCTACAACATAAGCAGCGTTGTATGATGTTTTATTATAATTAATGAAATACCTGTAACATCGCATCGGGTATAGTAGCGGTCTCCTTTAAGAAATAATATTGTTATGGTTTATTAGAGTACATCTTGGCAAGCAATTTAAATTAAAGCAGGCTTCGAATTATTCTCAGAATAGACTTTTATCAATATCACGTTCAGTTAGGTTGCTTAAAAGCCGAAATTGATCAATACACAACTTCGGCGTGTTTCAGGCTGCTATATTTTTCGTCTTTGCAAACATAGCAGTACTCTAGCTAAGTTTCTACAACATAAGCAGCGATGTATAATGTTTTAGTATAATTAATGAAATGCCTGTAACATCGCATCGGGTATAGTAGCGGTCTTCTTATTTATTTATTTATTTATTTATTGTGTATTGGGGGCTGCAAACGGGACTAGCCCAAAATAGCAGCTACGATGTATATATAAGTTACATTTAATTTATTTTTTTTTAAATTATATTTTATTTTATTTTATTTTATTTTATTTTTATTTTATTTTATTTTATTATATTTTTTTTAAGTTTTTTTGCCGTTTAACAATAATTTTGGAGGCATGAATTCTTGAAATGGTTCCTTACAAAAGCAATGCTATTTTGAAATGCATCAATATCATTTAATTGGTTTACTGTATCGGACATCCTATTGAGAGGTGAATTTGAGTTATAATTAGTTCGTGAAAATGCTTTATAAACAATTAATTTGTTGCGTAGGCTGTACGTAGGTATATTTAGGTTAATTAAGGCTAGCAAAGGAGGTGAGTCTATTACTGATTTTAGAATTTTTATAAAAATTATAACATCATTCAACGACCTTCTGTCTCTGATTGTTAGCATTTTAAAATATTTACAAGATGATAAATAAGTGTCACCAACAGTCGGGCATTTTCTACACAAAAAAGAAAGAAACCTTATTTGAATTTTTTCAATTCGATTAATGTAGATTAGGTAACATGGATTCCAAATGCAACTGCAATAACTCAAGATGGAATGAACATATGCGTTATAAACGGTAATGATGCTATTAGAATTGGTGAAGTATTTGGTTGTTCTGACTATAAATCCCAACATTTTATTTGCCTTCTTACAAATAAAATCGACGTGATTGTCAAAACTCATTTTTGAATCAAACATCACTCCCAAGTCCTTCACCACTTCCACCGTTGACAATTTTTGATTAGAAATATGGTAAGAGTGTATAATTTTATTAACATTTCTCGTGAATGTTATTTGATGACATTTAGAATAATTCAAAAATAATTTATTGTTTTGGCAGTATTCAACTAAATTTACGAGATCACTTTGTAATTTAAGGCAGTCTTCCATGCAGGTAATATTTTTGAATATCTTTAAATCATCTGCATATAGCAATACTTCAGTATTTTGAAAACAGTCAACAATATCGTTGATATATAAAATAAATAATAGAGGTCCTAAGTGAGATCCTTGGGGAACCCCTGAGGTTGTAAGGAAAAACTTAGAGCAAAACCCACCTACTGATACTGCTTGCGAGCGATTTCGAATATAAGAGCAGACCCATCTGAGGAGTGTGCCATGAACGTTAGATTTAGCAAGTTTTTTGAGCAAAATATAATGGTTTATTTTGTCAAATGCCTTACTAAAATCGGTATACACAGCATTCACCTGGAAACACTCATCCATAGATTTAAAAATAAAATTTGTGTAGCATAATAAATTCGTTTCCACAGATCTGTTCTTGAGAAATCCATGTTGTTGCAAATTTATATTTTGTTTAACAGAAGAATATATTTCGTCAAGTATTATTTTCTCGAAGATTTTAGGTATAACGGATAATTTACAAATTGGTCTATAATTAACAATGTCGGAACTATCTCCCGATTTAAATATAGGTATTATAATGGATTTTTTCCAGTACGTTGGAAATATTCCACTCGCAAGTGATTTTTTAAACAATATTGATAAAGGAAATGTAAAACCATTACAGCAGCATTTTAGCAGCAATGGAGGTATGTCGTCTAGACCAGGTCCCTTATTTTTGTCAAGTGATCGTAACCTATTATGAAGTCTACAAGAATTTATTAGGTTTTCAGCGAAATTATAGTCATGTGAAGAGGTATGAAACGAATTTAAGAAGTCGTTCGAAAAATTATCGTCATTTTCGTAAACTGATTTGAAGAACGATGCAAATAATTCTGAAACCGACTGGCCATCATCTGCTGTTTTTCCGTTATAGTAGAGCTTGTGTGGAATATTAGATGAGTTGAATTTTTTAGATTTCATAAATTTCCAAAAATATTTAGGATTATTTAAAATACTTTCTTGCGTCCGTTCTATGTAATTTTTATAATCCTTTGCTATTAAAAGTTTACTACGGCCTCTAAGAGTACTGAAAGTTAGATAATCTAATTTATTGTTATACTTCTTCCACTTTTTATGATATTTTTTCTTTTCTTTTATAACCTTTATAGTAGCAAGGGAAAACCAAGTCGGAAAACGGTTATTATTATTAATTATTAATTTAGGAACACGTACTTCAAAAATTTCAGTCAATTTCGTATAGAACACCTCAACGGCCGTATTGACATCCAATTTATCCAATAATGCGCTCCAATCAATAGACATCAAGTCGTTATCTATTTGTATAAAATTTGAACAAGAAAAATTAAATTTGCATACCTGATTGTTGACTGATTTATCCTGAACATTCAAATTTATCAATATTTCTAGTGATGGATGGTGATTGTCTTCAGGAACTAAGAAAAATTACTTCTAACAACATTTATTGCACGACCACTGTTGCTCAGAACCAAATCAAGTATCCTGTTGTTAACATTTAGATGAGAGTTGTACTGACCGAGTCCACAGAACGACGCAGCATCAATGAAAGAAATCGACTGCTGATTGCAGTAATGCGTCGGTTTTAGAAACGATGTATTTTTGTTAATTGTCCATGAAATATCCGGTAAATTAAAATCTCCACATATTAACACCGCGGCGTCCTGGTTCTCGGCCAGCAACACACAGAGATTTTCTACAAATGTTCGGAACGCATTTTTATCACCAGGGGGCAGGTAGACAACGCATAGATAAATTTTGCGTGGCCCTTGTTCTATTGCAATCCATATGTCCTCCGCCGAAGTTGACCAGTTTGGTAAATGATATGAGGATATTTTGTTATTTACGCCGACAAGAACACCTCCGCCACCTTGTTTACTTGATGCAGATGATTCGCGGTCCCTCCGGTACACGTTGAAATTAGATGTACTGAATAACTCTCCATCACTAATTCCCGACACCAGGCCACTTTCCGTAAGAGAAATTATATCGAACCCGCAGATTAGTGTGTTTTTGTAGAACTCATGAGTCTTAGTTCGTAAACCGCGCACATTTTGGTAGAAGATACTTAAAGCCATTTTGCCGCGAAAAATCAACAACTGTTTTAATTTGAATGTTAAGAGTTTATAGTTTAGATAGGTCGGCTTCGGATTTAATCGTTTTTGCAGGAGCTGTCTCATTTTTTTCGTATAAGAATTGTACAGTTGCGAACCCACACAAACTTGTAGTTAAGAAATAATATTGCTATGGTTTATTAGAGTACATCTTGGCAAGCAATTTAAATTAAAGCAGGCTTCGAATTATTCTCAGAATAGACTTTTATCAATATAACGTTCAGTTAGGTTGCTTAAAAGCCGAAATTCATCAATACACAACTTCGGCGTATTTCAGGCTGCTATATTTCGTCTTTGCAAACATAGCAGTGCTGTAGCTAAGTTTCTACAACATAAGCAGAATTATATGATGTTTTATTATAATTAATGAAATGCCTGTAACATCGCATCGGGTATAGTAGCGGTCTTCTTTAAGAAATAATATTGCTATGGTTTATTAGAGTACATCTTGGCAAGCAATTTAAATTAAAGCAGCCTTCGAATTATTCTCAGAATAGACTTTTATCAATATCACGTTCAGTTAGGTTGCTTAAAAGCCGAAATTCATCAATACACAACTTCGGCGTGTTCCAGGCTGCTATATTTTTTCGTCTTTGCAAACATAGCAGTACTGTAGCTAAGTTTCTACAACATAAGCAGCGTTGTATGATGTTTTATTATAATTAATGAAATGCCTGCAACATCGCAAGTGCATCTTGGCAAGCAATTTATATTAAAGCAGGCTTCGAATTATTCTCAGAATAGACTTTTATCAATATCACGTTCAGTTAGTTTGCTTAAAAGCCGAAATTCATCAATACACAACTTCGGCGTGTTTCAGGCTGCTATATTTTTTCGTCTTTGCAAACATAACAGTACTGTAGCTAAGTTTCTACAACATAAGCAACGTTGTATGATGTTATATTATAATTAATGAAATGCCTGCAACATCGCAAGTGCATCTTGGCAAGCAATTTATATTAAAGCAGGCTTCGAATTATTCTCAGAATAGACTTTTATCAATATAACGTTCAGTTAGGTTGCTTAAAAGCCGAAATTCATCAATACACAACTTCGGCGTATTTCAGGCTGCTATATTTCGTCTTTGCAAACATAGCAGTGCTGTAGCTAAGTTTCTACAACATAAGCAGAATTATATGATGTTTTATTATAATTAATGAAATGCCTGTAACATCGCATCGGGTATAGTAGCGGTCTTCTTTAAGAAATAATATTGCTATGGTTTATTAGAGTACATCTTGGCAAGCAATTTAAATTAAAGCAGTCTTCGAATTATTCTCAGAATAGACTTTTAACAATATCACGTTCAGTTAGGTTGCTTAAAAGCCGAAATTCATCAATACACAACTTCGGCGTGTTCCAGGCTGCTATATTTTTTCGTCTTTGCAAACATAGCAGTAGGTACTGTAGCTAAGTTTCTACAACATAAGCAGCGTTGTATGATGTTTTATTATAATTAATGAAATGCCTGCAACATCGCAAGTGCATCTTGGCAAGATATTTAAATTAAAGCAGGCTTCGAATTATTCTCAGAATAGACTTTTATCAATATCACGTTCAGTTAGTTTGCTTAAAAGCCGAAATTCATCAATACACAACTTCGGCGTGTTTCAGGCTGCTATATTTTTTCGTCTTTGCAAACATAGCAGTACTGTAGCTAAGTTTCTACAACATAAGCAACGTTGTATGATGTTTTATTATAATTAATGAAATGCCTCCAACATCGCAAGTGCATCTTGGCAAGCAATTTATATTAAAGCAGGCTTCGAATTATTCTCAGAATAGACTTTTATCAATATCACGTTCAGTTAGGTTGCTTAAAAGCCGAAATTCATCAATACACAAATTCGGCGTATTTCAGGCTGCTATATTTCGTCTTTGCAAACATAGCAGTACTGTAGCTAAGTTTCTACAACATAAGCAGCGTTGTATGATGTTTTATTATAATTAATGAAATGCCTGCAACATCGCAAGTGCATCTTGGCAAGCAATTTATATTAAAGCAGGCTTCGAATTATTTTCAGAATAGACTTTTATCAATATCACGTTCAGTTAGGTTGCTTAAAAGCCGAAATTCATCAATACACAACTTCGGCGTATTTCAGGCTGCTATATTTCGTCTTTGCAAACATAGCAGTGCTGTAGCTAAGTTTCTACAACATTAGCAGCGTTGTATGATGTTTTATTATAATTAATGAAATGCCTGTAACATCGCATCGGGTATAGTAGCGGTCTTCTTTAAGAAATAATATTGCTATGGTTTATTACAGTGCAGTTTGGCAAGCAATTTAAATTAAAGCAGGCTTCAAATTATTCTCAGAATAGACTTTTATCAATATCACGTTTAGTTAGGTTACTTAAAAGCCGAAATTGGTCAATACACAACTTCGGCGTGTTTCAGGCTGCTATATTTTTTCGTCTTTGCAAACATAGCAGTACTGTAGCTAAGTTTCTACAACATAAGCAGCGTTATATGATGTTTTATTATAATTAATGAAATGCCTGCAACATCGCAAGTGCATCTTGGTAAGCAATTTATATTAAAGCAGGCTTCGAATTATTCTCAGAATAGACTTTTATCAATATCACGTTCAGCTAGGTTGCTTAAAAGCCGAAATTGGTCAATACACAACTTCGGAGTGTTTCAGGCTGCTATATTTTTTCGTCTTTGCAAACATAGCAGTACTGTAGCTAAGTTTCTACAACATAAGCAGCGTTGTATGATGTTTTATTATAATTAATGAAATGCCTGCAACATCGCAAGTGCACCTTGGCAAGCAATTTATATTAAAGCAGGCTTCGAATTATTCTCAGAATAGACTTTTATCAATATCACGTTCAGTTAGGTTGCTTAAAAGCCGAAATTCATCAATACACAACTTCGGCGTATTTCAGGCTGCTATATTTCGTCTTTGCAAACATAGCAGTGATGTAGCTAAGTTTCTACAACATTAGCAGCGTTGTATGATGTTTTATTATAATTAATGAAATGCCTGTAACATCGCATCGGGTATAGTAGCGGTCTTCTTTAAGAAATAATATTGCTATGGTTTATTACAGTGCATTTTGGCAAGCAATTTATATTAAAGCAGGCTTCGAATTATTCTCAGAATAGACTTTTATCAATATCACGTTCAGTTAGGTTGCTTAAAAGCCGAAATTGGTCAATACACAACTTCGGCGTGTTTCAGGCAGCTATATTTTTTCGTCTTTGCAAACATAGCAGTACTTTAGCTAAGTTTCTACAACATAAGCAGCGTTGTATGATGTTTTATTATAATTAATGAAATGCCTGCAACATCGCAAGTGCATCTTGGCAAGCAATTTATATTAAAGGAGGCTTCGAATTATTATTCTCCTTAGCATAGAATTTCGGCTTAGACCGCGTAGTATTTGTATATGAACACCCAGCATTTTCTGGCTTAATGTGCCTTGCACCTTGTGAAGTCGAGCAAAAACCCGCTCGATGGCCATGCTCTTTGGTGGCTCGTGTTGTTTGAGTATCTTGAGAACGAGGATACTTAGGCAGATTTGGCCGTTTTGCTGTTTGTGCATCCATATTCACTAACGTTTCGCAAGACCTTGCAGCTTGCATCATCAGAGTGAAAGTCGCACTAAGAACCGAAGGTCGGTGTGGAGCTATTTATAGTCCTCTGTGCCAGGCGCGCGGAGTGGCGTAACGCTGGCGCTGGTTGGTCGTCCGAGTGCAACGTAATCCGTGGGGCGTGGCCGTATGACGCAGAGTGGTTGTAACGCTTTAGATCGTGTATCACAGGGGTCCACGTTTTACTAAGCTTAAAGCCATCTTCCCTGTTGATATTATTTGGATGTTTTTCTATTTCTATGGCTTCACGTATCACTCGCGGGAAGTAATGAGGTATTCTGGCAAGTACTTTGGCATGCTCAAATTCTAAAGTGTGCCCATTTGTAAACGTATGCTCAGCTACGGCTGATTTTGTGATGCGTTTGTGTTTGCAATCGCCTTTATGTTCTTGGAGTCTTAGATCAACGGAACGACCAGTCTGTCCAATGTAACTCGAGCCGCAAGAACAAGGAATGCGATATACGCCAGCGGTTTTTAAACTTGGAATCTTGTCTTTTACCGATCTGAAGCCGTTACCCAAAGTTTCCTTGCTCGTGAACACGGTTTTGACGTTGCATCGTTGCAGGACACGTCCTATCTTATCAGTTGAGCCTTTAACGTAAGGTAGAAATGCTAAGCCTTCCAGAGGTGGAGATTCTTCTTTAGCCTTTTTTTTTGTCATAGTCTTGTCTAGTGCTTTTCGTATGGCGGTAGTTGTGTATCCGTTCCTTTGTAAAGAGTCAAACAGATGTAGCTTTTCTCTCTCTAGATTTTCCTCGTCTGAGATACGAACGGCTCTTGTCGCCAGAGTCTGGAGAACTGTTGCTTTTTGCATTGGATGATGATGTGAGTCAGCATTTAGATATCTGTCCGTGTGTGTTTTCTTTCTATAGACTGCATGTCCTAAACTGCCATCTGATTTACGTTTCACCAGGACGTCTAGAAACGGAATACTGCAATTTTCCTCTACTTCCATTGTGAATTGTATCTTGGGATGTACAGAATTCAGGTGTTTTAGAAACAGATTCAATGTCTGGCGTCCATGTGACCAGATGACAAAGGTATCATCTACATATCTCAACCAGCAAGTCGGTTTTAGCTGCGCTTGTTCGAGAGCCTTGGTTTCAAAAGCTTCCATGTAGATATTAGCGATAACAGGTGATAGCGGTGAACCCATGGCCGCTCCTTCGACTTGTTCGTATATTTTATTGTTCCAACTGAAGTAAGTGTTTTTCAGGCAAATTTCAACAAGTTCAACTTGGTCTGTAGGCAAGAGATCTTTGAGCATTACTAGCACCTCATCAACCGGCACTTTCGTGAAGAGTGATACTACGTCGAAACTGACTAGGAGATCATCTTTCTTTAACTTTATGTTCTTTAGTTTCTGGACAAACTCTGCTGAATCCTTGACAAAGGAGTCTGTTTTACCAGTTAGAGGCTGTAGTATACTGGTTAAATGTCTTGCTAAAGCATGTGTAGGAGAATTGATCGCGCTGACAATTGGTCTCAACGGCACGCCCTCCTTATGTATCTTAGGTAGGCCATACATGCGAGGAGTTATTGCATTTCTAGGAATCAATCGGTGCTTTAAAGTGGGATCGATACTATCGGAGCATTTTATGGCAGAGGTTATCTTTGTTTTGAGAGAGGTAGTGGGATTGCGGTGTAGACTTTTGTAAGTTGTATCACATAGTAAGACTTCCATCTTCGCATTATAATCTTCAGTGTTCATTACCACAGTAGCATTTCCTTTGTCAGCTTTGAGAACGACAATGTCTTTGTTCTTCTTTAATGCTGTAGCTGCCTCTCTCTCTGCTTTACTGATGTTGGAGCGGGGCGGTTTCGCTCTTCTTAAAATACAAGACACATCCTGTCGGATGATTTCTGCATCTTTTCTGGGAAGTTTTTGGATTGCTGCTTCCACTCCACATATTATCTCCTCCACAGGTATTTGCTTAGGGGCTACGGCGAAGTTAAAACCTTTCTTTAGTAAGGATGTGGTCTGTTTATCCAGTTGTATGTTGCTAAGGTTTACGATTACTTTGTCCGTAGCCAATTGTTTCGAAGACTGCTTAGGCGCTAGCTTATCATATTTGGCAGATTGCTTAGCTGTTGCTTGTTCCAGTGTGTTGTGTGCTTCGAATTATTCTCAGAATAGACTTTTATCAATATCACGTTCAGTTAGGTTGCTTAAAAGCCGAAATTCATCAATACACAACTTCGGCGTGTTTCAGGCTGCTATATTTTTTCGTCTTTGCAAACATAGCAGTACTGTAGCTAAGTTTCTACAACATAAGCAGCGTTGTATGATGTTTTATTATAATTAATGAAATGCCTGCAACATCGCAAGTGCATCTTGGCAAGCAATTTATATTAAAGCAGGCTTCGAATTATTCTCAGAATAGACTTTTATCAATATCACGTTCAGTTAGGTTGCTTAAAAGCCGAAATTCATCAATACACAACTTCGGCGTATTTCAGGCTGCTATATTTCGTCTTTGCAAACATAGCAGTGCTGTAGCTAAGTTTCTACAACGTTAGCAGCGTTGTATGATGTTTTATTATAATTAATGAAATGCCTGTAACATCGCATCGGGTATAGTAGCGGTCTTCTTTAAGAAATAATATTGCTATGGTTTATTACAGTGCATTTTGGCAAGCAATTTAAATTAAAGCAGGCTTCGAATTATTCTCAGAATAGACTTTTATCAATATCACGTTTAGTTAGGTTGCTTAAAAGCCGAAATTGATCAATACACAACTTCGGCGTGTTTCAGGCTGCTATATTTTTTCGTCTTTGCAAACATAGCAGTACTGTAGCTAAGTTTCTACAACATAAGCAGCGTTGTATGATGTTTTATTATAATTAATGAAATGCCTGCAACATCGCAAGTGCATCTTGGCAAGCAATTTATATTAAAGCAGGCTTCGAATTATTCTCAGAATAGACTTTTATCAATATCACGTTCAGTTATGTTGCTTAAAAGCCGAAATTCATCAATACACAACTTCGGCGTATTTCAGGCTGCTATATTTCGTCTTTGCAAACATAGCAGTGCTGTAGCTAAGCTTCTACAACGTTAGCAGCGTTGTATGATGTTTTATTATAGATAATGAAATGCCTGTAACATCGCATCGGGTATAGTAGCGGTCTTCTTTAAGAAATAATATTGCTATGGTTTATTACAGTGCATTTTGGCAAGCAATTTAAATTAAAGCAGGTTTCGAATTATTCTCAGAATAGACTTTTATCAATATCACGTTTAGTTAGGTTGCTTAAAAGCCGAAATTGATCAATACACAACTTCGGCGTGTTTCAGGCAGCTATATTTTTTCGTCTTTGCAAACATAGCAGTACTGTAGCTAAGTTTCTACAACATAAGCAGCGTTGTATGATGTTTTATTATAATTAATGAAATGCCTGCAACATCGCAAGTGCATCTTGGCAAGCAATTTATATTAAAGCAGGCTTCAAATTATTCTCATAATAGACTTTTATCAATATCACGTTCAGTTAGGTTGCTTAAAAGCCGAAATTGATCAATACACAACTTCGGCGTGTTTCAGGCTGCTATATTTTTTCGTCTTTGCAAACATAGCAGTACTGTAGCTAAGTTTCTACAACATAAGCAGCTTTGTATGATGTTTTATTATAATTAATGAAATGCCTGCAACATATCGCAAGTGCATCTTGGCAAGCAATTTATATTAAAGCAGGCTTCGAATTAATCTCAGAATAGACTTTTATCAATATCACGTTCAGTTAGGTTGCTTAAAAGCCGAAATAGATCAATACACAACTTCGGCGTGTTTCAGGCTGCTATATTTTTTCGTCTTTGCAAACATAGCAGTACTGTAGCTAAGTTTCTACAACATAAGCAGCGTTGTATGATGTTTTATTATAATTAATGAAATGCCTGTAACATCGCATCGGGATTAGTAGCGGTCTTCTTTAAGAAATAATATTGCTATGGTTTATTACAGTGCATTTTGGCAAGCAATTTAAATTAAAGCAGGCTTCGAATTATTCTCAGAATAGACTTTTATCAATATCACGTTCAGTTAGGTTGCTTAAAAGCCGAAATAGATCAATACACAACTTCGGCGTGTTTCAGGCTGCTATATTTTTTCGTCTTTGCAAACATAGCAGTACTGTAGATAAGTTTCTACAACATAAGCAGCGTTGTATGATGTTTTATTATAATTAATGAAATGCCTTCAACATCGCAAGTGCATCTTGGCAAGCAATTTATATTAAAGCAGGCTTCGAATTATTCTCATAATAGACTTTTATCAATATCACGTTCAGTTAGGTTGCTTAAAAGCCGAAATTCATCAATACACAACTTCGGCGTATTTCAGGCTGCTATATTTCGTCTTTGCAAACATAGCAGTGCTGTAGCTAAGTTTCTACAACATAAGCAGAATTATATGATGTTTTATTATAATTAATGAAATGCCTGTAACATCGCATCGGGTATAGTAGCGGTCTTCTTTAAGAAATAATATTAATATGGTTTATTACAGTGCATTTTGGCAAGCAATTTAAATTAAAGCAGGCTTCGAATTATTCTCAGAATAGACTTTTATCAATATCACGTTCAGTTAGGTTGCTTAAAAGCCGAAATTGGTCAATACACAACTTCGGCGTGTTTCAGGCTGTTATATTTTTTCGTCTTTGCAAACATAGCAGTACTGTAGCTAAGTTTCTACAACATAAGCAGCATTGTATGATGTTTTATTATAATTAATGAAATGCCTGCAACATCGCAGGTGCATCTTGGCAAGCAATTTATATTAAAGCAGGCTTCGAATTATTCTCAGAATAGACTTTTATCAATATCACGTTCAGTTAGGTTGCTTAAAAGCCGAAATTGGTCAATACACAACTTCGGCGTGTTTCAGGCTGCTATATTTTTTCGTCTTTGCAAACATAGCAGTACTGTAGCTAAGTTTCTACAACATAAGCAGCGTTGTATGATGTTTTATTATAATTAATGAAATGCCTGCAACATCGCAAGTGCATCTTGGCAAGCAATTTATATTAAAGCAGGCTTCGAATTATTCTCAGAATAGACTTTTATCAATATCACGTTCAGTTAGGTTGCTTAAAAGCCGAAATTCATCAATACACAACTTTGGCGTATTTCAGGCTGCTATATTTCGTCTTTGCAAACATAGCAGTGCTGTAGCTAAGTTTCTACAACGTTAGCAGCGTTGTATGATGTTTTATTATAGATAATGAAATGCCTGTAACATCGCATCGGGTATAGTAGCGGTCCTCTTTAAGAAATAATATTGCTATGGTTTATTACAGTGCATTTTGGCAAGCAATTTAAATTAAAGCAGGTTTCGAATTATTCTCAGAATAGACTTTTATCAATATCACGTTTAGTTAGGTTGCTTAAAAGCCGAAATTGATCAATACACAACTTCGGCGTGTTTCAGGCTGCTATATTTTTTCGTCTTTGCAAACATAGCAGTACTGTAGCTAAGTTTCTACAACATAAGCAGCGTTGTATGATGTTTTATTATAATTAATGAAATGCCTGCAACATCGCATGTGCACCTTGCCAAGCAATTTATATTAAAGCAGGCTTCAAATTATTCTCATAATAGACTTTTATCAATATCACGTTCAGTTAGGTTGCTTAAAAGCCGAAATTGATCAATACACAACTTCGGCGTGTTTCAGGCTGCTATATTTTTTCGTCTTTGCAAACATAGCAGTACTGTAGCTAAGTTTCTACAACATAAGCAGCTTTGTATGATGTTTTATTATAATTAATGAAATGCCTGCAACATATCGCAAGTGCATCTTGGCAAGCAATTTATATTAAAGCAGGCTTCGAATTAATCTCAGAATAGACTTTTATCAATATCACGTTCAGTTAGGTTGCTTAAAAGCCGAAATAGATCAATACACAACTTCGGCGTGTTTCAGGCTGCTATATTTTTTCGTCTTTGCAAACATAGCAGTACTGTAGCTAAGTTTCTACAACATAAGCAGCGTTGTATGATGTTTTATTATAATTAATGAAATGCCTGTAACATCGCATCGGGATTAGTAGCGGTCTTCTTTAAGAAATAATATTGCTATGGTTTATTACAGTGCATTTTGGCAAGCAATTTAAATTAAAGCAGGCTTCGAATTATTCTCAGAATAGACTTTTATCAATATCACGTTCAGTTAGGTTGCTTAAAAGCCGAAATAGATCAATACACAACTTCGGCGTGTTTCAGGCTGCTATATTTTTTCGTCTTTGCAAACATAGCAGTACTGTAGCTAAGTTTCTACAACATAAGCAGCGTTGTATGATGTTTTATTATAATTAATGAAATGCCTTCAACATCGCAAGTGCATCTTGGCAAGCAATTTATATTAAAGCAGGCTTCGAATTATTCTCATAATAGACTTTTATCAATATCACGTTCAGTTAGGTTGCTTAAAAGCCGAAATTGGTCAATACACAACTTCGGCGTGTTTCAGGCTGCTATATTTCGTCTTTGCAAACATAGCAGTGCTGTAGCTAAGTTTCTACAACATTAGCAGCGTTGTAGGATGTTTTATTATAATTAATGAAATGCCTGTAACATCGCATCGGGTATAGTAGCGGTCTTCTTTAAGAAATAATATTGCTATGGTTTATTACAGTGCATTTTGGCAAGCAATTTAAATTAAAGCAGACTTCGAATTATTCTCAGAATAGACTTTTATCAATATCACGTTCAGTTAGGTTGCTTAAAAGCCGAAATTGGTCAATACACAACTTCGGCGTGTTTCAGGCTGCTATATTTTTTCGTCTTTGCAAACATAGCAGTACTGTAGCTAAGTTTCTACAACATAAGCAGCATTGTATGATGTTTTATTATAATTAATGAAATGCCTGCAACATCGCAAGTGCATCTTGGCAAGCAATTTATATTAAAGCAGGCTTCGAATTATTCTCAGAATAGACTTTTATCAATATCACGTTCAGTTATGTTGCTTAAAAGCCGAAATTGATCAATACACAACTTCGGCGTGTTTCAGGCTGCAATATTTTTTCGTCTTTGCAAACATAGCAGTACTGTAGCTAAGTTTCTACAACATAAGCAGCGTTGTATGAAGTTTTATTATAATTAATGGAATGCCTGCAATATCGCAAGTGCATCTTGGCAAGCAATTTATATTAAAGCAGGCTTCGAATTATTCTCAGAATAGACTTTTATCAATATCACGTTCAGTTATGTTGCTTAAAAGCCGAAATTGATCAATACACAACTTCGGCGTGTTTCAGGCTGCTATATTTTTTCGTCTTTACAAACATAGCAGTACTGTAGCTAAGTTTCTACAACATAAGCAGCTTTGTATGATGTTTTATTATAATTAATGAAATGCCTGCAACATATCGCAAGTGCATCTTGGCAAGCAATTTATATTAAAGCAGGCTTCGAATTAATCTCAGAATAGACTTTTATCAATATCACGTTCAGTTAGGTTGCTTAAAAGCCGAAATAGATCAATACACAACTTCGGCGTGTTTCAGGCTGCTATATTTTTTCGTCTTTGCAAACATAGCAGTACTGTAGCTAAGTTTCTACAACATAAGCAGCGTTGTATGATGTTTTATTATAATTAATGAAATGCCTGTAACATCGCATCGGGATTAGTAGCGGTCTTCTTTAAGAAATAATATTGCTATGGTTTATTACAGTGCATTTTGGCAAGCAATTTAAATTAAAGCAGGCTTCGAATTATTCTCAGAATAGACTTTTATCAATATCACGTTCAGTTAGGTTGCTTAAAAGCCGAAATAGATCAATACACAACTTCGGCGTGTTTCAGGCTGCTATATTTTTTCGTCTTTGCAAACATAGCAGTACTGTAGCTAAGTTTCTACAACATAAGCAGCGTTGTATGATGTTTTATTATAATTAATGAAATGCCTTCAACATCGCAAGTGCATCTTGGCAAGCAATTTATATTAAAGCAGGCTTCGAATTATTCTCATAATAGACTTTTATCAATATCACGTTCAGTTAGGTTGCTTAAAAGCCGAAATTGGTCAATACACAACTTCGGCGTGTTTCAGGCTGCTATATTTCGTCTTTGCAAACATAGCAGTGCTGTAGCTAAGTTTCTACAACATTAGCAGCGTTGTAGGATGTTTTATTATAATTAATGAAATGCCTGTAACATCGCATCGGGTATAGTAGCGGTCTTCTTTAAGAAATAATATTGCTATGGTTTATTACAGTGCATTTTGGCAAGCAATTTAAATTAAAGCAGACTTCGAATTATTCTCAGAATAGACTTTTATCAATATCACGTTCAGTTAGGTTGCTTAAAAGCCGAAATTGGTCAATACACAACTTCGGCGTGTTTCAGGCTGCTATATTTTTTCGTCTTTGCAAACATAGCAGTACTGTAGCTAAGTTTCTACAACATAAGCAGCATTGTATGATGTTTTATTATAATTAATGAAATGCCTGCAACATCGCAAGTGCATCTTGGCAAGCAATTTATATTAAAGCAGGCTTCGAATTATTCTCAGAATAGACTTTTATCAATATCACGTTCAGTTATGTTGCTTAAAAGCCGAAATTGATCAATACACAACTTCGGCGTGTTTCAGGCTGCAATATTTTTTCGTCTTTGCAAACATAGCAGTACTGTAGCTAAGTTTCTACAACATAAGCAGCGTTGTATGATGTTTTATTATAATTAATGGAATGCCTGCAATATCGCAAGTGCATCTTGGCAAGCAATTTATATTAAAGCAGGCTTCGAATTATTCTCAGAATAGACTTTTATCAATATCACGTTCAGTTATGTTGCTTAAAAGCCGAAATTGATCAATACACAACTTCGGCGTGTTTCAGGCTGCTATATTTTTTCGTCTTTACAAACATAGCAGTACTGTAGCTAAGTTTCTACAACATAAGCAGCGTTGTATGATGTTTTATTATAATTAATGAAATGCCTGCAATATCGCAAGTGCATCTTGGCAAGCAATTTATATTAAAGCAGGCTTCGAATTATTCTCAGAATAGACTTTTATCAATATCACGTTCAGTTAGGTTGCTTAAAGGCCGAAATTGGTCAATACACAACTTCGGCGTGTTTCAGGCTGGTATATTTTTTCGTCTTTGCAAACATAGCAGTACTGTAGCTAAGTTTCTACAACATAAGCAGCGTTGTATGATGTTTTATTATAATTAATGAGATGCCTGCAACATCGCAAGTGCATCTTGGCAAGCAATTTATATTAAAGCAGGCTTCGAATTATTCTCAGAATAGACTTTTATCAATATCACGTTCAGTTAGGTTGCTTAAAAGCCGAAATTGGTCAATACACAACTTCGGCGTGTTTCAGGCTGCTATATTTTTTCGTCTTTGCAAACATAGCAGTACTGTAGCTAAGTTTCTACAACATAAGCAGCGTTGTATGATGTTTTATTATAATTAATGAAATGCCTGCAACATCGCAAGTGCATCTTGGCAAGCAATTTATATTAAAGCAGGCTTCGAATTATTCTCAGAATAGACTTTTATCAATATCACGTTCAGTTAGGTTGCTTAAAAGCCGAAATTGGTCAATACACAACTTCGGCGTGTTTCAGGCTGCTATATTTTTTCGTCTTTGCAAACATAGCAGTACTGTAGCTAAGTTTCTACAACATAAGCAGCGTTGTATGATGTTTTATTATAATTAATGAAATGCCTGCAACATCGCAAGTGCATCTTGGCAAGCAATTTATATTAAAGCAGGCTTCGAATTATTCTCAGAATAGACTTTTATCAATATCACGTTCAGTTAGGTTGCTTAAAAGCCGAAATTGGTCAATACACAACTTCGGCGTGTTTCAGGCTGCTATATTTTTTCGTCTTTGCAAACATAGCAGTACTGTAGCTAAGTTTCTACAACATAAGCAGCATTGTATGATGTTTTATTATAATTAATGAAATGCCTGCAACATCGCAAGTGCATCTTGGCAAGCAATTTATATTAAAGCAGGCTTCGAATTATTCTCAGAATAGACTTTTATCAATATCACGTTCAGTTATGTTGCTTAAAAGCCGAAATTGATCAATACACAACTTCGGCGTGTTTCAGGCTGCAATATTTTTTCGTCTTTGCAAACATAGCAGTACTGTAGCTAAGTTTCTACAACATAAGCAGCGTTGTATGATGTTTTATTATAATTAATGAAATGCCTGCAATATCGCAGGTGCATCTTGGCAAGCAATTTATATTAAAGCAGGCTTCGAATTATTCTCAGAATAGACTTTTATCAATATCACCTTCAGTTATGTTGCTTAAAAGCCGAAATTGATCAATACACAACTTCGGCGTGTTTCAGGCTGCTATATTTTTTCGTCTTTGCAAACATAGCAGTACTGTAGCTAAGTTTCTACAACATAAGCAGCGTTGTATGATGTTTTATTATAATTAATGAAATGCCTGCAATATCGCAAGTGCATCTTGGCAAGCAATTTATATTAAAGCAGGCTTCGAATTATTCTCAGAATAGACTTTTATCAATATCACGTTCAGTTAGGTTGCTTAAAAGCCGAAATTGGTCAATACACAACTTCGGCGTGTTTCAGGCTGCTATATTTTTTCGTCTTTGCAAACATAGCAGTACTGTAGCTAAGTTTCTACAACATAAGCAGCATTGTATGATGTTTTATTATAATTAATGAAATGCCTGCAACATCGCAAGTGCATCTTGGCAAGCAATTTATATTAAAGCAGGCTTCGAATTATTCTCAGAATAGACTTTTATCAATATCACGTTCAGTTAGGTTGCTTAAAAGCCGAAATTGGTCAATACACAACTTCGGCGTGTTTCAGGCTGCTATATTTCGTCTTTGCAAACATAGCAGTGCTGTAGCTAAGTTTCTACAACATTAGCAGCGTTGTAGGATGTTTTATTATAATTAATGAAATGCCTGTAACATCGCATCGGGTATAGTAGCGGTCTTCTTTAAGAAATAATATTGCTATGGTTTATTACAGTGCATTTTGGCAAGCAATTTAAATTAAAGCAGACTTCGAATTATTCTCAGAATAGACTTTTATCAATATCACGTTCAGTTAGGTTGCTTAAAAGCCGAAATTGGTCAATACACAACTTCGGCGTGTTTCAGGCTGCTATATTTTTTCGTCTTTGCAAACATAGCAGTACTGTAGCTAAGTTTCTACAACATAAGCAGCATTGTATGATGTTTTATTATAATTAATGAAATTCCTGCAACATCGCAAGTGCATCTTGGCAAGCAATTTATATTAAAGCAGGCTTCGAATTATTCTCAGAATAGACTTTTATCAATATCACGTTCAGTTATGTTGCTTAAAAGCCGAAATTGATCAATACACAACTTCGGCGTGTTTCAGGCTGCAATATTTTTTCGTCTTTGCAAACATAGCAGTACTGTAGCTAAGTTTCTACAACATAAGCAGCGTTGTATGATGTTTTATTATAATTAATGGAATGGCTGCAATATCGCAAGTGCATCTTGGCAAGCAATTTATATTAAAGCAGGCTTCGAATTATTCTCAGAATAGACTTTTATCAATATCACGTTCAGTTATGTTGCTTAAAAGCCGAAATTGATCAATACACAACTTCGGCGTGTTTCAGGCTGCTATATTTTTTCGTCTTTACAAACATAGCAGTACTGTAGCTAAGTTTCTACAACATAAGCAGCGTTGTATGATGTTTTATTATAATTAATGAAATGCCTGCAATATCGCAAGTGCATCTTGGCAAGCAATTTATATTAAAGCAGGCTTCGAATTATTCTCAGAATAGACTTTTATCAATATCACGTTCAGTTAGGTTGCTTAAAGGCCGAAATTGGTCAATACACAACTTCGGCGTGTTTCAGGCTGGTATATTTTTTCGTCTTTGCAAACATAGCAGTACTGTAGCTAAGTTTCTACAACATAAGCAGCGTTGTATGATGTTTTATTATAATTAATGAGATGCCTGCAACATCGCAAGTGCATCTTGGCAAGCAATTTATATTAAAGCAGGCTTCGAATTATTCTCAGAATAGACTTTTATCAATATCACGTTCAGTTAGGTTGCTTAAAAGCCGAAATTGGTCAATACACAACTTCGGCGTGTTTCAGGCTGCTATATTTTTTCGTCTTTGCAAACATAGCAGTACTGTAGCTAAGTTTCTACAACATAAGCAGCGTTGTATGATGTTTTATTATAATTAATGAAATGCCTGCAACATCGCAAGTGCATCTTGGCAAGCAATTTATATTAAAGCAGGCTTCGAATTATTCTCAGAATAGACTTTTATCAATATCACGTTCAGTTAGGTTGCTTAAAAGCCGAAATTGGTCAATACACAACTTCGGCGTGTTTCAGGCTGCTATATTTTTTCGTCTTTGCAAACATAGCAGTACTGTAGCTAAGTTTCTACAACATAAGCAGCGTTGTATGATGTTTTATTATAATTAATGAAATGCCTGCAACATCGCAAGTGCATCTTGGCAAGCAATTTATATTAAAGCAGGCTTCGAATTATTCTCAGAATAGACTTTTATCAATATCACGTTCAGTTAGGTTGCTTAAAAGCCGAAATTGGTCAATACACAACTTCGGCGTGTTTCAGGCTGCTATATTTTTTCGTCTTTGCAAACATAGCAGTACTGTAGCTAAGTTTCTACAACATAAGCAGCATTGTATGATGTTTTATTATAATTAATGAAATGCCTGCAACATCGCAAGTGCATCTTGGCAAGCAATTTATATTAAAGCAGGCTTCGAATTATTCTCAGAATAGACTTTTATCAATATCACGTTCAGTTATGTTGCTTAAAAGCCGAAATTGATCAATACACAACTTCGGCGTGTTTCAGGCTGCAATATTTTTTCGTCTTTGCAAACATAGCAGTACTGTAGCTAAGTTTCTACAACATAAGCAGCGTTGTATGATGTTTTATTATAATTAATGAAATGCCTGCAATATCGCAGGTGCATCTTGGCAAGCAATTTATATTAAAGCAGGCTTCGAATTATTCTCAGAATAGACTTTTATCAATATCACGTTCAGTTATGTTGCTTAAAAGCCGAAATTGATCAATACACAACTTCGGCGTGTTTCAGGCTGCTATATTTTTTCGTCTTTGCAAACATAGCAGTACTGTAGCTAAGTTTCTACAACATAAGCTGCAATATTTTTTCGTCTTTGCAAACATAGCAGTACTGTAGCTAAGTTTCTACAACATAAGCAGCGTTGTATGATGTTTTATTATAATTAATGAAATGCCTGCAATATCGCAGGTGCATCTTGGCAAGCAATTTATATTAAAGCAGGCTTCGAATTATTCTCAGAATAGACTTTTATCAATATCACGTTCAGTTATGTTGCTTAAAAGCCGAAATTGGTCAATACACAACTTCGGCGTGTTTCAGGCTGCTATATTTTTTCGTCTTTGCAAACATAGCAGTACTGTAGCTAAGTTTCTACAACATAAGCAGCGTTGTATGATGTTTTATTATAATTAATGAAATGCCTGCAATATCGCAGGTGCATCTTGGCAAGCAATTTATATTAAAGCAGGCTTCGAATTATTCTCAGAATAGACTTTTATCAATATCACGTTCAGTTAGGTTGCTTAAAAGCCGAAATTGGTCAATACACAACTTCGGCGTGTTTCAGGCTGCTATATTTTTTTCGTCTTTGCAAACATAGCAGTACTGTAGCTAAGTTTCTACAACATAAGCAGCATTGTATGATGTTTTATTATAATTAATGAAATGCCTGCAACATCGCAAGTGCATCTTGGCAAGCAATTTATATTAAAGCAGGCTTCGAATTATTCTCAGAATAGACTTTTATCAATATCACGTTCAGTTATGTTGCTTAAAAGCCGAAATTGATCAATACACAACTTCGGCGTGTTTCAGGCTGCTATATTTTTTTCGTCTTTGCAAACATAGCAGTACTGTAGCTAAGTTTCTACAACATAAGCAGCGTTGTATGATGTTTTATTATAATTAATGAAATGCCTGCAACATCGCAAGTGCATCTTGGCAAGCAATTTATATTAAAGCAGGCTTCGAATTATTCTCAGAATAGACTTTTATCAATATCACGTTCAGTTATGTTGCTTAAAAGCCGAAATTGATCAATACACAACTTCGGCGTGTTTCAGGCTGCTATATTTTTTCGTCTTTGCAAACATAGCAGTACTGTAGCTAAGTTTCTACAACATAAGCAGCGTTGTATGATGTTTTATTATAATTAATGAAATGCCTGCAACATCGCAAGTGCATCTTGGCAAGCAATTTATATTAAAGCAGGCTTCGAATTATTCTCAGAATAGACTTTTATCAATATCACGTTCAGTTATGTTGCTTAAAAGCCGAAATTGATCAATACACAACTTCGGCGTGTTTCAGGCTGCTATATTTTTTCGTCTTTGCAAACATAGCAGTACTGTAGCTAAGTTTCTACAACATAAGCAGCGTTGTATGATGTTTTATTATAATTAATGAAATGCCTGCAACATCGCAAGTGCATCTTGGCAAGCAATTTATATTAAAGCAGGCTTCGAATTATTCTCAGAATAGACGTTTATCAATATCACGTTCAGTTATGTTGCTTAAAAGCCGAAATTGATCAATACACAACTTCGGCGTGTTTCAGGCTGCTATATTTTTTCGTCTTTGCAAACATAGCAGTACTGTAGCTAAGTTTCTACAACATAAGCAGCGTTGTATGATGTTTTATTATAATTAATGAAATGCCTGCAATATCGCAAGTGCATCTTGGCAAGCAATTTATATTAAAGCAGGCTTCGAATTATTCTCAGAATAGACTTTTATCAATATCACGTTCAGTTAGGTTGCTTAAAAGCCGAAATTGGTCAATACACAACTTCGGCGTCTTTCAGGCTGCTATATTTTTTCGTCTTTGCAAACATAGCAGTACTGTAGCTAAGTTTCTACAACATAAGCAGCGTTGTATGATGTTTTATTATAATTAATAAAATGCCTGCAACATCGCAAGTGCATCTTGGCAAGCAATTTATATTAAAGCAGGCTGCGAATTATTCTCAGAATAGACTTTTATCAATATCACGTTCAGTTAGGTTGCTTAAAAGCCGAAATTGGTCAATACACAACTTCGGCGTGTTTCAGGCTGCTATATTTTTTCGTCTTTGCAAACATAGCAGTACTGTAGCTAAGTTTCTACAACATAAGCAGCGTTGTATGATGTTTTATTATAATTAATGAAATGCCTGCAACATCGCAAGTGCATCTTGGCAAGCAATTTATATTAAAGCAGGCTTCGAATTATTCTCAGAATAGACTTTTATCAATATCACGTTCAGTTAGGTTGCTTAAAAGCCGAAATTCATCAATACACAACTTTGGCGTATTTCAGGCTGCTATATTTTTTCGTCTTTGCAAACATAGCAGTACTGTAGCTAAGTTTCTACAACATAAGCAGCGTTGTATGATGTTTTATTATAATTAATGAAATGCCTGCAACATCGCAAGTGCATCTTGGCAAGCAATTTATATTAAAGCTGGCTTGGAATTATTCTCAGAATAGACTTTTATCAATATCACGTTCAGTTAGGTTGCTTAAAAGCCGAAATTGGTCAATACACAACTTCGGCGTGTTTCAGGCTGCTATATTTTTTCGTCTTTGCAAACATAGCAGTACTGTAGCTAAGTTTCTACAACATAAGCAGCGTTGTATGATGTTTTATTATAATTAATGAAATGCCTGCAACATCGCAAGTGCATCTTGGCAAGCAATTTATATTAAAGCTGGCTTGGAATTATTCTCAGAATAGACTTTTATCAATATCACGTTCAGTTAGGTTGCTTAAAAGCCGAAATTGGTCAATACACAACTTCGGCGTGTTTCAGGCTGCTATATTTTTTCGTCTTTGCAAACATAGCAGTACTGTAGCTAAGTTTCTACAACATAAGCAGCGTTGTATGATGTTTTATTATAATTAATGAAATGCCTGCAACATCGCAAGTGCATCTTGGCAAGCAATTTATATTAAAGCAGGCTTCGAATTATTCTCAGAATAGACTTTTATCAATATCACGTTCAGTTAGGTTGCTTAAAAGCCGAAATTCATCAATACACAACTTTGGCGTATTTCAGGCTGCTATATTTCGTCTTTGCAAACATAGCAGTGCTGTAGCTAAGTTTCTACAACGTTAGCAGCGTTGTATGATGTTTTATTATAATTAATGAAATGCCTGCAACATCGCAAGTGCATCTTGGCAAGCAATTTATATTAAAGCTGGCTTGGAATTATTCTCAGAATAGACTTTTATCAATATCACGTTCAGTTAGGTTGCTTAAAAGCCGAAATTGGTCAATACACAACTTCGGCGTGTTTCAGGCTGCTATATTTTTTCGTCTTTGCAAACATAGCAGTACTGTAGCTAAGTTTCTACAACATAAGCAGCGTTGTATGATGTTTTATTATAATTAATGAAATGCCTGCAACGTCGCAAGTGCATCTTGGCAAGCAATTTATATTAAAGCTGGCTTGGAATTATTCTCAGAATAGACTTTTATCAATATCACGTTCAGTTAGGTTACTTAAAAGCCGAAATTGGTCAATACACAACTTCGGCGTATTTCAGGCTGCTATATTTCGTCTTTGCAAACATAGCAGTGCTGTAGCTAAGTTTCTACAACATAAGCAGCGTTGTATGATGTTTTATTATAATTAATGAAATGCCTGCAACATCGCAAGTGCATCTTGGCAAGCAATTTATATTAAAGCAGGCTTCGAATTATTCTCAGAATAGACTTTTATCAATATCACGTTCAGTTAGGTTGCTTAAAAGCCGAAATTGGTCAATACACAACTTCGGCGTGTTTCAGGCTGCTATATTTTTTCGTCTTTGCAAACATAGCAGTACTGTAGCTAAGTTTCTACAACATAAGCAGCGTTGTATGATGTTTTATTATAATTAATGAAATGCCTGCAACATCGCAAGTGCATCTTGGCAAGCAATTTATATTAAAGCAGGCTTCGAATTATTCTCAGAATAGACTTTTATCAATATGACGTTCAGTTAGGTTGCTTAAAAGCCGAAATTGATCAATACATAACTTCAACGTGTTTCAGGCTGCTATATTTCGTCTTTGCAAACATAGCGGTACTGTAGCTAAGTTTGTACAACATAAGCAGCGTCAGCGTTGTATGATGTTTTATTATAATTAATGAAATGCCTGCAACATCGCATCGTTTATAGTAGTGGTCTTCTTTAAGAAATAATTTTGCTATGGTTTATTACAATGCTTCCTGACAATCAATTTAAGTTAAAGTGGGGTTCGTAATATCTGATAATGAACTTCAGCAAATCACGTTCAGTTAGGTTGCTTAAAATGCGATAATCATCAATATACAACTTCAGCGGGTTGTAGAGTGCAATGTTTCGTCTTTTTAAATCGGGCAGTGTTGTAGCTTTAGTTGTACTGTACAAAATGGGATTAGAGGACATGCTATTATATAGTAATTCTAATTTGCCACGTCGCACTGCTTTAATAGAACTACTGCTATCGTTTTTAACAGTGTCTTGAGAAGAATTTTAATTAAAGCAGGATTTGCAATGATCTGAGAACGATCGTTAGTAATGCCAGCCCTGTTTAAATTGCTTAAAAGACAAAAATCGTCAGTTATAAATTGACGATTTTGGCTTAGGCGTATTACGGAGTGCTATATTTCGTCTTTGTAAACCTAGCTGCACGACAGCTAAGTTTGTACTATGTCAATGGCATTATATAGCATGCTATTATTAATTAATTCAAGTCCTGCTACATCCCATCGAATTTATTAGCGGTTTCTTTTAAAAAGCTTATTACAGTGCCTCTTGACAAGCAATTTAAATTAGATCATGGTTCTACTTAAATGATCAGAGAATGAATGTCAGTATTTTCGGGCTCAAATGGGTGAAAATCATAAATATACTACTTGGTCGTGTTGCAGAGTACCATATTTCGTCTTTCCAAACCGAACAGTACTATAGTATGTACTACGACAATGGCATTAAATAACATTTATATATGTAACATGTGAGCATATGAAAACGAAATCAAGCTTGAATTTGAAAAAATTCAGTCATGTGCTCTATTACTTCTGGTGTTTTTAAGTTAAATATGACAGTTATTATAATAGTAGAAGTGTCAACCTGTTTAAATTATTAAATTTTAAATTACACAGTTTTAATCAAAAAGTTTTTATAATCGAAATGATTGTAGCAGATATAACATTGTTTTTTAAATGTTGGTTTTTATGTTAATTTTCAAATAAATTTTGACATGACAGTCAATGACAGTTATGCAATGGTTTAGGTTATGTATGTGTATTAACATCAACATAATGTGAATTAATAATCGACATATGTTTCAATTCATCAAAGCAGCTTGATTTCATTTTCGTTTGCTCACATGTTATATATCTATATACATTTATAAATTAATTGTAATCCCACCACATTGCATCTAATTTAGAAGCGATTTTCTATAAAAATACCGCTAGTATCCTTGCACGCATGCTGGCGCGTCTTTGCAGTTTCGTCAGTTAATCTGAAAATCGACAACCAGATAGTGCAGGTCGTAGAAGTTGTCATTTCGAAGATATTAAGTGCCTAAAATTGTGTCCCACGCGTGGTTCGTTTATATAACAGACGAAAGGAGCCTCTCTGAAGTGCAAGGGCTCTTCTCACGCAAATTATTAAGGAAATTTACTACATATAGTGGCAGACAGTTCCCATACCTACTTAAAGTTGTAACTGTCAAGGGTTTGAGGCTGGGATTCTTTTATATGATAAGGAAAATAACCACTTTGGCATTGCAACTGCCTTTTTCAAATGAATGATTCAGAAAGTTTCTTAATTTATTGTCAATACAGCGGAGATAGTTATTACTGTTAAATGTAGGCGCAAAATTTAACACGAGTATGCCAGAACGCATTTTAATGCAATTTCGCAGATTTCAGTTTGTTAATGCACAAAACCGATTCCAAAGCCCTTGAATTGTTGCTGTTAAGTGTTCCTCGCTCGGATTAATTCACATAATACACACAAGTAACAACTTTGGCGTTATAACTGCCTTCTCAAATGAATTATTAATAAAACTTTGTCAATTTACTGTTAATGTACCAACATACTACTAAATGAACGTGGAAAATGTGAAATAAATACGAATACGCTCGAACACAGCTATATTATTTCAATAAATTCGATACATCGCTGTATTCGATGTAAGTAAATATATATAATCGATACAGCTATATATTAATTTATTTAATATACCACTATAATTGACTATAATGCAATGGTATTTGTATTTGTAAGTGGTTTTAGGTTATAACAATTACATATGAGTTTCTTATGCTTTAGTTTATTTTCAATCAATTTTCTTTTGAAACTGAATTTAAGTAACTCATTTACCCTTTTACAAATTATGAATTATCAATGTTATTAAATAATATAACTAGCTCAGGTAGAAACATTTACTCTTAAAAGAAAACTCAGGTCGGATTCACGCATAATCAAGACTTTTAATTTATGAAAAATCGTATCCTTTTTGTTTAATGAAAAACCAATTTCGAAACGATGTGACAATTTGAATATCTGTCACTGTTACCTTAAATTATGCAAGTGTAGAATCAATCACAAATACCTTTTTGTTACACTACCGGCCATTCAACAAATATTAAATAGTATAAGTAATCCCTTTTATACGTACTACATTTTACTCTTTCTATGTTTTACTTTCAGTTTTTTCTATAATACCTTCAGATCTCACTGACCCTAATATGATCCTTTATCAATCCAAATCGCAGAAGCAACGGCCATCCACGTCTTCCTTCCAAAATTCAGAAGTCTCTGACCACCCAGTACTACGAACCTCGACTAGATGCAAATTACAAAAAAAAACGTCACTTCGATAATAAGCTCTGCGAACCCTTCACATACCAAATAGATTTCAACTCATTTAATAAAGGGTTATATTTAAAATTTTCAGCCGCTTACAACCGTTTTACATTTTATTAAGTCAAAATTTTTCTTGTACATAAAATTAATTAATATATCTCCTTAGTGATATTGTTTCAGCATTATTTTTACATTTCAACACTCTACATAATATGTATCATATTCATTTCATACACACTATATTGAATGATATTTCTCGAATAGGTATTTGCTATTTAATCCTCCACTTTATTTCAGATAATAATTAAATTATGTTAGAATCTGTCTGTTTCTAATATTGCATCGTTCCATTGAATTTTAAATTTTATTTCATTATTTTACCAACACCATTTTTAATAACTTTGATATCCTTTTAATAGTAACCCCTTACTCTAAGGACCATTAACAATACATATGGATATAGAGTGTCTGACGACATACCCTACATAGAGAAGTATATTAATTTTCGTTATAAATAAAAATTAAATGTCACTGTAAGCGAAAATAGATCGTGAATTATAATATAATCAAAATTGAATAATCTACGTTGCTAAATTACTTGAACAGAACGATACAAGTTTATTTGAACAAAAATACAGACTCGGCAAATCATGGCTCCGCAGCAGATGTTATGCAAAGGCAACACTGATCTTTAGCTAAAGTTACCATTGCCGTTTCTCTATGTTGTGCATGCTGTCAGACACACTGTATGTATCTCAACACACCGACAGGATATGTCACAATTCAATATTACGCTTTTTAGTTTAGGAATTCGGATCGATGATTTTAGATCTAGCAATCTGGCGCTTAGAAGGGAATATGAAAGTAAAAATTGTCAACATGTTGATTTGTTGAACACAGAAATCCCATTATGACTCCCAATACAGTGCTTACAGTAATTCGAATGTTTCGCGAGTGCTTTTTTTATAATATATTTAAAATTAGCTTATTTTCTCCCGGGATCTCTCAAAGTACGTATTGTAACAAAATAGATAATTAAATGAGAAAAATTACCAATAACAGCTAAAACCCAAAATTCTTTAAATAATTTTTAAACATAGCACCGTTTCAAATTAATGTACTTTCTGCAATGACCTTGCAATGCTTGTAATCTGATTAACAAGTTTTCACCTTAACCTGAATATAGGCTCCTCGTAATATACGGATATGTGTCTTTTCAGATGGCTCTAAATTTAAGGAATACACAGTATAGCGTTTTCCATTAAAATGTCATTTTAAATATAAAAAGAAACATTTTTTTTGTTAAAAGTGCCAATTTTTATATTTATCTTCAAAATACAAACCCTACTATTAAATTTGAAACACGATATTTGGTAAATGACCACTTACATCTTAAGCATTGTCTTCGAGAGCTGGAACTGTTTATGGATTATTAACGTAGACTTTGTCCTTCACTTAACCCCAAACGAAAAATTTAAAGCTCCAGGTGGAGACGGAATCTACCCAGCTGTACTCACTCAGGGCTGGGGTGAACTATCCACCCGTCTATGTACGATGCTAAGGGCAAGTCTGGCCCTAGGTTACATGCCAGCAAGCTGGAGAAAAGTGAGAGTTGTATTTATACCAACGCCGGGAAAGGAAAGCTATGCCTAGGCTAAATCTTACCGACCAATAAGTCTGGCGTCATTTATTCTGAAGACGCTATAAAAGTTAATTGGCAGGTATATAAGGGACAATGTCTGGCAATTTCTCCATTACACAGACACCAATATGCCTACCAATCAGGAAAACCCTGCGAACTGGCTATACATGAATTAGTCAATAAGGGGGGAAAAACTATACAATCCAAAGACTTCGGCCTAGGAGCCTTTCTGGATATAGAAGGTGCTTTTGACAACACCTCATTCGATTCCATTCATCTAGCCTTGAATAACAGGGGAATAAGTGACACCCTGAGCAGATGGATATTAAACATGCTTAAAAGCAGATTCATAACCACTTCTCTTCACAAGACAACCGTGAAATTGTCGGTGACCAGAGGGTGCCCGCAAGGAGGGGTGCTGTGGAACCTCGTGGTGGATGACCTTTTACGGAAATTAGAGGAGAAGGGCTTATACTCTTATACACGCAAGGCTACGCCAACGACATCACCATCTACATACACGAAAATTTTGAGGGCGTAGTATTCGAAAGAATGCAGTTGGCCCTGAACATTGAGGAAAGATGGTGTGAAGCTAAGGGACTATCGGTTAACACGGAAAAGACCTCGCTTCTGTCAATCACAAGAAGGAAGAAAATCAAGTATGGGAACTTAATACTATACGGGAAAGAATTACAGATGGTGGAGAAGGTCAAATATTTGGGTGTGATTTTAGACATTCGACATTCGAACACCATATGGAACATATTACAAGCAAAGGCTGCAGAGGATTCTGGACCTGCAGAAGAACGTTTAGAAAAACATGAATACTGTCACCAAAAATGGTATACTGGCTCTGTGAAGAGGAGGACAAGACTCCAATTCACTGGTTATGTGAGTGTGAGGAACTCATAACTCTACGACATAAACACATTGGGGAAACAACAATCGAACCAGAACTGCTGTTAAACACCTTATTAAAAGCATTAGTAAACTTTTTGAGGACATTGGAATACCTCTGTGAGGCAATGTGAAGCACTGGGATGCACAATAGGTCTTTCAGGCCGCAGTGAAAAAGGGGGGACAAACCCAAAAAGAAGTATAATAATAATAATAAACATCATTAACAAGTTTTCACCGCAACCTGGATATAGGCTCCTCATAATATAGGAATATGTCTTTTCAGATGGTTTTAATTTAAGGAATAGACAGTATAGGGTTTTCCATTAAATTGTGTCATTTTAAATTTAAAAAAAATTTTTTTTTGTTAAAAGTGTCAATTTTTATATTTCTCTTCAAAGTACAAACCCTACTATTAAATTTGAAACACGATATTTGTGGCAAATGGCCACTTACATCTTGAGCATTGTCTTCGAGAGCTGGAATTATTTATGATTATTAACGTAGACTTTGTCTTTCACGTAGCCCCAAAGGAAAAATTTAAGCCGTGTCATATTGCACAATCTAGGTGGCCAATAATCATTGATTGATGTCTGGGTTTTGTGAAAGAACAGAGCTTCGCGAAGGGTTCACCGTATTTATAGGGAATTTTGACTATTTCTTGTAGCATATATCTTTTCATTTTATTAAATAGTAGTTTTAACTTTCCAGCTGTCAAGAAATCACAGCAACTCAATTCTTAATTTTTCGTAAAACAATTCGGACTGGTAACGTGCATTATCTCAGAAATCTTGCCTCCAAGTTTCTTCTCGCCTTCACCATCAACTTTACCCCTTTTGAACACAACAACTCGCTTTTTTATGTTAGAATACGATAGAGAGTTATCATCTAAAGTATCTTTCATATATTGATTAGTCTCTTTCTAGAGCGTCTACTATTTAATATGGATACACTTGAATATTTTTTCAATTTATTTCAATTTTATTAATGAAAAACTACTATTACCTATTACACTTTTCTTCTGGGATCATAAAGTTGGCAATAAACAATATTAGATCTCGCATTATTTGTTATTGTTTTATCTCGCGACTATCACAATTTACCTTCTCTTAATAAAAACCTAGTAAAAAATCGGTAAAGAACTTTACTCGGAACTTCATTCGCAAGTGAAATTTCAACAATTTTAAATATTCCAATGCCAAAAACTCGCAGATGTTTAAAACGTAATACGACCATCCAAACCGAACCACACCTTGAAGAATTGTGATGAGAGAAAATGGATGGAATTTTGTCTATGGTTGCAGGCAGAATTTTTAAATGACTCTCATTTTTACTTCCTTTTATGATAAAGGAAGCATTGGATTCACCCCTAAAATTCGAAATTGAGTTTACAACAGATCTTCACGTTTTAGAGTCCCCTGATCCCAAAAAACATGTTTTTGTTTATTGGTCTGTCTGTCTGCCTGTGAACAGAATATCTCAAAAACGAAAAGAGGTATGACTTTCAAAACTTCATATATAAGTTTTGTGTACTATCTAGATGAGACAGCAAGCTTTTGAAGAAAATCACATAACCTTAAGTAGGTGTTTACTTTTGCGATTTTTCAGCTTTGTTCGATTTTTTCAAAAACGGCTTTAACGATTTTTTTCAAACTTTACATTTGTATTACATTTTTAATGTGTATTAATGTGAGATAGGTGATTTCCAGTTGAATACTTCTAAAATGGGTTTATTTTTTTTCTATTTTTTTATTAACTTCTATTTTAAATAGAACACCCGGTATATTATTACATTTTTTAATGCTGCTTAAAATTCTAGAGAAAATTTATCTCTTTAACTAACGCTCTATTTTGTACCGTTTTTGTAGAATTTGTAATTTTTGAAAATTTTTGACAAATGCTTAAAAATTAAAAATCAAATTATGGCTAATTATAAGATCACTGTAAAAGGAAGTTGTGTGCGTGTATCAAACCAGATTTTTTTTATAGCAAATTATTTTTACGGGCAGCTTTCATGGTCCACAGACACATTAACTGAAACTGACGCTTTTAAGTGATTTGACATTATTAAGACCTAAAGTAAATTGAAGTACAAACCAATGGTACAATCTAAGATAACTGTCACAATAATAATACAATATTTCTGAATGCAAAATGAACTCAGAATACAAACAGATTCAATGCACGGAATCGATTGAGTGAAGTAGTAAAACTGCCCTAAATGAAAAATCATCGATTAATACTCGAAAAACTATACATTAAGGTAATTCGCGGGCGTAATCGTCGACGAGGCCTCACCGAGCTTAATGGAATGATAAACTATAGCACCTACTATTTATCGCATACAACACAAATTCTTCCCTTAATCACCGAATAGCGCGCATGTATATGTAACCGGATTTACACGTTTAATATTCTTAACAACCGAAAGGTGCAGTATAAAATTAGAAAACATACAAAGTATAAATTGCAACAAAGTTAAATCAGTAAACATCTGATGGTTGTTTACTGCTTTCAAAATGTTCGTGAGCGAAAAATTCGAACAATTGATAGATCTAATCTTAATATTTGTGTTGGAAAACCTAGCAGAGTTCTTCGAAATGGGCTCGTGACTGGAGAACTTCCGGTCCTTCTCAGCGGAAAATCTGCAATTCAACAGGGGGGCAGAATAGCAACGTAAAGTTACTTCACGAATCTACGGCTTTTCGGAAAGGAGCACGACGAATCTCGCCAGCCACATAAAAATATCAGAACAGAAACGCACAAACAAAAGTACAACGAACAGAGGACGAGAGAAGAAGAAGAAGAAAGAAAAAATAAGGCCTGGAAATAATATCGGCTTAGCATTAGACTACGTTAAAGCAGAAATAACCAAATTCTACCTTAGATATCGAGCGGCCTACAGAACTATATAGTTAACCCAATATACCAGCGGTAATTAAGTTCTACAGAATTCGATGCGTACGACTCCCAAAAGAACGTGTAACAAAAACTATACTGGAAGGTGGAGTAAAAGATAGAAGAAGAAAAGGAAAGCCGAAGATCAAGTGTACTTTAGTACTTGACAGCACTTGATGAAATTATATTGTAATTCGTTCAGACTAATAAACAATTTTATTTCATCCTAATTTACCAGTTCTGTGCCTAATCTAGTAGTTCACGCAGTGATGTCTCTCAGTTTCTGTATATGATGAAAATATTTTTCCCTCTGCACTTACATTAGCACTGTCTCTGCTTTTAACATAACATATAGCACTAGCACTTACATTAACTCATATGGTTTTTTCTCTTGAGTCTTATCACTATGTTCCTGCTGTCCGCCAAACTGAATGGCTTCCACAATTTCGTGGTTGTGAAGTCTTTCTTCACGTTTTCTTGCTGATTCCCGTATTTCGCCTGTCCCTGGAAATATCGTTGTTTCTAACGTACCATGGTGCATTAAACGATGTTTCGTACCATTTTAATCTGGAAACTTTGTATGACTTCCAGGTTATGCTGTTTGGTACAACCCCATATATGAATACTATATGTTCAAAAAAGTTTTACTACTTGCTTGTAAAATAGTAATGTGTTATACACTAACAGCGAGCAGCTTTTCCTATCGACCAATATATTTTTCTATATTTGAGATCTAGGTGCTCTCTTTTCTTTTTGGCATGACCTTGTCATTAAAGTTTGGTGTCTAAAGTCATGCCAGAATATTTGGCTGTGTTTACATAAGGTATTATCTGATTATCGCCGGAATATGTTCTAACGGCTCGTCTGTTGGTGAAATTAATATGAACGGATTTAAATTCATTACGTTTGATACTCCTACTGTCTTGATACTGCCTAGTACTAGTATTGCGGTATCATCAGCAAAAGTTGTACAGTATCATTTTCTAACTCAGGGTCGCTGGTATACAACAGGTATAGGACCGATCCTGACACATTTCCTTGTGGAACCCCCGCATGTATTTCTTTTAGTTGTGAGTATGCATCTTCTTGCTTGATACTGTGATACTGAAGAAGTTCAACAATTTCAATATTTCTGAGTATTGTGTGAAATGCATAGTTTACAGCTTGCAGTTTAACTCCTCGAGCCAAACTTTATCAAATGCGTGTGCCACATACAGAAAGATTGGGGAGAAAACTTTTGGCTCTTCTAGCACTTTTTCAATAATATTAGTTATTCTGTGAACTTGATCAATTGTCGAATGTATTTTTTCTCTCAATGATCTTTTACATAAAATCAAAAAGTTAGGACATAACTGAGGTTTCTTCTCTCGATGATCTTTTACATAAAATCAAAAAGTTAGGACATAACTGAGGTTTCTTCTCTCAATGATCTTTTACATAAAATTAAAAAGTTAGGACATAACTGAGGTTTCTTCTCTCAATGATCTTTTACATAAAATCAAAAAGTTATGACATAACTGAGGTTTCTTTTCTCAATGATCTTTTACATAAAATCAAAAAGTTAGGACATAACTGAGGTTTCTTCTCTCAATGATCTTTTACATAAAATTAAAAAGTTAGGACATAACTGAGGTTTCTTCTCTCAATGATCTTTTACATAAAATCAAAAGGTTAGGATTAAACTGAGGTTTCTTCTCTCAATGATCATGACATAACTGGCAAGAATAATTTTGGCCTATATGATGTTACTTCATGTGGTGGTTTATCTAGATTATGATCTCCCCCAATTTCCACAATCTGGATACATAATTTAGTTTTAAGGCAGCTTTAATAAAGTTGGTAAGTCGGCAACCGCTGTAGTACTTCTCCTGTTATTTGATCAAATCCCGCAGCTTTTTTCGAACATAAGTAATTTTTTTATTTCATTCTAAACCCCTGTGAGGGTAGTATCCTTTAATTTTCTTGGGAAATTTTGTCTGCAATTATTGTTTCATATTTTTGTCCTTCATTCGATGGAAAAGATTTTCAAAGTGCTCAGCAAATTTCAGAGATTTCTGTACATTACTCCTGGCTCATTTGCCATCTGCTTTCCTAAAGGGAGAAATTTGCATAATAGAACTCCTATTTTTTTTTAGTTGCCCGAGAGAGAGAGCGAGAGAGAGAGAGAAAGTAATCAGTACTGTTGTCGTCTGTTAATTCTTTCAGATGGTGGTGATAGTTGTCATTACCCTTGAACCTCACTGGGTGTTTTTGCGTTAACCTCACCTCCCATTATGATTTTTTTTCTAGGTATTTATCCTTCTTTGAAGAATGTTTAGACGGAAAATATATGTTCAGTACAACTGAATAATTTTTAGTTTGAATACCTACAGCAGTGGTTTGTATTTCTTCTGTACTATATTTTGCTTCTTCACATATTTTTTCTATTAAGAGAGGTTCATTCCTTGACAGCGTTTCCAAAGTAGATGGTGTGATAAACTTTATAGCCTCTAAATCTAATGAAATATTGTTTCAGATAAGAGACACACATCCACTTGAGAGAGTTCAACATCGGAAACTGCAGAGAAAATACAATAGAAAGCAAAAAAATCCAGAGCCAAGTCTTTATCATTTAACACCTCCATATCTTCTACATTTTTAAACATACCTAATCGTTTGAAATGTTGGTGCCCTCTACAAATTCCCAAGGCCTATGTGAATTATTGTTATCTTTGTATACCCACCTACTATGATGGATTGAAAATGCGAACTTTTCGAAACGTACCCTAGCGATCAAGGTAGGTTAGATTTGATTTCAGAATCTCTTGTATCAATCAAAAAAACCCCATATACAAACTTTTGTTGCAAAAAAAATTGCTTAGCAGCGATAGTATTCGCAATATAGTCAAAACATAACTGCCGAAACCAAAATTTAGTAATTTTTTGGAATAAAAAAACTGCTTTTAAATTGTTTAATGTGTGTATTTATATGGCAAATTGCACCACACTAAGTCTATATTACTTTAATTAAATAAAAACCGTGTTTCTCTATTACCCTTCTCAATGACACCTCTCTTAAGAGACAATTTTAAACCTAGTTTATTGGAACTCGTTTGCTTATTTTGTTGAATAGTACTTTCACACCCAGACATTTGTAACACTATTTTTTGGACCTCCTATAATAAGCAAAGAATGCAGTTGCTTTTTGTGTAACATTTCCTTCGAATCAAGGGTTTAAACGAACAAATGATTTTGCCGTTCCTAAATGTTGCCCCGTCGTGCAGTTGCATAGTTTACGCACGTTGTGCTCAACCGGGCGAACATGGGGGTGGACCTTCATTTGTACCTACTCACATCCCGAATCCCGCAAATGCAAGAGGGGCGCCAGGAAGCGACAAATTTGCACAGAGGGACAAAAAAATCAGGGCAAATTCTTTAGTTCTATTCCGTGTTTAGGGTCTGATTTGAAAAGTAGACGACATACAAGCAGTGGCGTAACTATAAATTTTATGATATTTATATTATTCTTGGCGACATATACAGCATGTGAGCTATGACGGTTGTGCTAATGTTTAAGAGAAATTTTCTTCTTTCTGACTGAGATATATCGGGTGACCATTTTCAATCCGAAACAGAGGACATAAGTAGACCCTCCTTCAGACATTTTTTTTTTTTTTAATATGATGTATACCGGGTAAGACCCTTCAAATTACTATCCAAGAAAGTGTTGTGAATTACTCACAGCTGCAGGGACGGACTAGCTGTGACACTCATGACCCCATTCTTTTACGCCCTGTATGATAAGAACCTTGGACAACGTTTTTACATACCTTTAACTATTGACTAAAAATTATGCATGTCGCTAATCCTAACCGTTTTCGAAAAAATTTATCATGTATTTGGCGTATTTCGATAAAAGATACATATTTGTTCCTATCAAATGTTCAACCTTCAACATTATGATAAAAAAACTTCGATCCAAAATTAGAGTTTAACTCTTTAGTTGAAAATGTTTAATTCTGTAAATTGCAGTTCGACCTAGGGTCGCAAAAATGTGCGTTTTATTTTATCGGCACCAAAAACAAAGTATTGTTGTTGCAAACGTTGCTAGGTACTAAAGAAATAAATATCCTACATTTTAGAACCTGTCAACTTTCACATCATTGACACATTGATTCTTTACTTCGATATTAATTTACTGATTTTTGGATTTCGTGGTGAAATTAATTGTGAAATAATTCGAAATATAGAATACCCGTTTATTGAGTATGCAGATATGCATCTGACGTATGGTCTTGCATCTTGCAATGCTTGGAAACCAGGAGGTTATATCACGACAGATATCCTAATCGTACTCTTCCAGATCAGAAACCATTTCAACGAGTTGACCAACGTCTAAGAGATAATGGTGGGCGATTCCATTTAATACGGTAATATTATTGACTTTCTTCATCATTTTAGGAAATTTTGGGAAATGAAGTACTGATGCTGGTCGGGGAAGAAGAGTACGTACGCCTCAATTAGAGGAAAATATTTTAAATGCTGTAGATGACACTCCTCCAACGAGCACTCGAAAATTATCAGCGCAGTTTAATACATCGAAAACAATAGTACAGGAAGTTCTTCAAGAACAGCTGTTATATCCATATCATTTGCAAAAACTGTATGAACTGATTCCTGAAGATTTTCCCCGAAGAATGCAGTTTGCAAACTGGCTAGTGGATCAGCAACGAAATAATGTAAACTTCATTACCACTATTCTCTTCATGGATGAAGCAGGGTTTACCAAAAATGGTATCATGAATTTACACAACTCACATGTATGGGCTGATGAAAATCCTCATGCAACTATTGTTTCGCATCATCAACATCAGTTCCAATCAATTAATATCTGGGCAGGAATCATAGCACGACTGAATGGACAACTTTATTTGGAGGTACTTCAGAACGCTTTTCACGATTTAGTAGAGAACTTGCCACTTGAAACACGCCGAAACATGTACTTCATGTACGGTGGGGCACCACCACATTTCAGCGTTGCTGTGCACCTGAATAACGTCTATCCATTGGATAGGTAGAGGAGGATCTATTGCCTGATCTCCTCGATCTCCCGACCTAATGCCGTTGGATTTTTACCTGTGGGGACACTTCAAAACCTTGGTGTATTCCACTCCGGTCGATAGTAGGGAGGAGCTTCTACGGAGAATCACGTTTCACTGTGATCAAATAAGAAAAAATGCTGGGTTATTGCGGCGGGTACAGCAGTCTTCAATTCGTCGTGCCCGCAAGTGTATCAGACTTCACGGAGCCCATGTTGAACCCTCTTACGAAGTTTTTAACTAAGCAGTTAAACTTTAACTTTTTATTGAAACTATGTTGGTGACAGGGAAAAATTCCTCTTTTTCATATTCAACCCGACAGAAGTTAGGGGACTAACCGTGTAAATAAAATGAGGTTTTTTTAAACGGTTAATATTAGCGACATAAATAATTTTTAGTCAATAGTTAAAGGTATGTAAAAAACGTTGTCCAAAGTTCTTATCATACAGGGCGTAAAAAATGGGATCATGCTTGTCACAGCTAGTTCGTCCCTGCAGCTGTAAGTAATTCACAACACTTTCTTGGATAGTAATTTGAAGGGTCTTACCTGGTATACATCATGTTAAAAAAATTGGAATATACCTGGTGGTTCAATAATTATGTGTAAAAAGCTTGATTCCATTGGAGCTTTTTGGGAGCCCATATCTCCGAAGAGGAGGCCTATACGAAAAAAGTTTATATGAACTTGTTATTCTTTTCACGTGTTTTTTTCCCACATTTTCCCGGACACCCTGTATAACGATCACTGATACCTGGAACAATCAAGGGATTGGTAAAAAGACGCAGGAAGTTGTATATGAAATTTCAACCATGAAAATAGGCATAATAATGCTCACAGAAACAAAAAAAAGGAAGTAGAAGATAGGTCCACATATACAATATACATATATGGAGTGGGATGTGGTCAAGAAAAAACAAAGAAATCATATAAAAAGTTGATATATCTACAAATTGCTCCAACAGCGTGGAAAGGGAGGAATAAATGAAGAAAGTGTAAAACAGGACAAATTTCTTCATGAAAAAGTTGGAAACTAATCGACGACAGGTTAATAAAAAGTGAACCTAGAAATAAAAATCAAATAGTGACAATTTTTGGCATATACCTACGCACCAAGTAACAATGAAACAGTTGCAGGAAAAGAAGAGTTTTATAGAAAAATGAATGATCTGTTAAACTAACAGAAGAATAAAAGAGAATTGTATATCATAGGCAATTTGAACGAGAAAGTAGACATTAACAATGCTAGACTGGTGCTGTAGAAAGAATCATACATATATGTTAAATGCACCTACTAAAGATAACAAATGGCTAATATAAATATAAAAACATACACAAATGCCACAGAGAGAAAAAGCTAGAAACATACAATCAATAATAGACTACATCGTTCACATCGGTGCTCGACAGAATTCAAGAATAAGCATCCACGATGTTAGACTAGACCAGAAATTGAATGAAAATAAAGAAATGTCAAGTGTAAAATTATGTGAACATATCAAGCAATGTGCACATCAAGCTGTAACATATGAAGCTGAAAGGAAAAGGAAGGTAATGTACTCGGAACACGACACGCCAAAACAGGAATAAAGACCAAGCAAGTGTTATATAAAGAGTGGTTAAGTTCCAAGATAGTGATAAGGAAGCATATAAAGAACAATAGAAACAGAAAGTAAAGAAAGCAAATGAGACAACGTGGAGAACAGACGATCAAATCATATATGGAGGGAGATCTCTATATATGACAGTATGGAAGGTATACAACATTTGTACTTGGTGCGACAAAAAATTTCCTGCTTCTAGAATGTTCATATGTGCTTCTGATCCCTGGTTTAATTTTACTCGTTTTGATAATTCGTTTTGTGGTTTTCGGTTAGTATAAAGGTCCCTGAAGACCGTCAGATTTATAATGACATCTGCACTGTTCACGGCAAAATATTCAGCTTGTACCGGACGTCTGTACAAGACCAGCGACCCAATGGTATGAACTTAGCACCTCATCACCACTTGCAGAGTATCTCTTTCTAGCATGCGTAAGTCGAACAGTCAGAAACTATGGCTTTGGTTTCTCTTGCTATCTAACGCTTGTCACTCCAAAATGCTTTCTAGGCCTGATGATCTTTATAAAATTTATTCTTCCATGTCCGTTTTGTAACTTACATATTTCTCTCTTGCCTCATGGTATTTTGTGTCTAATTACTTTCAAGCCTTTGCTCTCTTCTGTTATTTTTTTTATTACGTTTGTATTGTGTCGCCTTATATCTTTTCTAATTACTTTTGAGATTCGGTGATTTAATCTCCTGTGCTCTTCTTTATTTGCATTCATCTTTTCTTAAATGTCTTCGTTATTTTATTAGGCTTTCGTATTTTCGGTAAGTGAGTCGTTTGCTACAATGCTTCTCTTGTAAAACTTGAATTTTGCGTTTTTAATTGCATCTACTATTTTTGCGTGATGGTGACTGATATTTATATTTTCGAGATTGGTAATTTCTAAATACTTACTGATGACCGCATATGTTTCAGGTTGCTCTAGTGGACTCCAAACTGTTTCTGACCATCTTTGCTCTTTCTTTTCGCACATTAACTGTCAGTTTGGCACTAACTTAGCTATGGTCACTCGCGACTGAAAGTTTGTTACGTACCGAATTATGTGTTTTTTATTCGGGATAATAAAGCCAATTTCTTGGTACTTACATCAGGACTTGCCGGGTTCATTGCATACAGTTTATGTTATAGCAAATTTTACCAGCATATTACCTTTTACTTTCGATTACTGTCTCTTGTTCGTCATTTTTCATTCAAGGTTTGATATTTAAGTCTCAATTAGAAGGTTGTAGTGTGCTACTTCTCGTTTTTTGTGTTTTTTTTATGTCTTTATAATCTTTAGATTTCTTCGGGGTTGTTCTTTTAAAGAGCCTTTCGACTTGGGCATTGGAAGTCGAAGAATTATTGGTCTATAAAATGGAGGTTGTGTGGATGGCTTTCCAAACTTGCCCATCAATTTGAGCAAGTTTTCATTGGAAGTACCAATACCCGTAAAATCCTTAATAGTAAGGGAGCTAATACAAATGCTTTCTAGGAAACCCACAATACTACGTAAGTATTTACTACGATATAAAAGAGCATTCTATAAAACTGTTCAAATATTTATTTTTTACTTCCCTCGTCTGGAAGACGAAGGAAGTATTGTAATCACGAAAAAATTACCTTCCGATATTTTTTCACCTTTCAAGGTCCCTAGATGACGAAAAAAAGGTTTTCTCAATTCCGTCAGTCTGTCTGTCTGTCTGTCTGTCTGTCTGTCTGTCTGTCTGACTGTCTATCTGTCTGTCTGTCCGTCTGTCTCTGTCTGTCTGTCTGTTTGTTGGCAGTATAGCTCAAAAACTATTTGTCGGAGGAAGACGATATTTTGCATACATATTATATATATACAATTTCATACAAATATATACAGGGTTAACACCTTAAAAATATTTTTTTGTTTTTGTGTTAATTTTGAAATTAAAGGAAGTAATAACTTTCACATAGGTCCGGCTTTAAATTTGCCGAAAATAAGACTCAGCCGATAAACGATAATGTCACAAAAGAGTAAAAATGTTTGAACCATTACACCGTGCTCTTCAAGAGGCGCGCGCGCCGACTTTTCCCGAAGAGACGCAGTAGCGCAGATAGAATTTAGCCGTACTTATATCCTCTGTTAAGATTCGGTTAGGATCGAACATTCTGCAGAGCTGCAGATGCGGCCGGTTCAAACCGCAGCGGGATATTTTTTTTTATTATTTGAAAATGTAATTTATTAGAAACGTGAAGATATTTGTACTCCTAACTTAATTTGATTTTTAAAATTATTTAGTGCCAAAATGTTGACGAGGGAAGTTCTGAGTAAAGTCTTCTTCTTCTTCTTTCTTCTTCTTTTGCGGTGCGGGAGTTGACCCCGCGGCACTCAGGCCTGAGGCCCATTGTGCGTACCGCTTTTTATATCTCGTCTTTGAACAGGCCGGTACCAACCGCAAAGGCTAGCACTTGGCCTATAGGGATGAGCCTTATATCCTCCGGTTGTAAAAACGCTGCGCCGAAGTGTTTGTGTCGCAGGGTCATCAGTCTGACACACTGGCATAATATGTGCTGGGAAGATTCTTCCTCTTCCCCGCATAGCCTGCAGATCAGATCATTTGTGATACCGATTCTGTGCAGGTGTTTGTTGAGGTGACAGTGCCCTGTTAGGAGTCCTGTTACGATCCTAATTTGCTTCTTACTGAGTTTTAGAAGCTCTTTGGACGTCGACAGCGATAACTCCCCAATAAAGAGTTTAGCTTGCCTTAGTCCCTGCTGTAAAGACCATTCACGAAGGAACCGGGTCCAGACCCATTTCTTCATTTCTAGCTTTACGTTGCAATATGGTATCCCAAGAATTGGCTCGGGTCCAGGCGGGTCACCATTGGAGCCCTGCCTAGCCAACTGATCCGCCTCTTCGTTACCGTCAATGTTGCTATGACCTGGTACCCACAGCAACTTTACAGAGTTCTGCACGCAGAGTCTCGTTAGCGCCGCTCGACATTCAGACACTAGTTCCGAAGACACCCTGAAGGAATTCAGGGCTAAGAGAGCGGCCTGGCTATCCGAGCAGATGTAGATATGCTTGTTAGTAAAACCTCTGTCTAGGTTTTCATAAACACAGGCCAGGATGGCAAACACCTCGGCCTGAAATACGGTGGCGTACCTGCCCAGTGAGAACGCACGCTTCACTCTAGGTGATTCGCCATAGACGCCCGCCCCTGGGCCAGCCTCCGTCCTAGAGCCGTCTGTGAACCAGATAAGTCCCTTAGGAGTAAGGAGGTTATGGCCACGGGCAATCCAGTCCTCTCTAGAAGGGATGACTGTTTTATATGGCCTATTGAAGGAAAATGAGGGGACCATACGATCACTCCTCATGCTGAGGGTATCGTGAGCCCCTGGCATAAATGACAGGACCCTCGAATGCCCCAGCGTCCCTCCTACCTTTGTCCACTGGCCCCCACACTTAAGCCTGTAAGCCGCCCCTCTAGCCTCAGCCTCAATCATTAGATGAAGGGGCACGAGTCCGAGAAGGGCTTCCAGGGCCGTTGTGGGTGCTGTTCGCATTGCTCCCGTCACTCCTAGACAAGCTAGCCGTTGGAGTTGGCCGAAGCGTTTCTTTGCGCTAGCTAAGGTGGCCCGCGGCCACCATACAAGTGCAGCGTATGTGATGAGGGGTCTTATCACCGCGGTGTACATCCACATGATGACATTCGGTTTAAGACCCCACGTGCTTGCAAAGGTGCGTCTACACATCCAAAAGGAGGCAGTTGCCCTTTGTATTTGTCGTTCCGAGTGCTCCTTCCAGGTCAGTTTGGCGTCCAGGATTACTCCCAGATACTTAACTTTTCCGGCGGCCCTCAGAGGGGTACCGAAGAGTACTGGGTCAACAAAGCCCTCTATCTTCCTTTTCCTTGTGAATAGGACAAGTTCGGTTTTGTCGGGATTTACCGACAATCCGTGCCCTATGCACCATCTTTTCACGATTCTGAGGGCAATTTGAGTAACCCCACAGATGGCATGTGGAAATTTTCCTCTTACGAGTATAGCAAGGTCATCTGCATAGCCTTGCGTGTATATGCCGGCTCCGTTGAGGTCACACAGGAGCCCATCTATGACGAGGGACCACATCAAGGGCGAGAGTACTCCCCCCTGCGGGCACCCACGCCTGACGGTCACCTTTGCGGTATCCTCGTTTAGAGTGGCGGTTACCCTGCGGTTTTCTAGCATGGATTTCATCCACCGAACAATGGTGGGCTCTATTCCATGGTTCGTTGCCGCAGTGCATATGGACTCAAAGGCAGTGTTGTCAAACGCGCCCTCTATATCCAAAAAAGTACCTAGGGCCAGTTCTTTGTGTTCCAGCGCCTTCTCTATCCTAAAAACGATAGTATGAAGGGCCGATTCCACTGACTTGCCCATTTGGTAAGCATGTTGGTTTGGATGCAGCGGCATTATCCTTAATGCGCCGTCTCTTATGTACCTATCCACCATTATTTCCACCGTTTTAAGTAGAAATGAGGTTAAGCTGATAGGTCTGAATGATTTGGCCAGGTCAAACGAGGTTTGACCTGCCTTTGGTATAAAGACCACCTTAACGGATCTCCACGCTACTGGTGTATACCCGAAAGCAAGGCAGGTCCTGAATATGTTGTAGAGTGGCCTGATGAGCAAATCCAGCCCTTCCTGTAGAAGTGCCGGAAAAATGCCATCTGGCCCTGGACTTTTGTACGGATCAAATGTGCTTATCACCCACCTGATCTTTTCGTGTGTTACCACTTTCGAGGCTATCTCCCAGTCCATTGGGCTAATGCCAATGCGGGGAGCCCTTACTAGTGGGACATCACCAGTTTCAGCCACAGAGCCTGGGAAGTGCACCTCCAGGAGATGCCTTAGGGTCTCCTCATCAGTGGCCGTATGGTCACCTGAAGGGAGCCTTAGGCACTCCAGCTTGGCTCTTGGATTTTTTGAGAGCGTCTTATGCAGTCTAGCTGCTTCTGGTAGTCCTTCAATGTCGAGACAGAAGGCCTTCCAGGACTCTCGTTTAGATCTACGAATAGAATCTTTGTAATTGCGTTGGGCCTGTTTAAAACAGTCCCAATCGCATACGAACTTTGTACGCATTGCCCTATTTAGGAGCCTGCGTGTCTCTTTACGTTGCATTTGGAGCTCGGAGTTCCACCATGGTACTTTCCTTGCCCTTTTTGCGCGTCGTAGCGGGCAGCTCCTTTCAAAAGAAGCCTTGACCGCAGTATTGATAATACTGAGGTGCTCTTCTACCTCCTTTGTGGTGCGAGTGCTATAGGAAATTCCCTGTAGTCCATTCGAGAGGTCCACCTTAAAGGCAGCCCAGTCGGTAGACTTGGGATTCCTATACGCTGCACCTTCGCTGTGTTGCAGCTCCAGGCTGAATCGGATGTACCGGTGGTCCGAAAGGGATGGTTCCGGTACAACTCGGCAGTTTTTTGTCCATTGGGTTACCTGCGTGGA
Source organism: Agriotes lineatus (assembly GCA_940337035.1). Lineage (NCBI taxonomy): Eukaryota > Metazoa > Arthropoda > Insecta > Coleoptera > Elateridae > Agriotes > Agriotes lineatus. The sequence continues at coordinate 66,489,415 of OW679202.1, forward strand.
TCCCAAGGTCAAATCAATTACTTCCTGTCGCCTGGGAGTAACAAAAGTGGGGGAACTTCCCCTATTGAGAATCTCAAGGTCTGTAGTTGACAGATACTCCAGGAGATCCCTTCCTCTGGCATTGACGTCTGAACTTCCCCACACCGTGTGGTGGGCATTCGAGTCACATCCGATTAGCAAGGGGGAACGCTTTTCCTTGCAATAATTGACCAGGTTCATTAGTTCCTGAGTCGGTGGTGGGTCGGGAGAGTCGTAAGGGAGGTAGGCCGAACAAACAACAAGGTTTGTCCTCCCACCGTCCTTCACGAGACTCGTCCTTATGGCTACCAGATCTCTGAAACAAAATTCTGGTATTAATTGAGCGTTCAGTTGCTTGGCAGCGCAGATACAAGCTCTTGGGCTAGTGTTGGAACAATAATAATTTGTCCCAGCACCATCTAATCCTTTCACATTGCCCTGGTGAACCCAGGGTTCCTGTATTAGGATGACATCTGTGTGCCCCATAGCCATCTGACGACTAATTAAACTAGTCGCAGAGGTGCTATGTTGCAAGTTAATCTGGAGGATTTGAAGGTCAGCCATCTAACTAAAGAAGTTAGTGTCCGTCTTCCTCCTCGGCACTTACCTCCAGTAAAGTCTTACAGATTTTTTTTAATATTGTTAATTTTAATATGTGTATCCCTTGAGATTGATTTAACATTATCTGTTACAGTATCTATTAAGATTTATGTATTATTACGGTTAATTCGAATTAAAATAGATATTAACGATACAAGTTTGATTATGAGCATCTTAATGAAACGAGTTTGATTTCTAAAACGAGGCGGTGAGCCGAGTTTTGCGGCAATCAAACGAGTCTGGTTAAGTGCCATAAGCAAACGTGTATTGTTCAATATTTTATCTTCATCCATAAATTCTGGTTCAATGTATTTTTTTATATATAAAAAGAGTGTGGTAATAAAGCTCTTAACGATACTAAAATTAGTTTGGTTAACAGTCTATAATAAAACCGATGAAGATAAAAACTACTTACGATGTTCCCGCATAAATATTGCAACGGTTATGATTGAATAATAAACAGATAGCTAGCAATTGTTAATAAGAAATGCATTCTTAACTGTACGCTTTCGTATTAAATAGCTATTATGGAGTGACGTACTACATGTTTCTTAAGAAATAGCAATACCGCTTCAGTAATGAACGTTATAATTTTACTAAATGTAGGGAATGCGGTTCAATCCTCCTAGACCCAACATTTTTATAAATACTACTTGCTTTAGTGGTGATTTCTTTGAAAACGTTTATTACAATACCCTTTCAGTAATAGAAGTTACAATTTCAGGGAAATTTGAAAAATGGAAAAAAATATCTGGCTTGCAAAACTGCAAAACATGATTTTGTGTATTACAATATTGTTTTATTTGACAAAACACTTCATTTACTACTCACATGGACTTGTAGGAAACTGCTATTTCTATCTTAAACAAGCAACAAATTCAAGTAAAGTAGTATCAAATTAAGCCCATTTTTTTTCTCTTTCCATTGATACCACTATCAATTCTATCAATTCAAGCGGCAAACACACAACTCCTTTAACTGTTGATCTGTAATGTATTCATCTGAATTGTAAATTCCTTGACATGGTATCTTCCAACATTGTTGTATACATGCTGGTTTTATCGCACATGAACATATTATCATTCCTCGATGTTGCTCCAAATGTTGTGTCACTTTTTGTACAGCAGACAACTCTGAATACATTTTACGTACTTCTTTCCTAACTTCAATTAATTGTTTTTATGTCATCAAATTTTCTTAAATTTCCATCTTTTATTAAAATGATATTGTTTTCATTCTTTACCATTGCTTCCTGCATTTCCATTTTAATTCCTTCTGCCTTTCTCTCTATTAAATCTATCTTTACATCTATACCCTGTTTATATGTTCTTATCTGGTTTTCCACTGTTAACTTCATTCCCTCTAGTTTTTCTTCAACTTCTTCGTTATTCTTATTTAACTTATTTCCTACCTTTTGGCTCAAAGTTTCCTCCAGTTGTTTAATTTCTTCTTACCTTTCCAGTTTTTCTTCATTCTTAATTTCATCCTTATAAATATCTAACATCATATTAATCTTATCTATTTGTAATTGTATTTCTTGTTTATTTTCTACTTGAATTTTGTTAAATTCTTTCCTTAACTTGTTCAAACAATCTTCCATCTTACCTGTATAAGCTTTATTTTCCTGAGCCATTTTCTCCGCATTTTCTTTTTGTTTTTGTAACTTTTCTGCACTATTTTGAATGGCTGCCTGCAATCTGCTTTCCCTTTCTTCAGCATCCTTCTATATTGATTCTTGCAATCTTCTTTCCCTTTCCTCTGCATCCTTCTTTATTTCTTCTGCATCTTTCTTACTTGACTGTTGTAAATCCTTTTTCAACTCTGCTGCATTTTTCTTATTTGACTGTTGTAAATTTTCTTACATTTTTAACATCATTCCCATCAAGTCTTCCATACTGTTCTGTTTTATTGTTTGTTCCTCTTGAATTCTTACCTGATCTCCTTGTACTCCTACCTGCTGTTCTTCCTCCACTTCTGCTTCAGTAGAAACTACTATTACTTCCATTTCCTCCTGTTCTTCACCTTTTTCCTCTTCAGTCCTTTTACTTTTTCGTGTAATCCGTTTATCAGCCATATTTTAGTTTAAATTCTCAATATGTATTTCCTTTTCTTAAAACCTTTTATTGAAATATAAATCTATTTATTTTTTCAACAATTATTGATAATTACCCTTATTATCAGCTTATTAAATTATTATTGCTTATCCCGTCTTATTGTATTTTTGTTAATTGCCAAAGACATCAAATATGGCACGTTTAATTATGGTTGTACTTCTAACAAGTCCTACTCAAATTCAGGTTTTTTTAAAATATAAAAATGATGTGTCAATCAAGGTGTTGTATTTTTTACCCCACAAGTACTAAACTCCACACTTGAATTACAACAATATGTACTATACTGTCTAAAAATCACAGTTTTCCCCACATTGTGGCAAGTTTATGTTTCTGCCCCTAAACTCCTACTCAAGCCCCACGTTGTTTTCGACATTAAATATGCACTGGCTACACGTTGCTGTGCCTTTAATATGTACTGAACCTTCAAGTATTGATATTGATTAGGTTTTTTAGTTACAAATTGCCCTATTATGTATTTTAATGTCAATAATAACAATTATCGATAGCTTCTGGAAACTCAACAGGAGTGGGTTCTTTTATCTAGTTACTTGCTTTCTGAAAGATTGATTTTCTAATGTTTTAAATATCAGATGCATAAGTCAATACTTATGTCAACCAAATGTCAAAAAACATATTTGAAATTCAAATGACAAACACCAAATTACCTTGCTATTACACAACAATATTAGAAAACACAGTAGGTAATTCATTGATAACTAATTCACTTTAATAGTTTTTTATTTGCCTTTTCTAGTAATTACCTTTCAATTGATCTCCACAATGTCCAGAATTCAAACCAACCCGCTTCTCTCTCCTTACTGATACAAGATCTTCTCTTCCTACTGTTCCAAGATCTGACGCACCTTCCAGCAATGAAAGATCTTTCAGAATATAGCCAACCGACCAAATTTGCAGATGCTGACTTCTTTTGCTGCTGCTGCTAAACTTCCTGGAACGTGCTCTTTTAACTAATGGTGTTCCTCCGGAACTGTCCCTTATTAGTTATTACTGAACAACCCAATGCAATCCAATTCAATTAATGTCTGACGTTAAATGTATTTTTCCTATAAACGACTTCATATTCTTCTTCAGTTATTCGCTTTTTATAGATTAATTCTGCTTGCTTATTTTAAACCATGTACATGTAACCGTCCTTAGTTTTATATCTGTTATTCTTCTTATATGTTTAAATCTTCTTATATCTTTCACCACGCAAATTTTAATATTACCCTTTTATTATCCAAACATTTTTATAATAAAATAGGGTTAATTTTAGATACTTTAATGACTCCAAATTAAATTCGTTACATTTTTTACAAGTTGTTTATTCTTAATAATTAGAAACAAATTTCCTAACTACTACCAATTTTTCTTTTTATACACTAGTTTCATCTATTTGAGTTAAACCTACTTTATTTTATTTCAAATTAAGTATTTGTCATTCATTTTCAAACTGTATTTTATCAATATTATATTCAAATCCACTTGTTTTTTCAAATAGCTATTGTTCCATACACATATCCGCCTTATCCCGAATAAATCCAAATCATTTCCAACTGTAATTTCCCAATTTTAACAAATTTGATTCTAACCACATTATCAGTTGTATCATAACAATATATTTTTGATACCATACTTATAGTTTTTGGTACCTACTTTATGTATATTGCCATCAATATTAGGTAAATACCCACGTTTTTACAAATGTTTTCCCCCTGTAGTAATACCAGTATGCACTCTCCAAAACAGCCTACTTGAATTGTAAATATCGCCTACTAGTTTGGCACAGAGGTGTATAAGTTTTATTTTTTAAATGAAAACACTGTATATTTTTTCATATCTGAAATTCGCTCAAAATAGTATATTCTAGTTCACTTTTTAGGTAAATATTTATTTTAATTTAAACAATTATACATTTTTAAAATAGGCCATCCCTTACAAAACATAATTAAAAAGCGCAAATCTATTCATAGCTGTCATAAAAAAATGCACTACACGGAATTAGTGTCAGAATAATTGTTACAACAGTCGAAACCATCAGTTTTTGTAACAAAATTGTATAAGTTGCATTAAGAATTAAAAACTTTAATAAAACAGGTTTACAGTGATACGTCAATCACAAAATAAGATTTATTATTGTGACAGGTGCTGACACCCGCTCCGACTACGGAAGGGCTCTGGGACTCGGGCCCCTCTGAGATTTTTAGGGGGCGGAGAAACTTGTGTCCTACTAGATGGTGCCTCAGTATTAAGTAAATTAAAACTGTTACTGATAATAGTGATAAAATATATGCTATCCGAAGAAGGAAGTGAAACTAATGGAAAACAAATAGCTTCCTTAAATATTGTGCAAAATTTGAAACATTATTACTGCACAAAATTTCAAAGAGTTATAATACCGGATGTGACCCATAAGAGTTCATTTTCCCAAAGGAACTGAAAAAAATGTATAGTAATAATAAATTGATCAAACTTCGCCATGTTTGAAAGGTAGTTTTCAAGAGAATGTATTGAAACATTTGCAGAACTGGAATAATTTGCAATCGAAAGGATAATACTTCGAACTCGATAAGCGTTATTAATTTTTATGAAAATTACTTTGACCAAAAGAAATTAAAGTTGTTTTATACGGACATGTTTCTGGATATGGCGAAGTCAAAAACGTTTTCGTTGAAAATATATTCACATAGACAACTTTTTAAAAGATGTTGAGAGCAGTGCGTTATATATGGACCTACTTTCTGATTATAGTAAGATAATAAAATATAATTCTCTATTCCAGTATCGACATGTACTGCAGAACGTCCTTTTTCTGCAATTCGTACGCTCAAAACTTACCTCAGATCAACTGTGAGTCAAGAAATCCTTAACAATGTAACTGCGATAGATGTTCATAACACTGAATCAGCCAAATTAGATATAATAAAAATTGCAAATTCAAGACGAGGTTCGAGGCAATACTTTTTCAGTGGAAATTTAAAAAAAATTGGTCAAAGTATTACCAATAAAAAATGGGAATTTGGTCTCGGGTTGGTTTATAGTTGAGTAAAAAAAAAGAAGTTTAAAAAGCGACAATGGAGAGTGTTCTAACTAATGCTCACAGCATTCTATCATCTATGCATTCAAAAATAGAAACTTTAGATATAGACATTCCTATGGAAGATGAACTGCCAAAAAGGTCACGCTTTGCCAGGAAGACACAAATGGATGGCGAACAGTGCAGCAACGAAACACCTAAAAATTCGATGTAAAATCTAATCTGCTGTAGATGAAAGCTTTTCAAATATGGAAATGGTTGCATATTTTCAATACGTCGATCCACAACATTTTTCTAAGTTTGAGAAAGAAGAACCCGTAAAGAAAAACAAGTATCAAAAACTGGCCACTAGAGTAATCGTCCCTTCTACGAGTCGAATTTCTGCAGTTGGTAAATTGTTACCAACATTGTCAAACAATTTGACTGCAAGAAGTGATATCCTCATTGACTTTCTTAGTGAAGGCAATTATAAAGAACTCGGTATGTCAGGAATAAATCTGTCAGAATTAGATGAGGTAAAACAACCTGGGAAGAAGCGTGAAGAAAAAAGTCCAGGAAATGCAAGGAGCAGAAGAAATGTAATAACTGCCTGACTTATTGCTACATTTTTACTTCCTTTCACATTAAAGAAAGTATTGAATTCACCCCAAAAATTCGAAATTGAATTTTTAACAGATCTTTACGTCCTCTGAACCCAGAGACATGTTTTTATTGATGTGTCTGTCTGCCTGTGTGAACAAAATATCTCAAAAACGAAAAGAAATATGACGTTGAAACTTCATATATAAGCTTTGTGTACTATCTAGATGCGCGAGCAACCTTTTGAACAGAATCAAATAACCGGAAGTATGGTGTTTACCCTTGTGATTTTTCAGTTTTTTTTCGATTTTCTCAAAAACGGCTCTAACGATTTTTTTCAAACGTGACATTTTTATTACATTTTTAATGTTTATTGATGTGAGATAGGTGAGTTTTCCAGTTGAATACCTCTAAAATGAGTTTCTTTTTTGATTTTTTATTTAGGCAATGTAGTAGGAAGCTAAAAACAGATTTTTGACTAATTATAAGATCACTGTAAAAGGAAATTCTGTGCGTGTATCACAACAGATTTTTTTATACTCCTACAATATGCAGTCTGCATATTTTTAACGTAGGAATGCAATGGATGCCTCAAAATAAATTATGTAAAATTCACAAGTAAAATGTTTCACATAAACGTGGGTCTAAACAGTGTCTAAGGAGGCTACAGCCCTGAGAAGGGTAATAGACTATATTTAATTAAAATAATACAGTTAACGTAACTTTAGTGTAATTTGGCATATGTACGAAATTTGTTACGTTGCAGACGATCTTGAAAAAGATTTAGAATAAGATTTAGAACGGGTAGTTTCTGCAAGAGTGGAGGGGATATTCTGTACTGCATCTTTTTAAAGTCGAAATTTTCATCAATTCCAGTTGGTTATTTATCTTCTTTACAGCAAAATCATACTCTTATTTAGAATTACTGAGAGCAGTAGTTTTCGAGAAATCGAACTTCACGATTGAAACGTGCTTAATCATAGGAAATGTAAAATTAGCTAATAAACTAATTTTATCTGTTTTAAGCCGTTTTATGTGGACAACATTGAATAGCCTGAATATCCACTGTCATCCAAAAACGTAGTTTAAGTAATTCCCTAACCTCTTGGGCAAAGTGAAGTTCAGCACCATCGTATATAAAATAGATGACTTCTGTTGTTGCACTGTTACTTCATTAAAAAGTACAGACAAATTATTTCGCATGAAATTTTGATGACGTTGTGTGTTTAAACAGATTAAAGGCAGGTAATGGTATATTACGTACCATGAACTGTACGAGACGCTTTTCAGTTCAAAAATGTCCTCAGTATTCGAGACCAAAAAAGTTACTTACAATTCGTGGTTAGAACGTTATTTTTTGCAATATCTGTTAAAATCAAAGAAAAGCAATAAATAATTAATATGTTGAATTTGAATTATTGACAACGACCTGTCAAAATGGCATTTTTATATTTGAATGAACTAAGCGGCGTAAAATTGAACAAAAGACAGCTTAATAGATAAAAAATATTCACCTACAGTTCAAGGTGTGTAAGTAAAAATTACAGCCATATAACCAGTAACTAGTAAATGAATTGTAACAAGAATTTGTTAATAATGATCAACCGTGCATGTATTGCGAAACATTATTTTTCGAATTTACTGTCTTAACAAAGCCGTTACAGCATCCATTTTAAGTGCGGTCATGAACCATTACCAAACCCGAAATCAACTTTTTTTCGGTTGGTGACATTGAACGAAATGTCAGTGTGAGTTTAAGCTTATAGCCAATGACACTAATGACAGTTGCAGGGTCAAGTACAGAGAAATTGTTTGGATTGTTGAATTTAAGTTTTAATTATTGTTTGCAAAAGTACTAATCCACACTACTTTTACAATTTCACGTGGGAACGCTTGCAAAAAATGACATTTATGGTGAGTCTACTTGATTCAAATTTAAAATTTTGTTTTAAATGTATTCTTTGCAATAAAACTTACCAACTGTTACAAAATTCCCTAAATTACCAAAATTGATTTTATTGTAGTAAAACGGTATTTAACTTGTAAATTAGAAAAAATTACATAAAAAACTCGTTTTATAAAACTTCCGAGCACTCGTCCTTCACAGCACTTCTGCCTTCGGCAGTCGTGCTGCAAACTGGACTCGTGTCGAAATACAAGTTTTATAAAACCCCTGTTTTAATATACTATTATTTGTCTACTTTGATGTGTTAATGTAATTATTAAAACACTGAAATAGACTGTAATGGCCTCTATTCACGCCTGGTTTTCTAAACTTCGACGCTAGCGACAAAATCATGCCTTATGCAACTTGTGTTTTAATGTACTATTATTTACTTTTCCTCGAAAACTGCTGTTCTCCGTGATTCCAAACAAAAGTATCTTTTTAATGCAAAACAGTCTGTTTTTTAATATTCAACTATAACTCACGAACATTTCGGCTTTAAAAGGTTACGGTATAAGACACTTACCTAATTTTACATAAATCGCCCCTTCTGAATCTTATGCGAAATCCTTTTCAAGACCATACATGTAATTCAGTATGAAAAATCGCCCAGACATCCCAAATCAAAATCGCATTATTTGTATGTATTATTTTAATTAAATAAAATCCTTGCTTTTTTGCGTTTCTCAAGGCTGTAGCATTCTTAGGGCGCAATTTTGAACTAGTGTTTATATGATATACTAGCTGACCTGGCAAACGTTGTTCTGCCTAAAAATAATTTGTCTCTGAAATCCCGTTTCACTACTATAGAGTTTTAATTTTATGTCATGTTCACCGTCTTGGACTTAAAAATAAATGCCATTTTCGCAATCAACGTCTCAAAAAACCTCAATAACGACACCCATGTCGATTTTTAGGCTTATTTCCCCCATTTCACCCCCTAAGGGGTTGATTTTCGGAAAATCACGAAATACGTGTTTGCTTATTTGTTTTTAGGAGTACTCCTACGAAGTTTCACGTCGAAATGTCTATTTAATATTATTTTTCCAAACAAAATTGGAACCCTTATTTTACCCCTTTAGGGGTTGATTTCGAAATATTCTTTCTTATTCCTTATATACATCATAAAGGGAACATTTCTAAGTTCAAGGGTTTGGGCTGGACGTTGATGAGTCGGTGAGTGAGTCAGGACTTTTCTTTATATCTATATATATAAAACTGAAGTCCTGACTCACTCATTCACTCACTCATCAACGCTCAGCCGAAACCCTTGGACCTACAAAGCTGAAAATTTTGCACAGAGGTTCTCTTGATGTATACAAGGAATAAGGAAGGATATTTCGAAATTCAACCCCTAAAGGGGTAAAATGTGGGTTCCAATTTTGTATGGAAAAATAATATTAAATAGACATTTGGACTTGAAACTTCGTAGGAGTACCTACTCCTAAAAACAAATAAGCAAACACGTATTTCGTGATTTCGAAAATCAACCCCTTATGGGGTGAAATAGGGTAAATAAGCCTAAAATACTATATGGGTGTCGTGATTGAGGTTTTTTGGGACGTTGATTGCGAAAATGGCATTTATTTTTAAATCCAAGACGGTGGACATGACATAAGGGAAGGGACGGGACTGGACTAGACTGGAAGGAAAGAGACGGGAGGGGGTGGGACGGGACGGGATGGTACGGGACTGGACTGGACTGGACTGGACTGGACGGAAAGGGAAGGGACGGGACGAGACGAGATGGGGCGGGACGGAACGAGACGGGACGGAAAGGGAAGGGAAGGGATAAGATGGAAGGGGACGAGGCGGGACGAGACGGGTCGGGAAGGGACGGGATGGGACAGGACGGGACTGGACGGAAGGGACTGGACGGGAAGGGAAGGGACGGGACGGAAAGGGATGGGATGGAAGAGGGGGCGGGACGGGGCGGGACGGGAGGGGAGGGGACGGTACGGGAACATGATGGAACGGTACGGAGACGGGGACGGAGAAAGAGACGGAGACGGGGATAGAATGGGATGGGATGGGATGGGATGAGAGAAAATAATTAGTCATTATTTAATACAAAAATAACGAACCTCGCGCGAACGAAGTCGCGGGTAACAGCTAGTTTATATATGAGACTAGCTGTTACCCGCGACTTCGTTCGCGCGAGGTTCGTTATTTGTGTATTAAATAATGACTAATTATTTTCTGTCATCCCATCCCATCCCATCCTATCCCCAAAAAATTTCAGCTTTCTAGATCCAAGGGTTTGGGCTGAACGTTGATGAGTAAGTGAGTGAGTGAGTCAGGACTTTCAGTTTTATATATATAGATAGATTTTGCTTATTTTTTGATACTCTATCAGTTGGTAAATTTTGAAACGCCCTGTATATTAAGCAGGTTTCTTGTAAAAAAACGCTAAGTAAATTAAAAATAATCAAAGCTGTCACATACAGACGAATTTAAATTATTTTCGCGATGTTAAATTTTTTTCCCATTAATGATTTTTTATTTATTATTTAAATCTTTTTATGAACTATCTTTTATTATTTTTTAAGAAAAATGATTTGAATATTAAAAAAAGTTTTTAACTAGTTAAATCATTTCTAAATATTTAAATACTTAAAAGTTGTTTCAATCGCTTAAAAAGATTTAAATACAAAAATGATTAAAACCTGTTTTTACCTAAAAACGATTTTACTGGAAAATTTTATCTAAGATGACTTCAGTTCTTTGAAAATATAGCTTTACGGCTTCAAGAAAGTGAAGTAAAAATATTATGAACGCTGCAACGGAATTTATAAATACTGAAATACATAATACACCAAGAGCAAAAAAATTATCCAAGTTAGTTCGACGATTTGCGCTAACTGAGTTTGAATTGCAGTTGTTGCAGTATCTGCAGGACCAGCCAATAATGTAAAAATAATACAAGAATATAGCTTATTAAAACATATTTTTAAAATACACATGTTCACTACCATCTTCTGTTCCTATGGAGAGAATGTTTTCTTAGACAACTTTTATAAATTCGCCACGTCAACGAGCTTTGACTGATGGAAATTTCGAAAACTTTGTTCTATTAAAAGCCGATAATACTTAAAATATTATTTAACTCTAAAAAATCTTGAAAAGGCTTTACTCACAACTTCCCGCGCCCGAATTAGATCAATTTGCAAATTTAAGAAAGCCTTACAGAAATCTGTGCGGCGCTCGCCTCTCTTGAACAGCACGGTCTTATTGTTGAAACGTTTTTACTCTTTTGTGACATTATCCTGTATAGGTTGAGTCTTATTTTCGGCAAATGTAAAGCCTGACCTATGTGAAAGTTATTACTCGCTTCTATTTCAAAATTAACCCAAAAATAAACCAAAATTTTATTTTTTTAAAGTGCTCAACCTGTCTATATTTGTATGAAATTGTACTGGTTTCATGCGAGGTAGATATATATATGTATGCAAGATATCGTCTTCCTACGACAAATAGTTTTTGAGCTATACTGCCAACAGACAGACAAACAGACAGACAGACAACAGACAGATAGACAGACAGACAGACAGACAGACGGAATTAAGAAAACCTCTTTTTCGTCATCTAGGGACCTTGAAACGTGAAGATCTGAAGAAATCTCGCAAGGTGATTTTTTCGTGATTGCAATACTTCCTTCGTCTTTCAGACAAGGGAAGTAATATATGAAATATTTAATTTATTTCATTTTAGGTTTTTACTCTTTATAGTTCTTATTTTAACTGTGACAAAAGTAAATTTGCAGTTTTTATGTTATTTTATATAAAATTGTAATAATTATTTCTTTTTACTAGAATTCTAGCACTATTGGACAAATATATTCCACAGAATCAGTGGAGCTTTATGACAAAGAAAAATAATAATGATTTTAAAAAGAAAATGTTATTCTTGTCAAAAAATTAATTAAAAACTTTTTAAGCTCTGAAAAAAGTTTCGATTATTTTTAAATTATTCAACTTATTGAACGATCTCATCAATATGTTTCATAAAAGATGTAAATCATGTCGAACAGTACATCTTTTTTATGATTTAAATACTTCTTTATAGACAAAAGTATTTTTGATTTAAGTCATTCGGTAACAGGTAAAGTATCTATGACTTTTTGTTTAAATCTTTTTTTTAAATGATTGGTGACAGCTCCAATCTAGATTAAGAGCGGTTCTTTCTCAAGACTTAATGGAAACCTTTATGATTATGAGCATCAAGAAAGGTCATCGACTCTAGTGGCGTAACTATTTATTTACATAGAATCGAATTGGCGATTTATGATTACCGTTAGCGGAGAGTGCGGATGGGGCGGATACCGCCTATAATGTGACATTTCACGTTCAAATGTCACAATGGATGGAAATTTATACTATCCGAATCTTTAAATAACTTAAAGAAATATATCCGCGAACCGAGTTTCGAACTCGTGCTTGTAATCTCAACAACTGAGTACTCTACCATTACACCATACTCACAAAGAAGTTACATGGCCGCTTATGGCTATTAATAATCTGAGTACAGATCGGCAAACACGTACAAAGAAAAACAATCAATCTCGCCCAAAAGCTTTTCACTTCTTTGCATTAACATTCCACACAAGCTGGCGCAGAAACCATCCTAATAGGTTATGTCGAAGATATAATGTTTACATCCAACTGGCGAACACCTTCGCTGAACTTAATTTTCCGACTTTCCTTTATCGTCAAAGCGATTGCTGTCTTCACAACCATTGCGTAGTTTCATAAGATCTTTCATATAGTTCTGGTTTGGTCGTGATTGATTGAGCGTTTGTGGCAAAAATTGCAAATTAGTAAAAATGGTATATACAGTACTAATATGTAATTTTAGATTTTTTATTTAAGTTATTCATAAAGCCTCTGGGGTGGGGGGGGGGGGTGATCCAACACCCACATCACCGCCCATATTTACGCCACGTATCGAGTCTATTGATTTTTATTACATTTTAGATAAAATGAGATAATAATATGCGCGCTTCGCCAATATTCTAAACGACCTACTAACTTTATATTTAAATGACGAATGCATTTGATACTACTGTTTTTTCGTACCTACGTTCTGTATTTTCCCATTGTTATATAAACGTGCACGGGCCTTTTAGGGCGAAAGTCCCACCGGGCTTTGCCAGTCCGCCCCTGATAACATGGACGCCAAGCATTACCATATAATTTCTAATTGCCAAGTTAAACAATAATATGTATTGCAGTTTCTAACTATGGAATGCAAAATGCCCACCTCCAGCCATAATAAAAGCTTCAACGCTCCGTCGTAATAATCGTCTTACAAGTTCAAGGAACAAAATATTACCTACTTGCTCAACCCATGTTTAGACTTCATATTTTATAGCGTGAATGCTGGTATTTAAAACTGAACAAAGTTCTCTCCGATATATTTATTTTATTAATATCAAAGATAGGCCCTGTTAAGTGATTTACAAACATCATGTATAAGTGTCGCATATTTTTAAAAGTATTGCTTATGTTATATGACATATTTTTGTCCATTTGGTCATAAAATTCCGATAGCGACGAAATTTCCGAAGTTTTAAAAAGTACATATTTGGGAAGGCACTCGTTATAAAATTTTAAAGGAAGCCCACTCAGAAACAGAGTCGTGTGAACGTGTTGGCATTGGCATCGGGGCATTACCAAGAGGGCTGGAAGGGATCATTTTCAACATTTGCCATAGTTTTCTATTTTTTAATAATTGTTTTGTTAATTTTGTGGTTATTATAATGTATTTTCAAATGAACCGGATAATTACTTTTCAAGTTATAGTCAAAAGCAGATGTTTTCATTAACACCCTGTATCTTTTTAAGGGAGCATTTTGGTACTTAGATGTATTAGGTTAACTGCTTTGGTTAAGTTTTTACACACAATTGTTTTAGCAAAACTAATTAAAAATTATTTATAATCAACATTAGGACACAAGCCCATTGTCACTTTATTTCCTCAAGCGAAAACCGACTCAAGAAATTAATTTTGAGATCACTTACGATTTTTCCAACCAAAAATAACGAAAACTTAAATTACTTTGACAATTAAATTCAAAATGCAGTGACCAATCAAATGCTTGCATTTCTGTGCAGCCCACAATAGCCGCCTTTCATTATTTCTTCAGATATTTACGTCAAATGAAGAGCAGCAGGCGAGTATTGTAATGACAATACAGATAAACGTCAAAATGAACATTACTGTTTCATTGAATTGTCGTCCTACGAATACAACTTTTGCTCTGAGTGTTGCTTCAGTATTTGTCATCGTTGCTGCTTTTTTGGAAAATCATTATTTTTGTGACAGCAGGAGCTCGTATTCAAAATGTATTATATCGTGTGTTCCAAAAAAAAAAAAACTCATTTGGAGTAGGCCTTGGAAAGAAAGATAGAAAGTCTAGTCATGTCTTAACTTAAGTCGGTAGGTGAATGTCAGATTGCAATTGGTTTATGAAAACATCTCTCACTGTGACAGGTAAAAGGAAAATAAATAAGATGGCATGTACACAACAACAACGAGTGTAATAATCATAATGGTCAATAATAGTAGTTTGTATACCAAGGCACTGAAGTTTAACTTTTTATCACGAATGTGGATTTAGTTGCCGAGGCCCGTAGGGCCAAGGCAAATAAACCACATGAGGGATAAAAAGAAACTTCAGTGCCGAGGTGTACACTATGTTTTATTTGAAATCGAGAAATCGTGAAATTACAACATTTTAACCAACTTTTGTAGGTTATGTTCGGTCGATTGACGTTTATCTGTCGCCTCGCCACCTACAAAAAAGTCGTAAAACAATGGATTACTTCACTGCCGATTTCTTGTATTTTAATGACGATTTCGGCGTACTTCACTGCCGATTTCAAATAAAAATTGTTTTTGTTAAGTGTTTGGTATATTTTTAGGAAAAGGGGAAATGTCAAGATGTAATTTAGTTTTCTCTGACTTGGTAGTTACGGAAAACTTCAATTTGGTCATGGCATGCTGCGAATGAGTTTTTTTTTTGGAACACACGATACAGTGCTTTCGTAAAGTAGTAGTGGATAAAATCGTTAAAAATTCAAGGAATAACTTATGGAAAAAACGCTGGGGCCCGTCGATTTTTATTTTTATTTGCGCATTTTTTCAAATAAAATCTATGTACAGGATCCGGCAACGAAGCGGTGGTGGAAGATATTTCTAAAATTAGGAGATTTACATGAATATTGTGTATATAAAAGTTGTAGGTACGAAGGTACATTACTAAAATAGTTTTGATTATATAAGGTGGCTCAAAAAAGTGTGGCGAATCAACTTACCTTATTTACCTAAATAGAATGCCCTGTATTTGTGCAGCTTAAAAGTTTTGTATTGAAATACTCATTTTTATATAAAGTTGTATGAGTCTAACGTGAACTGTTTTGGAGATATTAACGATTTTATACAAAAAAAATGCTGAACTTCAGGCGGTTGCTGTAAGCAACAGAAAACAATTGAATGAAGGAAAATTATGATTTTCGTGAACTACCTACCTTTCAAGTGGAAAATGGTGGATATGGGTATTAATGCTATATAGGGTGCACAATATTTGTAAATTTAATAATTTATATTTCTTTTCAAATGGAACGCCCTGTATAATTTTGTATTTTTGAAAGGCACTTTTAATGAGCTTTATTTTGATGTGTTTTCATACCTCTGAATTCAACTGTTTTTCAGATATGCGTATTTGAACATAAAAAACATTTTAAGCCCTTTAAGATGCTCTATTTCAAGGGATAAAAAACAAACGCCGTTAAAATAATGATTTAAACGCTTGAGCTCTCCAGAAATCAAAACACAAAACCAGGTTTAGGAAATATAAATTCAGTCAGTGTTGATACAATGAATAATAAACACGAAAAAAACTGTAAATACAGGAATAAATTACTTCCAAGGTCAAATAAAATCAGATTAAAAAACAAAAGCCAATACACCACAATCCTATATGTAATTAAAAATTTAATTTATATTTGTAAGGTTCAGACGAAAAACAGTTGTACTGATCTGGACCTTGAGATTTTGAAAATATTTGAATTTGTATATGGTTTTTTATATATTTTCAAAATAAAAACAATTATTATTATTATTATTATTAATTACATTAAATGTTCAAAGAGTTTTCCTTTCCTGCTTTGAGTATTAAAGCTGTACAGAGAACTAATAATCAGCAAAAATAATTATTTTGACATATTTAATTGGAACAGCCTTATATTCCTGTATTTTTTTATCTCTAAATTTAATCATTTTTCAGATTTAATATTTGTTATTTCTGGTATTGAGTAGTGGCTGGATTTTTGTTTTCTAAACTAGGCTTTATCTTTTGTTTCGAGAACTCATGTGTTTAAATCATTATTTTAACGGCGTTTGTTTGTTATCCCTTGAAATAAAGTATCTAAAGAGCCTTAAATTGTTTTTATGTTCAAACACGCATATCTGAAAAACAGTTGAACTTAGAGGTATAAAGTAACATATCAAAATAAACATCATTAAAAGGGCTTCTCAAAAATACAAAAATATACAGGAATGTCCACTTGAAAAATATTCGAAATTATTAAATTTGCCAATGTTGGACACCCTGTATAGCATTAATACCCAGATCCATTTTACACTTGAAAATCATAATTTTTTGGTAACGTTTTCCTGCATTCAGTTGTTTTCTGTTGCCTACAGCAGCCACCCGAAGTTCAGCATTTTTGTGTATAAAATCGTTATTATCTCCAAAACAGTTGAGGTTAGACCCATACAACTTTATATAAAAGTTATGAATATTTCAATATAAAACTTTTAAGCTGCACAAATACAGGGCATTCCATTTAAAAAAGGTAAGTTTGATTCTCCACACTTTTTTGAGCCACCCTGTATACTCAAAACTATTTCAGTAATGTGCACCATCTTCGTACCTACAACTTTTATATACACAATATTCATGTAACTCTCATAGTTTTAGAAATACCTTGCACCCCCGCTTCGTTGCCATTTTTAACGGTACCTAACCCCCTTTTTTTATTACGGAACCTAAAAAAACTTTTTTACTTACGCTAAGCTAATTTTTGAGTATAGGTCACATGACCCAAATATAAGACAAAAAAATTAATTGCAAAATACCAAATTTAATTTTAGACATTATAATTTTATGTTTTTATCAATGAAATGACAGCATTCAATAAAAAACACTGTCGGTCGTCTTGGCTACTGTCAGACAGACAACGGTGCACAATTTGGACATTTAATTTAGTTGTTTTTGAAGTTATCATTGTAATATTTTTCAATGTTTTTCTGAATTTTTGGTCATGTGACCTATACTCAAAAATCAGCTTAACGTAAGTACAAAAATTAGTTCTTTCAAATTCCGTAATAAAAAAGAGGGCTGCCTTCTACGCGGGTCACCTTGTAAACAGGGTGATTCAAATTAAGTGCGCACCATTGCTATCTTTGTTATTATTAATTTTACAAAATAGGTTAAATTAGCAAACTAGTAGTGTTTTTGGCGCTGATTAATATGCAATTAATAAAAAAACAATTGAATAACGAGTTTGCGACAAAATTAAAAACTTTTAGTTTTTTTTTAATGAAACGCCCTGTATATATTTCAAAAACTTGAAATAAAAATTAATTTGTGATATAAAAGTCTTAATACACTATTGTCTTAAAATGAATATTAAAGAAGTTAGGGGGGATTTTAGTTTACATATATCAACAATACATCGTACTTACGAAAAATTCATAGTAGGCTGCTACTAAAAACAAAAACAATAACGTAAACATCAGAACTGTCAAAATCAATTTGTCGTACGTTTGGTTGTCGAAAGTAATTAGTGTTGTATATTTATTTCAATTAAAAACTTAAAACAAGCCTGCAACTCTAACTGGTTCGTGAACTAAGATGTTAAAAAAATAATGGAGTGCCTCCTACAGCTACGATAAAAGGT
Organism: Agriotes lineatus; assembly: GCA_940337035.1. NCBI lineage: Eukaryota > Metazoa > Arthropoda > Insecta > Coleoptera > Elateridae > Agriotes > Agriotes lineatus. The sequence continues at coordinate 66,507,673 of OW679202.1, forward strand.
ATGTTGGTATAGAAAAATCCAAAAACATTTAAAAAATCAAAGTAGGCCGATTTGTCTGAAAATTTACAGTCTACTGGTACTCTTAATTCTAAACAACTTTTCTTAATACTTTTTTTTGTTATCTCTTCTAATAAAGGTAGTTTACTCTTGACCATTTTTTAAAATCGATTCGAAAAACACTCTGTATATTAATTAATTTGATTGATTTTCACAAAATCCTGGTTTGAGAACAAGCAGGAGAGATTCCTAGAACATCAGCTTTTAAGTCAAATATTTTTTATTATTTACACCTTATATGAACTCAATCCGCTGACTGTATATAGATTTTATTTGCAAAAATGCGCAAATAGAAATAAAAATCGACGGGTCCCAGCGTTTTTTCCAAGAGTTATTCCTTGAATTTTTAACGAATTTATCCACTACTTTACGAAAGCACTGTAAACAATTGATTGCATAATAATTGATTTTTTTTTAATGACTTAATGTGTATTGTAAATAACATGTGTATTCTTTATTATCAAAAACTGAACAAGGGCGAACAATTTTAAATTTACCAAGGGTCCCAAAATTCTAGCTACGCCTCTGAACCTGAACCCATTCGCACTTGCCAAGCCCTTATCGGAATGCACATTAATTGCAGCTATGAGTGAAAAATATTACCACTCTTGAGTACGCACTTACACACATAAAAAACTCTGTTGCGTCTAGTGCGCGACGCCCTGAGAAACCCAAATCAACGACCCAACGAAATGGCAGTGTTGAAAGAAGTTCGATTGGATGTCGGAGGGGATAACATGCGAGCGCGCCAGAAACTTCTTGTAAGTTAGATACATCTGCACTCCAAGTGGTTGGTGTGTGGTGTTGGTCGTGTCAGTTTAGCGGGGGTGCGCTTAGCGAACGGTTGAACTTCCAAACCCTCTCGATGGGTGACGAAAGCATCCATCTGCCCGGTGACAACATCGACTATTACATTGTAACACTTTTCGAAAAGATCGAGGCTTTGCGAAATGACACCGTCTCCACGTCCAAGTTGCTCCGGCTTCCCATTCGAACCGAAATGCGCGCCTTGGAGTTCTGGAGGTCCGTCATCTGCGAGTGCATCGCCTCCTTCTGCTACGTCTTCATCGTCTGTGGGGCCGCTGCAGGTGCTGGGGCTGGGGCCTCCGTGGCATCGGTTCTGTTTGCGACAGCACTTGCTGCCGGCTTATCCATGACCACCCTCACCCAATGCTTCGGACACATCAGTGGTAAATTTTGAATAATCCAGAGCTTCCCACCCTACAATATTATAACGTTGCAGGTGCCCACATTAATCCAGCAGTCACGGTGGCGATGGCAGTCACCAAAAATATTTCCTTGCTGCGAACCGTAATGTTTGTAATTGCACAGTGCGGGGGCGGCATCGCCGGGGCAGCTTTTCTCTATGGGTAAGTCGAAAATTATTTTACCCTTGTAATCAATGCATTTTTTATGCAATATATTTGAACATAAAATAGGAAAATATGCTAATCAAAATATAAAAATGCAGTACTCGATATTGTATGTTACCAACAAACTATTAAATATTACTCAATTTATTAAAAATTATACAGGGGCACTTTACTAAGTTCTTGATTATTCTGTCAATTAAATAAATCGCGTTTATGTTGAAATTGAAACTGAAACAGTTTGTCAATTTATAAGGAATTTTCTTCTCTACTATTTCACGTGTTATTTGGTCGAACCAAAATTGCTACCATTAATAAATTTTGTAAATTCAAAGACGAAGTACTCTGGTTACAAATGTCTTCAAAAATGTCAACAATTCCCAGATTGCTCAACACAAGGAGAACTGAGCCCCAAATCCGGCAATTTAAGCAACAGCGGCTGAATTTTTACCTGAACCTTAATTTACCTGAGGTATTTACTGAATGCTTCTGCAGCTGTCTGTTATAAAACTTCCTTGCTCCAAAGAGAATAAAACGTTTTCGAAAGAACCGTGGTCTACATTCAGCTAAATAAAAGGCTGCAGCAGAAGCATTACCGGAAATCTGTTTTTGTTGGTCACTTCTGCTTGCAATTTAAAATAAACGAAAATAAAACAACTGTACAATCTGCGGCAAGCGCGTGTGTGTAGTAGTAGTAATAAAAATGTTCTCTCATTCACGAGCGCTTTAATATTTTTGGGAAAACAAATGAGCGTTGAATTAATTGTCATGGGTTATGTTAGTTTAATAAAAGGTGCCTGGAAATGCGCAGCCGGAAATCTGTTCTTATTGGCCAATTCTACTCTCAATGTAAAACAAATAAAAATTTAAAAAACAGCTGCAGTAGTAAAAATGTTCATTCATTCGTATCATATTCAAATCTTTGACAAACCAGACTCTATAGGACAAGCGCTACATAAAGAACTGTTTTTATATTTTTATTTTAAATTTAAAATAAACAGAAATTGGACCGCTGTATAGTCAGCGACCAATTTGCATATCGGTAGTATGTAAATACTAAGAATTATTTAAAAAAAATAAATTAACGTTGAAATGAAAAGCATTACTGGAATTCTGTTCTTGTGTGCCACTTCTGTTTCCAGTATAAAATAAACAAAAAATTAAAATCTGCAAACATCTGCAATCACTACTTAAATTATAATTCCAGGGAAAACAAATGAACGTTGATTTTATTACCATGGCCTACGTTCAGTTAAAACGTTCCTGGAAAAGCACAGCCGGAAATCTATTTTCATTGCGGAAATAAAAATTAAGGAAACATCTGTAGAAGTAAAAATCTCTTAGTGGCTTTTGCTTCTAATTTAAAATAAACGTAAATAAAGCCTGTACGCTCTGCGACAAGTGTGCATATGTGGTAGTAAAAATGTTCTCATTCACGAGCAGTTTCAAGTTATTCTGAAACAAATGAGCGTTGAATTGATTACCCAACATTGCCAGGTTCCGCATTCAATTGAAAAACATTAGTTATTTGTTTTCATTTCTGTTTCCAGACTAAAATATATGAATATAACTGTAGCAGTAAAAAATATTCGGTCATTCACTTACCAAATTCATTTTTGGGGAACAATTGAACGTTGATGATTGAATAATTTTTTGTCGAAACAAGTGAGCGTTGATTATGGGATTACTATGGGTAACTTTTCCGTTAAATAAAATACCCCTGGCAAACACTATTGAATATTTACATATGATGATCATTTCTGTTTTCGCTAAAATCAAAAATGAAATGGTGCTTTATGTGACGCATCTGTGTGGTAACAAAAATGTACTCTGATTCGCTAGCACTTTCATATTTAGTATAGCAAAATTAATGCTAGTTGAACACATGATTACCGTAGTCTCTATTTAAATTTGATTTAAAACAAGTGAGGGTCGCTTACCTCGTTTTACATTCATTTAACTGGGAGGTCCTCGGTTTTTTTATAATTTTCGCTCCTAATTTAATATAAACAAATACAATTTAACCAACTGTACTCTATGTGGCGAACTTGTAAAGTAGTAATAATGTGCAGGGTGGGCACATTTCGATGTTTTCATAGGAAATTTCCATAACCCTAGGAGATATAGCAAAATGATCTCTTTTGTTTATCGAGAAAAGCTAGTTGGGTGTGTCATCGTGAGAGAGAATTATTTCCCATTCCAGTGATATACAGTCTGTTCTATAAAAAAGGCCCCGCCTTCTAGCTACTTTATTATTTATTTTAGACCCAATAAACCTTATGTTAAATCAAATGGCACATAAAAACCTACATTTTAAAACTATCAAAAAAATTTTATCTTCAATTGTTTCAGAGTGGTGACGTCGCATGCAATTTTTTTAAATGAGACTATATTTTTTTTAGATTTTCTGGTAGAAGTTTTTTTTCTCTTTTCAACAATATAAATATTTTATGCCCTTACATAAGAAAATTTTCGAGAAAAATTAAAAAAGTTTTTTATCGGTGGGAGGCCACGATACAAAACTATAAACAAAAGTGTAACTCAGAAAAACAAAACACTTTAGATTATTCTGAAATCTGATAGTTAAAGCGTTTGGCTACTATTTGTTTTGTTTTTCTGAGTTACACTTTTGTTTACAGTTTTGTATCATGGCCTCCCACTGTGAAAAAGTTTTTGTAATTTTTCACGAAATTTTTTTTATGCAAGTGCATGAAATATTTATATTGTTGAAAAGAGAAAAAAACCTCTACCAAAAAATGTAAAAAAAATATACAGTGTAATTTAAAAAAATTGCATGTGACGTCACCACTCTGAAACAATTGAAGATAAAATTTTTTTGATAGTGTTAAAATGTAGGTTTTTATGTGCCATTTGATTTGATATCAGGTTTATTGGGTCTAAAATAAATAATAAAGTAGCTAGAAGGCGGGGCCTTTTTTGTTGAACAGACTGTATATCATGTTGGGACCGTTTTAATTCATTTTCACTGCATTATAGCACAAACTCAATTTTCAAAATGGTTTTAATATTTTTTCTTTTTCTAATTGAAGGCTTGGGTCATTTACAATACACCTGATTAAAACAAACTATCTGTTATTGCGTTGTTACAATACCGACCATTTGATTGCTAGAATTAATCACCTTTGTTGTTTATAATGTTACACAGTGTCCGTCATAAATTTGGACACGTGGAAAATTGTTTCATTATCCATATATCAATTTTATTCTTACTAAAAGTCCCTGCATCTTCTCAAACTAAAAGTTTACTTACCAAAATTTAAAGATTGTCTTTCGTATATGGGAGGAAAATATGAAAATCGCTCGAGAATAAAGTATCCTTATTTTTCAAAAATACACAAAAATGTCACTTGCAAATATTTGTTATAACTAAAGCTAGGATAGTTAGGCAAAATAAAGTCTCGAAAAAGGCAGGCAAAAAGGCAAAACAAAATATTTAAAAAACACTAAAAAGGCAAAAATAAAGTAAAAAAGGCAAAAATTTAAAAAAAGCAAAATTAAAAGAAACTACGTTTAACTGAGAAATACAGTCGATGCACTTCACAAATCACAATGTTAACACTTTCGAAAATTGTGACAAACTGGCTGATTCAGTAGAAAACTTTCTCCTGACAATACTGGTCCCCTCATTAAAATTAATCTCAAGAAAATCATCCTTCTGACAAATTTTCAGCCGGTAACAATAAAGGGTAAAACCGACTAATCCTCTACCTTTAAGTGCTTGGGAATAATACTTTCTACAATTTATTTCAGAAATTTAAAATGTGCATTTTTCTTGAAAAATTGCTAGTACACATTTTTTTAATTGAAAATTTAAGAACTAAATTTCTTAACATTTTAATTTAATATACCATAAAAGGCACCAAAAGGCAAGAAAAATACAGTTTGCATTTTTGAATTTCACGCATTCTAAAACGGATTTAAAATTGGGTCTACCTTTTATCCTTCCATTTATTAAAAAAGGCAATTTGCCTAACTATTCTAGCTCTAGTTATAACATTTCAATTAAAAATTATAATTGTTATGAATTCTTGTTGATATTCGGATCGCTTGTTATTACATTTTTTGAAGATACATCTCTGTTTTTTTACTTTGGACACAAAAAATTTTTGATTTCGATTAAATTAATTTTCTGGTTGCTAAGTGAGCGACAAAACATACTTATCGTATCCGATAATAACTTTGAAGTATCCCATTTTCCGTAACACACACAGGGTGGAAAAAATAGGAAAACCCAGTGAAAATTGTTTTCCGGAATAGATGGCTGTGACTTTATATTTGAAACCTTCTCTTAACTATAAACAACTTTTCTAAATAACATTTTTTGTGTATTTTGAAAAATAAGGGTACTCTATTATTGAGCCATTTTCATATTTTCGAACCTCTCCCTTATACGAAGTGAGATGTTTTAATTTTAGCAAGTGCATTTTTAGGTTGAGAAGATGTAAGAACTTTTACCTAAATAAATAAAACTTTTCTGGTAAATGAATAATAAAAAAATTGCATGTGTGTCCAAATTTATGACCAACACTGTACATTATGTTAAATATTATGATATATATCGCTGTAATGACAGAAAAAATCTTCTTTCTCATGATACCATATCCAATTTTGAGTTCTATATAAAAAAATACAATTTTTTGAAAAACTACGCCACTGCATTCTCTTAAAAAAAGGTGCCTCAAGAACGTAGAAATTGCTATTTTCTATTTTCATAAATAAGCGAGATATAGCCACAAAACGAAAAATTGAACTTTTATTTATACCTTGAAAACAAGAGAATTCCATTGTAGTTTTCACCATTAAACCTTTATTTTTAGATTAAACAAAATGAATTGTATCTTCTTTTCAGGTAAACTACCCTTTTTGTTTATAATACGGTGAAATTTTACTAAGAAAAGTTGTGCAGAATGAAAATGTATGGCCCTATACAAAATTTTGGGAAGTTCTACCTACTTAGATCAAACCGTCATTTTTAATACGTTCAATTTTAACGGTTTAATTTAAGTAGGTAGATCTTGCTGAAATTTTGTATATGGCCATAATTTATCATTCTGAACAACTTTTCTTGGTAAAATTTTGCCGTATCATAAACAGAAAGGGTAGTTTACCAAAAAAGAAAATAGTTTTCATTCACTGTCAAGGCCGACTTGTTTTTTCAAAAACAGAAAATATTCTTAAAATTCTCTTCAGACCAAGCATGACCTAATCCCACAATCTTAAAATAAAATTTAAAAATTTTTAGTCCATCTCACCTCTCTCAATCCTGCGACACACTGTATAATGGGGTGTAAAAAATATATCCATTATTATTTTTTAGACAAATCTAATTTGCCATTTTTCCAAAAACTATGTTTCTTACAAAAACACTTTTGAAACAAAAGTTGTAGATAATTGCATAATACACTCACCGGCACGAAAAACGGAGCACTTGCATTTTTTGATTAGATTTAAAATTGTATCCCTTTGCGATGTTTTATTATTACATTTATTATTATACATTTATTATACATGTTATAATGTTAAATGTATAATAAATGTAATAATAAAACATCACAAAGGGATACAATTTTAAATCTAATCAAAAAATGCAAGTGCTCCGTTTTTCGTGCCGGTGAGTGTATATGAAATTTAAGTTTTATTAAACAATTATAAAATTCTCCCGAAAAAACGGAAAAAACCAAGAGTAAAGTGCCACTTCTGACTGCCCCGATTTTAACCAAAAATCACTGGGACCCTAAATGTATATTTAAAAGAGAGATATACATTTTCAGACCGATCGATTAAACCGTCTGGGCTATAGAGACGACACAGACTCACAGACTGACATACGCACAGACGACTTTTTCTAAATCAGAGGACAGCAAAACTGTTATTTTCGCAAAAATCTCGAGTTCGAAGAAAATTATGATTACTAGAGAACGGATTTTATGAAAACTGCATATTATATAATTTATGCATATCTTAGAATACGATTAAAAATGTGCACGAACGGAAGCTTTTACATTTAATTCGCACTAATTAATTAATGCATATTTCAGCATTCCTTGCGCATATTAGCAGTTGCGTGCATATTATGACATAAATCTATAACTTTTTGGTGGCTATTTCCCTCATCTCTTATTATCCAATCAAATACGATGATTTTTATCGCTTGTATCTATGGCATCCATTGAATATGTTGATTTAATCAAGGCGGTATTTCAAAGACGCCATTTAAACTGTCATTATAAATGTCATATTCATTGCGCACTATACAAAATGAACCGGTATTTGGGAAATAGTTCATAAAATATATTTCGGGGTCTTGATTTTGCTCGAAAATTTTTTTAAACTAACTTAAGTACGTTTGCCTCCTGACGTTACCAAAAAATAAACTTTCTTAAAAAAAATTGCAGTAAAACTATTCGCCCTTAATATATTATTACTGAGGATTGCCTGGCAATGCTTTCAGCTATTCAGAATATAAAAATAACTTGAAAGTAGTATTTACTGATAATCTTCGAAGAAAACAGATAACTCATTATTTTCTAGAAAAAGTAATGTGTCTAATACATTATTTTGAATTACATACGATAACTTACAGGCTTTTGATTTTGATACGAATTACACAAATATTTTAAAATCTTTCTCGTAATGTATACAAAGCCAAAAACGTAAAAATGACAAGCTCTTTGTTCGACAAGGAATTACTATAAACCGAAATTATAATCTAAGTAAATACGTTTTTTTATAAATTTTATTAGAGGTTTATGATTAATCAATCATTAATTAAAACGTTTTTAAATCATGCACAAAGTAAATTAGGCGGCATATACACATGCACATTTCTAAAATTATCTGCATATTTTTAAAATTTCCTGCATATTCTGGAAAATAGGGTACATGTGTATGCGCATATTGGCCTGCATATATTCCGTTCTCTAATGATTACTATAATTTATTTTACGAAGTTGATCATTTTTAATTGTTTCTGCGGCGTTTTGAATTCTGGCCCAAAGTTCATTTTCTGTATTTACAGTAGAGTATACCTTGCTCTTTAATGTTCCCCACAAAAACGAATCACAAACATTTAGATCTGGTGATCGAGGTGGCCATTTTACAGGGGCTTCAGCTCCTCTGCCTATCCATTTATGGGGAAACTGTGCGTGTAGGTAGTTGCTTACATTCAATATAAAATGAGGAGGTGCTCCGTCATGTAAAAACCACATGTTACCTCTAAGAAGTAATTGCAAATCCTCTAATAAGCCCGGCAATATATCCTGAAGAAAATGTAAATAAATTTCACCATTTAACCTAGCAGATAAAACAACGGGACCTGTTAGATGTTCGCCGATTATTCCTGCCCATACATTAAGTAGAAATTCCTGTTGAAAATGGCGTTGCCTGATGGCATGTGGATTTTCATCTGAATACACATGTTCGTTGTGTGAATTTGTTATACCTCCTCTTGTAAAGCACGCTTCATCGGTGAACAGAATTTTACTATGAAAGTGAATATCTTCAGCCCTTGTTTCTTGAATAAATCTACAAAATGTTATGCGCAATTTGGGATCTGCTAGTAAAAGTTCTTGTACACTTTGAAGGTGATACGGATGTAGAAGTTGCTCTTTAATAACCTTGTGGACTACATCTTTTGAAACTCCCATTTGACGAGACAAACCACGAGTACTTTTTTCAGGTTGTTCTTCTAAGGTATCTAGAACTTCCTTTTCATTTGTGGATAACGAATTACTCGACGGCGTCCACAATTCACAGTTAATGGTTTAAATCTTCCATTTTCACGAAAACGTCTCTCAATTCTTGCAAATGTTTTATGATTCGGCACCTGACGATTTGGAAAACTTTCTTGGTATACTCTCACGTTTCTCCGACAATTTCCTTTACAAAATCCGAGAACCAGCAACATATCAGTTTGTTCACCATCAGAATACGCTCCAGCCATTATTGTTGATAAACTTAACAAGAATTACAAGAAACTCAAACAAAAAACTCAGGATATTAAAACACCTCCACACTAAACTTAGATAGGTATTCCGGCTAATTAGATTATTTCGATCACAAATGCATAAGTCGTAAGATCAGATTTAATTTGTTTGTGGATAAACCTTAAGAGTTATCAAAAATTACAAAGATACAAAAAATATTTCTGAAGAAAATATCTTTTTGAAAAAAAAATGAAAGTTTTAAGCTTAGGCTATAAAAAATGATCACCAAATTTGTATTGCGAATTTTTTGTTCAATACACTTACAACTTACTGATGAAGACCAAAACCATCTTAAAACGTGACTTGCCACACCAAAAATTATAAAAATCGATCTCAACCTACTCTTTTTATGCCAAAATTATTTTGTTTTTCAAAAGTCGGTATGACTTAACCAGACGATTTTAGATATAGGTAAATTGGATTAAATCATCTTATTTTTATCCCAGGAGTCTATAGTTAAGCTATGTCCCAACCTTTTGGAGACACCCTGTATTGTTCAACGTGTTGGAATTTTTTTATCTACTCTTCGTTTTTTTAATTTATTACTTGTCTCTGACATCTCTGTTCAGTACTCGGCGCTCTTCTTGTATTTCTCTGTTATTCGTGTCTTGTATTCGTCTGTACTTCTCTCTTTTTCTTGATCAGTTCTTCAATACGTTTATCCCACCAGTAAGGTTTTCTGTTCTTTTCTTCTAGTCCTAAAGCTCCCTCTGCTTCTTTGATGTACTTTTTTTATAAATTCGTACACTTTCTCTACTGTCCGTTCTTGTATTTGATGTGTTGTAAGTTTCCGTTTGAGTCTATTGATATAACAATTTGATGCTATCGTGTTCTAAGCTTTGTATTATTGTATCTTACAATTTGTGGGTCAAATACATTTGGAGTTCTACTTCCTTGTGTGTGTGTTGCCGCCAACGATATAGTATGTACGTTTTTGACTCTACTAGACAGTGATCTGACACAATTTATTCCTCTTTTTACCCTAACATTATATTTGACTTTTGTCTTGTAATAACGTAGTCTATAAACAAAAGTAAAAGTCGATAATCTGCTGGTAGATTCAAATTTGTTAAAACAAATGCACGCGAAATTACTGTGGCCTAAGCATTAGCAGTCTTACTTCTAATTTAAAATAAACAAACAATTTAAACAACTGTACTTTATTCGAATAGCGTGTGTAGTAGTAAAAATATTCGTTATTCACTAACGTATTCGACTGCTTGTTGTAACAAATGAGCGGCTATTGCTGTGGTCCACATTAGATTAAATAAAAGGCTGCTCTGTTATACATTTTAAGTTCCTTTGTTGGGATTGTAGAGAATTGCAGAAGTTGCAAGTCAAAATTACAATTTTCCCCGGAAAAAAATAGGTTATTGCCGAACATCATTTACATTTCTGAACTGTACAGGGTGTTTAAAAAATACGTTCAGATATTTTAGTCACTTATAGATCTCATCAATCCAAACAAAAAAGTCTTAATAAACATGGGTCCCGAAACGCTTCATTTCCGAGATACAGGGTGTTAACGTTTAAAAAACCGTTTTTTTATTATCTAAAAAATGCTTTGGGCGATTTTAATGAAATTTTTATAGTTTGTTTATAACTTTATGAGGTATCTTTTGGACATATTACAGTTGATCCAGTACTTCCAGAGGCGTGCCCATGGGGCATGTCGATTAGGTTTTTTTCACAGAAAAATAACGCTCAATAGATTTTTTGTAATTTTAATATATTTTTTTAATAAAGCAACTACAAATGCAACTTTTTTGTCTCTTGAATTTTTTTCGTATCTCGCTTCGTTTTCAAGAAAAAATAAAGCCCATATTTTTGAACGCCTCTGAACCTAAAAATGCCCAATATCTCTAAAACCCATCAGCCGATTTTAGTGAAACTTGTAAGGTTTATTGATGCTATTAAGGATCGTGTTTCGGCGTACTTAGATTTAAATTATTTATTCCAGGAGCGGCCGAGATTTTTTTTTTGAAAACTTTAACACTCTGTATCTCGGAAGCGAAGGGTTTCCAGACCCATGTTTATTAAGACTTTTTTGCTTGTATTGATGAGATGTATAAGTGGGTAAAATATCCGACCGTATTTTTTAAACACCCTGTATATGCTAAAGAAGTGAATATTTTACCCTCTTATAAAAAAGATTTTAACTCGAATTGTAGAGAATTAGGGGGAGAAACCGGAAGTCAAACTTGCAATTTACCCCTGAAAACAAAACTTGGTCGTTCATTGCCATACAGTGCACAAATACAAGGTGCTATTAACAATAAAAGATATAATTTTATTCCTTGTTTTGTTATTGTGCACCACATGAGCATCAGTTGACAAATATTTGCAAGCCGTCGTCCCACGAACTTTTTACACCTAAATTTCACGTTATTAGAAATATGAGAAACTTGAGCATCTGGCCGGCATCTGTTACATCCCATGAACTACGGTTGAAAAGATTTGGCACCCCTATCGCACAATAGATTTAGTAGTATTGGAGTGATCAGGGAGCGTAACCACACCGCATCTACTTCGGCGATGATATCTTTTTTAAATGTTACTACTCCGCAGAGAAAATGTTGAAAATCAAGACTGGTTTCTGCAGATTGCTCCAATAAATTCGAAGTGCCATCAGCTGTTTGAGAGCCACTGGGCGGCAGCTGCATCCAACATGTTCATCGGCCTATGGGTCGGTTCACCAACAGGCTCGACGATCGGCATCTGTTGCTTTCGTTGACCTTGCGTGTTACCAATTTACATTGTGGATTAATTAACGCTTCTTAAATTTAAGGAACGTCTGCCTATCGCCTAATTTATTCCACACAAACTAAATAGACGCCAAGTCCGCACCAACTTCTACCCAATTAAGGCGAGGCTTTCCAAAATTATCCGATTTGTTCCATTCATGCTGATTCGTTTTGCGCGAGTGCCAAGTTTTTTGACCTGTTCGGTTGCGACTTCGAAAAGCAATATATCCGTAGGCTTGGGGTAATATCGGTTAATCCCCCGAAATGAGTTTCTAAAATTAATATTGAACTAGGTATCCAAATATGCGGGAAACCCCCATTTTGGCGATTACCCTCGCAGGTACCCTCCGAGTACCGGATTCTTGGTTTCTTCGCCTTCTGCAGCAAACCAGTTTGTATTTGGAGCAAGTAATTTTTAAGTGTTTTTCGGCAGGTGGCGAGTGTTCACGCACATGTGCACGCCCGAGTTCATTTTGTGCCATTGTTGGCTAGATGAATGCGGCGCGTGTTTGGTGCAGTGCACCCTGGGGGAATCCGCGGATAGTTTTCATTGTAATCGCAACGAGGCCGCTTAAAACAAGAATTGAGAGGGTCACACCCACACTCGATTGAATTAAACCCAATTGTTCCCTCATTATTATCAATTTAACTTGCAAACTTTGTTTACATTCATTCATTGGCGGCATCTAGCTCTAGCATCATTTAGAGCAAATAAAAATTGTTGCACATTAATTGTCATCATTCGTTGCTTTTATCGCACCGCAAAAGTTCGTAAATTTTCAGAGAACGTCGTATTACTACAAGAAACCGATTTCAGCCTCATGACACTTCCGGTACATTGAATATGAATATGCCAGTCACAGGCGGAACTAGAGTGCAAAATTTGGGGGTGCTGAAGCTTCAAGACAAGTATTACTATTTCGTTCTACTCGGCCTCAGGAATTTCATAATTTCGTTAACAAGTATGTGGATCCGTTCAAAAAAGTAAACGTGAAGCAAAAATCGTTATCACACTACAGCTTATCGTACAGGGTGGGCAAATTTCGATACAGAATCTCCAACTATAGGATATATGAAAAAATACCCCCCCCCCCTCCACGATCTCATTTTCGAGAAAACCTTCATACTGAAAACCCAAATTGCCTATCGTCTTTTATTTTCGAGTCAAGTTGACTTTTTTTATATATAGATCGCATAGGTGGCTGCGGGAATAGTAATTTGTATATCAATGCACTGAAGTTTAACTATTTATTACGAGTGCGGATTTAGTTGCCGAAGCCGTGTCACATGAGTGATAAAAAGGAACTTCAGTGTCGAGGCGTACATTGTTTTTTAAATCGTGAAATTAACAACATTTTAACCACCTTTTTTTAGGATATGCTGATGTCGGTTGACGTTTATCTGTCGCCCCGCCACCTACAAAAATCATAAAACCACGAATTGTTTCACTACCGATTTCTCGTATTTTAAAAAAATAGTAGTTTGTATACCGAAGCACTTAAGTTTAGCTTTTTATCACGAATGTGGATGTAAATAAACCACATGAGGGATAAAAAGCAACTTCAGTACCGAAGGGTTCATTCTGTCTTTTTAAGTCGAGAAATCTCGAAATTACAACATTTTAACCTACTTTTGTAGGTTATGTTGATGTCGGTTGACGTTTACCTATCACCCCGCCGCCTACAAAAAAGTCGCAAAACTTCACTGCCGATTTCTCGTGTTTTAATGACGATTTCGACGTTCTTCACCGGCGATTTCAAAAAAAGGATTTTTTCCCCGTTCCAGTGATATACCGAGTGACAATGAGACCAGGGCCAAGTCTCTATCTCCTTTACTTACGAATGAATTTGCTTTACTTACGAATGAATTTGGATGAAATTTGATACAAAGATACTAGACATAGTTTCTGATTGATATACAAATGTAATCAAAATGGCCGACTTGCGGTTTCACCGGAAAATGACACTAACTTTGAGTTTTTAAATGGATCACCCTATATATTTATGTTTTTCGGAATCTACGACTCAAATTACATACAACACTGTTGCTAAATTTGCTTAGGTATTACACAAAAATATTTTTAAAATATAAATTTTTCAATTTTAGATAAAGATAAAATAGTGCATGATGCATATCGTTAGATTAGTAATTAAATTTTCTATTTAATGACAAGATTGCCTTTAGTAGGTGCCATTTAAAAAAGTGACTTTCTTAAAAAACATGTTTTTCTACGACCACTACTAAAAGTAGGCCTTTTAGCACTAACTTGTTTCGCTAAAATTACGTTTTATAAATCAGCGTATTAAAAGTTAAATTAGCTATTTACTTTTAGTCCATGTGCTAAAAGTAAACAGCTAGTGTTGAATTTAGAATTTTGAACTTTAAATGAGATTATAAAGTTATTCTAATTACTTTTTTCGCAAGAGAAAGTATTTTTTCAATAATTAAAGCATTATGTAATGAATAAAATCAAATGTGCACTACTATAATTACCTTTGATAACTAACTTTGACAGCTACCGGCTGCAGAAATAGTCACCTGTGCCATTAAGGCCATCTGTTTACTATGACAAATTATAACTGTCATAAATGCAAACCTTTGTTAAATCGACATTTATGGATTAATAACAGTAAATTTAAGGCTGTAAAAAAAATTTTGTGTGCAAACTCCCGTGTTTATACACGAGACATGAAAATTATTAAACGAAGCCGAAGGCTGAGTTTCATAATTTTCATGTCTCGTGCATAAACATCTACTTTTAGCACTTGCTGCACAAATAGCTATTAGCAAATTTTATTATTTCATTTAGGGTTTATTATTGAACTAATTGATAAAATAGTTATTATTATCAGTTGCTAGTCACTTAGAACAGATTTTCGTCAGTCGCAGCCTTCTATGGTCAAGAATAAAATTTGAAAACAAAATTGTTTTGTTTGAAAAAATGATAAATTGGCAAGACTATTGTATGTAATTTGGCTGGTAAATTCCGAAAAACAAAATATACAGGGTGATCCATTTAAAAAATCAAAGTTGGTGTCATTTCCGGTAAAACCGAAAGTAAGCTATTTTAACTATATCTATCGGTCAATCAGAAATTATGTGTAGTATCTTTATACAGGGTGTCCCAAAAATAATGGGACACCGATTAGTCATAGATTTCATACGTCATTATAAATCGATTAAACCCACTATACCTTAGTCTTAGTACAAAGTCGCTTCAGTAAGAAGTTATAGGGCCTTAAAATTCAATTTTTTATTTTTTTGTTAATTTCTACAAACGTAGATATATCGATTAGAATTTTGGTATACGCACTTACTATTATGTACTGCACTAATACGAAAAATTTCATAAACTAGACTTGACTTTAAGGGGCACTTTACCTATATTTTTAAACTTTTTTTTGCTCTAACTTCGTTATCTGTACTATTTTTTAAAATTGTAGGTTATTAGCTGAAAGAGAATTAAAATACACAAAAATAATGTACTCTTAGTTCTTAAACCTAAAAGCAACCGTTTACCTTATATTGCTCATTAAAGGTTTTTGATTGTCATTAAGACGTGCAATTATCAAGTAGCCATGATCACAAAAACGATGGGTAATGATTGTAATCTAGTAAACAACAACAATAAATCAATTAATGACGTTGGTGACATCAGTTTTTTGTCTTTTGTGCTTACGAAAATGCTGTGACATAATGAACTTTCCAGCATTGGAGAATTCTTTATGTAGCAGCATTTTCTTAAAGATAAAAGAACAAATTCTTATGTCACTAATTGTTTTTTACTAGATGACATTTGTTTTTGTGATCATGGCTACTTGATAATTGCACGTCATAATGACAACCAAAAACCTTTGCGGGTTGCTTTTAGGCTTAAAAATAAGAGAACATTATTTTGTGCTTTGTAATTCTCTTCCAGATAATAACCTAAAATTTCAAAAAAAAATACAGATAACGAAGTTAGAGCTAAAAAAGTTTTCAAAGATAGGTAAAGTGCATGTTACAGTCAAGTCTAATTTATGAAAAAGTGTTTGTTAGTGCAGTACATAATAGGAGGCATGTATACCAAAATTCAAATCGATATCTTTACATTTGTGGAAATGAACAAAAAATAAAAAATAAAAAATTGAACTTCAAGGCCCTATAATTTCTTACTGAAGGGACTTTGTACTAAGGTATATTAGGTTTAATCGATTTGTTATAACGTAAGGAATCTATGACTAATCGATGTCCCATTCTTTTTTGGGACACCCTGTATAAAATTTTATCCAAATCGATTCATAAATAAACAAGATAGAAGCATGGCCCTGGTCGCATTGTCACCCGGTAAGTATATCATATGGGGTCGATTTATTCATTTTCACTACATTATTGCAAAAACTTGCCTGATTAAACAAAGTATCTGTCATTGTGTTACAATACCGACCGTTTGATTGATTGACAAAACTAATCACGTTTGATTGTTGCTTATAATATTATACAGCGTCCATCATAAATTTTGACACATATGGAAAAATACTGGTTAACCCATTTATCAGAAAATTTTATTCTTGATAAAAGCTCCCACATTTCAACCAATAGTTTACTTGCCAAAATTTAAATATCTCCCTTCATATACGGGGAGGTTTAAAAATATGATAAAGTACACTTATTTTCCACAATACTTAAGGGTATTGAACATGGCCTAATTCCACATTTAAAGTCTCCCCACGTAAATACTTTACGCCGTCCATTGGCGTATTCCTTTCCTTCTATTAGTGTACGTTAGTTAGAAAGAGATGAATGTGTGTAAAACATTGCTTTTCGTAAAAAGTGAATTAAGTTAGAACCAGTAAACGTAGAATCAAAATTTTTGTTGTATTGCTAAGCTTATGAAAAGTACTTTGTGGGAATCTCATTTGAAAAAAAATGGTCCAACAATTTTTCCAAAATTAGGATTCATGTAAAAAACAATAATAAAAACAATATACATTTAAGAAATATAAAGTTTGTTTTTAGGATCCTCCATTCCTCAATTAATTGTACACACAATAGTGTAACGAAAATTAGATAATTTTTGTCGGTTTTTCTATAATTTCGTTTTTCATTTTTCTTGCATTTTATCTGTCTCTCACAAGCAAACTCGAATCTTTATAGCGCTTGCTCACTCGAACAATGCTTCAAGAATCCAGGATCGCACAATTAGCCGTTACAAATCGTCAAAACAACGTCGCTGCATCATCCAGAGAAAATCGTTGGCTAATTGTACGCCTACTGCATTGTACAGTGCAGCATTCAGCGGTATTTGTGCAATCAGTGTTTTCATGCGGTTTTACCATGGGAAATTATAAGCGAAGTAATAACAACCGTAAAAGAAGAGCACCATATGTATTAGGAAAAAATAGACGTTTATCAAAGTTAAAGTGTTTGAATAAAAACCGGTAAAATTTAGTAGAATTTGAACCATTAGGTGCCATGGTACATTATTGTTTTTACAGAAAAGAGCAGTTGAATGAAACTTTAGACAATTCCACACGGTAAGAGGAACATTAGGTTTTGTAGCAAATTTCTCATTATATAAATTATAAAATTCTAGACGTCAAACTCTAAGTTTTACTAGTGAGAAAACAAATAAAATTGTGGGACGTCGAATAATTCACGTTAACTATTTCCATTAATTATTGCAACGATCAGTATTACTGGGTGTTAATCTTGTCGATTTTAAAAATTTTTGAGTACGGGCGTGAAGGCTATGGGTGTAGACCACTTATTCTGTCAGTATACAAGAGCGATGTCATAACAGTAGGTAAACGCACTGAGTAACTGTAATATGCGCATCCCGCTTTATTCCACTGCAGAGAGTGAGACATAAGGCAGTGCTACGTAGATCGGCCCACGTTGCCGCAAACAAAAATTAAACACCGAGTGCAATCCCCTTAAAAATATTATTTAGAAAATCTGTTTACAATTGAAAGGAGGTGTCAAATGCGAACTCACAGCTACCTACTCCGAATTTTCCTTTACTGGTTCCTCCAATTTTTTCCTTACCACCCTGTGTACTTATTACAGAAAGTTAAATTATTATCAGATACGCTAATAATAATGTACCTGTGTTTTTTAGTTTGGGTAAAAAAGGAGATTTTTAGCACTAATTTCGAATAACGCAATTTTCTGCCTGCTAAGTGAGTGAAATTCAAGTACGACAGTAGCTCCTTATCGTATCCAATAATAAGTTAACTTTGAAGTACCTTATTGTCCGTAATAATGTAGTGAACATACATAAATTGACCCCATACCATACATCACCGGTATGGGAAGAAATTCCTCTTTCTCGTGATACCACAGCCAACTATGAGTTCCCAATAAAACAAATACAACTTTATGGTATAACATGAATTTACAAACTTTTTTTTAAAAGTGATACGTCACTACATTCTTATTAAAAAAGTGTCTGAAGAACGTAGAAATCAATTTTCTCTATTTTCATAAATACACAAGATATAGCCAACAAAACTAAAAGTCGAAAAATCGAAGTTTTGTTTATAACTCGCAAACAAAAGACGATAACCAATTTTGGTTTTTACTATGAACGTTTTGTCGAAAAAAGAGATCGAGGATGGGGGGTTTATTTTTACATATCTTTTATAGTTATCGAGCTTCCCTATAAAAATCGAAATTCACCCACCCTGTACATTGAGCTCAGACTCAGGCTCGGGGGTTTGCTAATTTTAATTCAGGGGGTGCTAAATTGAATTCAGGGGGTTCTAAGCAACCCCCACCCTAGTTGCGCCTATGGCTAGAGTATTCTTAAAACAGCTTATGAGCGATGGAATTAAATGGGATTAAATGATCAATTTTTGAAGAGTAACACTGCAGCAAACAAAACTGAATATCTCGGTGCCTTTCGAAGATATAATTAAGTTGAAAATTTTAAACTTTTCAATTCGACATCAAAGCGCGTAGAACTTTCAATAACCCGACAAGCTTTTGAATATACTGGATATGCCAAAATATTTTTCAAAAGACATATGATGTACAGAGTGTCCCGTTTTGAATGCAACTAATTGGGTTGTGTTCGATGTTTGTAGAGCAACACGGTTAAAAACAGAAATTCAATATTTTGTTGCTTTTCGAAGATAGGTACGCTTCACTATTCAACACTCTAATAGTCTAATATATAAGCCAATAATATTACAAATATTTGCTTTTTCAACCAATAGGAACAGTGTATCACGGAATATTAGGCACCGTGCAAAATATTCATAAACAAATTGTGTAAACAACGTTTGACTTGCGTTAAAAATTACTAATTACTAGTCTAAGTTAAAAAGTAAATTTTTATTACATTAATTGTTGGATTTTTTTTTAATTACTTAATTGCTATGTACTAATATTGTTAAATAGTCGCCCCAAATATCACTCGAAGTGAATATATATTTTTTAAATATTTTGCCGTATGCATGTAATTGCAAATTTCACTCAGCAAAATCACATTTAAATGATATTTTTGATGTGATTTTGTTTCGTGAAATTTAAACGCAATAATTTACGCGGAAACGGCAAAATATTTGTCAAAAATGTATCCATTGCTTGTGGCATTACCCTTAAAAATGTAACTTTCAATAACCCGACAAAGAGATAAATATTAATATTTCATTGTTACCTTTAAAGAGGATACTAAGACTACTTTACAAGTAAACAGAAATATTGTTTGTATTATTTTCTTTTCTATATCATTCAATACATATTTTTTGCATGTGACGTTAATTCACGCCTTAATCATGATATTATTAAATAATTTATATAAATTTGTTTTACTTCTCGTATAAAATAATGTTATTTTTGTTTGAATAACTGTAATTGGGATTGTAGCCTGTTGTTATTCTTATCAATAGATAAATAAATAAATAAAAAACATATTTCGGTGTATTGGATATACCAAAATATTCTGAAAACGGCATAAGATGTGGGGTAAAAGACAAAATTCCAAGTTTATGGCATTCCTTGTTTTTGCGGTTCGAATTACATTGGACAGACTGGTCGTTCCGTTGATCTAAAACTTCAAAAACATAAACGCGATTGCAAACACAAACGCATCACAAAATAAGCCGTAGTTGAGCATACGTTTACAAAGTTTTACAGAGTTTTGGATACAATTAAATAGGTTTAAGTGGCCAATTTCTGTAGAGAAATGCGGTAATAAAAACAAAAAATTAATATCTCGTTTCATTTTGAAGATACGATTAAAAATCTAACTTTCAATAACCCGACAAATATTTCGATATATTGGCCAAAATATTCTTAAAACGGCATGTCATATACAGAGTGTCTCGTTTTGTATAATTACGATATGTATTTAAAAATGTAAACTTCTTCAAAAGAAAATCTTGGAAACGAAACGAGATATTCAATTTCTACTCCTTCACCGTGTTGCTGTCAAACCCATTTAATTTCGATGAAAATGGCACACCCTGTATATCATACGCAATTTTGAAAATATTATCTGGCATATTATGTATCTTCAAATCTGCGCTGAAGTACCTACTGACATTTCCATTTTTCAACTGAAGCTTGGAATGGAAATAAGATATTCAGTTTCTATTTTCTTCACTGTTTGTCTCCAAAAATAGGCAATTAAATGGTACACCCTGCAGTTTTAAGAACATTCTGGCATATTATATGTACTGAAATTGTGGGGTTATGTACTGACATCCATTTTTCAACCGAATCTCGGAAACGAAATTAAATTCAGTTTCTAATTTTCTCACAGTTTGCTTCCAAAATTAGGCAATTAAACTAATTTAGGTTCATCGAAAAGGTCACATCATTTGCAACTTTACGAATATTCTGTCATATCCAATATAACTAAATGTGTGCTAAAGTACTGACATTCTCATTTCTCAACTGTATTTTGGAACCGAAACGAGATATTTAGGTATTACTTTCTTCACCGAGTTGTTTTCCAACAATAGGTAATTAAACCTTTTTAACAACACGGGAAATGGCACACCCTGCACATCATATGTAATTTTACGAATATTCTGGCATATTAAATACAGTGAAATTTACTCTGAAAGAGCAGTCTGCATCATATGCCATTTTAAGAATATTTTAGTATATCGAATATACAGATCTATTTGTCCGGTTATTCAAAGATACATTTTTCAATCGTATCTTCGAAACGAACCGAGATATTCAATTTCAGTTTTTTAAACGCGTTGGTTTACAAAAAAATCGATCGGTTAAACCCATTTAATTGCATATAATACGGGACACTGCTTATCATATGCTGTTTTAACGATATATTGGCATCCAATATTTCGAAATGTTTGTCGGTTTGTTGCGTTACTCCACAAAAATCATTGCTCAAACTCATTTAATTTCATCCAAAACGGAACCTGCTATCTGCTGTACATCATATGTCGTTTTCACAACATTTTGGCATATCCAATATACCAAAATATTTGTCGGGTTATAGAAAGTTACATTTTCAATCGTATCTTCGAAACGAAACGAGATATTCAATTTCCGTTTTTTAACCGCGTTGCTCTATAAACATCGATCGCATAAAACAGTCAAACCCATTTAATTGCATCCAAAACGGGACACTCAGCACATCATATGCGGTTTTAAGAATATTTTGGCATATACAATATACCTAAATATTTGTTGGGCTATTGAAAGTTACATTTTTAATCGTATCTTCGAAACGAAACTACATATTCAATTTCTGTTTTTAACCGTGTTGTTTTAAAACATCGATCATTTAAATCCAATTAATTGCATCCAATACAGGACACTCTGCACATCATATACCGGTTGAAGAATATTTTGGCATCGAATATACGGAAATGTTTGTCGGGTTAAACTTATTAAACAGGATATTCAATGTCTGCTTTTTAATGCTGTTACTTTACAAATATTCATTACTTAAACCCATTTAATTTCATCCAAAACGAGACCTTCTGTACATAATATGTCGTTTAAAGGCATATCCATCCAATATACCGAAATGTTCGTCGGTTTATTGAGAGCTACATTTTACGTTACATTAAACGACATATTCAATTCCTACTTTCTTCACCGCAGTGCTCTCCAAAAATAAATTATTAAATCCCTTTAACTACAACATATATAGTTTTCAGAACAATCTGACGTATTAAATATACTGAAATTGTGCGCTTAAATACTAACACTTTCATTTTTCAACTGAATCTGGGAAACCAAATGAGATCTTCAGTTTCAGCTTTTTCGCCGTTTGCCTTTAGGAAATTTAACAACATCGAAAATGGCACACCCTGCACGTCATAATATGTAATTTTAAGAATCTACTGGGATATTAAATATAATGAAATGTGCCCTGACGGGACACTCTGCATCATATATCATTTTAAGAATATTTTGGCATATCCAATATAGGCAATATAATAAATAGTTATTCATTTTATGAAAGAGATTTATAAGGGTAGAGTGAATTAATAATAGTTTAAAGATAAATTCGACTAAACGCCAATATAAATAAAATATTTGTATTGTCATGTTAACAAAACACTTATAATAATGTTTTATTCGGGTCAAAGCTTGAGTTGATCTTTCGTAATTTTTAACATTGCCTTTTCCCTGTGTACGATATTTACGTTTACACCCCGTATACATATCTAATATATATATAATTACGTGTAGAGAAACCGAAATAGTTCATTCAACTTCTTCTTCAAACATCTCTTTGAACCATGTATGTATTGCATTTGGTTCTGGAAACTTCTCTCGAATTTCTTTCACGACACTTGAAGGAATCTATTTATGCCGTTCAATCGAGTTAATCCAAGATATAAACATTGGATATAATAATATGATAAATGACGTCATAATCCGATCGATGTCTTAAGGTACTATATATATTTTCTTCTTGGTGTTTTATCTTTAAATTATTTCAAGCCATCTAATATTTAAATTATCCATATTCAAAATCACACCACTAAACGAATCTTGGAATGTTACGCAATTATTTTCGCCCCTAATTGCGTCAATAAGCACATCTTCGGCAGCATAAAGACTCTGCTATAGTGCACATTAAAACGTATTTTGCCAAGTGTATGATAAACATTCCCATGTTTCTTATGCAAGACCAATACATTGCGAAACAATTTCCCGAGGAAACACTCTTCTACATTTACTTTTCGTTCTACATTCACTTTCCCTTCTACATTCACTTTCTTACCTGTTTTCGATGTAAAAAATTCTAACATTCTTGAATCTGTCAATTTTTCAATTTAGTTGTCAGTTCGACATGAAAATTCTCGAGTATTTGTATATGTACACTGGCTTGCAAAAAAATCGCGTACATTTTAAAAGTCAAGCACTTTTATTTAGATCATTATTATGTGCTACTGCTCTTACAGACCATCCCTCCTCTAACTTAGAAACAGTAAGAATTTTCTCG
Source organism: Agriotes lineatus (assembly GCA_940337035.1). Classification (NCBI taxonomy): domain Eukaryota; kingdom Metazoa; phylum Arthropoda; class Insecta; order Coleoptera; family Elateridae; genus Agriotes; species Agriotes lineatus. Next base: position 66,531,272 of record OW679202.1, read on the forward strand.
TTTCCGTCAATCTTGGCATTTAAGGTTTTTGACAGTGACAAATAAAAAAATCAAGGCCGACTGAGTACAACGAAAAATAGGTGTCCGCGATTTTTTTCCAAACGATCCACGATTGTCATTACAAGAAATTTGAAAAATACAAATATTTGATTCGTGGAAATAGTCACATTTACACAATATAACGTCGCTCAGTTTAGTGGCATTCAATACTTTTTTTTCTCTTCCAATATTAATTAGTTTCGATTTGCTGTACTTTAGTTTATATATACAGCGTGTCCAAGATAAGGAGGGTCAATATGGGGATCTCGTTAATTGTAAGAGATACAAATTTGGTTAAATGGGAAGAAAGTTGTGCAATTAAAGGACTAACAAAATGACGTCTAGAAATCCTTGATATGATTTTTCTTTTTTCAATTATCTAAAAAAAACGAATTTTTGGATTTTCTATTTTATTTTTTTCTTGCCTTAATATTAAAGTTACAGCGAAACTGATTAAACTTCTTTATAGTAACTTCTAGTGAACTTGATGATTACGTTATCACATTTTTATCCGACGTTTCATCTTCGAGAAATCATCATCAACTTCATTTTTTTAAATACGTTCCTGATTTTCTGATGCCAAATTTTGTGAAGCCCTTTTTATTCTCAATTCAACAATGTACCACACATTATGGTTTAATTACGTTTCGAGTCTTTTTTGACCATCATCAAGACATTTTTGAATACAGACCTGTGTCCTAGAGCATTTCATACGTTGTTTCAGGGTTTATAATTGAAAGAAAGAAGTAATGAGCCTCGCTGAATGTTTTTTATTTCTAATTTCAATTATTGTTTCTAAGTAAGAAAAACAATAAATAAATTAATTACTCACTATTGAAAATTATTTGTATTCCAAGACCAAACGTGATTATTAAGGATTAAAAACATCCAGTGTGGCTTATTACTTCTTTTTTAAGTTACAAAAGCTAAAACAACGTATGAAATGCTCTAAGACACAGGTCCGTATCCAAAAATTTCTTATGATGGTTTTCAAAGACTCGAAACGTAATTAAACCATAATGTGTGTTACATTATTGAATTGAGAATAAAAAAGGCTTCACAAATTTGGTATAAAAAAATCAGGACCGTATTTAATAAAATAAAGTTGATGATGGTTAGTCGAAGACGAAAAGTTGGGTAAAAAATTGATAACGTAATCTGTGAGTTCATAAAAAGTTGCCATAAAGAAATTTTGTCAGTTTCGCTCTAACTTTAATATTAACGCAAAAATAATAAAATAGAAAATCCAAATATTCGTTTTTTTTTTAGATAATTCAAAAACAATAAATCATATCAAGGGTTTCTAGGCGTCACTTTGTCCTTTAATTGAGCAACTTTCTTCCTATTTAACCAAATTTGTATCTCATACAACTACCGAGATCCCCACACTGGCCCTCCTTATCTTGGACACACTGTATATACCGCCTGAAACAAACTGTGAGGATGTAGGCAGTATTGGATTACTCATAAGTTATCACGTTATCAGTGTCCTGCTGCTTCAAATCCATCGATGCTTGAGCTGTTGTGATGTCACCAAACATTTTTTTGATTCACACCCCCTTTAATTTACGAATTTTGTTTGCATTGCCTATGTTTTTTATTGAAATGATTGCTTAATTCTAATATAAATCATTGTAAGAATTATTAAACTGAGTAAAACAAAACATATACATTCTCCTTTTTTTAAATTTTATTATAGGTTTATGATTAATCAATCGTTAATTAAAACTTTTTTAAATTCTGCATAAAGTAACTGAGATGCATATGCATTTACATATTTCTAAAATTTTCTGCGTATTTTTTGCCTATTTTACAAATTGGGATGATTATATTGCGCATATTTAGGTAATAATGAGCTGCATATATTTCTTTCTCTACTTATAATAACGAACATTTTTAAATTCCTCTTTGAGTTGACTATATCCGACCTCTACTGTATTGTATACAGGGTGCCCAACTTAAATGTACGCAGCTTTAAGCAGGTGAGTATGCAACACATACACCATTCGCCATTGAAATGTAATGTGTGTTGCATACTCACCTGCTTAAAGCTGCGTACATTTAAGTTGGGCACCCTGTACTATATTTTACCATAGTACCAACTTTTTAAATGTAGCAATGCTTCGTATTTAATAAAGTGGTTTATTTTTTATACATTAATTGATAACAATAAACCAAAGCAAATTCTTATTTTTAAAGTAAATTTATAAATACTGTTCTAAGTTTAGTACGTAAGTAATTTTCTTATTTAGGGCTATACCTATGAAGTCTCTGGAGTTGAAAAACTGAAAAATGTATACTTAATTCATTGATCAGTAGTCAGTCGTGTATATATAGCCTAATCAAAAATTAGCAATATAGATGGCTTGAATAAAAAAGCCATTTACAAGTGAAACTTAATTAGAGGTTTGCAACTATTTAATGCTATAAGGAAATTATTCTAAACGGATTAGAACCCAAGTGAATGATACCCACAGTCTTGAGCCAGAGTTTTAAATTTTCTGAAAATTGTACTCTGATGAAAAAACATTTTTTTCCGAAAAAAAGGAAATGAAATGGCAAATTTGTTTTGTTAAAAGCTTTTAAAATATTCAAAATATCTATAATTTTTTCTGTTGATAAAAAATTAAATATTGACAATTTTTTAAAGCTTGATAGCCTCCCTAAGCTATAATTTAGGATGGTGCACTTAAAATTAGGTTTAGAAACTACGGAAATGTTAAGAACTTTAGCCAATTTAAGCTCATCCACCCACCCACATACAGATAGACATTCTTTATATACATTGTTTTTCAAATTATTAGACTTCAAAACGCCTATTTCACAATATCGCAAGCTTTTTCCCATAAATACCGATTTAATGGGAAAGGAAAAATATTGAAACTGCTGGGAAAAAATCTAGTTTTAAGAACTCGAAGGAACTGGAACTCTGTAGCTTGTAACAAAAGCTGTTAAATATTAAATTAGGCATATTAACTTATAACAAAGAACAATTACTTATACATGGTATTTTAAAATCATCGACAAATGAAAACTGGAGATTCGAATCGATTCCGAAATAAGACTACAATTCCTATAAATGCTGTTTGGTTAACGAGATACGGGTTTTGATGTTTTTTAGGAAAACTGAAAAATATATTAAATTATAAAATAATGTTTTTTGTTATTTTTTGCCCTACTACAGTGTCAAATAGTTGTATTGTGTAATTTTGTTAATAAATTGTGAGGAGGTACAAATTAGTATAAATATCTGAAAATCGTAGTGCCTAGTTATATTATTTTCAAATTGAAATGGCGAATATAAAAAAACTCACAAACACGTGCAGGGAAGTAAGTTTTTATTTTTTTCAAGCGATTTATTTTCAAAAATATGCACCTGAATTCTGCCAAATTCTCTTAATCAGTTGCATTTTATTAGAAATTTTAGTACACCAGCTCAATTTAATATATTTTCTAATTTTTAAAAAGTCTTAAAAGTAACAATTTTTCGAACGGCTTGTCAAAGAATCATTTTAATCGTTAATAAAAATTACATTTCCAGACAATTTTAATCACAATATTATAAATTAATTAATATTTGCAGAAGTAAATCCTAGTTAATGCTGTGTACTACTAAACATTGAGCTGTACTTATTAGTTTGTTATTTAAATATTTGAAGCAAGACGAGGAATAGGATTGTGTGGTGGGCACCTCTTAAAACGTAAGAATTAACAATGCATGTTCAGTAGATCTCAACCGTGAAGAACGGATAAAACAACCATAAATTACTCTGATCCTAGAGATACATTATGATGAAGCCTAGGCAATATGTATCTTCTGTGATTAATCATTTTCTAAGTAGTGTGCTTTATGTTTTTTCATAATGTAATTTATTTGCCTACATGGTAATAAATTAAAAAAATAGAATAACATACATCTATATACATATATTCGTACTGTTAAACAATTAAAAATTGGAAAATGTAACATATAGGTACCTATAGGCCGTTTCATACTTCAAATTCAGTACGGGAAAGATAGGGCAATATAAATCTTATGGAAGTTTTCTGTGCAATGTTGCCACTTCTCGGCAGTGGCCGACAGTCTAAGTTTACTTGGAATAATGCTAGATGTGGATTAGATTATTGGTAGATGTTAAGTGTCTCAAAATACAAAAGGGGGAATTATTTATGATCGACAGATGCGTATTTACTTCCAAGCAGATTTGTGCTGAAATGTGGCAACGTCATTTTGCATACTGCATGTACTGAATATGAAGTATGAAACGATCTATAAACATAGTTTATCAATTTTATGCCAAACCAAAGAAGAGGTCAATGACTGACAGTCAAACAAGGCTTTAGTTTGACATTTTAAGCATAACTTATTGAAGGGTTTCTTAAATGCTACTTTTTTTGACAATACAGAAATTTTATGGCGTCTAGTATTGTACTTTTTTTTATAAGTTTTGGAAAACTTCAGGCATTTTTCAATACACTTATACCAATTAAGATTTTTTAAAATGAAAATTGCTGATTGTACAACAGATATTAGGAATTGTTGATAAAGAGATTTTAGCCAACAATTCTAATAAGGAAAAAATTTATGTTGCTTAAATGAAGATTTTTATCTTCATCTTTACTGATATGGAAGTGCTTTAAGCAACGAATCTAACATGTGAGCAAACGAGAATGAAATCAAGCTTGGCTTTGAAATATTTGCTTGTGTTGGTGGTACTGTAAGTCTGTGTCAAATTCGAGGTTAGCAGGTTAGGTTTTGCGTCAGTTTTGACACAGACTGATGCAAAACCTAACCTGTGAACATCGAATTTGACATATACTTACAGTGCCACCAACACAAACAAATATTTCAAAGCCAAGTTTGATTTCATTTTCGTTTGCTCACATGTTAGTTGCTGTAACAGCATAACTACAGTTTCCTTGGCACTACAATTATTTTCTTTTAAATAATACCAGATATTAACTCTGTATTAACCTTATGATTTAACTCCTTTTATGAGTAGAAAATTTTGCAAAAAAAATTTTGCACCTTAACTTTCTAATTGAAATCAATGTAATTATTTCTGCTGATTTAAAAAAGTGAATTGATTGTTGTCAAAAAAACAAATTTTCTTAATAACGAAGAAGTAGGTAGCATTGCTTAATATTATAACTACATTTTAATATTAAATATGCCGTCATTGTACCTAGTTTGATTTCCTACACTTAAGCAACCTGCGTTTTTCCAAATTTTTTAAATGCCATTATTTCTACTACTATAGAAAAGATCTTAGATGTGTGGTTTTGAGAGGAGAAGCTCCAATGTAGCATTTAAATGTCACAAACTTGCAGTTGCATAAGAGTAAATGAAATTTTGTTAGGATTTTTGTAAAAATTCGTTTTTTCTGTACATTTACACGACTATTTTTAGAAATCAATTAGTAGTTGTTCCCCAGACACAAAATATAAAGCCAGTACGTTATTAAATGATATTAAAATTACAATATATATATATACCGGGTGCTGACTTGCGCCACGCACCATAGGAATTTGCATAGTAAATTCTTTATGTTCAATTATTTGCTCCCCTAATTATTTTAGAGCTAAACTGTAAATAAATTTTTTGCAGAGAAAAAAATACTGCATCCATTCATACTATTGCTAACAATTTTTCATTTTCTAGAACCGAAGGAATGCAAAAAATCAAACTAGCATTTTTACAAAAATCAGTGATGCCATGGAATTATTGAAACAAACCAATGCCAAGGCAAGTGCGTGCGGAGCGATCATCCAGTCACTGCCGTCAAAAGATTGAACGTATTGTCGTTTTTCTCGTTTTGGTGTAAGTTCTGAACCTCATTATTGCACTTACAATTATTTAATAACGTGCCTGTAGTTTTCAACTTAATGTATCAGTCTATTAATGGTTGTGCTCTTTGGGATTTGCCGATACGGATACTTTACAATAAACAAGGAGCTTACTTAACGAACGTCCACCATACTCGTAAAACCATTTTTGTTATGGACAAGGTCTAGGTACCTTAGAGACATTAATCAGAACATAATTAATAATGAATTATTATAAACGTCAAACATCAATGACAAACAAACAAACAGCACATATTGTCGCGCCGCACGCATTTGCGTTGGCATTGGCTTGTTTCAATAATTCCATGGCATCACTGATTTTTGTGAAAATGTTAGTTTGTTTTTTGCATTCCTTCGGTTCCGGAAAATGAAAAATTGTTAGCAACAGTATGAATGGATGCAGTATTTTTTTCTCTACAAAAAATGTATTTACACTTTAACTCTAAAATAATTAGGGGAGCAAATAATTGAACATAAAGAATTTACTATGCAAATTCCTATGGTGCGTCGCGCAAGTCAGCACCCGGTATATAAGAAGACTAGAACACGCGTGGCCAGTAAAGAAACGGTTAACAATAAAAATGCTTGCTTAAGCTGGTAGCCAGCCTACGTCTGACCCTGCCAGCGTTAACAATACAAATGCTTGCTGTTGACGGTCTCGCCACTTGTGCTTACGATCGGCATGTGCGCGCGCCAGTGCTTACGGTCGGTCGGCCGGTGGCCGGCTTCAGCTCTTATAATATAAGATATTAAATGATATTAAAATAAAAATATATGTATATATATATCAGAAGATAGTAAAGTAATAGGTTCAAGGAGAAATAGTTATTTATTGAACGTAACATATTTATTGATTGCAGGTGGAGCATATATTTCAGAAAACAGACGTATAGTAAATGAGAACATTCTGTTGGTTTTGCTCTATTAAAATAAAAATTCTAAAGTAGATTAGAAATATATTTGCTTATATGCGATTGTAAATGTTCAAGTCTTCATTAACTCTTTCGAGACTTTTGGTACAAACACATATGTACCAGTAGATGTTTGTGAAAGCCTGACTTTAATATTTTAAATATAATTTGGTTCAGAAATGTACCACTCAGTTCTACAGCTATTATAAAGTGACTACAGTGCCTTTATATAGACAGTGGCGACAATGGGGTGTCCTATTTTTGATTGGCTTCCTAGATCACGTGGTTTCAGCCGCCATGTTTAGGCTAAATCGCTTATGATACGTGTTATACGTTGAGCAGTACTGAAGTATATTGTCAGTCTATGTCAAATTCGAGGTTAGTAGGTTAGGTTTTGTTTGTTATTTGACACAGACTGACGCAAATCTTAACCCGCAAATCTCAAATGTTTTCAGTACTGCCAAACGTCAAACACCTATCACAGTGGACTCTGATTACAGATTTAAATGAACACCCGTTAGAAATTTGCCTAAATATGGCGACGAGGGTGTGGCTTAGTGGTATTGTCGCCACTGTCTATATAAAGGCACTGTAAAGTGACATTCTGATACTACCATCTATGACACATAATGGAAATTAAAATAATTTTGTCAAATTATGTGGCAGAAGCAGACGGAAACAAGACAGTTGATTGTTTATTTTACAATTTTGGTAATCAAATCCAATATTTTAGTGAAACTGGTGCTATGGTAAAAACAGTGTGTGAATTATGTAACATTCCCATGTGCAAAAACTGTTTTGATTTGTACAACAAGGTAATTTTTTCCGTGTAATCATAAGTAATGAATAATGTTTGGTTGTAGGTATCATAATAATATTAGCTTGTAAGTACCATGTAGTGTAGTGTTATATACAGAAAAATATTATTTGTTTTATAATACAAGTTTTGTGTTTTGTGCATAATATTTTATAACAAATAATAGATTTTTAAATACATATAATAAAATGTTGCAAAGTGTTGTATGTAGCATATCTAGACGGCTGGTAACTATGTGTACCACATAGTGGGACTGATGGTACGTATAGGTACCGCCCCCTCGATAAAAAACCCCCAGTATTTTCAATTTTTTTTGCATAATATATTTACGGTAACTGTTGTGAGAAAATAGATATACTTTTTACTTCTTTTAGGATAAAGGAAGTATTGGACCCACCCCAAAAATTCGAAATTGAGTTTTCAACAGCTCTTTACGTTTTAGAGTCCCCTGAACCCAAAAAACATATTTTTGTTCATTGGTCTGTCGGTCTGCGTGTCTGTGTCTGTCTGTCTGTCTGTGAACAGAATATCTCAAAAACGAAAAGAGATATGGCGTTGAAAATATACAAGTTTTGTGTACTATGTAGATGCAACAGCAAGCTTTTGAAGAAAATCACATAACCAGAAGTAGGTGTTTACTCTTGTGATTTTTCAGTTTTTTTCCGATTTTTTCAAAAACGGCACTAATGATTTTTTCAAACTTTACATTTTTATTACATTTTTAATGTGTATTGATGTGAGATAGGTGATTCTCCAGTTGAATATTTCTAAAATGGGTTTCTTTTGATTTTATTTCTATTTTTTTAACTCCTATTTTAAATAGAGCACCCGGTATATTATTACATTTTTAAATTCACTTTAAAATTTTAGAGAAAATTTGAGGAGCAAGCGTACAGAACTAAATAAGTCCCGCTAATGTAATTTTACAGAAACAACGAAAAACTTCTAGGTGATTTGTTTTGTTATTAAACATTTTTGTTATTGTTTATAGTAACATGACTTTATTTCTAGTTTTATATAATCTTTGATGAATTACGCTAATTTCTACAGTTTTTCCAAAACAACGAAAAAAACGTTTGGACTTACTTAGTTTTGAATGAAAAACTTAACTTTCTTAGTTTTTATTTAAATATTTTATGTATCTATTGATTTTTTACAAAATAAAATATTGTTTGGTAGAAGATATTTTATTAATATGTGATTAAGGTTACAAAATATATCAATAATGAACGTACATATATTAAACACGTACGCCAGCATCGTCTTCAGTACAGTCACACTGCTTTGACTGATGTTTTTCTTCTTCTTCAATGATGTTATCACTCTCTAGAAACTGAACATACCATTCTAACTCACGATCTTCTTCCCACTTATCCCCAACTTGTGTTTTCAGAAGAGTTTTTACATGATCAAGCTTAATTTTTCTAAAGAGATGTACAAGCGGTAGTCCTTGGAGAGAAAATTCTGATAGATTCTTTCGGGGTTTTATCATATTCTGGACAATCTCAGTCCTCAGATCCATTTCGTAATGGCGCATTCCTCGAAATGTAACGGTTGTCGTATTATTTTGGTAATGTTTGATCAACAGAATTCCTTTCATGGCACTTTTTCCAACCCCTTAACCTACCCTTGGTCTCCATATAAATGGCAATCTTCTTCTTAGGTGGTTACAACGGCTTGCTTCCTCAGTTTTTTCTCCAGTAATAAAGCTATGGACTTATTCAGTTTTGAAAATTTAATGGACTTATTAAGTTTTGAGTGGACAGGGATACTATGCGCCTCATTCAAAACGGCGACTTATGAAGTTTTGCTCGAAATGATATGCCAAACGATGCAGCTTAGCCTTATGAACCCAAATCCACACTTAACTCATTTTGTCCATAAAGTGGACTTATTCAGTTTTGTACGCATGCTCCTCATTTGTCTGTTGAACTAAAGCTTAAATGCTTTAAAATTTAAAATCAAATTTTTGGCTAATTATTAGATCACTGTAAAAGGAAGTTGTGTGAGTGTATCACACCTGATTTTTTTAAATAAATTTGCAGAATAAAAATCCGTCTCGAAAAGGTTAATATAAAGGGTGTCTGGAAAATAGGCTGCCCTACTTCAACAGTGGATACTACATATTAAAATAATATAAGCAGTTTCCATTAACTCATGTCTAAAATTAAAAAAGTTATAGGGCCATCAATTTCTTTTAATTTAAATAGGCATCTAATAAGACGTGCACAGTGTTGTATGGAAATAAATAGACAGCATTTTGAACACTTATTGTGATTTAATAAATAGTACTTTCTTTTTGTTTTAGTTTATTTAATTTATTAAAACCTTTTAAATATTGATTTTCAAGCATGGGTTGATTGGAACTTTTTGTATAGTTTTAATATGTAGTATCCCCTGTTAAAGTATGGCAGCATATATTCTAAGCACCCATTAAAAGGCCAGACGTTACATGGAACACTAACTTGATATTGCCACTGGATGAAATCATGTTAAATTACACTACAGCTAAAATCATGTAAGAAGAATAAAACCGGCGCACCCTGAGGTAACTTTTGCTTAAATTCGGACTGTGTTTACTGTCACGCTAGAATTTTAAAAGACCTGCTTGAAAACGTATGGTCAATGGAGCAGTGCAGTTTTAATGTAATATTATTTGAACCATTTGAAAACTATCTAGGCTAATTTATTTGTTATCACAGATCAAGTGTAATGATAGGTAATTAAAAACCTATTTATCACAAATATTTAGGTAGTGTAGCTAAAAGTTCGCTAATGATTGGAGCCATTATAATGTGCATTCAAACTGTGCATAATTATGTTGCAGATTTCGAGACTAATTACTGTAAATGCGCAGAATTATTTGTTTTCAATAGGAATTTAACTTAATAAATGAAACCCAGGTTTGGGAAATTTCTTAATTTATTTCATGTAGGTAATATAGACAGGAAAACTTATTCCAAATTACGACAATAATAAATATATAATTTTAAATACTTAAAGTAAAATAAATAAGCAACGTTAAATATATAGAGTAACATATATAACTAAAGTAAAAATAAAGGTACCTATACATGTTATCTATATTTCATATTATTTGGATATCGCAGATAAATATTAAAAGTTCTAAAAAACATAGTAATAAAGTAATTCTACCCCAATTTCTACAAAAACACATGACATCAATTAACATTTTTATCAGTATCCCCACAATCTTCGTCGCTGTCTTCGTCATCAGAAGCTGTTTTTAGGGTAAACACAAATCTGTCCCCAAGATCATCAAGAACAATCTCACTGTCCCTATATTTATCTTCAATATTTTTCACGTGTTCTCAAACTTTCTTTCAGTTTTCTGCAGTAATAGATTCAAATCTCTCTCCGGCTAATTTTTTTGCATCTTCGTGTTTGAATGTTACATTTTTACATGAGTTCTATGGCATAATAACCCTAGTATATAATGTCCATATTCTTTAAATAAGTAATCAATTTTATGCTGAACATATTTCTCTTTGTTTTGCTTTATTAAGTAATATAACTGTATTTTATTCATAGATGAACTATGGTCAATTCTTTTTTTTTTTGAAGCCAAGAAATCTGCTTTTTTTTTAATTTGATATGTGCGCCCGATTATCTAGAACATTGTGATATGGTGCACTATCTTCTACAATAACACTTTCTTTGGGGAGGTTTGGAATTAGCTTTGTTACTGCCCATTTAGAAAATTTTTCAAAATCCATGTAAACAGTAACATAAAAACATAAACAGTACAGCAACAGTAAAAGTTGATCAACATCTTTCAAGAAAGTGTAAAATTCTAAAAGGGGTACGGCAGGGCTGTGTATTGTCTCCATTACTGTATAATATATATAGCGAATATGTCATGCGTTTAGTTCTAGAAAACTGGAATGGTGGCACTAATATTAACGGGCATAAAATATCAAATTTACGGTTCGTGGATGATACCCTACTCATGGCTGAATTAGAAACTGAACTTCAAAACGTACTCACCAACTTGGAAGACATAGACCAAAATTATGGTCTCAGTATTAATTACACCAACCAAAACAAAAATTATGGTAATAGATAGAGCCTAATCGCCTAATTTTGCGCCAGCCTTAGAAATTAGAAGTGAATTTTTAATAAAGCCACCTTCGTATCCAGCGTGTATAATAATTAATCGTGGTCCTTTACCTATTGGCGATGATAAGCAGTTATTGCTTCGATCCGATAAAAAATTGGCCTATTTTGCTCTCTGAACATTTTAAATTTTGATATATGATTGCTACGGAGAAGTCTGATGTCACGTTCGATTAAAAGCTTTCAATTATTTTGAGTTTTAACACATCTAAAATTCATGTTTTTTAAGATCCTCCCTAAAGATGATACACTTCCTGTGCGTTGCTTAGTAGGGCTTTCAAGCTAAAATGTTCCTAATACAGTTTATGAAAATCATAAATTAATAATTTAAGCACACTTTTATCCGCATCAGTAATATTTACAATGGGATGTTTTCTTTGTCTTTTCTTTTGAGGAGATTTGAAAGGTTCTTTTGATTTGATTTTGGCTTCTCTCATTATTCTTCCTACCGTACTAAGCGATATTTCGGAAGCTGCACACAGATGACCTTGTAGTTCTGTATCTGTAGTGTGTGGAAGTATTTTATAACTTTCATCCCGCAGTTGTGTTAAAAAAATAAACGCGTTAAACAGAACTTCCCGTGTTTGGCCTCTAATCACATTGCCGCTGCCTAATTTACTTACTTTATCCATTTTATAAAACGACTTCGTAAAAATCCACTTCTATATAATGCCAAATTACTAACATCCAACAGAACTTCACGCTAATAGTCAGATCGCGTATATTAAGCAAGTTTAAAATAAAACACATAAACGTAACCACAAAATAAAACTTAAACTGTTATAAACTGAAAAGTTTAATTTTGTTCAACTAATAATTTCACAAAGTACAAGTTTGTTTTGCAGCCATCTAGTGTAATTGAACGTAATTTCACCACGTTGCTGAAATAAGTTAGCATTTCATGTAACGTTTAAAATGTTTAACCGTTTGATAAAACGTTTATCCATTTCAGTAATTGGCAGCGATTTATGTACTATCTAGACATTTCATAAAACAGCCAATTACATTTTAAGGTTGCGACTGGTCCATTACACAATATTAGTTTTATACATTTTTTTCTTAGTGACTTAAATATTAAATGTTTTGAGATATAGAAAAAATGATAAGAAAACTAAAGTGATGTAACCTACAGCTAAAATAAAATAATTAAATTTTTTAAATGTTAGTAAGATTTCATGTGGTAAAAATTTTTATTTTGATATTCGGAACATTTTCATATTTTGTATACTTCATAAAAATGGTATGATTTGTATATTGCAAAATTTATTAACTGCTCATAAAATAATCGCCTTAATGTAATGCAATCATTTTTGTAGACTACAGCGAGAATTTTGTTTTCAGGATGACCGTACCAGGATATCAAAGCAATTTGTCTGTTGCTTTAATGCATACTGCCAATATTGTAGCTTGGGAGCGGTTTGGGGTTGAACTGATTCTGACTTTCATTATTGTTCTTACATATTTGACAACGATGGATACCTACACGAAGTGGCTTGGAAGTTCTGCTCTGACCATTGGAGCATCTTATGCAGCTTGCACGTTTGTCTCGGTATAGTATTGCAAAATTAAATAATCAAAAACAATATCTTATGTATTTATATAAATTTTTAGATGCCGTACCTAAATCCAGCACGTTCCTTAGGACCGTCATTTGTTTTAAGTAAATGGGAGAATCAATGGGTGTACTGGATTGGCCCTGTAGCAGGAGGGATCGTCTCTGGTCTTGTTTATGAATATGTGCTTAATCCCCGTCGGCGCAAATCTTCTAAGGACTCTGGCGATGGTGATTCTTTAAGCATCCAATCTGATGAAGATCCTTATGATGACTTGGAAAAACCGTCTGGTACCAAGTATAACGGCTCTACATATAATTATCGACAGCCAAGTAATGTGGTTGTTACTTCTGGAAATGGTTACTGTCCTAGTTTAATGTCTGCAAGCCTATATTCTGCCCCACTTTGTAAACTGGAGCGTGTGGAATCGTTGTATGGTGGAACAAAATCTCTTTATTGTAAGTCACCACCTTTAACTCGTGCTAACTTAAACCGTTCTCAATCTGTATACTCTAAATCCAATAATGGCGTAAATCGAGAGGTCCTTCCCAAAGCAGGACCCTTGGTACCTGCACAGTCTTTATACCCTATGAGATTAAGTCAGCAGCAGAACCATGTCCAAAATCAAAATGTCCAAAATCAAATGCAGCAAAGATCTGAAAGTACCTTTGGAGGAAGAGCAATAATTTCTGCAGGTTCCACATCTCGTTCAGACGTATATGGAGCAATTGGCAGTACTGCTACGCATGCAACCAGAAATAACTCTACTGATGTAGATAATGCAAAGTACGAAGAGAATCAAAAGGTTACCAGAACCAACAGACCTGAATCAATGTATGGATTAACCACAAATCATTCACGCCATGGTCAGTCTGAAGATTCTAACTACAGTTCATATTATGGTTCTGCAAAGAGGACCACTGGAAACGCTACTGCTACCTATCATAATACGGCCTCCAATCTGGTAGGAAAAACTGCTTGTGTCAATAGCTCATACGTACCTAGAGCTGCAGAGGTGAAACATTCTCCCCCACAGCTACTTACGGCTGCCCCAACTTCTAATTCATTTCATCACATAATGCCTCAGCATTCTCCTACAGCACCATATTAAAAATTCGTCAATTTGAATCATTCAATACTGTATATCCCAGTACCACCTATATATGAAAAATTAATCAGTTCTGTTTAAAGTCTATTTTTTTATATTATTGCAATAACAAGCTTGTTTATGTAGTTTGAAACAGCTTTTTTGTGATGAGAACTGATTAAATAATGTGGTTCCTATTAAGATCATTTATTTTTTTATTTTTTTATTTTATTAGTTTATTAGTTTATTAGTTTATTAGGCTATTTTATACTGGAAAATAAAACTATGTTATTTTTAATACTAGGGATTGGTATTGGTTAAAAGACAGTATATTACTGTTATTCCTTTTCATTATTGAAAGGCTATTACTTTCTTTTTTGCCATTTATTTATACAGGGTGGTTTATAAGTATGGTTATTAAATTAAATGGGTGTATACTGACTTCAGTAGAAGTACGTGGGTGGGTTGAAAAGTAATACACACATGCTTGTAGGACGCGAACACAATGACCTACAGAGACGCGTATGGTTGTATTTGGAAGCTACATCCTTCCTTTATGCGCATGCTAAGTTTGAAGGAGTTTTGTTCACCAGTTCGTTTTTTAGTAACGGAAGTATGGAGACGTGTTATCGTGCTATGTTAACGAAACTTAAACAGGGCGCGGTTAAAGAATTTTTAACTACGTGATTCCTACTGAGATTCATCGCTGTTTATGGTGACGATACTGTTGATAGGACTACTGTAAATCGATGGGTAATAACATTTTGTGGTTGCAATCCCGTAAAAGCCGTAATTGATGACGAAAAACGCAGCGGAGTCCGATCACTGCCCCCATCGCAAACTCGTCGACAATTTGCTCCAAAATGACCGACGATTCACTCAAAAGCGCATCGCAAACTGCCGGTCATTTTGGATCAAATTGTCGACGCGTTTGCGATGTTCATTGTCTGTGGCAGTGATCGGACATCCGCTGCGTTTTTTGTCATCAATTACGGCTATTACGAGATCGCAATCACGAAATGTTATTACCCATCGATTCACAGTAATCCTATCAACAGTATCGTCACCATAAACGACGATGAATCTCAGCAGGAATCACGTTTTGAGCAGTTAAAAATTCTTTAACCGCACGCTGTTTAAGTCTCATTGACATAGCACGATAACTCGTCTCCATACTTCCGCTACTAAAAAACGAACTAGTGAACTCCTTGAAACTTGGCATGCGCATAAAGGAAGGATGTAGCTTTCGAATACAACCATGCACGTCTCCGTAGGACATTGCGTTCGCGTTCTACAAGCATGTGTGCATTACTTTTAAGCCCACCCACGTACATTGCACTAAAAATTAAATACAGATGGGAAAAACATTTGCAGTAGGGCATCGGCAGACTTTTGAGAACTGCTGGCTAACGTCAAAACCTTTAGTAGGTAAATCTGATAAAGAGTACATTAACCGCTTTCCAAATGTAATTAAAATACTCAAACAACTGCTTTTTCGAATTTTACCCAAATTCTGTCTTATCACACAACCACATGGACCTAGGGTTAGTGAACTATGCCAAGTTGTGTTCATTGAAATTCATTCCAGTGACCGTCAATCAGTTTAAGCAATGAAATATTTTAATGTTTTGTGGGATTACTATTAATTTTTTATGTATAGTTGTTTATGCAAAGTTATTTTGTTTTATGTCCTCTAATTACCCTTAAATGTCATGACTATACTTATGAATCACCCTGTATAAATTCCCGTTATCCGCCTGAGTAGCGTAATTGTTCGATTACACCGCTGTCCTTGGAGTTAATTATAAAATATATATTCTGATTTATTAAGTAAGTGAAAGCAGTAACTTTCTAGATCGATGAGATCATTAATACATTATTAATCTTACAGCATAGTTTTAAATGTTACTTACTACAGGCATAAGTTATTTTTATTGGATATATATATTACATATTTGCATTAATTTGCCTAACCTGAAATATGGTATCCAAAGATCATAACAAATACTTAATGTTTCACACTATCGTGCAGAAGTGTGATCTATTTGTTAGTTACCTAATTTATTGTTATTTACAATAGCTGTGTACATATACGATTGATATAGTGCAAATGTAACTATATCGTTGTTTCTAAATAAACATACTGTATCCCAAATGTGTTGACTTTTATTTAAAGATTGTGTATATTGCTGGTATAATCATGAAATTACTTGAGAAAATGTTTGTGCATGTAATGGAACATTCAGAAATTTTTACTCCGCATTTCTCAAGATATAACTGAATTAAAAGTGAAGTGAAACATATAAATCAGTTACCGACTCCACAAGAACTCATCGCTAAAGTTGCATAAATCACAAAAAATATAATTCAAGTAAGCTGTTATAAGTAGTTTTATCATTTCATAAAAATTACCGACTGGTTAAGTTTAAAACTATTTATAGCACAGAAATAATTACAATTTAAAACTTCTCTATGGTACTTTTAAAGCAGAAATTGTAATAAGAAGAGGCTGATTTTCTTAAAACATCAATTTTGTACATACATGTCTTTGGCATAAGTGCGACAATATTATCACATAACATCTACCTAGGTACTAAACCGAATGACAGCAGTATTGAGGATGGGAGTTATTTTTCAGCATTTGAGCATGGTAAACGTAAGTATATTATACTCTCCACTAATTTCAAAGAAATGAGGAAGTTACTGTTATACAGATTGCGACAGGCCACTAGGACCATATCAAAAACAAGGGAACTTTACATGTGGCCGTAATTGTATTTAAAAAATTTCAAAATCGAATATGCTTGGTGTCATCATTTTTGTTTAATTGTCATAATAATAAACGCAGCGTAGTTTCCTAATTTGTATTGATTTGATTCATTCACAACATTCTAAAATCAATATTTATGAAGTAAATTTCGTTAATGTGAATGTCCATGGGCAAATTTACCTTCTATTTATAATGCTCCTAATGACTTACCGCTATCGTACATTGATTGTTCGTGTGTTACACACCAGGACGCTCCTAGCAGCCTGCCGCATTCTGTATAACAACACAATAACAAAAAACAAAGCAAGGCAAAACATTGCAAACGAATTCAAAGCAGGTATTGTATATTCACTAGTGATGTCAAAAAAGTCACTATTCGGTACACGAGTACTCGTTACCCAACAAGATACGAAGTAACGGATATCAACTTTTGAAAAGTATTTGTTACATTTTGAAAACAGTTACTATAGTCATTGAGTAAACAAGTTCTTGTTCACTCAACGCTGCAGTTTAACCAAAGAGTATTTAGTTTAACCTTGCTTTTTATTTCTTCGCCATCTTACGGTGCAAAGCTTATTAAGTTTAATATTGTGTTTAAAATTAGGATGCTATCTGAAAAAGTAGGGGTTTTATGAAAACATTATATTAATACATTCAAACTGCGATTGGCGTTCTTAGCTAGGACTTTATTAATACTCTAAAATTAAATAGGTAATTTCCCGACGAAATGCTTAATATGCGTTAACATATAAACGAGGCTTCCAGGATGTTTTCTTTCATAGCAGTTTTACGAACAAAAAAATGAGCTAGCACTTTTTAATACCGTGAAATAAAATAGGTAATTTCTCAAAGAGAACAGATGTTAAAAAACGTAATCATAAATCATGTAGGTGCCTATCACCGGTTTTTTCTTAAGGTTACTTAGAAAACAAAATAAAAACAGACCTCTTAACCAAGAAATTACGTATGCATAAGCTATGAGCCCAATGCTCAATTCTGAGAAATAAAGAAGTCAACATTCAGTTTTGTTTGTTTACGTCAGCTTTCGCAGCTCCGTGTGCGGAGAGTACTCGCCACTCTATTTGAAACCAACGGATACTCTCGCTGAAGTTTTATGTACTCGATCCGAACTGGTTGCAACGTGTGTAGGCTTTAAAATAAACGAGTACTTGGTAACGAATACAAAGTAACTGATACTACAACAAAAAGTAACGAATAGTTACAAGTACCGAAAAGTAACAAAAGTTGACATCACTAATATTCACAATATGTTAAACCGGCCACAGATGCAGAGACTTACCTTAAGACTTGCGTGTGCATTCCACACGCGCATGTGTAGTTAAAACGCTAAGACTTATTTGGAATGCACATTCCAATAAGTCTTGTAACAAAAATATCTGGAGCTGCTTGATTTTTTCTCCGTACAGTTTTGAATGCACGGGGAACCCCTGCGTGTGTGGTGCATCTGGGCTCTGCATGAAGATGAAGGCGGGATCTGTATTGTGTTTTAGTAGCCAAATACATAGAGAACCCTGATTCAAGTCAGTAAGATATTGCCAAGAGCAGTAGGATGATTTTCGCTTTATCTGACAAAACTTTAAATTCACCTTTTAGCTGACATCAAAATTCTGATAGTGATTTCTTAGTTGCAAAATTATTTTTATCAATCCAGCGCTCATATTGATGCGATGTCAGATAGGCTGGCTTTTCTGACACACCAAAATATGGGTTTTCAACCCAAAAGCTTTCTTTAAATATTTTTGTGGAGTTTTCCAAAATATGACAGTTGAAACTGTCAAGCAAACTTAACAGGTGATCGTGAAATTTATTTAATATATCTCCAAGTATGAGAAAATCTAGTTCTTCTCTAAATTCTTTAACCATTAGAAACTTTGGAAGCTGCCTAGTTTTGGCTTTATTATTGATTCCACCTAAATTTTGATCTTTTCAAACGTTTGTACTTTATCACTGGCCTCAAAAACAGTTACTGCTTTTCCTTGATGTGAGAGATTTAAGTCATTAACCTTTTTAGAAATTTCTGCTAAATACATCATTTTCATAAGTCAACGCTCATCACACAGCCTTTCTCCCAAAGCAAAGTGGTCGTCAGTCAGGAAGGTCCTGACTTCAGTACTCATTTCAAAAGACTGAGTAAAAGTTCTTTTATTTAATACTTTTCTTTCCAATTTCTTCACGGAGCACTTGGAGAAGCTTTGCGGAGCACAGTTTGGAAATTGCTGGTCTAAAGCATTAAAACTACAATTATGATAATGCAATTATTTGTGTATGTATCCCTTCGCAGGTCACCACATTTTTCATATCTTGAATACAACGCTTTGATTAAAGTGTTTAGTTTTTTTGAGCTGTGAAAAAAGGAAGTAAACACTAGGGGCCAAGTCCATACTCTAAGGGGTGTGAGCAAGTGACTACAAACTAGTGATGGGAACAAATGAATGAAAATTATCGAATAGTTCGATAGTCACCGATTATTCGAATTATTCGATAGGTAAAACTAATGAATGGTTTTATTAATTTGGGTTTACGCTATCGAGAAACAACCGAAATGGCAAATGAGCAAAAACTGGTAAGACGATAGGTGGCGCAGTAACGCAAAGCCGAACGGAACGAATTAATATTATTCATTCGGTATTCGCTGCTTCCTACCTATCGAATTGCAATGTACAGGACTTTTGCGGTAAACTAAAGTTTATTTGATTACCAAAACGAAAATCAAAAATGTTAAATTAATCGATGGCCACCCATACATGCTCCATTATCTAATCAAAAACAGGCGGAACGCACAGCTAAAGCTCGATATCCTTAAAACTAACCTATTATACAGAAACTCTAAAGCAGATTAGACATTGGATCTACAATTTCACATATCGTAACTACTATTATCAATTATTATCTTATTATTATACACCTTTAAAGATATTCTAAAGCGAATATGATGTTCGAATAAATGCATTCAATAGTTAGAAGAATGCATTTAATAAGTATTCTTAAGCAAATGGCGCGTTTAGAAAAAACGAATAAAAATATTCGATAGTTGGTACTAATAGTCATTTAGTAAGTATTCGATAGTGCTCATCACAAACCCTATATCCTTCAAGACTTGTCTTGCAGTATGCACAGTGTGAACAGATGCTTTGTGTTTCAGACACAGGACACCTCTTCCTACTTTTACCCCACCTTTTCTCTAGAATGGCTTGGTATGCTTGTCTCAGCAAATCAGCGTAATATTGGCCATTTATTGCGGATTCCTTTCGTAGATACTCTCTACATTACAAAAAATTATGGCCATAAGCCTCCTTTTTTTACTCATTGCATGAACTCCTGCTTTGATTCAAGGTCATCATTCACAGTCACTATTCTGTTGTATATATTGTTCAAATAGTCTTTCGCGAAGTCTAAAAATTTCTGAAGATTCCTCTTATAAGTTTCGCCAACCCCTTTCTTGTAAATAAGCAACTTTTCAGCTATCTTTTACATTTTAATTTGCCTCTTTGCTAAGACCATTTTCTGTTAAACATTTTCTTGGGTGAGAGCTGTAACGGGTCGTCCAGGTCGGAAATCGTCGTCAATTAAATCTCACTCTTGTTGAAATAGGCATGCCCATTTTTTCTCCATGTCATAAGATGGTTCAAAAATATCCTTTGATGTTTTACTACTTTTTCCAGGGTATTTAATAACAGGCTGATGCTCAATGTTCCGTAAATTGGCTGAATTGCTGGGGATGGCAATGCTAATCTCACAATTACTAATATATGTAAATAAAATTAGACTACACAATGTGGACTCATAAATAGGTCACTTATAAGTACAGCAGATACCCTCTTACCTTTTTTTTCACTAAACGCTTCTACTGTTCCCTGGAACCGCTTTTCGCATTACATCGGGGAGTGCGGGCGTCACTTAACTATCATGCCTTACCTAAGTGAGAACCGTAGCGCCTCTCTTATCCTGCCACCACAAGACCTAACACCTAACTGGTTAAACTAAAGAATGTTATAAACATGTACCTGTTGTATAATTATTAGTAGTGAAGGTTTTTTGTAGTAAGCTTTTGAAGTTTAATCCCGTCTCATCTATATTGAAGACTTGTTGTGGATGTACTTAACCTTCTTTTTCAATGACACACCGTTCAACTTATGCTTGAGTAACAGCAAAGGAGTTTACTATTGCCTCACAGCTGAGTGGCCGGTTAAACCGAGGCCGGTTAAGCGGGCGTTCACTGTACTTATAGTATGAGCGCTGTAAATCATTTGCAAATACCTTGAGCTACAAAGTTATCAGCCTCCCTTCATAGCAAACATTTAAACATAAAGGTTAAAATGGTATTGCATGTGGGACTAAACGAGAAGAGTTTAATATATAGAAAAATAGTGTAACTGTTGCATTTTTCTCTGCTCAATAAGATCTCATATTGATCTTGAGGGTAATAAGTAATAAACAAGTATATGAAATGACACTAAGAGGGAGTTTGGATGCTGCTCTGAGATACTCTTCTAAACAGAAGGTATTTCCATTCAATAACTTGCTCCAATCTATAGGGTGATTCTTGACTTATACTCATAATTGCTAGGAATGATACTTCGTGATGTGTAGTGATGGGTAATTAAAAAAAAGTGTAGTAAAAGTTGTTTATTAACGGAAATAACGAATTAATTATGTTGAGAGTGGTGAACTAGGAAAATATAAAATGATCGCATTTACCTTGAATTGTATCTGTCACTTTCCGTCACTAGTTGACAAATTGGAGCTTCTTTTATTCGTAAAAAAATTATGGCACCTAACTTCACCAACACAAAACTCATGGACATGGTATTAACGTATGTCCCATAAGTTTTTAGAAAAAATTTTAACAGCTATATTTTATATTGCTTTAATTTTATATTAATTCAACTACAAGTAATAATTTTATATTTTACTAGTTCACCACTCTCAACATAATTAATTCATTATTTCCATTAATACACAACCTTTGCTACACTTTTTTTCATCACTACACATCACGAACTATCATTCCTCGCAATTATGCGTATAGGTCAAGAATCACCCTGTATACTCTTATTGCTAAGTCAATCACTGGATAAGAAATGATTATTACCTACTGTATGTCTAAATTGGCTATATGTTTGTTATGGCTGAAACAGTTTGGTATTGCATGTAGTAATACTTGTAAGTGTTATTGAATTACCTTATTAAGTTCAAATTACGACATATTCACTATCATTCTTAAAATTTCTGATTATAACTAACACCACTGGCGGATCCAAAGGGGTGTCAATGGGGTCAATTGACACCCCCTTGAGTCTGTTAAAAATGTATTCTGATAAAAAGCAAATTTTTTTGTTTTAATTATAACCAAAACGCACCTTTATAGCATCCCGTAATTTAAATTTGAATTTTCTGAAATGCTTCTTCCACATTCTTCATTATTTTTTTTAATTGCAATAAGCAAAAATTTGCTCTAGCCCCCCAGCGTTGGTGGGGGTTTTTGTCATTCATCGATGTCGGCTCTGTGACCTGCCTAGTGTCTACCAGTCTCCACTAGAAAAAACAAATAACTGCACCTGGTGCGTCGTGACCGGCATATTTTAAAATAATATAATGTTTTCATTGTTTTTTTAAAATTGTACAACTAGTTAGTTAAAGTTTAAAATATTCAAAGCCAGCAAAATTTTAATTTTAAAGGTAAGTACTCATATGTAAAACATTGCTTATTTTATAACATTTTCTCTAATGTTTCCATAGGTATAAAGTATCACTTTTCAAAATTGAGTAAAGTTTCAAAACGTCGTACTTTTTGGAATCAGTTGTGAAAAGAAAGCTATTTCACAACCAGTGATGAAGTAGCTATTTATAAAACCAGTGAGGAAATGCCTCACTTTGTTACACAAAATAAGGCATTTTCCAAAATTGTTTTATAAATTCTTATTTAAAATTTATTCACTTTGTTTTGTTTAATTTTTTATAACGGTGCCACCTTCTAAAAAACAAACAAAAGTTAAACGCTTTTATACAAATACCAATAACTACCGCCCTTCATGTCAATTAGGATAAAACGGTAGAAATTCAAAATCCAGAGAAAGCAGATGATTTGTTAAGAAATTCCACGGAAACTAAAACCGCATCCACCTCTATTCCTGCGAATAATGGGAAGATTGAAAGTTTGTCAAACGACATTGGAGATTATTTTGACAGCACTGATAGAAGTCTTAAGAGTCTTCTAATTTAAAAAAAAGAATTATTGGAGAACCCCTACGTTCCTTCAAAATCGTACACATTTTCTTTTCAGTAAAACAAATTACATGAGAAAGTAATTAAAGATATTTTAATATTAGTTATTTGGATAAATATACTTGGCTTGTCTATTCGCATATAAAACAAGGAGTTTTTCTGTGAATTTTTCTTGAAATGGTGCACCTTAAGTGGTTTAAATTGTTTTTCCATGTTCAAACACGCGTATCTGGAAAACAGTTGAATTTAGAGTTATGAAGTAACATATCAAAAGAAATTTGCAAATGTTGATCGCCCTGTATATCATTAATACCCAGAACCACCATTTTTCTATTTCTTCATTCAATTGTTTGTTGTTACAGCAGCCGTCTGAAATTCAGCATTTTTTGCATAAAATTGTTAATATCACCAAAACAGTTGACGTTAGACCCATACAACTTGATGCAAAACTTTCAAGTTACCTAAACAGTTGACCCCCCCTTAGGAAGTCTCTAGATCCGCCTATGACTAACACTACATAAAATTAGTACCTAGTAGTCTAGAATGTGTTTCAAAGTAGCTAAGAAATAACAAACTAAAATTGAATACTTTGAAAACTAAAATAATGGTTATGCTATTAGCAATAGGTAAATAAGTACAAGTAGTTATACATAATGTGGCTGTTGATTATGTGGGTAGGTATAAGAATTGTTAATAAGATGACTTTTAAAGATGATGTAAACTATGTAATAAATAAAACTGCCAAAGATATGTTTTTTAGGAAAGAATTGCCCCAAATTATACAGGCTGTGTTCGTTCGAGTCTAAAAAAACACACTACGTCAATATTTAACTTCTATGAAAGTCAGTATCACAGTTAAAACTGGTTTCTGCTGCAAATTCTTCAGCAGATGACGTTAAACTTCTGTTAAAAGTTAAGTTAAATCGGAGAAATCCTATATTATATTTGAAGGTTTTTAACAACATATTAATTGGTTATTAGAAAACCGCAAAAATAAAGAAAAGGGCCAGGCAGGGTTGTAATTTATCGCCGTATTTATTCAATGTATATTGCAATAGTCTTAGGCCCTACGGCTCTACTCTGCTTGCAGTACAGTTTGAAAATTAAGTCACTAAGCACAGAGTTGGGATGTTTTATCTAGCTGCAATGCTAAGTTTAAATGTCAATCAGTAAATGCATTGAAAAAGAGATGCTTGTATTAAAATAAATGAATTGATTAAGGAACGAAAAGGGGCAAACATTGTTTTTTTCACAAGGTTGAAGTCAAAGTTCAAATTAATTAATTATTAGGTTTGGGCAGAATGAATAGTCAAACCAAATGAAATAAATAATCAGAAAAAGGTTTGCTATGGGCAGGTCATTGAAGCGTAGATTTCAATATAGCTAAGTAGGGCAAGTTGTGAACAATCTAAAAAGGTATAAGAAGCCAGAAAAATAATGATGTTGCAACGAGCAATTAAGAAGGCAGGCATAAAGACAGAAAATAGCAATTGTGAGAAGCAGACAAAACATGATAAAGCAAGGGAAAAGCAAACAGCAAGACCGGAAAAAAAACGAGTGAAAAGAAAACAGTTGGACATCGAAAAAAAATTATGCAGGAAGTGAACTCTTAAAACTAATCAGTACAATTATGCGAGTGAATAAAGCAACGTAACTAATAAAACGTGTAGTAGCGCAAAAAGACATTTTGACTATTAAAAATATAGACAATATTTTAGATATAAGAAATGTTTAAACTTAATAATTTGTAAGAAAATTTAATTTAAAAAGTAAATGGTTTGAACTTGGTTAATTTCCGTTTTTATAGTTATTAGATTAGCATTTGCTTATAACGGACATGGGGAGATAACAATTGAATAAATTATAAAATTGACATGCAGTTTTGTACTCCCTTATAATTAAAGTTTTTACATAATAAAATACCATTTTACCAAAAAAAAATATACCATTGTGTTGAGCAAGTGTCAGAGCTTCTGTGAGAGTGTGGGTAGCTATTTCCCCAACAAAAAAATAAATTTTCACAAGAAGCACTTCCGAGGCCGTTCGCCAGCGATCCAGCTCGAGATTCGGGGCAAAATAAGGTTCCTGAGCCCGGGATTTCGACTACAGCGCACCAGGGAGGACTGTACGAGACCGTATAGCAGCAACAGCACCGGAGGAGACTATTGCAGTGGCAGATTCCAGTTGGAGCACCTTTCCAAGGGTTGTAGAGCACCATCTCAAATCTCAAGATACAGTTTTTAACTAAAAGTAACGGCGTTAGCTTTTGAAAATGTGTACGACTACGAAAGCAAACCTTACTAAACAAGATCCAAGTGTATTAAAGCAGCCAGCGAAGGCGCATTTCAAATTATTAACCAGAGTCCAGTTGTGAGGTTAGATGAAGATTAACAATTGCTAAAATTCGAACGGCGTTGCTTCTGACGTCATAAGACAAATTAATTCCTGAAACAAATGAGATTTATAACCACCAAAGCACTAAAATTTAAATAAAATACCTGTTCGTATGTTCACAAATTTGAATTTTAAAGTCAACAACGCTTACTGCCAGATTCAAACTACTTTGTGTAATTTGACAGCAGCGTATACATTTGCGACTGCGTATTTGGAAATAATTTGGGGGCACAGTGGCGTACCACATTAAGGTAAAATTTTACAAATTATTAGGAACTCACCCCTTTTGAATGGGGTTGATTGTCTACCGAGCTAGCGTTATGAGAATAAAATTGCAGGTAAATAAAATACAAATAAGGGCATAATACTTCTTGTTTTGAGTAAATAAAATTAAAATTTCAATACCAAGCTAGATGATTTTAATCAGTTTAACAGTTTAAAATACATAAAAAGGGAGTTGTTAGATCAAACCATCTCAATATATAGAAAAATCTATAGAAGGATGCAGAGTTCTGTACAGGTATTTTAGTAAATGGACAAAGAATACAAGTGTTGAGGTTCGCAGACTACAATATCGTAGTTATTGCCCCCGATGAAATAACCTAAAAAAGACAATAGAATGTATGGACAATATTCTAAAGGGAAAGTATAAAATGAATATAAATAAAAAGAAAACGGAAATACTAGTGTGCTCCAAAGAACCACATCAAGTAAATGTTAAAATAAATGCCAAACCCATAACCCATAAAACAGGCAAAATACTTAGGAAGTATAATTACCGAGGATGGCAGAAGCTCGACAGATATCAAACACCGAATTACAGAAGCTAAAACTATATTTAATAAGTACACCAAAATTGGCGGTCCAACAGCAGTTTTGCACACCGTTTCAAATCGTCAGCAGGCTGAGCTAGCCATCAACATCCAATGAAATGCCTGCTTTTATAAAAAAATATAGAAACATTTCTATTTCAAAAGTTTTTATCAAAACCTTTTACATGACGTCATCAAAATACATACGCCATAAACAGATAATTCGGTGACGTCCTTTTTACAAAACTGTGCGTTGTCATCAAAATCCCGTTTTTAAAAAAAAATTTTATAGTTGAACAGGGACTTAAGAATTCGCATATAAATACAAATATTTACTCCGAAACCTTTTTGGGAAGTCTGTTTGTTTACGACTAGTTTTTGCTCGACCCTTGATGTTATGTAGGTTCTTACCATCGCATATTTCTTTCTAGCATGCGTAAATACTAGAAAACTAAGTTGAACATAGTGATAAACTATGTCTCCCTACTGCTTGTAAAAGGAAGATGGCATTTTAACTGTGGTCGTAACTTGAAGGCTTCAGAATTTTTTCTACGCCTGTTGGTTTTTAGTAGTTATTTGGCATTGTAAAGCATGTTCTATAAAGGCTGCCAACCGTCCCGCAAAAGCAGTACTGGTTCCGCATTCAAATAATGCATTGAAATCGTCTCGCAAAATGTCAAATTCATCCTGCTAGTCCCTGCAAGAATTGTGATGTTTCATTTCACTTTTGACAGATTGTAAAAGCTCGTTTACCACTAAAATGCATTGCTACGACTGTAGTCCACGTAGCCCGGCGGTTGTACAATATCTTTTATGCATGCCAGGGACCAATGCACCGACGGAGCGGATTTTTCTCTAATGAATGTTATGTGGACATCTGAAGAAACAACTTTAAGCGTGGAGATGATGTTAATTGTAAAATTTAATATGGGAAGCTGTGAACATTTCTACCAAACATTAAAGGAAAACCCAGAACTAAAAGTGTCATAGCAGTAACAAATATTATGTTTACAATACTACCTGCATGGTTACCATAGTTAGAGGGCTGTATTAATTACTTACAGTCCACCTTGAACTGTAAGTGAGTATTATATACCAACATATTAGAAATTGTTAATTGATTAAGCTTTTGTGAATTTTAGGCTACCCAATTTATTAAAATATAAAATGTCTTGAATACTTAGAAAACCTCTGTCCTACGAGCATTGAATTCCGAAACTGCATTCTCGGGCTAAAAAGTGTCACTTACAGTTCATGGTAGGTATAGGCTTACTATGCAAAATAATAGTGGAGGACAATAAAAAATATATATCTGTATTGATTTTGTTATCCCCCCCCCCCCTCCTACGCTGGTCACTCAACCGCAGAGTAACCATGTCCCACATTGAAGCCTTCGATAGTTGGTACCCTTAAGTTCTATGTTTACCTGAAACAGGTTTTTTTTGCAATTAAATTGTTTTTATGACAATAACTTTTTAATATGTTTCTATGATTCTCTGGGAAATTTAATTTATGTGATGATAAGTGAGTGTTCACATTTTACGAAATATGCCATTACTTTTCGTTGTAGAATTCCTTATCGAGTACTCTTTTACTCAAGCGTGTCGCGCAAACATCGGCAACCAGTTCGGATAAAGCTACCTGAAAGTGCAGCTATCAGGTAGATGCCAGAGTATCAGTTTGTTTTACATGGAGTGGAGAGTATTCTCCGCATTCACGGAGCTGCCATAAACAAACAAAACTGAGTGCTTACTTTCTTCAGATTTGAGAAATGGGCTTAGGCTTATGTGCAGCAGTAAGGTTGCCATACATCCCAAAATGTCCCGATTTTGCACGAAAGTATTACAATTTACCGATTTAGGTTGATTTTTGCAGATTCTGTTATTCTGGAATCTAGGTTCTGACGGATTTTATGAAATAGGCGTTTAATCAGCGGCGCAGGAACTACTGCAATTATGGGGGGGCAACTTTTTTTAATGAGGATTTTAACATAACTAAGCGTTATGTTCGACTGTTTCATAAACACTTTATTATAGTATTATTTAGCGGTAAAAAAAGTGCCACTTAACTCCATACAGTAAAGTAAAATGGCCAACTGTCAATGTCCAATAGTTATTAACAAAATAAATGTCATTTTATTCAAATCAAGAAATTGTGTCATCTCGTTCAGAAAAAGTTGTTTTCGAAGTGATGTATGTCTGTCAGTTCGTAAGCCTAACAGTTTATTAGTCTGTATGTGTCCTCTCTACAGGCCAGATGGTTTAATTGATCTGTTTTTAATATAAATTTGGAGATCCCAGTAATTTTTGGTTAAAATCGGGTAACCGGGAATAGTACTTTATTCTTTTTTTTTTTCTGTTTTTCCGGAAAATTTTATAATTGTTTGATACAAATTAATAATAACACAGTTATCCGACACCCTAAGGATATATTGATATCTACCGCCCCCCCCCCCCCCAGAAGCACAAGAAGAAGATAAAAATTACATTTTATAGAACAAGATGGCATATTGTGTAATTATATACAACTTTTGTTCGAAAAGATTTTATGTATAACAGTTTTTCAAAAAATGGCAAAATTAAAGTTTTACAGGCAGTAAAAGAAAGTCGTGTGGTACCACACTTTATTTTTTCATATGGAAATGCAATCTAGAGAAAGCATTAACAAAAAACATTGTCACTAGATTGCATTGTGTTGGTATACAAACTTGTGGTTATTATTTTTGCAATGAGGTTAGGTTTCATGTTGATTGGTTGACACCGTAATTATTTTAAATTGTAGTTTTGGCTATGATAAATTGAAATTATCCGTGGTGCAATACCTACCTGATTAATTAAAACCAAATTTTAAAATCACATAATAGCCTGAGCTATAGTCTGTTCAATAAACATAAGAACACAAAGTGGCCTTTGATTTTTAAAATTTCATGGTGTACTTCCAAAAATGTATCTTTGCCTACGAGTGTATTTCCAAAAAGTTACTAAAACAAATAGGTTAATGGGGTTACATTTACTTCCCATCTGTCATAAATTTTATGAATAACTACTTTTAAGGTTATTACACAGATACTATGTTGAATACTATCGACGTAACGTTTATTAATATGTATTTTTATTACATTTTATATAACTTTAGGTGGGAATTTCTAGAAAAATATCTACTTTAACATTGACAATGAGAAATATGAATTGTCATTTTTAAAATCAAATCTGCCTGTAAACAGGTGTGGAAGAAACCTTTGCAAAACAAAATAAAGAATCCTTAGTACAAAAATTATATGCACATGCCAACTTGTGTTTACTGAATGCTCTATCCAATTTAGAATAATGAAATGTCAACCTGTCGACATGAAACCTAACCTCACCGCAAAAATAATAACCACAAGTTTATGTACCAACACAATGCAACCTAGAATTTCGGCATTTGCATTTTCATATGAAAGAAAAAAGGACTATATCAAATTCTCCAATGTCGACCTATAACTAAAGACGTGTTTAACAAATTCTACGTGTTTTATTTCTGCTTCATCTACAATAGAACAACGAATTTTAGCATCTGGTATAGATTAATTTGAAAACCCTATATACACATTTTTTAAAACCTCATAGACTATATTAGGGGGGCAAATTACACTATTTGACCCCCCGATATATTCTATGAGGGGGCGACCGCCCCCCTTGCCCCCCCCCTGTTCCTGCGCCTCAGCGTTTAATTATGGATTTATTCGAATTGCGAGTAACACCTTTGACCTTTAATCTTTATCCACATTTAATGTGGGTGGGTACCTGGGATAGATAAAATACTTCAGCTGTTTGAGGCTTTGAGTCTATTTTTATTTCTGCTGAAAATTCTCCAAAAATATTGAATTTCTTTTTAAGACTCAAATTTATTTTTGGTTTGTTCGTTCCCAAATGAATTTATTTCAAAAATTTCTAAAATTGAACAAGAAAAAATATCAATCATGGAAGTTTATAAAATATTAATTGATATAAATAATACTCTAAAAGAGAAAAAAAATGAAACTTTTCGTAGTCTCAAAGTAAAAGGTTTACTTAAAAGCGTTGATAGCGAAACGAACCGTGCCATTTTTATGGCATGAATTGCCTTTTCCAGCAAGCATCCCCCCCCCCCCCCCCGCTAAAAATTAATTAGAAGAAATATCAAATAATAAATTACTTGTTCCAGCAAACACCCCCCCCCCCCGCTCTTAAGCTTGACCCGAAATTGTTATTTTCAAATATGGCAACCGTAATCAGCAGTTGCATTTTTTACGCTTTTAATATGTAAAAGGCGTGTTAAAAACACTTGCTGAAAAAATATTTTGACGCAACCTGTGCTTTTTCAAATAATATTCTGACTTTAAAAGCAATATCAAACTTAAGCTTTTTACCATATCATGGCGATAAAATAAAAAGCTACTTTTACAAGTTGGTATTCGTTACTTGGGATCTTCTCGGGTAATGAGTACTCGTATATCAAATAGTTACTTTTTGACATCACTATATGCCATTATGTACACGTTAGCGTATGCGTAGCCACAGTGAAAGGTTAACGCCTCGTAGCGCCCGCGCAGTAGGATATTCCGCTATTTTGAAATATTAATTATGAATTTAAATTTAATAGCATTTACACAATGATAAATTTAGAAATATAATACTTTGAGACGTCCCTTTTAATTTTATTAGAAGAAAAACGGATTAAACGTACACTAGTTCAATAAAAGTCTCAGAGAAATAATGGACTTTAGGGTGAATTTCGTTTAAACGGCGTCCTCACAATTGCGCACACTCGAAACGAAAAACGCTTGGCGACGCAGCACTTCACTTGTTCCCTTCACATCGTCCTTGGTTGTCGTCATACGCCATTGTTACAGAATTTGCCGGCTTGGTAGTGCGTACGCGAAGCATTTTACAAAACCGATTTTTGCCCTGTTGAGCGAAATCAGTTTGTTTTAAAATGGCAAATCAAAATCCAGACACAACCGCAGTGAAAGTTGAGAGTTCCACAGAAAACGGCAATTCCACACCATCGCAGCAGCCAGGCGGCGGAGGAGGAAATGCACCTCACCAACAAAATCATGGCGGTCGACGCGGCGGTATGGGAGGAAGAGGCGGCGGCGGCGGCGGTGGTAGATTCCAGGGAAATCGCAGGCCAAATATGAATGACGTGAGTTTATTAATTTTGCCGTAACAAAACCGTATAGGATCCAACAATTTCCATGCAGCATTCTAATGTCCATTGGCTATGGGTTTCGACTTCTTCAGCCGCCATTTTTTATACACAACGAGGTCGATTGTCGATTTGACTACGCGTTACTCATTGGTATTATTCACACATACCCATGCAAATGGTCTTTTACACTTTGAAAAACAAAATAATAAAGTTTAGAAACAAAACAAGTGCGAAAATTTTACTGGCGCTTTGCTTCGCAATTATTAGTATTGCTATTGCTGTAATTTGTAATGGTAGCCGCTTGCGCGCACATTCTTCTATTCAACCAAACGCAATAAGCCAGAATTAATAAGGATGTAGAAGCCTTATTTGTACACTCTTTGATTTAATAAAATTGAAACTTGTACTTTTGAAAAATAAATGAAGCTTTAAATACATTAATATTGAAGCCACTTTTATGTTACTGAATGAGTTCTACATGAGTATTTTTATTTCACTAGAAAAATCTAATTTGAAATAACACGAACCAACTATTCTTTGTTTATTCAAGATAAGCACTTTTGCGGGGGTACTGACAGGTACTATGATTAATATTAATTTGACTTACAATGCTGGTGATTCGTTATCATAAGCACTTTCATAAATAGGGTCCGGCAACGATGCAGAATTGGAAGATATTCTAACAAAACGAGTTAAATGAAATTTGCTTAAGTATTAAAAGTTATAGGTACTAAGGTGGTGCACAATATTTAATATTTTTGATTATACAGGATGTCTCAAAAAGAAGGGCACACCAGTTTTTTTTTTTTTTTAATAAAATGCCCTATATGCAGCTTAAAAGATTCGAGTTAACATGCTACGTTTAATCATTTCAATATAAAATTGTATAGATCCGAGGTTAACTGTTTTGGCGATTTGAAGGATTTTATTCAAGAAGATTCTCAATTTCAGGCAGCTGCTGTAAGTATTAAGTGAAAATAACTTGAGTTTAAAAAACTACCAAAAAATTGTTTTGTTAACTACTTTTAACGTATAAATCTCGCTATTAATGCAATACAGGGTTTGCAAATTTAATAATTAAATTCTTGTGTATTCCAACACCTACCAGAATTATAATGTGTAGTTTGGAGTTCAGACACATTACACATAACAAGTTACTATCGTTTCTTATGCTTTCCAGGTATATACTTCTCTGTTATTTACTGTTGAATCCTTTGTGGACATCGTCTTTAAAACATATTTCAATATTTTATTATATGCATTTAGTCTGTGGCTCTCAACCATTTTTATTTTATCACGGCCTCCTGAGAGTACCAAATCATTTTAGTACAAACTTTGGGGTATATAAGTACTTTACTACGAACTGCGAACAATTTTAGACTGGAGCTTGTAACCAAAATTTCTCAATTACTCTAACAGCTTCTAATTGTACCAAACAGACATTCAGGGTACATGGGTACATAGTGAAGCTGAGTTCAAATTATCAGGGGGCGCCAAAGAGTCGGTTTACAACCAAGAAGTCCTAAACTCTCTAAAGTTCTATGCGTATCCAGTTTGCTATGACCTGAGACAAGACTTCCTAAAGGTTCAAGACCTCAATTGCTTGCATTAGCCGTACACAAAACCATAGTAAACATGAACAGGGTTATATTAACGACATTAAATATGATACAAAATATTGCTTCAGTTAATTTCAGCACTCTTTTAAATCCCAAATGCAAACCGTGCTACAGGCAAAAGCCACAAATACTTATAGCTATAGCAGTTGAGTTAGCAAGCTAGCTAGTTTGGTAAAAACAGGCCGCTGGCTTATAATAAGAGGAAGAAGAAAAAGAGCTAGCACGTAACAAAGTTCAGTATTTAATAAGTAAAACAGATCTCTCGGCAGATTAAATTAGCAGGCAATTACAAATTTAGGATGCCACGGGTCGAGGGCGACAATAATAATATGCCACCACGTATGTAGAAATTCAAAATGCTCCATAAATGTGCCAGTAATTGCTGACGAACTCTGAGCTAATGAAACACTACCCGGTGACTCCAATCTTTTGGTGCGCTTCATTCACACATCCATTTTTACCTTCACAATACAAAATCGTGTTTTAATACTCCCAGCAATGATGCTAAATGACACTGGAAAGCAAACGGCAACAATCGGCCATCAGAAGCAAGCAGCGACACAGCAAGGACTCTTGGCAACTGGCAACAATTGCTAACTGAAGAAGCAAAGCAGACGCCACATCAACGACTTAGCAACAAATTGAAAACTTAGCAATGGTTTCGAATTCGCCTTCCAAATTAGTAGCACAAACTAGCTGCTCATACTTTTAACAACTCTGAAATCCACGAAATACAAACGCCTAATTAGAATAGTGAAGGATAAAAAAAATGCGCACATATCTTCAGCTTCAAGTGTCAATGCCAGAAAAATCCACAATCAAATACGATGGGTAATTAAGACCGAACTGTCTTCGAAGTACTATAAGAGCCATAAAGATGTAAGTAAGTAACATCGGTGAATCAAAAGCTTGTATAAATTGTTGCATTTCTTGTTTAATGTTATTTTCACTATCAATTTGGAATTGTTGCACTACTTCATAGTTCTTGTCTTATAGTGAAGTTTTGACCAAGTCTTCTAGGTTTCACCGCTATTTTGTTTTTGCTTCAGTGACCTTCAGTGCTACCATATTGACTTGTGTTTCTAGATTATTATTATTATTTATTGAAAGTAGGCGGCGGTGCCGATACAGTTTTCCTTCATATACAGGGTGTCCCAAAATTATACTGACAAACTTTGAGGGCTTATAGAGGACATTGAAACAAACATGTTGCGTATAAACTTTTTCTTATATATCCCTCCCCGCCGAGTTGCGCCCTCTTAAAAAGCAGGGTTAATATTAGGTTTTTGTCATTTTACTGGTAAATGGTATTAAAACGAAAATTTGCAAATATGTTTTACCAACAGTGGACTCATTGAAGAAATGTTTTTATTATAACTTTCTTACAAACAATTTTATTATAAAAATATATGTATTGAAAAGTATAATTTATCTAAAACTTACCCGTTTTGTTTTTCGTTCAGCTTATATTTATCATGTAAAAAATAAAATTAATTATGATGCACGGCATTTTGCTGAATAACTGCGTCATGCATCATAATGTATTCAATTTTTTTACACATAAAATATGAGTTTGACGTTAAAACTAGAACCAAAAAAACTTAAAATAAATCAAACTTTCTAGTACATCATTTTGTATATTAAGTTCTTGCCCGTTAAAAACTTCTAATAAACTACCCTTTTTATGAGGGATAACTCAGCGGGGAGGGCTTAAGAGAAAAAGTGTATATACAAAATGTTTGTTTTAACGTCTTATGACCCCTCCAACTTGGGTATAATTTTAGGACACCTTGTATACATGAAGTGTGTAGAATATAAGTGTAAAACAAAATTAATGGGTTAACTGCAAAATCAACAACCAATTAACAAAATTTACCATATTATTGACAAAATCAACAAAGGTAATTATTTTAAAAACCAAAGGTTAACTCCTAAGTTAACAACGAATTAATAAAATTAACAAAATTATGTATAAAATCAGCAGATAATTTCTCCGTCTGATCTTGCTACAAGATTGTCATCTACATAGGCGATTATTTGATGAGATACATTATTGTACTGTTCAGATTGTCACTAGTTTCTAGTACAGTATTAATAGAATCAGTACTAAATTTTCTCCCTGTCGCACGTCTTTGGAGCTTGGAAAAACTGTCGGATGTTTTGTCTTGTATTCTCACCACGGCCTTAGAGTTGATTATGGTCATTCTGGTTAGTCCTATTAATTTGCTTGGTATATCAAACTTTTCCATGATGGTATGTATATATACTGCTCAACAAATGAACTGGACCATTTGCAAATATTGGTGCACTTTTTAAAAATATTTTCCAAAAGGACAGTCATGGCATTTTTGGTAACCTTTTAGGATTGTGGCACTATTAAAAGCATTTCTTTCCATAATTTGGTTTAAATAAAACTAAGTCCATTAATAAAATATTATCATTTGAAAATTTTGATGTTGGCCCAATGATGATGGCACATTGCATACGAAGTATGCCAAAATTTTTAAACATTCCGAGGAGACCCAACAAACTATTAACTTCCTCTTATTTTTGTTAAATATGGTTTTTTATAATTTTATTATTTTTAAATTTTATTGATATAACTTTGTTAATACTTCAGTGGATATTTGAGGACAGTGCAATTAAATATGCTTAATATGAGTATACTATAAAACAAAAACTTTTATATTTTTTCATTATATCATACCACGAGAGTATGCGTGCGATCGGGTCAGAAGATGTTAACTGAAAAGAATGATAGATAAAAAAACATTTTTGCAGGTGCGCGGAGACAAATGAATGTTACTTGGCCTAGTTACCCATGACAATGGATCGATAATTCACCTAGCATAATTCGAGGCTGTTCAAAAGGAGTTCGGCAATCAAACGAGGCAATTAAAGCGCCATAATGCATAACTTTTTATCCGTAACAACCCTACAAAAGTCTTGCTCATTATTATGTTCCCACTCTTAACATCTACATATGGACCGTGTATCTAAAAGGAACCAAACGACTTAAATACCTACCTGCTTTGTTTGTGGTTAAATCACTAAAAGGAAAAACAATTGCGGCGCCATCAATGAGCCAATAAACCAAGCATCAAAAAGTATCTAAAAGTAGATGACTTATTTAGCCGCTTGGAACTAAGTGACAAGTTCCATTAGATAAACTTGGAAAAGAACAATCTTACAAGCCAAAGATTGGTAAAATGGGCTCAGAAAAGTGAATCGGCCAACAAACCTGATTGGCTTGGTACTCGAGTTATTAAGATAGGGAAAGACAAGCCGCATAGTATATTTTTAAATGTTTGCATGTTGAGAATTACTACATAGGCAACATTAAGTGGACATTTGCGATCAAAATTGAATGGATTGTATCGGCTTCAGCAAAAATCGAGAAACTGCTGCTTCGGCAAGCCCAAGCTTCGTGGCAACCCTATTAATATAAATAAAAGGAAAAAACAAGATACTTGTGGGGGTATTTTTCAGTCCCAGATGCAAACAATAAAATGCCCAAATGTGAGCATTGTAGCCGGACATTATGCTACAAATCTACAGTTTCGCGTACTGGTATTGTCTTGTGTAACGGAACAGGTTACTTTTATAACCTGTTATTAGAATCTATTACGAAGGTGGAACGTTGGGAACGAACTTATTACACAAAAATAACAGTTTTAGTCCATCCCTACTTCATTGGCATAACAAAAGTCTGAAAATTGTTTATCGGACTTGATATGTAAACTTAGTTTTTAAAACGTTAGAATAGAATAGATTTTTTTTTATTTGTGAGAATCTCAGTTTGTACATAAATAAAATACTAGAACTCGTGGCCAGCCTACGTCGGGCTCGGCCAGCGTAAAGAAACTGTTTACAATAAAAATGCTTGCTCAAGGCGGCAGCCAGCCTACGTCCGGCCCTGCCAGGGTTAACAATACAAATGCGGTCTCGCCATTCGTGCGCGCGCGCCACTTGCTAGCATGCAGGCCATTCATGCTGCATGTGCGCGTGCCTGCTTACGCCTGGACGGCCGGCGGCATCGGCTCTTATTATATAAGATAATCCTTCTTGAAGCGTGATACCAAAAAGTACTAAGTACTTGTGCGTGGTATATATTCACATAAGTAAAATAAAATAAACCTTAACGACTAAACAACTGAATTTATAATTAACTTTATGTAGAAATAATTTTAAATGTAAAATGAAAAGAAAGACCCAATTCCAAATCTAGAAAAACTCGGCCTCACAGCCGTTAGTTTGAATAGAGAATCGGCAATTTGCGTCTTTACTTTATTTGTCACTTTACTTGTGCACTTTAGTTTGTTAGGTAACAAGTTGTACGTTTTCTACCCTATACAGTCGAACTTCCATTTCTCGAACTTCGATAAATTGAATATCTCGATTGCTCGAATTCACGTCACATTCCCAACCTAATTGCTCTAATTTTCCATATACAAATCTCTTAATAATTCGAATTTCAATAAGACGAAGTTTTCGATACCTCGAAGCATTTTATAAACCCCTCGAGTGGGATCTTCCCTCCATTACACGATTTTAAAAGCAAATAATCAGTTTGACAATAACGGTTACGTTAAGAAGTGCTGTAAATAATAAATAACATTCGTAAGAGTTACTTATGACCATGCTTTTTTGTACCTGTTTCAACGGATTTGCAGGCTTGCAAAATCCAAAATGGACAGTCAACTCTTGTTGAATACGCATAAATTGTTTTGTCTACCTTTTAGTTAGGGATTATGGATAAAGTCCGATAATGACGTTGCAAGAATTTGCTAATTTGAGTTTTCTAATTTAAATATTTGAGCAACTATGCTTTAGAGTGTTGTTACTGTTGTAAGGTATAGAGTCACGAAAACTAAAAACATTAAGTATTAGTGAAAATACTTAGGACGCCTATGTACTGTATGTAACTATGTACTATTCTTATACATTTCGCACATTGTATGTGAGTATGTACTTACATGTGTTTTTTAAGATTTATAAAGAATCCATAGAAATATATACCATACGTTGTCTATAACAAATACATAATGCTCTCAAAATCTGCCCTATGTTGTATCACCTATATAATACGCTTGTGTAACAGAACAATTGCCTAATGTCGAAAAACCTTTGCTTCCTTATACAAGAGATCTGTTGGATAACATTTTTCTTTTCTTAATATTTTTTTGTGAAGGACTTCTAATGCATTTATTCAATTTCCATATGCACCTCCCCAAGCTATTATGCCATAGCGTAGTATAGATAAGAACAATGCAATTAATGCTAAGGAAACATGTTAACCTTCAAAAAACATAAGTTAAATATCTCAATTTGTTTTTTTTACTTTCTGAACTTGCAGCTGCCATCTATGGTTATTCCTAAATAATTCTGTGAATCCATCGCCACTTATGGACTGGCAGTCACACGCGGCACTGTAGCTGTTCCTCTTGTGAATTTTGATACGTGAAATTTTTGGAACACTCATACATTTCGAACACCATGAAAACTTGATTTCTTCAAGTTCACTGTCAATTTATTTTTCTTCAAACCACTCAAATACAGTTTTCACACAGTCACCAACCACCTTTTCCAGCTACTTTCCTCAAAAACAATCACTGTGTTGTCCCGTGTGAAACAAGTGTGCCAGTTCTAGTCTCCAGTATTTTCCCTAAGTCATTTATATAAAGGATCTAAAGAATTGGTCTCAAAATTGTACCCTGAGGAACCCCGCACTCAACTTCCAGTTCTGCATCTCTGCTTTCTCCAGTCTGTACTCTGCCCGTTAGTTAGCTTCTCATATACTGCGATTTAAGGTATCAAATTCTTCGCCAAGTCAATGAAGACAGCAATGACAGGCTTGTTGTTATCCAGTGCTGTATATATTAGCTGCGTGAATTTAGCTATTGCATCTTGTGTCGACCTTCCCATTCTGAATCCATACTGAGTGTCATTAAGGATATTACGTTTGTTGACATAATTCATTATTCTTATTTTAAAACATCTTTCAATGTTTGCCAAATTTGAGATCAGAGCGATTGGTCTAGAACTACTTAGTTCCTTCCTGTTACCACTCTTGTGCACTGGAATATGAGTGTAGGCCTGTTTTAGGATGTATTGTGGGTCACTCTTGTGCATTCTATAGAAGCTCTCTCTAGCGTTTACTGAAGTTATAATTCCCAGCGTTATCCAAGCACTTTTCTTTCGTCTTTAATTGACTTTTTGCATTTTTGATGCTTTGTTTATGTTTCTTAAGTATGTGTACACTTTTCGTCCTTGAGGTCTTTTTTTCAGTTCATCGTAGTTGATTTTGTACATATATTTTCCGCACTGTCTTATCTTCTTTCTGCATTTTAATGCTAATGATGACCAGGAAATGGTCTGTTACTGCAGTTTTTAAAATGATACGACTAACTTTCTGCTCGGGTATCTTTGACTTCAAAAATATATGATCAATACAGGAACCACTTTCTCCTTGCACTCTTTTGTAATTATTAATAGTTGATATGAATCCAAACTCGCTCAGGGTATTCTGGTAATCTTCGGAGTCGGTGATATCTATGTTCATGTCACCAATAACAATTTGGTTTTCTATCTTTGCATTTTCCTTGAGATAACCATAGAGTTCTACAAATTGTTTGTTATTTTCAGACCGAACTTGGTAAAATGAATGAATCAGAAAATCGCTTTCACCCATATTTATGTTGGTTTGCACTAAACAGTAATGTTGTTCAACTTCACCAGCATATGATGAGCCTTGAGGTGATCCCTTACGTAAACTACAATTTCATCGTTTTGATTGTGTTTACCCTTATTATACCGGGTGGCCATAAACATCTGAGATCCCGCTAGCCATGGAATTAGCTACTTAATAAATGTTGGTTAGCATTATACATATTTCAATTATAATAAGTATTGGTACGAAATGTAATAAAATGTGCCCCAGATTCTGCAGTTTAGCCTACGACTCGATTATAAAAATCTCCTGTGCTAACGTAATTACTTACTGCAATCTGTAATAATTTTTGACGGATAGGAATTTTAATTGTGATGACATTAATGACATTTAGTTTAGTTGGATTTATCACTTTGATAAAGCGGTGTTGATTCCAAAGGTAATGTGATACCAGATATTTATGGCCACCCGGTATATCATTTCGTACCCTGGTATATTATACATGTCCGGTCTCATCACATTCCAAGTT
This sequence comes from Agriotes lineatus, assembly GCA_940337035.1. Lineage (NCBI taxonomy): Eukaryota > Metazoa > Arthropoda > Insecta > Coleoptera > Elateridae > Agriotes > Agriotes lineatus. Next base: position 66,571,875 of record OW679202.1, read on the forward strand.
TCTGTACATGCTATGACATCAAATATATGTTTAAATGATTTGACTAGAATTAATAACTCATCAAAGTCCTTTCTGATGCTTCTAATTTAACATCTTAGTTCATGAACCAGTTAGAGTGCCTCCTACAGCCACTATAAATGTATGTTGGTATAAAAAAACCAAAAATATTTAAAAAATCAAAGTAGGCCGATTTGTCTGAAAATCGAGTCTGCTATCACTCTTAATTCTAAACAACTTTTCTTAATACTTTTCTTTGTTATCTCCTGGTAGTAGGTAGTTGACTCTTGGCCATTTTTTTAAAATTGATTCGAAAAACACCTTGTACAGTCAGACCTCTCCGTTCGCGGCTCTGCGGTTCGCTGATTTGATTTTACGTGGGGCACCTTTGTGCTCCCTTTTCTTTGCCGTTCGCGGATGAAATTGCTAACGTTAACTGTTTCAACTTCCACGCCCTAACGGCCGGTCTTATGAAAACCACTAATCTGACGTTAACTTTAATTCACTGTTAAATAAACAAAAGCGCATAAAAATGTGTTTACTAATGAATAATATGTCATAAGCGCCAATGTTTTGATGGGCTTTTGTTTATTTTAACAGCGATTTAAAGTTAACGTCAGGTTAGTGACCTTCATAAGACCGGCCGTAAGTAAATAAAGCAGACGTATGCGGTTTATGTCATGAACACCTAAATAACATTATTTATCACGAAATTGTAACCACACTTATCGAGTCTATTCCTTTGAATCTCTTATTACCAAATCGGACCCGAAATAAATTGTAAAATTATAACCTGAATAAACAAATGGACATTGAGCTCTAGATTCAAGTGGCAGACTTATGTTATATATGGAATTTTAGTTTGTATACGCACGTTTATGTATTTTTGAATTTTTTGAAGTTTCATAGTATAAATAAATCTAGTTTATGGAACCTAACAACGTTTTTATCATTTATGTGTTTACTTGCGCATCGCGGTTTTGTGCTTCGCGGCATTTTTCTGAAACGTAACCCTCGCGAACAGCGAGGTCTGACTGTATATTAATTAATTTGATTGATTTTCTCAAAATCTTGGTTTGAGAACAAGCAGGAGTGAATCCTAGAATATCAGCTTCTAAGTTAAATATTTTGTATTTACACGTTATGTGAAGTCAATCCGCGGACCACTGTATGTACAACTTTTCTACAAAAAATCTTGACATGGTAAAATTATTGGAAATAATTGTTATTATATATCATTATCAGTTCATCTCGATCAATTCTTGGCAAAGGTAAGGGAAATTTTTTTAATTAAATGGTTGAAAATGGACAGATGAACATTATCTCGATCATTTCAGATAGATTAATACATTTTATATACACACACTTTAATACTAACAAAATATGACATTCGGTTACGACTAAAATTCAGTGAACGCCTATTATTCATTTGGTTTTTTATTTCTCATTGTATTTGTTTTCCACCAATTTTAAATTTTAGAATTAGGCTTCAAAATTTATTAGAACATCTTTAGTTCTGCCTCCAAGAACTGTCCCTTATCTGTAAACAGCAGGTAAATAATCATGTTTGTAATTCCTACTTACAGAAGTGAACTACACATTAGCCAAAGTGTAAATATAACAACTTCTTTAATATATGGAGTGGTAGAAGAATCGAACCTTTACTACTTTTATTTCTAAATAAGTTAATGTTTTTTTTTTGTATGGCCGAAAGTCCCGGCTCCAATTGCTCAGGTATGTACATCCTCAATTTTTAATGTACTATCTACAACAAAATACAGAGTGATTCAAAAATGGCGCATTTCCTCTGGTGGGGGGGTTTGTGGGGACTACTAGCGGAGTATGGGAAAAATCACAAAAATCTTTATAATCATTCCTCTGAAATAGTAACAGCTGAAAATGCATTTTGAAATAAGCTATTTACCAATATTTTTTAAAAATTCAACGTTTGAATCGAAGATTATTATTGTTATTAAACATCCCAATTAAAAAAACTGACAGTTTCAGCAAACTTAACCTAAAATGTTAGTTTTCAAAACTTCAGCTTTTGGTGCCTCCAGAGGAAATGCTCTATTTTTGAATCACCCTGTAGAAACAAAAGTCGAACAACCCATATCCTTGGACATTAGTATATTTACCTCGTATTTAGTAGAAGTTTGGTAAATTCAATGATGTTGACATATTGATTTAATACAACTTACAAGAATATATTTATGAGAAACCTAATCTTGCAGATTAAAAATGAAAACAATGACTTTCCAAGAAAACGTATGAACAGAGGCCCGAATCAAGGCGGTGGTGGTGGCGGCGGCGGTGGCCCGCGGGAAATGGGTGGACCAGGTGGTCGTAATCCCGACGATCGCTTACATGAGAGAATTTCGCAGATGTGTGGCCCAACTTTCGATCTGCCAAGCATCGATACAAGTGAAAAGAAGTTTTCTGGACGCAGCAGGCTGTATATTGGTAATATACCAGCAGAAGCCAATGAAGATGAGATTAACGACATGTTCAAGCACTATGGCGAGACAAGCGAGTTGTTCATAAATAAGGAGAAGAACTTCGGCTTCATAAGATTGGTAAGAGAATTTGTTGGTTAATAATAACTATAATATATACTGATGATGTTATTTTGTGAAGGATTTCCATGCTAATGCTGAGAAAGCAAAGAGGGAAATAGACGGGACAGTCATCAAGGGCAGAACTTTGAAAATCCGTTTTGCTCCAAATGGTTCTACTATCAAAGTGAGGAACCTCACTCATTTCATTTCCAATGAGTTGCTTCATTGTGCATTCAGTGTATTTGGAGAGGTAAGTTTTAGTTTGTAATTTTATTCATAATATTAATAACTATACATTTTAGATTGAGCGTTGTGTAATTACCGTTGATGATCGTGGAAAAACAACTGGCGAAGGCATTATAGATTTTGCAAGAAAGGGAAGTGCAGCTTTAGCTATTCGAAAATGCAGTGAAGGTTGCTTTTTCCTTACTTCGTCTCTTCGCCCTGTTATTGTTGAACCATATGATGCTGTTGATGATACTGACGGTTATCCAGAAAAAAATATTCCTAAAAAGAATCCAGATTACCAAAAAGCTCGCGAAATTGGACCACGATTCGCAAACGTTAACAGCTTCGAGCATGAATATGGAATGCGTTGGAAGCAGTTGCATGAGCTTTATTCCCAGAAAGAACAAGCTTTGAAGAAGGAATTGGATATGGAAACTGAGAAGTTAGAAGCCCAGATGGAATATGCCAGATATGAACACGAGACAGAAATGCTACGTGAACAACTGCGAGCTCGAGAAATGGACCGTGAACGCCAAAAGCGAGAATGGGAAATGAAGGAGCGGCAAGCAGAGGAGTCCCGAGTGCGGAATGAGGAACAAATGCGGCGGCAGCAGGAAGATATGCAGGCAAGGATACTTCATCAGGAGGAAGAGCTTCGCAGGCGCCAGCAAGAAAATAGTCTGTTCATGCAAGCCCATCAGCTGGATAATATGCTTGAACAACAGGAACAGGCATATGAAGCTCCAGATCAACGCGGAGGTATATTCAATTCTAATAGTAAGTGTTGTATTTTGAAACATGTTTAGTTACTATTAGCACAGTCTATGGTCACTCCTTTGTCGGCACTTTGATGTTGGTGTCCTCTAAAAATTACTGTGCATATGCCAAGAGTCGCTCACGGAGGCGGGAGTTATCAATTTAATAAAGCGTGCGCAAACTGTACTGGCGGCGCGAGTTACGAATTCGAAAAGTTTATGGTTGTTGAAACGTAACCGTCAACCGCCAATATCAAGAACACGCCTACTGTAGCTACTGCGCAGAGATACTAGTATACACAGCAGTCTACGTTTTTTTTTTGTAATTTTCCATCTATTATTAAATAACCTCATATTTTAACACATTTGCTGCTGGTATGACACGTCAGCCCCTGCCCTGTGTATTTCTGTAAAGCCTATTATAAAAAAGTTATAAAAAAAGTCTCGTTCTCAGCAGCGAACAGGTTAAATGCAAAAGTGCCTGGCTGCTAAACTGCGGCAATTCAAAATGCTTATAAGTCGAGGAGTGTCGTATAACTGTGCTTAAATTGGTGATACAGTAAAATTCAATTTTTATATAATTTTTTTTAAACTTACAAAAAAATTTACTTTTAAATCATTTAAGACGAGCGAAAAGAGAAACATTAATCAACTATTTTGTTCTTACTTTTTAAAATGTATATGAAAATTGGGTGTTACTTTCAACTAAGAAAAATTTATAGTATTTCATGTATGCCCCTGCTAGGTTACAATTTTCCAATCAAGTATGTAATTATTGTAGCCACTTTAAATTAATCTCGACTTTATGAAGGTGTAAATATTCTAAACTGGTGTGTGAGATATATTTGTATTTATCCAGCCAGTATTTTTTGATGGTTTGTTAACAATTTTTGCAATCTAAAAATTTTAGGTTTAATCAAATCTCATATTGATATTTTATTGTTGGGCCAACGGGTTTGGTTTGTAGTATATAAATTTAACAGCAGGTCATGCTCCTACATGGAATACAGCGCTCGAACTTTATTTTACATACAGCATCATGTAATAAAGCAGCTGCAAATAACTGGTGTTCAAAAAAGTCTACGCCATGGGCGACGCTGAAGAGTTCATTGTGAATATATCACAAAACGTACCTAACCCTACTTTTATAAACATATTTAACAACAACAAAGCAATCAAATGCAAACGTTTAAAACCAACTTTAAAACACTATATTTTTCTCAAATGGTAATAACTAATTTATTGCAATAAAAAAAGGATTTATAACAAATGACCAATATGTTCACCGCCTTCACCCAGGCACGCTCGAAATTTGGCATTTATTAACATATTTGGAATGTTATTAATTTCATTTATGTTTCGCAGTTCGTTTAAGGTCATGTATTCGTTACTGGAAAATCAAGTTCTTTAAATAGCGCCATAGAAAAATCGCATGACGTCATGTCTGGCAGGACCTGACGCATGCTGGCATGTTTCGACTAATAATCCTTCTGTTGAAAAATTCTCATATCATATGTAGCGTGTGCAGTCTTAGAAAAAACCAAACCTGAGTTTGTCATGATGATTTTCGAAAGAAGGCCGTAAAAGCTCTTCTCGATACCTTTCTGCAAAGTGCCTGAAAAAGTGATTTTTCAACAAATAAACACTTTTGTCTTACTTTTACCTTCAAAGAAGTGTGGCCCAATTATTTTACGCCTTGAAATAGCCACCCACACTCTTTAATTTTTGAGGATGAAGAGTTGTCTCTACCATAAAAGTAGATTTCTCCGAACACCACCAACGCATATTTTGAGAATTAAATGTATCCATCTAAATAAAACCACGTCTTGTCCTTGAAAAAAGTGTTCTCCAATAAGTCATCGATGAGGGTATTAGCAACCACTTGTCAATATTTGACACGATGAGGATAATCAGCTTCGTGTAATAGTAGTACAGACTGCAAACGGAGGGGTAGACGTGAATTGTCTTTCTTGAATATTTTGTGGCAGGTGCCAACTGAACTTGTGGAGACAAAAGGCATACAGAAGTTCTTCGAGGGGCATCTTACATTTTCAATTACTTCTGCCGTTCTTCTCGGAGGATGACCACTGCTGTCTTTGCGTGAAACGGATATAATCCCACGAAAAACTTCAATGCAGTGATTCAAAGAATAACGAAAAGTGTTATCATGCAACACAAGGTTTGGAAATTTCTGCCGAAACTCTTCAAAAGAATCGTGGATTGAGTACTGCCATATTTCATCAACTCGACGGCCATTACAAAAATAGGATTCGATCATAAAAATCTTGTGTTCTTGCAGCAAAATCATTTTAATTAAAGAGGTTACATTGCCAAACACTAATAACTGACTAGATACAGATTACAGAATACGTCGTGCCTGTCTTGAGAAGCTGATATTCTGTAAAGATTCTGTTTTCGTTAAAATTATTAAAACAAACTGTACTGTACTTACGATATTTCACTAACGGGACACACAATTTATTAAAAATGAACAAAAAGTGACGTTCGGTTGAAACAGCCGATGTGTTGCGTACACAATGAACTCTTCAGCGTCGCCCAGATCGTAAAGACTTTGAACACCCGTTAGAAGCCATAGTGACTTTTAATGTTAAAATCTTGATCAAATTATTGGCTCCCCTAATTATTTTGAGCTTTTTTTTTGTGTAAATGTCTGAATCTCTGGCCGATCGCGAAATTTTAAATTTTGTTACTAAAGAATTTGTGTAATTCGAATCAATTAATGAAATGTTTTATTTACAGTGGGTTCTGATATGGGTCCAACGGGAAATGCGCCTATGGTATGTACTTTTTTAATTATTATGGTTGTGGATAAACTCTGTCTTAAAAAGTCTTTACAGCTACAAATATCAAATCCTCATCTCAAACAATTTTTTTATCAGATTTTAATTGAGGATGACTAATTTATACCATTTTTCACTGTTATTTCCGGAAAGTTTGAAAGGCGCTATCCCAAATTTAAGCAATAGCACCAAAATTCATATGTTTGGCATTTTTTTATCTAATTGGTATTTTACCAACAAAGTGTCGACTAAGATTGAAGCTAATTCGTGCTTATTCATTGAAAGCACTCGTCATCCCTGGTTAAAGTTTGGTTTTTTACTTATTTGGAAATTCGGGAATTTCTATTTTAATGCATTGTTTTGCTTTTTAATTTTTAACATTATATTTTGTCAAATTGATGAATGCACTAGGGTAATCCGTTATCTACAGTCTTTCTGTCTTAAATGAGAACAACTTCGTGATGCCTGTGAAGTTTATCTCTTGTTTACAAAAATTAATAGGTAAAATACCTTCACTTACTGCACAGTAAGGTTTAAAAATGAGAGTTACAATAAAATTACTAAAGATGAAAAGAATATTTAGAGATAATTCACCAATAGTCATTCAAACTGGCAGTTGCAGCCTAAGATGTTGATTTTTCATTTGTAGAGAGACCATAATATGGTTATTGGCCTTTTTTTTAAATAAATTTTTTGTCATTTGTTAACCATATGCTGTAAATAAATGCAGGAAAAATACAATTTTTTTTAACGTGGTGAATGCTTTCAATTTAAATTTTATTTCCTATGTATATATGTTGAATACGTCAAATTATTTTTTTAAGTTGAATAAAAATTTCTGTTTCTAAGTTCTATTTAAACTAGTCATAATTTATAACATTACTATATTTTCAAAACTGGTGACTGTTAAAAAGACCTCAAAAGTAAATAAAATTTAAGAGAAGCATTCGCGATCAAGACAAGAAGTAGCTGATTAAGATCATCATGACATTAACAGGTGGTTAAGAAAACCTGTTTGTTAATTTCCTTTTATACCTGAAATATTATTTACTACAAGGACAGGACAAAATGATACGTTACCCAGTCTTCAAAATGCTAAATTGCCTTTTAAATCATTAATTCTGTATTGTAGCGGTAATTTTGGATTTGAAAAATTGTGAAATGATAGTGCATTCAATTCCTACCTGAGGTCTCGATATATTCTTTTCTTATCTATTTTAATTTGTTAATTCAATAATTTGAAGTGTATTACGCCAGTTGTTTAAATAAATCAGAATTCTCGTTATTGCTAGTTTGTCACAACAAAAAAACAGGTTATCGAAATTTGAACTGTGAATATACTTAATTTTCCCATGACCATGTGGGATACTCAAGGGTCTCAGTGTGCCGTAAAATCGTTTAATTATAATTACATATCTCTATGAAAAAGTCAGCAAATGGAATCATAATGCTTAATTCTTCAACCTTTTGTTTTCTATATTTTAAAAAAATCATTTATTATGTCAGTCATTATCGATATACCGGGTGGCTAGAAAAGAACAAGTCCTCACATCTCCGGAACGCTTTAACATAGCGATTTCAGTTTTTGCTTTTCAAGAGACAATGGATTGAAAATTATCCCTGCCAAATTACAAACAATTATCTTAAAAAACAAAGGAATGGCGAATTTTTTAATATCAACTAGAAAAAATCAATTACACGTTGGTAATTTAATAAGCAACTTAAATCGAAGCAACCTTTTGTTAAAACAAATGAAGGTATTAGTGACATTTGCAGTTAGTTGTTACTTCGCAATTAGTTTAGCGACATTTTGTGCTAATTAACTTACTTTCTCTTTTGATAATTGCACCTCATTTAACGAAGTCTGCAATGTGTTATCGGGAAAAACATTGGCGTGGAAAAAGAATTGCGAGAGAGTTTCCAGGGAAGAAATGGCAACCTTCTAGCATAAATCGTGCTATTCGACGGCTTGTAGAAACCGGATCTGTGTACAGAAAACCCGGAAGCGGAAGACCTGTAACTGCTACAAATCATGAAAATTCACAAATCGTAGGCGACTTGTCGTTGTCACAGGAAAATCAACCGGGGACTCATTTATCTCAGCGTAAAATAGCAGCCAGGACAAGAATCAGTCGCAGGTCTGTCCAAGTTATTCAAAAACGTGTTCATAAGTAGAATACACCATACAAGATGTTTATTGGTGGAATTTTTAAGAATATTGTCAACGTGTAATTGATTTTTTCTAGTTGATATTAAAAAATAAGCGTTCCGGACATGAGAGGACTTAAACAGGATTAGTTTTTTTCTAGCCACCAGGATATAATTTTGAATGAGCTCTAGATTTCTTTTTTAGTCTACTTGTTTGATAAAGTATGATCAAAAATTATTTTCATCTAGTATTGTAATGTAATAGTTCCTAATTTATGAATGCAACTACGTTTACACGTAAATGTCATGCTTGGCATTTGATTTTTAAGTGACTTCTAGTTGCATTCATAAATTAGGAACTATTCCATAGCTAGACTAGATGAAAATAATATTTGATCATACTATAGCAGTCCAATAGATAACATGATTTAAAAATAATAGTAAAAAATTTGAATTCTTTACTCGATTCTCCATACTTCCGATTTCAAAGATCACATTTAAATTGTTCTAGTACTTCAGAGTGTGAAATAAACATGCAAAATGTGAATCCAATCCATATCATCTTCATTGTAAGACATAGAAACATATTCCCAAGTATGTTTACTGAAGCTCGCATAGAATAACCCACCCCATTCATGGGAAGATTATTGATATCCAGTTTTCCTGTTCATGCATAGATGTTAAAATGACATAACTGACTACAACTGCGGGTTTGAATCGATTTCTGTGTATTTTTTGTCATGGCACAAATAAATATTTTGATTTTAGGAATTAACATTATTTTATCAATGTAGATTTAGCATATCGGCAATATTGATTTATAACGTACAGTTCACAACTTTATGATTTACGTTTAGCTGCATTATATATATTATATAGCCAACATTGCATTCAGTAGTTCCATTTACCCATAGATCAGGTAGCCCTCGATTTACAATGTTTTTTTACCGTGATTTGCTTGTGTTTCTTGCAGTCTGAAAGCCAACAATTCAAATAAAAAATAGGGAAAAACTTGTTTGAACTTTTGCTGCATATGGGTGTTGGTTTTTAGTTTTTGTTTCACTTGCAAAATTAGTTCACTAGTTATGGTGTTGTTGGTAGGTTTTTGCTCAGCAACGTCGCTGAAATTCTTAACGAAAAAGAAAAGCAAGGAAATCGACATTGGATGCTTTTTTCAATCTTCAACCCGGGACTTCATGAGAAATGTAGTTTCTGGATTTATTTTTTTTTATTGAAATATGTAAATGTTTATTATTCTTACTTCTATGTAAATAAATGCGTATTGGCTTTTTATATTACATTTATTTGATTTATATTTGCAAAATGTTGTTGCTATATTCGTAGCAGTAATTTACGACTTAAAGATAATAGATTGCTCAAAAAAGTTCGGGAACGTTTTTTTATACCACTTTTTAGAACGATAACTGTATGCAAATGAAACTGAAAAATTCTAAGACATACCTTTTACTTGTTTGAAGTTGTCAAAAATAGAATGATCAAAACCACTTAAATGTTACGGCAAAATTGATGTAAAAACTACAAAAATTCAATTGAAAAATTGGCCTGATACTGTATACTCGTTTGTACATTTTTAATTAAATTGGGATCTTAATAACGTGTATGCTCTCCAACAACACAAATAATATCTTTACACCTTCGTTGCATGTTTTGCACAAGTCTTCAAAGGTCTTCTTGTGGCATAGCGTCCCAATCTTCAATTAGAGCATCTTTAGCGATTTCTTTCCATTCACCGGAATTGATCACGCCAGAAGTCTTTTCACTGGAATGCATCTCGCCGGATATCAAGATTTTTTAATTATAAAATATATCCGGCGAATGGGACATTTAATTTTTAAAAACTATCAATGACTGCAAATAACCTAAATAAGCTAGAAAAACAGCTCACCCTACAATCCGGTGAAATGAAATCAGGCAAATAGCTTTCCGGTAAAATAATTATCCGGTGAAACGAATACTGGCGAGTCAAAAACCGGCAAATGGGAAGTTACTGTCTTTAGCTGCTGGATGGTCTGAGGTGCACATGGGCGCATTCGCACGCATCTCTTGAGCATATTCTACACATGCTCGATAGGTTCAAGTCGGGTCTTAGCACAGGCCAATCCATTGTTTGAATTTCAAGTTCTTGCAGGTACTCTTACGTAACAGCCGCAGTATGTACTCGTGCTTTATATTGCATTAAGATGAAATCAGGACCATCATACGCAGCAGGTACAACGTGTTCTCCCAGAATATCAATATATTGGTTACGTCTAGTCTTCTTGGGGTAACGGGGTTTTCTTGTCAAAACTGATCCCACCCCCACACCATTACAGAACCGCCTTGAAATCTATTTCCTGTATAGCAACGGCATCTGTAAATGCATACACGACCATTGCAACAAGTCGACTGAACCTGGACTCTTTTGTACTAACCCTACTGCCAGTTGTACTATGCAGCTGATGACCAAATTCAGGTGATATCGTGTTAAGCTGGGTACCTCAGACAAATCATCTTGCTCTCAAATTTCATATCCTATTGCTAGTTACAGTTGTATGATATGAAACATAGACTTAGTGTTCAATTGAGGACGTGGTCACTAAGCCAAGAAAGGAGTAAAAATCGGTTTTGGGTTGGGTTTCCTCTTATGATCCTGTTCAGGTCGCTTCCTTCACAAATGTTGGATGGCGGAAGGACTCACGCCAGAGTTCCTTGAAACTTGTCGAATGCTTTTGCCGTTCTTGAGCAACATGCTAACGACTTGTACTTCGTTCAGCTGCCTCGTTTTCACTTGGATGAAGGAAAACTGTTGGTTTCAAATATTTTCAAGTGTTCCTTGGCTTCACAAAGACCTCACTAGATCTTAGAGCATATATGTAAAGCAAGCTCCATTTCAATTGAATTTTTGTAGTTTTTTTTATCAATTTTGCAGTAACATAATACGCTGTTGGTAATTTTATTCGTGTCAACTTAGACAAGTAAAGGCTATATCTAATTCTTAGTTTTATTTGCATACTGTATCATTTTAAAAAGTTTATAGATATATAAAGACGTGTTCTTGTAATTTTTTTGAGCAACTTAATTGTGTGGTTAATTTCTGGTGGTTTGGGACGTAACTCATACATTTCTCATTTATTTACATAACAAGTTTCAGTTCACACCAATTTTTTCGAGGAACAGAACCCCGGCGTAAATCGAGAGGGCTACCTGTATATCCTAATTTATCAATATCCTTTGTTAGAATCATTTTTTTTTTTGCATAAAGGAATAAATTTATATAGAAAAAATCTGAAAAATAGACAACATATAATCTAATATTACGAAAATAAAAGTTGATGTATCAGTAAGAATCGAACATAGCAAGTCTTTAATTTTTTTAAAAGGATATTGATTGTCAACAAAAATAGATTTGTTTGAAATAGTAATGTTGATCAAGATCTACTAGGATTTTTTGAATAGAACTAATGGAACTACTGGTGGTTTGAAGTAAAATCAACTGTGTCAAACGAAGGTTGTAACCATCGTCCAGATGTAGTAGTCACTTTGTTTTTTTTTTTCTAATTACAAAAGCCGATATGCATTTTGAGTACTCCACAGTCTAAATTGCACTTAGTTATTTGGTAATAATTGTCAATCATATGCCAAATGTTTTGATTTCATGTAAACCTAGTATTTTGAAAAACTTTGCAAAAGTTATCTACATTAAAGTTACGAAAAATCTGTAGAAAATCGGATTTATCTCTAGTCTAAAACTAAGATTGAATCAATTTTGTGTCTTATATATCCTTCAAATTTGATTAATTTATAGTTTAAAAAATCAAAACAACAAAGCTACTCTGTTGACAGTTATGTTAGAAATTCTGTTCGTTTTTTTGTAGCTGTTTTTTGCTTTTAAAATTACAATGTACTATTCCAAATTCAATATTAAAAAACGGCAGTCGCCAGTAATTATAAGTTCCTATTCGTCTACTAAAATAATTTGATTTCATCGTGAAATTTTCTAAATTAAAGCAAATAGTTTTACGATTGAAAATAATAGGAATTATAAATACGAAAGACTTCAGTTTTTGCAGCTTGAATGAATTTTCAAATGATTTCACACAATCCTTACAGAATAATTGATGACGTTCTGAAGTGGTCAACTGTTGTATAAGGATGTGAAAAACATATTGCTATTTTGTTTTTAACTTTCAATTGCATATTCCGACTTTAAGTTTAGTTGCTTTCATTCTTCTATGAAATCATTCATCATCATATCAAAGTACAATACTAAAAGAATTTTCTAATTCTAATCATTTAAATGTCTGAAACTAGTTGTAAAATGCCAATCAGTAAGTGTTGTATATCAAATGCTTCTTCTTGCAATGCTCTATGAAGTTTGCGAACATCTTCTCTTCCAATCGTTAATATTATCGTCAATTTAATCGAGTTAAATATGAAATTCGTAATATTTCAAATTTATCCGTTTTATTGATTTAACATACATTTTCGGCAGGTGTATGAATTAAACTCTGTAATTTATTGCGTAAAGCGTTTATGAAATTGTTTTCTAAGAACAATTTATCAATGGAATTCTAGTCTGACTATAAGATGACTTTCAGATATCTTCCGTTACGAGTGATGAAGATCGTTATTTTTTGTGATAGTCTTAAGAGGACATATCTTTCTTATTACAGTTGCAATATAATTTATATAATAGGTTTGCATAACAACTGCGCTAGAAATCTGCATTTTTAACTCATCGTTATAACCAATATATTACAACATTCTACAGGTTACATAATTGTACATTTCTTGTATGTATCACCTATATTATCGATACAAGCTTTAATAGATAGCCTGCAATATTATTACCTCGTTGCCACTAATATATTTTGGGGTATTCTTGTGCTGTTACTATTCATGGTATATACATTTATATAAAAAATCGCAGTTTATATACGGGTCGCTTGCAGCAAATTCGCTATTCGCTATTTCGTTTCAACTTATTAATGGGGTCCGGACGGATTTCATGATAACACAATAAATTCACAAAACTGCAATGGTTGTCCATTGAAACTTACATCTTGATAAAATTTTGATAACTGAATTTGCGAAAACATTTGCACTTTTGCAGTTGACCAGGTAAGGCTTGACTATCATTGTATAGTATTACAGCAACCATGCCATGCTTGATCCTCTGCACCACATGTAGTTATGCTGATTTTTTTAAACTACAATAATAATTAGAGGCGTGTGAATGGGGTCTCACAAAAATATAAATTACAGTACAGCTAGAGAATAATAATTATTTTGAAAAAACCACCGATATAAAGCAATAAGGCATTCGTATTTATTGCAATTACTGTAGACATTGAAAAGTCTAAAGACAGTTGATGTTAGTGATGACGATCTTTATTACATTTTGACCCTCTCAAAAATATTCAGCGTACGCCATTGAGTATTTGCTTTAAAATGCTTTTCATTAAATCTGTTCGGACCTTAGATATTAGTAAAGGCATGAGAAATACAAAATTAATTTCTCGAAGTGGAAAGATTTCATCTTCGTTATTTCTTCATAAATGGAGACGCTGCTGTATAGGAAAATCGCTTTGCACCGAATTAGCTTTATTAATGTACTTTTGAGGTCATTAATTTAATAAGAAAATTATGAAAGTGAGTAATCAGGTGAACAAGTTACAACCTAATTGGTAATACTTTAGATAGTTTTACCTACAAAAGTTGTTCCAACTAGCTATTAACATGTTTTAACGGTGTTGGCTAGCAATTGCATTTTAATTGTTGTCATCATAATTACATAAGGAATCGCTTCAGATATTTTAATACTTGTCAAAAAAGTATTTACACGCACTAATACAACATCAAATTTTACGCTCGATTCCGCCATTTCCACATTCGATGAAACTGTACAGTAAAACAGATAATTTGATTGTACTCGAAGAACATTTTAGTTTTTTTAATTAATCGATTTTATTTTGACGTGTAAAACCAAAAGATAGACATGTCAACAATCAAAAACAAAATATCCGATCAATAAGTTTTAATGTTAGATCATTTTGGAATTTAAAATTGTCCAAGTAACAAGCTTTGTTTATTTTTCTTACGTATTCACAAAATTTATCATTAGGTTTAAACAGACGCGCTCTTGATAATTGTTTCATTAGCATTAGTAATATACCTTCTTATTGTGCGTACTTTTTGGAAAACAATAGTAGAACAGCATTCATAAAGTACAATAAGTATCTTAAGTGTCATTAGTTGCTATATAGCTTTGCCGGAGTTCTATACTATAGTAACAGTGAAATGTTTTATTATGATTTATCACTAATTAATTGCGGTATCTACTTGTACCGAATGTATATAAATGCCTATAGTTTTATTTTACATATTCTATAGTCGAGTTATTTCTTGCAGAGCATATAAAAATGAATGTAAATATATATATCTGACATCCTTGAGACCCAGTATACTAGTTCAGGCAGACTGTGTACCTTATCTACTTACAATAAGGTGGTAACTTCGAATATTCGTAATAACAGTACCATCCTTAAGATATGCAATTCACAAGTCTGCCTCCATCTTTCTTTTGGGTTTCAAGGCTCTGAATTCGTCACGCGGAGCAGTTGAACAAATACTATATAATTGCAACTATAAAAAACATTGAACGTCGAAGAAAACGGATTGTATAATAAAACAATTAGCAGACTATACATATTTTGTGACAGTTGCTAAGTACCGAGCATATGATATACAATACTTTGAGATTGACTTATTATGGCTAGACTTTAATTTTTCTATGTATGTGGTTAGGATCCCAAATCATTCATGAATACATTCGATCGCAACCACCGTTTCGATGGTCGTGAAATGGGGCAAGGCCCTCGTTCAGGCGGAAATATGGGGGGCAGAGGTCACTGGGTCAACGAAAATCGCGGTGGTGCCGGAGGCAATCGTGACGATTTTCCTTCTAAAAGACGTCGCTACTAAATGGCAGTAAGATTATTAATCTTGACATACACTGTGAAGTTAAGATTATAATCAATAACGGTAGTACCAAGAGATGGTACATCATTGCATCTATTTTTTACAGCGGAAGTAGATGTGCAGTATACATTTTACTTATTTAGTAGGTTTGCCTATGGTATTAGGTAATAGAATATCTTGTAATGTTTAGCATCCATTTGAAGTTCTCAATATTAGTATCGTGTACGTGTATTCCAAGTCTGTACCATCCATAGCATTGTTAAAGAAAATTATTGAAATTTCTTGTAAAAGAAAGTATTATGGGACAAAGGTAGTTTTAATGTCGAAATAATTTTTATACATGCAATTTATGGATTGTACTTCTCGGAAAAATAGGCTAAGATATTGGCGCACTGTTATGGAGTTTTTAAATTATTGACTTCCACAGTTTACAGCATTAAGGAATAATTTTATCATTTTAATGGAATATTAGTCATTAATTTTTATATTATGTAAACGAATATTCAAAACTAAATTCGACTGATAGATCAAAGAAATCGTATATAAAAGATTTTTTGAGTTAGGTACCGTTTAGAAAATATCACTATTATATGTAAACTTCTATTAGGTAGTGTAACCTACAACATATATATATTTTAGCCATTTATTCGTAGATTAACATTTTTTTAAATCACATCTAGATATAGGTTATTGTAAGATTGGATCTATGTAATGACTATTAAATCGCTGTATGCAAGTAATTTCGCATTTTCTTTATAGATGTGCCGTGTTCATATAAACAGTTGCCACAGTAAGAACAAAAATACAAGCAAGTCTTATAGTTTGTTGTAGCTATATATTTGTGCAATTTATATTTGCAAGTTGATCAACGAATTTTTGGAAAATACTTAGAAATAAATTGAAAACCGGATTTGGATAGACAGGACAATAAAATTAGTCGTTTCAGAAACCTGTGATGGGACATATTTATTGAGCATTATCCTTTACTGTTTGAATGTAATCTAATACAGAAGTACAGTACAGCAACAGAAAATAGACTAAATATAGATGAATCATAAGTTGTGCACTGATCATTCATGACTGAAAAGTAATTCATCACAGTAATTCTTACATTGAAAATACTTCGTGAGCTATAAAATTAGTAAAAACATCTGTGTATAGGAGCATTAAATTAGTGGTATGCTTGCTGCCTATATATATATTTTTAAAAATTTAAACGGTTATAGCCAATGCCAATTAGCATAGAATAGCTATTTATGCAACAAGTGCTAAAAGTCTACGTTTATGCACTTGACATGAAAGTTATGAAACGAAGCCGAAGGCTGAGTTTCATAACATGTCTCGTGCATAAACGACTTTTAGCACGCGTTGCATACAATATTTTATCTACGACCTTAATTTTACTGTTATTAATCCATAAATATCGATTTAACAAAGGTTTGCATCTATGACAGTTAGAATTTATGTCATAATAAACAGTAGGCCTTGGAGCGCGGGCGAATGTTTGCGAGGCCAGTACTGTCAAAGTCGGTTATCAAAGGTAATTATTAATACTACACATCTCACTGTATTCATTACATAACGCTTTAATTATTTCAAAAACACCTCTAACACAAGAAGTAACTAGAATAACTTTAGAATTTCACTTCCAGTTCGAAATTGTAGTTTTATAACCTCACTTCACTTTTAGCACATGGGCTAAAAGTAAACAGCTGATTTCTTTAAACACGCTAAATTATAAAACGTCACTTTTAGTGAAAAAAGCTAGCGCTAAAAGGCCTACTTTTAGTGGTGGTCGTAGATAAAACATGTTAGATGACGCTTGGAATATATTGAAATTTATCATATGAATTACAGTCTTTGCTTGGATATTATTGCACATTGAAATGGAAAGAAACGGCATGAACTTTATAGAATGCCACAAGAAGTTTCAGAGATCATTAGATTACAGAGGCTACAACAGGGAAATAGAATTGAGACATCAGAAAATAGAAACGTTTATTTGTCTGCTATATAGCAAATTCGTAACTATCTTGATCCTTAATTAAATGGCAAGGTTCTGAATGAATTCTATTTGAACATGTTTGGTGGGACTAACAGTCTGCCTCCACATTAGATTGTTCACATTACTGTCTATTCACTTGGATTAATATTGCGCATTAGAATTTAAACAATATTCAAGAGGCTCTGCAGTATAGAAATATTTGCAATGTAGTTTATTGTTGGAAGTTAATTAGTGAAAATAAGAAAAAAATATCATTGCTTTTATCAAATAATCGTAAAATAGCAGTGATATTTACTATAAAATTTTGCTGATTGCAACAGACAGACATCTTTTGTTCTATGTCACTAAAGAATTTCTACATGTGAAAAATTGTAATTACGAGGAGTGTCCGGAAATTTAAGTTCTGTTATGCAATTAAAAATAAACTTCAAATGAAGTGGTAGGATTTATTAGCATATAATATTCTAATATAAACTATTTCTCCACATAGTTACCGTATATTTATTGTAGCGTGCCACAAACTTTTGTATTCCCACTGTAGAAAGGATGCAGCAATCGGCTGTAGAAATCGCTTGCCCGCATCATTAGTCACATCGTGATTACTTCATCCAGTACAATCCACGAAATTTGGGGAAACTTTATGGAGTGTGGTCTATGAAATTCTTCGTTGACTTTAGGCAAGTAGTCATCAGTCATTGGTGGTCCTCAGATCGTCACACACGTTTTCTAGTTCTTTATTAAACACCCCTGCCCACCTAACAATGCTTGCATTTAGTACATGTTCACTGTAAACTTTGCAGTTTGAGTATGAATATCACCAGCTTTCACATTCTTAGCATTCAAAAAACGAATGAGAGACCTGATTTTGCAGCCAGCCGACCTTTTGATTAACTGAAACATGTTCCACTTTTGGTAAAAAGATTATTTGGGATTACCAAAGGATGCAGCATCGGCTGTAGAAATCGCTTGCTCGCATCATTAGTCACATCGTGATTACTTCATGCTGTACAATCTGCGAAATTTTGGGCAAACTTTATGGAATGTGGTTTATGAAATTCTTCGTTGACTTTAGGCAAGTAATCATCAGTCATTGGTGGTCGTCAGATCGTCATACACGTTTTCTAGTCCTTTATTAAACACCCCGGCCCACCTAACAATGCTTGCATTTTTTACACTTTCACTGTAAACTTTGCAGTTTGAGTATGAATATCACTAGCTTTCACATTCTTAGCATTAAAAAAACGAATGAAAGACCTGATTTTGCAGCCGGCGGACCTTTCGGTTAACTTCACATGTTTCACTTTCAGTAAAAAGATTATTTGGGATTACCAAAGGATGCAGCATCGGCTGTAGAAATCGCTTGCTCGCATCATTAGTCACATCGTGATTACTTCATGCTGTACAATCTGCGAAATTTTGGGCAAACTTTATGGAATGTGGTCTATGAAATTCTTCGTTGACTTTAGGCAAGTAGTCATCAGTCATTGGTGGTCGTCAGATCGTCATACACGTTTTCTAGTCTTTTATTAAACACCTCGGCCCACCTTTTTCTAGTCTTTTATTAAACACCTCGGCCCACCTAACAATGCTTGCATTTTTTACACGTTCACTGTAAACTTCGCAGTTTGAGTATGAATATCACTAGCTTTCACATCCTTAGCATTCAAAAAACGAATGAGTGACCTGATTTTGCAGCCAGCGGACCTTTCGGTTAACTTAAACATGTTCCACTCTAAAGGCCTGTGTACATTATATGTTTTTGCGTAAGATTTCGGGATGATTTATTGTAAAAAAACTCTTAAGCTCGTACTAATTGTTTACACTATAAGATTTTTCATATGAGATGACTCTCAGACAAAGTCCTAAGCCGAATCATAAGAAAATATGGAATAATTTCATATAAGATTACTTGTGAGAAATGGGTAACATTTGAAATTTCGTGCCATTGAAGAAGTTTCACTATATAAAAACTCCTAGCACTGCACACATTTTCTGCGACTTTGACATTTCCACATTTCTCATAACTTCAATTAAGCACGAGTTTCGGTGTTAACAGTTGCAGCTGCATTAAATAATCATCCATATTATTCTCGATTTATTTTTTGTTCTCAAAACTGCGTTTTCTAATGAGTCGATGCAAATGCACAAATAAGGTTGTTAAAGAAACACCAGTTTTAGTATGTCAACATTTTATTCTTTTTTAATCTACAAAATGCTTTCTCAATAACACTAGCTGTGGTATGTAGCTGATAACATTTAGGTTAGGTGTTAAGTTATATCTAGGTCACAAATGTCAAAATTACAGAAATGTTCTCATAATAGTGTGAACATTCAAATATTCTCATATGTTTTTAACTCGTAGCTAAAGTCTTAAGTAACTCGCAAGAAATTTCTCATAAGCAAAAACATATAATGTAAACAGGCCTTTAGTAAAAAAACTGTTTTGGGTTTACCAAAGGATGCAGCAATCGGCTGCACATGCATAAAGAGGCATTTGTCACAATTCATGGAAGATATGAACTTATATTTCGAATACACCTCGTAATATACGATTGGCTATTAAGAAGTTGCATAAATATGGATTAAAAATTGCTATTCTACTGAAAAATGTATCAAAACCAATAGTACGGTTTAGCTATTTCTTTTTGGTATTTTGCAAATCAATTAAGGAATGCCTGTGTGCTATTGCGTAAATACAGTTGCTTTTAGCAAAATATAATTTGTTATTGTCGAAGCTTGCTTATAATGGGTGTTCAAAAGGTCTTTACGTCCTGGGAATGGAAATTCAAGCGTATGAATAATATGTTGGTGGCACTGTAAGTTGCAGTCAAATTCCAGGTTATCAGGTCAGGTTTTCCGTCAGTTTTGACACAGACTGAAGCAAAATTAATCTGTTAACCTCAAATTTGACATGGACTTACAGTGCTGCCAACATATTATTCATATGTTTGAATTTTTATAGCCGCCCAGGACGTAAAGACTTTTTGAACATACGTTATTTTACATACATTGTTTTTTCTTTTAAAATCTGAACAATAGACTACATTAAATCTCAACATGACAAATTAGAACCTTTGCATTATAAAATAGCAAGCAGGGATTAACAACAACGGATAAGCTTCTATAATAAGTATTTCTATGTGTAAGTAAAATTAAATAATGAACTAGATGATCCAGTATTACCTGCAGAAGATGATCGATTTGGTTGAATAAATATTTGAAATATTATAAATAATGCTAAGGTATCCTGCAACAAATCTTGACTGATTAGGCTACAGTTATTGTTGAGGCAACTTTACCATCACGGAGAAACAAATTTATAAGATTTGGTACTGGAGTTAAAAGAATGGATACATATTATACTATTAAAGCTTGATGGTCTGTAAATATTAAGTATTTGTGCTGGTCTCATACACACCAAATAGCATACCGTTGTATATTGAAGGAAGCAGCAGCGTACATAAATCAACGAGTAGAGACACTCATGCCAAATGTTGAAACCTGTCTAGAGTGCCTGGGACAGTGACTAGGGGTATTACTAAGCTTGACCACCAGATGGCAAAACGAGTTTTGTTTTAAAAAAAATTTTTAATTTTGGTACTCAGTCAACAGCCGTTAGGCCAATTATAGGCGTCGCTGTACATTTTATGGGGACTTCCAACCCCACTAACGCCTGTCATGATGTTATGACATCCGGGACCAACTATTTCCGTGACAGCCGTATCACGAGGCGCCAAGAGAAGCAGCCATGGAACTCCCATCCAAGTTCTGACCAGAAAGAGCGTTGCTTGACTCTACTGATCAAACGTGGACGCATGTTCAAGCTACACCACCCGGGACGTAAATTTTTGGTAGAACTGAGTTATTTGTTGGGTTCTACCAACTTTAGTAATTTAAAATTAAAAATTACAATAGAATCTTAAAACAACGATGAAATAATTATTGCTATGAAAATATATAAATGTACATACAGGTATCAAGGCAACTGACAATTGTTTGCAGTTGTGCTATCTAAGTTTTGAGTTGGGTTATTTTCCCGTCAACCTAGTCTTAATTATTTTTCTAAATATAAATGGACATTGAAACATTGACATTTTTCATTTAATGTATGGCCAAAAATGTGCCGTTTTGTCTCGAGAGCTTTATTCACTGTTTGTCTATTACATTTTAAATTTATTGATTTGCAAATAGTAATTAATTTTAATTGCTTTACTTGCCGAAGTAGCTTAGTAAATAAATTTTACATTTTTATTTAAATTATTATACGATAGCAATATAACAATACAATAAACAATATAGACCGATGGTGACAGATAAATATAAAAATAACGGTCATTCTATTATCATAATTCTGAGAAATTCATTCTATTTCTACCAACCTTGATGTGGTAAAGTAGTGGCGCCATCGGTTGGTAATATCGGAAAGTAACCCCCCTCCCAGACCATTCAAGGTCATTCAAATCAGTTTTCTCACATTAGAGGAACTGACAGCGAGTTTCTGTACTTGTTTTGATTTATGTACGCGGGAAATGGCATCTTTGACAAATATTTAGATCTACTCTGGCTTTGAAATTCAAGATGGAACTCCAGCATACAGTGATCAAATTATGAAAAACTTTGAATTCACTATTTTCATTTCGCTGGATTGGATAATGTATTGTAATGGAGAAGAAAAGGAGCATGGCGTAATGAAACATGAACGGAGCTTCCATGCAGAAGAGTTGGGTTTGATTCTAGGGCAGGTTATCTTGAACACGTCAATCGCTGCTCGCAAGGCAGTGGCTCATCAACAAGTAGTATTTCATCCCAAGAAATCTTTGGAGTAAGAGTTCAGTAAATTTTCAGTCCACGTTAAGTTGTAGGTCTTCTGTGTCTGCTTGGTGCTTTACCCTCGACCTGGAGATATGAGATGAAGTGTTGCGCCTCAAGAAGAAGATGTAATGAAGTGAGCCATTAAATTACTGGATTTTTCACCAATTTACTTTTTGAGATTCTAGTTAGTGGAAACGTTAAAATGTAGAACGATTAAAGTAGAACTCTTGGATAATCTGAATATAACCGTACAACAGTTATATAAAGTTCTAAGCAATGTTTTAAATCATTTAAAATACTATTTACTAGTCATCAGAAAATGTCTTAAATTGGTGTTTGTTGAAATAAGCATTTTAATCATTTGTCATTAAATTAGAATATTATTACTGTTCTTAATTAAATGATTACATGTAATTAATTTGTAAGACTATTAAATTTTTACAATAAACTATTGTGCTAGTGGCTGTGATGTCCATTTCGTTGTCACTTAAACTAGAAGCTACAAATCTGATAGAACTTCTCTGCCTTATGAAAGAATATGTAAAAATAAGTGAATATCCAACAACTTCTTGGTCATTTTTATTCAGTTTTTTTTATTTCAACTTCTCTGCCTTATGAAAGAATATGTAAAAATAAGTGAATATCCAACAACTTCTTGGTCATTTTTATTCAGTTTTTTTTATTTCATGTGATGTTTTCTTTAGTTAAGATGGAATTTGTATTATTCAAAAATGTAGATACTCAGCGCAATGAATTTTGAAATTAATTTTAAAGCTTTTGAGAATTAACTAGATTACTAATTTTATTACGCAGTACAAGACTTGGATCAAGATTGTAGCTTCGAGCTATGATTTCACATAAAACGACATAAAAGTCGGGTTCAATTAAAGCAAGGATTTTTATATTAAAAATTATACCAAAATTTGGAAAAAAAAAGTTTTATTAATCAAGATAACATAATTATCTATTTCTGAAATAATAGCAACAATATTTTTTTCTTTGTTATAGTGATCAGAGTTAATATTAATGTTTGTATTGGCATCTTTAAATTGATTTATGTTCACCTGTTACTGTTGACAAAATATTTGTCATTTGTTGTCAAAATGCAGAAGAATAACATTCCTTTGGCTTTAAATACTGCCTCTGAAATACTTATTTCACAAAATTAATTATTCTTTTAGCCAAAGTAGGCCATGAATTATGCAAAATCACTAACAATTGAACAAAAAATTCAAAACAAACTCCACTTGGTTCTAAACATTTATCATGTCCGAATTATAGCACCAAACGCAGTAAAACAATTGAAAACTATGTTTTATGAATTGAATAAATAAGTTTCGTCAACAATAACATTTATTTTTAAATTGTTTTATGTATTTTTGATTTTTTAAAAGCTACTTCCAAATGAAATGGCGAATATGGTACACCGTTGGAAAGCTCTTTTAGTGTAGTTTTCAACTGTTTAATGAAACTCAATTGTGCCATTTAAAAAAAAAATATTTTCAATTGTTTTAGTAAGTTTGGTGCTATAATTCGGTCATGAGAAATTTTTACAGTCAAGTGGAGTATGTTTTGCATTTCTTGTTCGATTGTTAGTGATTTTGTGTTATTCATAGCCTACTTTGGCTAACAAAAATTTAATTTTGAAAAATAATCAGTTTCAAAATTTAAATTTAAGAATGCTACCATAAAGCACGTTTTGTGCTGATTTTAAAAATCTAAAATATACAGGGTGTTTCATTTAAAAAACCAAAGTTTTGTATCACTACGTAAAAATAGGAGGCCATGGCTTAAATTGGTTTACGCCAATTTGTAGGTTGTATACTGACATTTAAAACAAAAGAAAGTTCTTTTCGATATCTCGATTATTAACGAAGTTACGACCTGTATAGCTATCTACAAATACCCTGTATATAAGTTTTGTGTATGTACTATGTAGATGCGACAGCAAGCTTTTGAAGGAAATTGTATAATCGGAAGTAGGTGTTTACACTTGTGATTTGTCAGTTTTTTTTCGATTTTTTGAAAACTGCTAAAGATTTTTTTCAAACTTCACATTTTAATTTCATTTTTAATGTGTATTGATGTGAGATAGGTGATTTTCCAGTTGAATACTTCTAAAATGGGTTTCTTTTGTTTTTTTAATTTTTTTTATTAACTCCTATTTTAAATAGAACACCCGGTATATTATTACATTTTTGAATTCAGCTTAAAATTCTAGAGAAAATTTCTCTTCAACTAACGCTCTATTTTGTACCGTTTTTATAGAATTTGTAATTTTTGACAAATGCTTAAAAATTTAAAATAAAATTTTTGGCTAATTATAATATAACTGTAAAAGGAAATTGTGTGTATCACACCAGATTTTTTTTCTTGAAATCTAAAATTTTTAACTACGTTTTGTGTCGCCCTGCCAACTACAAATAAGTGTTACAACGGATGGCTTCACATTTGATTTCTTGTATTTTAATTACTATTTTGACAGTCTTCACTGCCAATTAAAAAAAAACAGTTTAATTGAAGTGTAAAGTTAAAAAGCAATTGTTCTGTAAAATGTAATAATCATTTTGAACTATCACTTGCGACTTATTTCTGATTTTTAATATCCATCTTTAGGTTTTTTTTCTAATTTTTTCTAATTTCTTCAGTCTGTGTCCTATCTAGAAATGTGCTATGGTTTGCAACTATTATTTTGTCGTCTTCAGTTTTTAGGAACAGAAAAAACCTTCATATTTGCAAAAGTACAGTTCTTTAATCCATCTTGTTTCCCACTGATCCAGGTTTTTGTCACTTATTCATCAATTAACCACATTAGGATGAATAATCTGAACATTTTTTAGGACAGTCTACGTGTTAAATATTTGCAAAACATCTCTTTCAATCAATATCTGTTCTCCAGCAACCATCTATAGAGATGTTTAACAAATCCATGTTTTGGAATCAAGTATTCAATAGAATTTCTTTATTCAGTTTAATCATTTTGTTTCATTTGTTAAAGTAGAAGCCTCCTGCAAGTATACGAAAATGAGCTGTCTTGGTGTGGAACTAACAAACTAATATGGCATCTAAAAAATAAACTTAATTCAGAATTGTAAATAGTTTAACTTTATTTAATCAAGCTTAGACAAATATATTATTTTTCTGCATAGTCTCCCGCCCTAGCAATACATTTTTCCCATCGGATTGGGAGTTTTTTTATTCCATCATCGTAGAAACTCTTTGGACGTTCTTGTAGCCATTGGAGCACAAATGCTTCCACCGCATCGTTGTCGTCACAACGTTGGTCTCCAAGCGCTTCTTTGAGGGATCCAAAAAGATGAAAGTCACAAGGGGATAAGTCGGGACTGTATGGCGGATGTTCCAGCATTTCCCAGCCGAATGCATCCAATTTTTGCCTTATGGTATTGGAACCCATCTAGCCGACAGTTTGCGCATTTCCAAGGCATCTGTCACTATGCGGTAGACACTCCCGTAACTAATGTTCAGTTTCTCAACGATTTTCCAGAGATTTATGCGCCGATTTCCCTCTATGAGATTTCGCACTACCTCAATGTTGGCTTCGGTCACACTCGTCCTTGGGTGGCAAGCATTGCTCTCGTTCTGGACCTTTTCATGCCCAACAGAAAATTCTCTGTGCCACGTAAACACGCGGGTTCTTGACAGGGTGTTGTCCCCGAACTGTGCTCTCGTTCTGGACCTTTTCATGCCCAACAGAAAATTCTCTGTGCCACGCAAACACGCGGGTTCTTGACAGGGTGTTGTCCCCGAACTGTGCCTGTAATCACCGCAAAATTTCAGTTGCATTCACCCCCTCCTTGGCCAAAAACTTGATGATAATCGTTGCTCCACGAAGATATGCACGTTTTTCTCGCACATGGTTTCTTTTCATATTAAAGGGGTGCGGGCGAATCGTGGCCGGTTCTCCCACCTCCCAAAGTGACAAGTATTTATTACCGTTCTAGCTAAAGAACTGTTTTGGACATTTCGAATGCTCACATTATTTTTGTACTAACTCTTTTCGATCTGCTTATCTACTTCTTTTTTCACAGGCCATCTATTCTAGTAATTTGTTCGTAAGTTGTGTACAGTATTCTATGTTCACTATCCAAGTGGTATTTTCACGTAGTTCGATTAATTGAATGTTGACACATCTTCTAATGACAAATATTTTGTACTTTCAAACGTTGACTAGTTAATGTTTACTGACTAATGTTTGTCTATGGGTGTTGATATTTCTCAACTTTTGTGTTTTTATTATTAATGCAAATTTCTACTCCTACTTAATGAATTTCATTAAACATCTTTTACTCTATTACTTTGTAATAATTTCAATACAACATTCATCAGAATGTGTTTGTTTCGAAAGGCTTTACCATTTCAGCGAGAAGTTTTATTTTATGTAATAATCACCCATTTTAGCTCATTTTTATCGCTCGAATAGTGGATTTTACATTAAGCGATTAACATTGGAAGTTAAAGAAGGGTAAGTCAAGATTCCTGTTAGTATACAGTTATTTTCAGCATTTTTTGGCTAAATACGTTGTAAATTTGTAATGCAAATAGCATGTTAAAAGGATTAAGTTTTCTAAACAGTGAGTGTTTTAATTTTTTGTATAATTAACGCATTACATTGTTTTTGTTTTACTTGAATACAGTGTAGTGACTTAATAAAAAATGAGGTGTGGTCACCACACGACTTTCTTTTCCTACTCTAAAAATTTAATTTTACAAACGTGACATGCAAGATAATCGCTCTTTTACATTATAATTCACCTCGTTTTTTTTTGACGTAGAATACTTTTCTGTAATAACAAAATAAAGTAATCAATTGCAAAAAAGAATGATAGAAGCAGTGCAAATTAAGTTTTGAAGCCAATGCGACAGTAAAAGTAATATAAATATTCAGGCTTATTCCCTAACTTCAAATCGAATAGAAGCGACTCAAATCGAATAGAGGTGGGACGATTGAATAGAAATGGTTTGCAATTTGTATTCCGTAACTCTGCTCTGCTTTGATTGTAAAGATAACTCAAGACGGGTCGGTAGAAATTGAACACGATATATATGAGTACGTCGAAGTTACTGAAGAAGCATAGAAATTTCTGCCGCACTTGCGTAGTGCTGCTTTCAATACGGCTTTCGCTGTTTTCATGAGTGTCTGCAGTTTTTGTTTTTCGGTTGAACGTACCTTCTTCCATTGCACACACCTTTGTTTTTGCTGGGCCTAAACGGCAACTATTTATAAGGGCAGTGAATCATTCCACAATAACTCAATTAAATTATTTTAAACCTACGCAGGTTTTGTTTTTCAATGCAATAAAACTATTAGCTGCTAAAGAAATCTACCAATATATTTAACTGTTCTTGTGATGTTTTTTGCAATTTTTGCATTTTTTGCAAAGTACTCAACCTCTTCAGTAACACTGCAAATAAATTTAAATGACAGCTTCTTGGTTAGCTGTTGTTCACAATTGTACGTTTACATTATATGGTGCCTGTAAAACTGTCATTAAAACTTATTATTGCTTGCTGATGCAGCGTTGCTATATCTTTGTCAACAGCCAAGGAGAGAAAGCGTGTGAAAGCCAGTAAGCGACTTCTATTACGGTTAGATAATACCAAGAATGTAAATTGTAGGCGCAGTAGAAGTCGGTAAGTTTAATTCGTAAACATTCCGATTTGACAGCTTTTATTCGATTCAAGGAAAGTTAGAAAATCGGGCTGAATGTAATAATGTGACAGCTGCTAGCCAGTAGAGTACATCAAGGTGCCTGCTGTGAAAACTCTCTTGTCATGCATGTCCGTGTGTTCGCGTAAGCTCTGGGAGAAAAAAACAAACCTAAATTTTTAAAACAAGCAAGAAAAACTATGTTTCAAGTGACTTCAAAAGACCCTGTAAAGTTAAACAAGCTTACAGGATGGATAGGAAAATTTTCATGAACTTTGAAGACCTCTAGTAGGTCTAGTAACTAAGGGACACTCGCAAAAGAATAAAACACGTGAAAAATAAAACATAGCAGCGAATGATCGCAGGCAACTGGTCACTCAGCGACCAACTGGTTTGGTCTTGAGCGATCAGTTTCTTCCAGTTTAGTCTCTAGTCATCTCGATGGACCAACAAGTAATATTTTTAATGGAATGGCAGACTTCGTGACTTGTCGCTTGGTCACCTGCAACCAGTCGTGTCGTTTTTAAACGGATATTTCCGCAAAAATTTCGAGTTTTAAAAAAATCATGGTTACTATATTTCAAGAAGTAAAGGAAACTAAAAATAAGAAGCCGAAAGAGAATCAGTATCTATCAATAGCGTTATTAAGAACGTTTAACTTAATTTGTTCATCTAACGAATTATAATAGTTTTCTGTAATTAGCAATTGCTTACAAGTGTGCTCCAATTCATTCGTCACATACATGTCACGTCTTAAGTTTTGACTTACCGTTCACTCGAATAGTGATTTCCGACGGGAATTACAGAAAAGTGGCAAACGCATACATAGTGAATGAAAGTATTACCTCGAATTTTATAAAATGAGTTTTGCCTAAATTGAATAACGTAATTTTGTCACTTAAATTTACGTCGGTATACTTACATGACTATGAGTTTTTTTTTTCTCGAAAACAAAGCGTGCCAGAAGAGCAGGATAATTGAGAACTGCTAAAATCCAGTAAGCAGTAGTAGTTAATAAGTTGATTACATTCTTTTTAAATAACGAGTTTTCTTTTATAGTCATGTATAATATCAAACTCCTATAATTTTAATTTCTTTTTATAGAGAAAAACAACATTGTCTTATCAGGATATCGTACAGCAACTCGCATTCTTTTATAAAAACTGAGGAATATATTTTTAAAATTCCTGCTCCTTTGATCTACGCTGACAAAAATAAATTACAGTTTCCTGAAATATAGAACAGTTTGCAATGCGAACAGAGTTTAAAGAATGTATGCGCAGAACTAACTCAATATTGCATTTACAGAATAAGAGTAGGCCGGTATCATCTATGGCTGATCTTGTGTCGGTCAGTTTCAGAATGCTTCTATAAGCACAATATGTTTCGTTACTGCCACTTTGTGTATAATAAGATGACGCAGAAAGCAACAAAACCAAGAAGCATGATTGGCTAGAAAACTACAAGTTACATTTTATAACATCTTTAAAAGTTCTACTACTTTTGAATGACCCAATTAACGTAACAGTGGAAAAACTGTACAATGCTAACCAGTTGCAACGCTGCACATTTATCTGCAATCAACCATCAGCATGCGTGTGAAATCGCCCATGAAGGAAATAGCCCTGGTACAAGGAGGCATTCTGAGGACACTGCGGACGAATTACTATAGTGGATCATCAAGACTGCATGTGACATGGGCTTCTTTGTAGTAATCGAATGCAATACACAATCTAGATGTAAAGCGTCTGAAGAAATTATTTCTATGAACTTGAAACTAAAAGAATTTATACCATTTTTGGCATTAGTTTAACTATTTGGACCTCCACTTTTTAGGTCGGTTTGTACTGTTGATATAAATTACAGAGCACGGACTCATATGTTTGGTAAAAAAAAGTAATTGATCGTTCAGTAAAAGCAGGATCAATTTATATAAAACTTTTAACTTATGCAAATCATTCCATGTTTGTTTCAGGGAGTTTTAATTTCAACTGGTCGATATTCTCACCGAATGAAGATCCACATGCAATCACACTGAATTATATATTGGGAATTACACTTCTAAAGAATTTAGCATCGCAGTAGGTTTTACTGTATGTGTGCTCAAAAATACAAGCTCGAGTCAAATGAAAACCTTAAAAGTGTCTTATAAAATGTATCCAACAGAACTTTTCCGTACAAGTACGTCCTTTTTGAGATGTAGAAGGCCTTATTAATGACATATCGTAGAAACAGCGACACTATAAAGATTGCAACTCCGCTAGAGCACTGCACCAAGGACCAACAAAGTCCTGTTATTCTTTCCTGCACAGTGAATGGGTGGAACCCATTGATCTCCAATTAAGAATGAAGCTACAATATGGAAATTCATGTTTGTCACTCCCAAGTATATGAATGGAGAAAGAAGTTCAAAAATGGGGTGCTTTTCGTATCTTCATTCTTTCCAACGTGGTCAAGCAAACCGTGTTGTGACGTTTGAATCGATTGCGGCAGTTGTAGCCTTGTTTCAAAGAAATCGTTGGGTTGTCCTTGATAAAACGCTCAAGTTTTGAATATGAGCCTGTACATCGCATTATGCATAGCATCCTCCAGTTCCATAAAGTGTCGGCAAGATGGGTGCCAAAGCTATTGACTCTGGAATTGAAACAACGATGTATTGATTCTTCTAAAGATACCTTTCTGGCAAAGATTGTGACTGGAGACGAGTCCTGGGTGCACTATTATCAACCTAGAGCAAGCAAATAATGGCGTCTCGCCTCTTGCCAAAACCCAAAAAAAATTTGCACACAGAGCTCTTGCCCTTTTTTGGAATGCGAGAGGGGTAGTTTTGGAGAAATACACGCCTAATGGGGTGACTGTTGCTAGTGTCACATTTCTGGAACTTCTAAATATCTATCTCAAGTCTGCCATCAAAACCAAACGGCGCAGATTGCTGAGTTCTTAGTATTCCTTTGCAGCATGAGAACGCAATGCCCCATACTGCATGTGCAAAGGCGGCAACCATCCAAGATTTTAAGTTTGAATGTCGCCCGCATTCTCCTTATTCCTTGGCCCAAGCGATTATCATGTCTTTGGTCCACTTAAAGAGGCATTAGGTGGGAAGAAATTTCCGAGAAATGATTAAGTGGTTCAGGCGGGGTGCATGTGTGGCTGTGCACTTGACCAAAATAAATTTTCTCTTCAGGTATTAGCGTTCTGCCAAAGCGGGTTATGCATAGAACCTAATGGAGACTACGTCGAAAAATGGCATATTTTTGACAATGCTGCAAAAAGTTTTGTTTAACGTTGTTTGACTCTACCTCATAATACAGCCTTTTTGTTCTTTTTATAGAAAAAAATCTCTTCCATGGAATTGGTTTCTTAAGCAATTTAAGCTGTGAAGATTTTGAAAAATTCATACTCCATCAAATATTGTAATTTCACAAATACTGTATGTTTATATACCGGGTGTCCGTTCTCAAAGTCGAACAGAGGCGATTAACATTGTATCGAATGTTCTTGCCGATTCCTGCTCGCCAATTCAACTTACAGGGAAGGTAATGGTATCAATGGAAAGATAAAATTATTCCGCATCAAATGATACCAATAATAATATTCGATGCGATTTTTATTTTAAAATACTAATTTAAAACTTGGGAATTTTTAAATATGCCATGCCCTGCTTTTCAAGTTTGATAGCATTTGTTAAAACAAATGGTAATTAGTTGGCGTAAATCAGATATTTTCCGTCAACGTCTGTTAAAATTATCTACAGAAAAATGAATTATTTCAATGAAGAACGAGTGAATGCACTAATGTTAATTGCCTATGTTCGACTTTGAGAATGGACACCCAGTATAATATATATTGCAATATTGTAATTGTAATTTGAAATTCTGCATTACAAGTGATGGTCACTAAGATATACAGTTCATATTTACCTTCGCTGAGGCGCAATGTATACTAACATTCTTCCCAGTAATTATCTACTATTTTCTTTGCATATTATCACCATCATGTCTTTATGTATAACTTAAATACAACTTGGAATTCGACAAGGAAGATTATAGTAAAGTAGATGTATACAGTGCAAATTTTGAAGTTTTTTTACTCTGCTCTTTGCATGAGCTCGGCAGTAAAAAGTCATCCTTTATAAGTAATATTTCTATCTGCTCAACCTTGAAGGAAAAGTAAAAATAAATAAATTTTTATACTGATGGAAGATAATGAAAATTACTAAAATTTTTAGAGCAGATTGCCTGGGAGGAGAACATCCCACTAGCGATGTGTCGATCCGGTCGGATTCGATACAAAGGATCGAATCCGGGGCAGGATCGATTTGGATCGAGTCCAAGTTTCGGTCCGGATTCGTTCCGAGGAACGAAAAGGTCGCGAGGCGTCAATTCTCGCGGACATTCATTCCTTTGGCATTCCGTTATTCAATCCATTTCAATTTTCAATACAGAATACAATACAATGTGTTGATGGGAAACAGCAAATGATGGTGTTCGTTTTAGAGGCTCCACGTCGACAGGCGACACATGATACGGCCAAAGTTGCATGCTTTTTTTATCAGTTATCAGTGATTTATGGCTTTTGGCGGCTTTGTATGTGCCCAATTGATGTTTGAGACATATAAACATACTGAATTACTGACTGCTTGACCACTTACCAAAAGAAAGATACGCGCGTTGTTCGTTCCGGGTCCGGAATGACCGAGGACCCCGGGTGTCTGAAATGCACATTCAATTTCCATGTCGATCCGAGGATCGAATCCGATGAAGTCGATCCACTTGCGGAATGGGATTGGAATGAACGAGTTCGCAAAAGTATCGAAACTTCCCATCACTACTTCCCACTATCAGAGAACGTTCAATTATAATTTGTGAAATAAATTAAGGCATTTCAATATCCCATCTCTGCTCGCAAGTTTTTTAATAATATGCCCATGGAATTGTATGAAACGCAGCAGACTTCATCAAGAAAAAACATTAAGACTTTTCTTTTTAGAGTAGAGTGGGTTATTGATCAATTTTATTTTTCTTTATTTCAGTGTTCCATTCCAGCTTTCCAATAAGAAATAATAGGATTATTTTACACAAGATTTTTTGTATTGATCCTATTGTACGTATTGGTTATCCGTTATCTATCGTAGATAGATAAAATAATCGAGGGTGTAGAGGTGCCCTTCTTATATTCAAGCTTCTCTAATACATTTTACTATCCTGAATAGATCCAGTTGTTTTAAGCGCCATTTACAAAAATAAGAATTTCTGGTAAAGTTACAAGTCATGTTAAAAGTAAATTGTAATTCCGTTACACAAACAAGTTATTTTTTTATAAGAAACTAAAATTCACTTGTAGCGGTTTGTCAATCAGTAATTTGTTTTTGAGTCAATAACAAAACTTAAACTCGCGTAACAAGGTTATGTTTACTTACACAACGAAGAGGTTATGTTTACAAATTGCCGTCGACAAAAAACCTGTTACTATTACCGACTTGCAAAATATGCGTTTGCGCGAAGTTGAAACTTTTAACCAAGACTTGTGAAAAGTAGCGCATTTCCAGTTTGTCGGTAAAAGTTGGCTTATAGGAACGAACTTGTAAGACATTGTTTGTCTCTTTCTAATACACGTGAACGTCACTTAACCAGAAATTCTTGTTCCCGTCAATGGTCCTTTACTTCCCTGCGTAGCTGCTTTTGAGTTTCTTCCTATAATTCACGTTACTTTTAGAATAGATCAGCATCAATTCCTTGGTTGTTTGACTCGTTCCTTTAGATACAAGGTATAACGCCTTATTAAAATTCTTAAAACTCCAGTCGCTTGTTTAAATGATTACCTTGATATCTCTGGGATGCAAAGATGTCAAGCTCTTTAATAACGTCTTTGGCTTGCTTGTAGGTTTCTCCCCTGTATCACTATTTCTTTTTGCTGCATGCTATAAAAAATTCTTTTCTTAGTGTAGTTTGTATTATTTGGTCAGAAATTCCAGTTATTTGTTCCAATCCAAAACTCCTACTGTTCCCAACTTGTTGGTCTTTTCATTGCCTTCCATTCTAAGAGATCTCAGTACAGATCTCAGTACTTATGGAAGGTGCAGGCTTTCTTTGGCTCAAGTCATCCGTCCTAAAAGAAGATTAAAGCTTTGAATAAAAAAAGATAAACAAGCAAGAGAAATTATGTATTTTATGTTTTTATTACTGATTATTTTTGAATCTCTTAATGTGCTTAATGTAAATGTACTTATTTAGTTAAATTAACTCTTTTTTTCAGTGGAAATTCATATTTTTATAATTGATTTTTAAAATAATGGTTGAATAATCAGTTGCAAGCACTTCATTGTCTGCTTATGTATAATATAAACTGCTTTTTGAATTTCAGGATCGGCTATTTATTTTCCATTAGCATTTGGAAAATAATTTACAAATCATAATTTTCTGCCATTGCTGACCTCTATGTACAGGCAGACCTCGCCGTTCGCAAATCAGCGAAACGCAAATCCGCAAACGGCAAGGTCTGCCTGTATTTTAACTTTTCTTCAAGTTTAGCAAGTTTTTATTTTCGTGAAGTGTACAGCATATTTTTTTTTTCGTGTTCCACTTGTGATGCAAAAACGTTGAGGAGCTGTAAAAACATATAATATAGTGAATATGCAACAACACTTTTGTTTTTGTCAACATAAACTGGCAATTTCTGGAACATTATATGCTTTTGAATACCAGAATCCAGCAGTGGACGTCCCTTAACCGGCTGTCAGCCATTTTGTTATTCAGCTAGGGGTCCAGTCTCATGACCAGTTAAGAGGGCGTCGACTGTAATTAGAATTTTACGTAAGGCGAAAATGTTACAAAGCAACCTAACGGAACATACTAAACTGAAACTCGTCCTTGCTTAGTAGAGGTGGGTCATTCTAGCCAGACTCGTGTGAACCGATTTGTCTTTTATCGTTTCAGTAGGAATCGGAACAATAGCACCACTTTACATACCTAAACATGTTACTTGTATTGTTGTTCATTTGCATTTTTGAATCTGCATTTGAAGCACCAAGTCGCATATCGCTTGCATTAAATACACTAGTAAGCAAAATTGGATCTTATTTATGTAGCGGTGATTGTCGATTCCTATCCTAATAAACGCTACTTTGTAAATCAAGAGGACCGATTATTTTAACCATTCTTAGTACCTCTAGTATAAGAGGTACTAAGAATGGTTAAAAAACATCGATTTGTGAAATAAAACACGATTGCTCACCTTTATTACTGAGGAAATACAATGTAATATGATACTGGTTGCTAAAGGTGTTACTAACAACCCTGTCAAGATGGAGGATCCTTGCTTGAGAAGCTTGAACTTAGTTTGCATGTGCAAACCAGTGGTTAGGTCACTTGGCTACTGTACTGA
The DNA here is from genome assembly GCA_940337035.1 of Agriotes lineatus. Classification (NCBI taxonomy): domain Eukaryota; kingdom Metazoa; phylum Arthropoda; class Insecta; order Coleoptera; family Elateridae; genus Agriotes; species Agriotes lineatus. The sequence goes on from OW679202.1 coordinate 66,607,211, forward strand.
AGGTAATGGGGTTTAGTCTCGACACCTGAGGCCTGGTAAGCAGTCCATTTCGTCGTTTTAAAAGTTTGGTACCAAAACTACCCTTGTGGTACTAAGGCAGTATTGCAGTTGTCAAAACGCGATGCTAACCACGTCATACAATATGCCGTTAGAGGTGTGGAAAATTTTTGGCTTCTGAAGAGACAATCGGTGACTTCAACCCGCAGAGTTCCAAGCTAGTCTTCTTCGTGGAATGTAGTACCGGATCGTGAGGTTAATTTTTACCAACAATAGAAAAAACTGTCGGTGCTTGTTTATGGGTGTATACTACATTAAATACAATCAGTTCTAATGTTCAAGTATTCATTAAACAAAACAAGTAATACACTGCAAAGGTTGAGGAATTTGGAACAGCTTTATCGAAATACGGTGTAGGACATAAATGGCACTTCTAATTTAACTTCAATTCTTAAATGCAAATGCACCAAATCAACTTCATAGTGGATATAGCTGGACAAAACATAGTCAGCTACCAGTGTATCTGGTTAAACTATACGTTGCACAATTCATTAAATTCATAGGCATTTGGAAATTACATTATACTAACGAAATGTATGATCGATCGACTGTTACAGTGCTCATTAGTTGATTGATTGTATGCTCCCAATGAAATGTAGCCACTTTGTTTTGAAGCAATACAAGTACGTTCAGTTTTCACAGAATTTTATGATTTACTTTAAAAATACTTTGTCTCTAAAACCCAGTTTCACTTTCGATATTTTCCAATTTTCTGGCTTTCCCTTTGGATTTTTCCGAATTTTCTTTTTTGCTAAACCACCTCGGGAGTAAGACGAACACAACAAAAGAAAAATCATCCAAATTGGTCAAGTCGTTCTCGAGTTTTTGCGTTACTAACGCACTAACACGGCGATTGATTTTTATATATAAGATTACGTTACTTTGGTGTTCCTATAATGGCCTTGTATAGGTACACCCAAAATGCAGAATACTTCTTCTGTACATACTACATTTAGCCCATTGTTCTGCATGATTTTTTATCTTCCATGTTGCCTTTATTTAGTGTTGGGCAGCTTTCTTTCCTAAGATTTATTTTGTTGCATTGTCTTTCTGTTTCAGAGGATGTGCTGAAAAGTTTCTGACTTTACATAGAGAGAAACGTGCTAGCGAAATATGAAACACATTTTATTCAACGTACTCCCCCCTCAAGCTAACACATTTAGCACAACGCTTCTCCAGTTTTCTTAACCCCTCCAAATAGAAGTAGGACGGTTGCCCCTCCAAAACCGCCTCCGTAGCTGCGATGACTTCCTCATTGGAGCCAAACTTTGTACCCTTCAGGTGTTTCTTCAGCTATGGGAAGAGGTGGTCGTCCAAAGGGGCTAGATCTGGAGAATAGGGCGAATGGTTCAACAATTCTAAGCCAATTTGGTCGACTTTCATCAGGGTGTGTGCAGATGCATTGTTCTGCAAAAACAAGACTCCCCAAGTCAACTTCCCTTGGCATTTCTGCTTCAACGTCTTCTTCAATTTCTCCAAGAGAGACATGTAGTATTGGGCGTTGATCGTACACCCCTTTAGTAAATAATCGATGAGGATAACACTGTCTTTATCCCAAAAAACTGACGGCAACACTCGCTCCGCCAACTTCTGGACCTTGAACTACTATGGCCTCTGAGATCCTGTGTAATGCCACTCCATCGACTGTTGTTTAGTTTCAGGATCGTAATGATGTAGCCATGCTTCATCCATTGTTACTAAACAGGCTAAAAAGTCCTTGGTTCCTGCTTTAAACCGCTTGAGAATGGCATGTGAAGCATAAACTCGGTTGTGTTTTTGATCAGCATTCAGGCATTTGGGGATCCACTTTGCTGACAGCTTGCGCATGTCCAAAATATCGTGTATGATGTGGGAAACCGTAACGGGAAATGTTCAGTATCTCCGCTGTCAATTTAGCCAAAATGCGCTGGACTTGCAAAATCAGGTCCTGAACAGCGTCGATGTTCCCCAGGTCGATTGCAGAAATCGGTCTTCCTGACCGTGCCTCGTCTGTTACCTCGAAATGACAGTCAGGAACCTCGATACCCACTTTTATACTGTTGAATAACTGTGACAGTTATCCTTCAACACTTCAAGCATCTCTTCATGCACTTCCTTTGCTCCTTTCCCCTGTAATAATTTGCTCACTTTTCTCAAACAGCAGTGTTGGCACCGCCATGTCTGCTTTGTTAATGTGTGGAATGAAAACTCGCACATGTACGATTCTGTTACTGTGCATGCGTGCTACTGAATACATACACATGCTGCAGTATTGTTGACACGGGCCTCACTTACTCGATTAGCACCAAAACGAGGCACTTTTCCGCACAACCTCTTACTTGAAGTCATCTAACGCCTAGGAATGTAGTAAATGTTACTATACATACTCGTATAGTTATATATCTGTGGTTTATTTTTGTTAAAATTCATTAACAAATGCTTTCTTAGCATGTTTCTTTCAAATGCTGATCAACTACCTTTTCTGTGTGGGATGCAAAACTTCAGCAGCATATAATCATCAAAACTCCTATGAAAGCTATGTATTTTAGTCATCATATTCTTAAGGTATGTTCAGAAAGAAAGCAGATTGCTCGCTCTCTGACTGCCAGCGCTGACCAGTTTTAACAATGTGTTTCAACGCGGATAAGCACGTATCAGTGCAGTTAAACTGCGCGCAGATTTTTACCGGAATGAACATTCAATTCTTTCTGACCTGTCGGCATGATAATTATTGATTTTTACTTTTCTCGCCTAAAAGACGAAAGAAGTATCTGTCTGCCTGTTGGCGGTATAGCTCATAAACTTTTAGGAAGACGATATTTTCGTGCCGATTAAATGCTTACCTCGCTCGAAACTGAATATATTCTGGTTAAATATGTGTAGCGTGCGAATCTTAAAAATATAAAACGCTACCTATTTTTTCTGTAACTAAAGAACTGTTGGTTAAATAAAAGTAATGGCACATAGCTGAAGTGTTTAGCCTTGACGAAAATAGCATATTTTATACCTCACATATACTGCATCGGTCCTCTCGACAACACGTCCTTTATAGGTCAGTTATAAGTGAATATAATACGTGGGCTTTGGCAGTCCAGAAGTTAAAGCGTCTGGTTAGCAATCTGTTCTGCCAGGAAGGACGAGTTTAAATGCCACGGCGTCCACTTTTTTTTAATTTGCAAATTGATGTAATGCGCATTACTAGGTGTTCCCTTTTACTGTTTCAGTATTATTGGTAATGTTGTACCTATTTTGTCACCCCACTTCAAAGGGAAGTTTTGTGTAAACCCCTTGACTACACTGAGAAGTTTCCTAAGAATTTTTTTGTTTTGTGTCAATTCAATGAATAAAACTTTCGTACTACGATTTATTGAACGATTTCCATTTTGTTTTCTTTTGAATTTTGGATCAACACTATCAAGAAGAACAAATTCTTCGTCCAATGACGAACTAAACATGTTCATTGTTAGATTTATCCACATATAATAATAGGGAGCAGGTTTTTCAGCTTTCGTCTGCATTCTTTATGTACATCAGCACTGGAAATTGGAAAGCAGGTAACCCCTTTTCTTTCTGAACGTATCTTTAAGCACTATCTTTTGGAATTCTGTTATTGTAGCTCGTATTGAATGTGGTTATATCAAATAACACCTTGTATTTTGCTGTTTGTTGGATTCTATGTAGTGGCTGGTACTGAATGTGGTTCTATCAAATATAAATATCTTCATAACTTAGGTCACAGTGTGTGTTGGAGCTTATTTATAAATAGTTTGTTGCAATGGAATTACAAAGGTGCAACTATGATGTAAATCTAATGACAATTGTATAGAATAGAATGGGTTAATTTAAAGCAAACCCGCTGTATTTTCTTCAATACAAGAATGAAATGGGCTACATCTTCAGCTACCTACAATATGAAGATGATTAATAATAAAAACCATCTGGACAAGAGTACATTGCATATTTTAGGAGTGGGAACAACATAAAAGAGAAGATCTGCAGGTCGCAACAGAATATCTTGAGAAATTATATAGGAGTAATACAGAACAGTTGAATGTTTCCATGCTCATCAAATCGCACTGAAATGAATAGAAAGCAGAAAGAATGGTACGGCATTTCAAGAAGTGAAGAAAAAATTATTCTAATTAGCTTAATATCAACTTCGTCCAAACAATTCATGACTATATAATAAATTCCAAAATTTTAAAAACCGTTGATGTGAAGCAAACTGGATTTAGAAGATGATTCTCAACTATGAATCAAATTGAAATAGTAAACCATTTAATCGCATATTGAGTTTAATTAATAAACCACATCTACTTTTTGCAGACTTAGTAAAGTTTCCAAATGTGTAAAATATGACATAATGCTAGAAGCCGTAGAAGAACAGCCGGCTCCAGCAAAATACCAATTACGCAAGAGCAGTATGGCGAAAATGAAACTTGGCAAAGAGAATATAAGCTGTAAGATACTAGAGGGAGTCCAACAAGGCGATTGTTATATCTAAAATTTTTGAATTCTGTACTTGGGAAAATCTTCAGAAACAGTGGAAGATAGCGGAATAAGAATATCTAATCTAAGATTCATAGGTGATGTGGTCATGCTCGCACAGACCAGATCTAACCTGTTCATAATGATGAGAACTGAACAGTAGGGCTGAATCTAAGCATCGAGGAAACGTCAAATAGAGTTACACGAGATGTGCACGTAGGGAATCAAATGAAAATATGTAAATCAAGTATTTAATATGTTGTTCTGAAAATACATAGAGAAATGCAAAATAACAAATTAGCTTACGGTGCTCAAATTTGGACATTGAATAAACAATTACAGGCTAAACCGAGAATTAACCAAAGAAAAATGAAATGAGACACCTTGAATCCCACGTGACCATGTATTCACCCTAAATGTTAGGCAACCAAACTTACACGATTGGCAGTACTCCCTAAATACAGTAACACAAACTAAATAACGCTTGAAACCTGCTGAAAATTGCATAAAGCCGATGCATATGTAATTTTAGCGATCACCACGGACTGTCCTCGCGCAGCGGGTCCCAGAGCGGAGGCTCGTCGGCCGCCAACCTCACTCGGTTGGGGCCGTTGAAAACTGCCGAAAATTGCTTCTAAATAGCAAAACGAAACGTATGAAGTTTAGAGGTTAGATATGACGAACGTCTATGTCGCGTTGGCAATTCGTTTAGGAATATTACCAATACCACCAACCTTCAAAAAACAAATTTATAGCGGCAAATTTAAATTTATAGTCACGTGGGAAATGGGAATTAATGAAAACCTTGTAAAGCTGGGCGATCTGGGGGAGGAGTCACGGAAATAAAAAGGCCAACGGAGGTGGAAAATCTGGTCCCCAGGCCAACAGATGGATAAATAGAATTAAGAAAAAGCAGGATCAACTTGAGAAAACATTTAAATTCGAAGGTGAAGTTGCTTGTCTAACAATTGGATTCAATGGGCGTCTGAATAATAAAAATATTCAAAACAAATACATTGTTTTCACTTTTTCAGAAAACATCATTGTGTACCGATCGCCAAGTAAAGCATGAAGGGCTACTGCTTAATACAATTGGTTATTTTCATTATTTGTTGTTCAAATTATGTGGAATTTATTTTTCATTGCCATTTCATCGTGGCTAACAGGTCTTCTTACCAAGCGTGCCGAAATTTTCACTTGTTAATAAATATATGTTGCCCCATTTGATTCTGTTACCTTCCAGTTGATTCAAATGGGTGCAAAATTGCAGATCTAATACTAAATTGTGAAATACGTTTAATATTTGGAAATTTGTATTATAATTTAATAATTATATAGAATTTTTCAAAATGAAGCAAATACTCTTGTTAATGTACAACGTGCATGATTATTAAGTGTACCAGATGTACACATTTCAACACTTTGCATTCTACAAGTGCAATTTGTCATTTGACAACCATTTTTATTATGTCAAAGTTGGGCACAATCTCTATGTTTTAATGCATATTAATGTTATGCTGGTTATATTTGTGAAGTGTTCTACTCTCGGAATGTTCTCATCTGCACTTACGTAATAATGGAGATTGTTGCGATAAATAAACTAGTACTTAACATTCATATCCATGAATCATTATCGTTGTCGACCAAATTAGGCAAACAGAACATGTCTTCAAGCGATACATTTCCACTTAAAATACATGCAAGCGCTGGTGATATTAAACACCGTTTCTACTACCTTCTGATCAAGAGAAATTTTGGGCTGCAGCATCTCACCACTGTTGGTAAATATATACAAATCTCTTTGCAGGAAAAAATTTTATTTACTGCCTGTCTATACTTATATAGTTTTTAAATTGTTCTCATTAAAACTCAGTGTAAGAAGATTGAAAGTATTTGGCATAAATAAAAATTTCTTCCTTCGCATATTCATCAATAGTATGAATTGTGCTTTATTGTCTATACAGGTATGATCGAGACGTTTAGCGTTAATCGGGTTACTGATAAAAGCAAGCGTGTATTATCGATAACGTGGTACAGAAAAACAACTACATTAGATTTACAACCTCATAATTTCTAATCTGTACATTTCTTCTAACCGTTACGTCCTGAATTGGTTTCTAAATCTTTCCGTAGAAGAATCACATCGTTTACATTTGCTAACTGAAACGCATGCTTTTGAAGTTGTATGTACTACAACACTTCATTTGTATTTTTAAAATAATAGGTACCTTTGTTACAAATTCCTGCTACTTGAATTACTTGACTTTTTTTAAACTAGTTCAAAACAGGGTTTGGACTAATATTTAAATATACAATAGTAATCTAATCTAGTTTTGAAGACCAACACATTTTAAAATGGAATATGGTTGGTCATGTCACAACTATGTGTGAAATAAGCTCGCATCAAAATTTATTTAAAGTTTCAATTCTGTTAATATACTATTACATACGAACATTTTGTACAGTTGCAATATGAAATTTATTCAAAGCGCAACATACAAACTCTCATAAATTTATCTTTTATGGTTAGTTTGAAAGTATATTTTTAGGAGTAAATTCAGAACAATATTAATTAACATTGAAACAACTTCATGTTCTTCAGACAATTTCTATTATGTGCAACACAAATACAGTTTTGGAGTTATTAACCATAAAATAGTTTAAGTTTTTATGTAACACTTTGAACATACTCGTACATTCAGCAGAAAAAAGAGCTATTGAAATCAATTTAAAAATTACATCTACAGATATAATACAGTAAAATACGTTTTTTAAAATTCTTTTGTAATATTTTATTGTAACTAATATTGCAAACGAAATTAAACTACATTGAAATTTAGCAATAGTTGGGATTTTCTTCACTTGAAAAAAATTACACTAAAATAGTTATAATATTAAATAATAAAGTTGTAGAAACGTTATTTAGTTATTTGTTGTTTACAGATGAAACTTCATGGTGGAATACTGACCGTTATACTGCGGTTAATTCTAAACCAAACCTGAAGTTCTATCATCCCGATGCAGAAACAACGAGTAAGTACTGATCTTAAAACCATCTCTTAAATTACAATCTTTTTTGTTTAGATAATTTCCTAAAGTGAACGAATCAATCAGTTGACCTCCAGAAGAAATGTAAAAATAACACCAGGTACGGATAACATTTTAAAAAATTGCTTTATTGAACATTAGTTTTACGTTAGGTTGGATTGTGGCCACTTGATGACAACAGAACCAGGATAGTCTCCAAATTGCAAGATTAGTTGCAGGATTTCCACTTTAAAGGAAGTCCTGATGGAGTTAGGTGGACAGGACTTGGAGCGCGAAGAAGAAAATGAAATATTTCTATTATTTACAATCATTATAATAAAATAAGTACTGTAATAAATTACATCGATATATCTGAAATATATTGGGAGTCTTACAACAATCAATAAACTTTCGTGATGTTTTGTTGTAAATGACATCGATTGATCTGTGATCACATCATGATTACTGATTGGTAACTTTTCTGTGCTGTTCTAATGACATATTTGGCTATAACCTCGGATTTTCTGTTTTGTTTGCTGATTGTTTTTTAGTACTCTCAAGTTTTTTCTTTTCGCTAATTGTATTGTAATCTTGGAAACTATTTGGATTTGATATTCAAAGTCTAATAGATGAAATTTACAAAATTAAGATTTCAGTTAAAAATGTGTAATCACCAGAGCCCGGATCGCATATGCAGTATGTTCGGGTCTGTGCAAGTAATGAGGATTAAATTGCATTAGAGTCGTAGACTAAAGCTTATCTTAATCATTACTTCTTGGAACTGGATATACAATCTGGTCGTCAAATATCTATACATTTTTAAAGTAAATACAGGACGGACAGGGATGATTTGCATATCCTACTTTATTCCGCATTTTACACAGATGCAGTATTACAAAACTTGAAAAAGAAATACGCAGGGATGGTAGTATTGAATGGTACCCTGGTACCAATATGGTTTCATCTGAAAAAAAAATTGGAAGTTGGCACAATTTGGTTACTCATAAATCATAATTTAGTATTTTTGGAAATCGATCAGAACTGTCATGGCACACTTAAATTTAAAAGTTTGACATTTGAAATGGCGCGTTATTGAATTCAGAAGATTGTGTAAATTCATAAACATTAATAATATACATGGCATTCCATTTGAAAATCAAAAAGTAGTATCGCTTCCTCTGAAACTGGAAGTTGGGATTTCAAATATCATAAGAAATACTTACCAGTCAGTTAAATTTGGCGAAGCTGCAGCTACTAGACTCGCGCAGCGAATAAAAGAGGACCTTAACAAAGTGCTACTCCAATATTAAAGCCCAAATTGGACCATAATCGAGTAATAAAATAAAGCAGGAAATTGTTAGCGGAAATAACAAACCTACAGAAGACTAACACCCGTATGCATAGTCGTTCGCCGGCGACTCTCCGGAATTTCGCTACTCGCCGTATGAGAATTACATTTCATAATCGCTCACGCGTCCAGCACGTCGCCGTGCGCATCCGCCGAAAACCATAGAAACGCTCGTCCATTGTTTTACCGGCGAGTGACTGCAATGTAATTCTCGTAAGGGCGTAGCGAAACTCCGGTGAGTCGCTGGCGAAACGACTGCATACGGGTGTGAGTAAATGAAGTAAATTCACAGAGCCAAAAACTGTGAGTAATCAAAGTATCATAAAGGAAACTTTTGAGGTTATAGAAAGATAAAGATTAAGTTTGAAAATTGCGTGAATCAGTAGTGAAGTAAGTTCAACAAAAATCGTCGCTATAAACTTTAGCAAGATAGGCAACACATTATACGCAGCGAAGAGCAAGAGGTTGCATAAAAATAAATCAGGCTGCATGCTAAAAATAGGAAATAAATCCAAATACAGTAATGGAGGCAAAACAAGATAAAATCTTGGAGAAATTAGCTACAATAGATGAAAGAGAAATGCGTATAGAACAAAAATTTTATGCACGCAGCACTGAGTTAGGTATGCTTAAAAAGGAGCATGTGAAGCTAAAAAAGGAAAATCTACAAATGACAAAATATATAACAGAACAGAAGAAAGAATACTCAGCTAGAAAGGTAAGTAAGGAAAAATGAGCGAGTAATTCATGGAATGCAAGACACGAAAGATGAAGCAGAACTACATTTGAAAGAGAAAACAAGAACTCTTAAAAGAGACATGGAGATACAAATAAGCATGGAAATCGAAATAAAAGAGATACTGAGAATGGGGAGTTACAGAGATGACCATAAGAGAACTAAGCTCTACTAGCAAAAAGATTGAAATCCTGAAAGCCACTAAAAAACTGAAAGAACCAAAAGTATACATAACGGAAGATTCCCAACGAAAGTAGAAGAAAACAAAATTTTTAATTTAACACATGAAAACGGCAAGAGAATGTGGAAATAGAGCATATGTAGTGTACAACAAACTAATAGTAAACTGGGAAAAGCTGCAAGGCAGAACAACTAACTGAAGAACAAAACGACAACCAAAACATCCAAACAGAGAAGATAGAGGAAAATGGAAACGATAAAGAAGTGGAAGAAAGGAAAAGGGAGCTAACACAGTAGAAGAGAGGTCACCTCAAGGAATGACAAGCAAAGAAAACACGGCCTAGTAAATTATCAAAACAACTACCAAAAAACTATTAAGCACAAAGGGAACGGGATACAAAGAGGATGTTAAAGACAATGGAAAAAGGACTATGAGTAGGCAAATGAGGCAAACACAAAATAAGAAAGGACCAAATCCAACAGGAAAACAAAATATGGAAATTGGCAACCTGGAACATTAGAAGTATAGCAGCTAAAGAAATGGAGTTGATAAGCAAATTTGCTAAGGCAAATCTAGATGTACTAACTATAACGGAGACTAAAAAGAAAGAAAAAGGAATAATGGAAGTAGCAGATGGACATATACTCATATATAGCGGAGTGGCAGAGAATAAAAGAGCAGCAACAGGAGTTGTCTTCATAATCAAAGAAAACCAAATGGCAAATATACAGAAGTCGAAAAACGATGAAATGATAGAATATTAACGGTAAAATTAAAAGAAGTAAATGGAAATGAAACAACAATAATAGTAGTATATGGACCAGATGAGAGTGACACAAAAGAAAAGCAAGACAAATTCTGGGAAGAGCTAACGGTAGATAACAGAAAACAGCAAAGGAAAGATATACGTAACTAGTGATTTTAATAGTAGAGTGGGGATACAAGAAAGCAAAGATATAAAAGTAGTAGGAAAATTTGGTGAAAATACGTAAAACACAAAAATGGACAACGGCTGATAGACTATTGTATACTGAATAATTTAATAATAACAAATACATTTTACAAACACAAAGATATAAATAAATTTATGAGAGAGGTGCCGAGTAGAAAGGAAAGATCCATAATAGACTACATATTAGTAGAAATGACCCAATAGAAGAGCAGTGAAAAATGTTCAGGTTAGCAGAGAAACGGAGATATACAGTGACCACTATCTTTTGGTGGCAACAATTGGAACAGAAGCATACAGTCCTGAAGCATCAAGAAAATAGAGTTCGAAGCAATAAAAAGTTATAAACTAAATAACAAAGAAGTAAGTAACCCATACAAAGAAAGTATAAATAGGAAAATAGGAATGCTACAAGGAAGTATGAAGGGGGCAAATTTAGAACAATAATGGAAAAATGTTTAAAAGCGTAGTACTGGAAACTGCATTAGAAGTGTGTGGAACAACCAAAGCAACAAATACCAAAAAACAAACAGTGTGGTGGTACGATAACATTAAAAAAGAGGTGAAAGTCAAAAAGGAAATATGGAAGAAATATTTAACTAACCGAAACGAAGAAGCATACAAAAAATAGAAAGATCAAAGAATAAAAAGCTACGAATTTGGTATCCCAAGCTAAACAATAAGATGCATGGAAAGAATTTGGGGAAACGCTGGAGAAAAAACGGCAAAAAGAACCGGAAACTATTTTATAAAGTACTAAAATCACTGTGAAATAAACCAACATACGAGAGTAGGATAAGAAATAAGAAAGGAAACCTTTTAATAGGGGAACATGAGACTACGGAAAGGTGGAGGGAATGCTTTGAAGAGTTGCTGAATCCGATGGGATTGGAGGAAAATGAAGAGGGTGGAAAAGAAAAAGAAGAACTGGGAGAGGAAAAAAAAACCAACATAGAGAACATAGGAAAAGATGAAGTCGAGGAAATAGAGATGCAAGAAATGAGGGAAGCAATTAAAAGTATAAAAACTGGCAAAGCACCTGGACATGACCAAATAAAGGCAGAGATGATCAAAGAAATGGGTGAAGATGGAGAAAAGTTATTAGTTATTACTAAGTATCTACAGTGTGTTTCACTTTACATGGAAGCACCCCTCTATTTTCTTTATTTTTGTATAAATCGATTTGAATTTTTTACCAGTTGTACAACTCACCAAGAGGCATCTACTCATGTCCTTGAGCGGAAATGACGTTTTTAGCCTGGCCTACTACGATCAAGAACATGGGTCGTATTGTCAATATTTTGCATCGCGTTAGAGTTACAGCAAAAAGTTATTAAGAAAAGTTGTTTAGAATCAAAAGAATACCCCAAATACCTATTGTCGTTTAATAATTCGAATTTTTTATTTTTATCTATAAATTTGTCAAAGTCCCAATTTTCAACTTTTAATTTGGTATTAAATGGTGCCATGGAGAAACAACATTTTTATTATTGTTGCAAACGTCATTAGGTCTTAATAATGGCTGAATTACATTTAACTGTAGCTGAGAAAGTAGACATAATTGGAATTAATGGTGAAAATGCAAGATCCAATAGAGAAGTAGCTAGAATATTTAATGGAAGGCATCTAGGGCGTGCACCTATTTATCCAGGAACTGTTTCAAAAATTAATCAACTTTTTAATTTAACTGGAAATGTTGTTAAGCCCAGACCAAGAAGAATAGTTCGAGAGCATCCCTCGGAGGAAATAATTTTGGCGGTTTATGACGCTAATCCTCTTGAGATATGGCATTAAATGTAACTATTGCACTATCGAAAATTTTCCGCTGCTTGCATCTTCAGAAACTAAGTACCAGGAAAAATAGGTGCACGCCCTGGATGCCTTCCATTAAATATTCTAGCTACTTCTCTATTGGATCTTGCATTTTCACCATTAATTCCAATTATTTCTACTTTCTCAGCTACAGTTAAACGTAATTCAGCCATTATTAAGACCTAATGACGTTTGCAACAATAATAAAAATGTTGTTTCTCCATGGCACCATTTAATACCAAATTAAAAGCTGAAAATTGGGACTTTGACAAATTTATGGATACAAATTAAAAATTCGAATTATTAAACGAAACTCGGTATTTGGGGTATTCTTTTGATTCTAAACAACTTTTCTTAATAACTTTTTGCTGTAACTCTAACGCGATGCAAAATATTAACAATACGACCCACGTTCTTGATCGTAGTAGGCAAGGCTAAAAACGTCATTTGCGGTCAAGGACATGAATAGATGCCTCTTGGTGAGTTGTATAACTGGTAAAAAATTCAAATCGATTTATACAAAAACAAAGAAAATACAGGGGTGCTTCCATGTAAAGTGAAACACACTGTATAATAAAGTTTGGATGTACAAGATAGTACCTTAAGAGTGGGAAATAGGAAAAATTCTGCTAATCCATAAGAAAGGAGACAGTTCGAACTGTAAAGAATATTGGAAAGCCATCAGAATCACAGAGTGGATTTAGAAAAGGGTACAGCGTACAAGATCATATATTTACTATAAAACAAATAATAACCAGAGCAGTGAAATTTAATACAAAAGTGTTCTTCGCATTTATCAATCTAAACAAAGCAATTAAGACAGTTAAAAGAAATAGGGTGTGGGAAAGCTTGGCCAGTAGAAATGTAGATGGAGGATTGATAGAGGCGATTAAGAGCGTATACAGGAACAAAGTCAACTATGTAATTAGTAGAAACAACAAGTTAGAGAACTTCGTAACGAATGAAGGATTACGACAAGGGGGAGGATTGAGCCCAGTGCCATTCATAATACTTATGGACGACATTATTAAAGAATGTAACCAAAGAGTTAAGAAGTTAAGACTAGGATATAGAAATCTACAAGCAGTTGAGATAACAGAATGTGCATTTGCAGATGACGTGGCAGAAATGGCAACAAATTAAAGGGACCTACAAACAAACTTGCAAGTATGGAACGAAACTTTAAAAAACCATGACATGAAGTTAAATAAAGACAAGACGAAGGTGATGGCAATATCAAAAGAACCACGTATAGTAAAAATACAAATAGATGGAAAAGATATAGAGCAAGTGCACCACTTTGAATACAATAGAGGAATCGCGAAGACAAGAACTAGACATCATGAAGAGAGTAGAAAAAACCAATAAGGTATACTATGCAATAAAAGATAAATTTATTAACAAACAGAAAGTGACACAACAAACAAAGATGAATGTATCCAAAACTATATAGACCTATACTAACATGGTTCTAAGACGTGGGTTACATCAAAGTGGATGAAAAGTAAAATACAGGCAGCAGAGATGAGATAGTTGAGAAGGGTGAAAGGAATAACATTAAAAGACCGGATAAGAAATGACGTAGTGAGAGAAGAACTACGAATCGAATCAATACACCAATTTGTAGAGAAGAGACAACTTAGCTGGTGGGGCCACCTATAATGCATGGGAAATAACAAACAGGTGAAAAAAGTATGGAGAGCAAAAGTTGTAAAGAAAAGGGGTAGAGGAAGACCACAAAAAACATGAGACGATATAGTGGGGAAAATACTAACCAATAGAGGAAAATCGTGGCAAGAAGCAAGTGATGTAGCAAAAAATAAAAAAGTGTGGAGTAGGTTAGTGCACCAAAATTAAAATTATGTTAGGTGAAAGAGTGTTAAAATTTAAGTTGTGAGTATTATATAGTGGAACCAAAGAGCATTTGGTGGAACTGAACCTTATTTTAATATTTATTGCTTTGACTAATAAGTTTAGTTTCAAGAAAATCTGTATTTTTTTTAAATTAAATTAGATTGTTAAGGTTGTAAAAATGTAGAAAATTGTAACCCTACACCAGTTGGTACGTGGGTTTCGTGGTTATATATAACATGTGAGCAAACGAAAATGAAATCAAGCTTGACTTTGAAATATTTGTTGTATGAATAATGTGTTGGTGGCACTGTAAGTCTATGTCAAATTTGAGGTTAGCAGGTTAGATTTTGAGTCAGTTTTGACACAGACTGACACAAAACCTAACCTGCTGCATATTTGAGTTCGCTCGATGCTACAGCGCAGTCCGTGAATGCCGGACTCTGATTGGTCCGTGGTGCGCCGCGCAATGCTTGGTCAATGCCTCGTTTGCCTTTATGTAGGTAATTCTGTAGGCAATAAGTAAAATGATTGTTCAATAGATCTAATACCTGCTTTTGTTTACACCCGGACTAGCTCTAATACGTACCTACTGTCAACACCTAATTGCAACTTAAAATTGAGTAACATTCCAAAAATAATATGAACATAATACAATTGAAAACAAAATATAGGTTATAACAAAAATAAATTTTCATAGATCTCTTGAAGTACATCAACACAAACTGCAGCAGCTTTGCAAGAAAATAATATAAGGAGCGACTCCAACAGGTATTAAAAGACGACGAAATTCAAAATAACAAATAAGTATAACTACTTATTTATTGTTTCATACTTCGAATTTGACATACACTTACAGTGCCACCAACATATTATTCATACAACAAATATTTCAAAGCCAAGCTTGATTTCATTTTCACTTGCTCACATGTTATATTTTAAAGTAAATAGAGGACGGACAGGGATGATTTGCATATCATACTTTATTACACATTTACACAGATGCAGTATTACAAAACTTGAAAAAGAAATACGCAGGGATGGTAGTATTGAATGGTACCCTGGTACCAATATGGTTTCATCTGAAAAAATTGGAAGTTTGCACAGTTTGATTACTCATAAATCATAATTTAGTATTTTTGAAATCGATCACAACTGTCATGGCACACTTAAATTTAAGTTTGACATTTGAAATGCTGCATTATTGAATTCAGAAGATTATGTAGATTCATAAAATTTAATAATATACAGGGCATTCCATTTGAAAATCAAAAAGTAGTATCGCTTCCTCTGAAACTGGAAGTTGGGATTTCGAATATTGTAAGAAATACCTACCAGTCAGTTAAATTAGGCGAAGTTGCAGATGCTATACTCACGCAACGAATAAAAGAGTATGCAACCCAAATAACATATAGTAAAGCTGGCTGGATCAGTTTAATCACTAAAGAATTATAGATAGCTGTTCCTACAGTTAGACAATTTCAACTGACATTGAGATTATGACTTAAAAAGAAACTTTGACCAACTCAGAGCATGCCATTTGTGCTTATGTAATTAACAATACCGTAAGCAAAGAGCTCTTTGCCATAAGCCTAAAAAGAAGTAACAGCGAACTAAAACGAACGATCAAATCAAACACAAGTGCGCTGGTAAATGTCAAACTTCATAGAAAAGATTTTTTTTCCATAAATGCTGGTATCTCTAATCTTATATTAATTATTATTAAAATACTAATATAGGCAGCATTGTAATTGGTTATTTGGGTTGCATACCCACTTTGTTTGCTGCACAGAGTATAGTTCTTAATAATATTCAAAATAGAAATTAGACCTAGCAGTCTTACTTACGAGTTGTGCTCAAATATGAAAATTGATTACTTTCGTTCTTCTGTTATAAATCAATTATAGTTACTTATAAAAAAATATATGCATTATTCGGACACTTAAGAATTCAAATGTGATTTTGTTTTCATAATTTTCAAGATATTGATGCTAACTTTCTTGTTTTAAATACACATCAAGGATGGCTATGACACTACGCATTGTTTTTTGAGAATTTCAGAGCAAAACTTTAAAATTGTATTTTTTTAAATCAGGTTGGCGAGTTACGGGGAAAATCCCAGTGCACTAGTGAAATACACGGTCTGCGAGCCTCTGTCCACAGATCCACATTATGTGAACATCAAATTTAATATGATAGAAAAATGAAAATTATACTAAACGACTCGAACGATGTCACAACTGAACATTAGATATTCTAGAATTTTATGTTGTTAGAAATCATTATTTTATGGTTATTGCCTATCGGGCTGATACATAATCAACAATATTATTTTTGTGCATTGCCACAGGCTGGTTTGACCGTTGGGTGTGCCGTCTTAAAAAGATTTAAGAGATGCCACGGAGTGTATGTACCAAAATATGAAGTGTCAAATTGACCGTAAGCAAAAGATACCGAAAAGACGAGAATAATTCAAATTCCGTTCCTAATGTACAATAGAGGATTACTATAAACCCACTATGCAAGAAGTTAAACCAGTTGATTTTTTGCAGAGAAATGAGTTCAATATTAATTTATTTATGCCTCTACATTACAACATACTAATTTTTTAAAATTTCATCCTCAAAAACCAACTACTGATATAACATTTACAGTCTCAAAAGCTTATTATAGAATAGATAACGTGCAACAACGCCTCCACTAAAAGTAAAGTGCTGTTGCTGTAATCATTAAACCCTAAAGTTGTTTTTATGAAAATATATTGTTTATTATCTCTGCAGTAGTGGTAAGTATGTATCTAGTTTTTTATAAATTACCGTAAGAATGTCTTGATTACAAAATATAGATACACGACATTAGTTCTATAGTAGGGATGTCGGTGGGTACCCAGGTAATATTCAAGCCGGGTACCCGACTAATAAATTCTGTAATTTCCAGAGAGACCGCCTTTATCGGATGAAAACTTAAAAACAATAGGAATAGGCTCTAGAAAAACATAGCCATGCAGTAATAACAAGAATCACCCCATCCCATACCACATAATGCTTCTTGTTTTATATGATAAATCTGCTTAACTGAAATATTTAACCCGTCAATAGTATCATTAAATCGTGTCAGTATGGAATCAACTAGCATAAACATTCTTTGTGTGATGTTGATGCTGCTACAAATTTCGGATAAAAAGTCACGTACTTGAATTTGCTAGCACTTGAAAGTGTGAAAATATTTACAAATAACAGGCGACTTGCAGTTTGAATTGGTGAGTAGGTATTATTTCAATTTAGTTCAGTTTAAAACTTGCGGAGTAAAGGAAGAAATTGTAGCTACCTCAGATGTTCCGATGTACGCTAACATTTTTGTTATATATTCCGGGTACCCAAGAGTACCCGGATACTGTTTTTGGGTGGGTTTGATTTTAGACCGGGTACGACATCCCTATTCTATAGTGAGCAGGCCACTGTGATAAATTTTCTAGGCTGTAACCATGCTGCTTATTCGGCCCTGATTAAAATTATCATTATTTGTGAACTATGCATGCTGTAGTAATTAATATAATAAAATTAACTTCGTCGCTTCAGGTTTTTTTTTGTAAAAAAGCTAATAAATACTTATAATTACGTATTATATATTACAATCTACTGTGCCAAAACGGTTATTGAGGCATGAATAGAAGCTTTCATTTATTTTCAAATTCAACGATCAAGGTGTACTACTGCGAAAGACGTTTTTGGACATATATTTCAGTTATTTATAGAAATAAGTGTAGAAAACCTTGTGTATCACTGAAAAGTTAAAAGTATAAGTTCTTTTCAATGGTGGCATAAAACAAATGAAAACCTAAAAACAGCTTTTAATTCTTTAAAAAGTGTCCTAATAATTTCAAGATTATAATCGACTTATTAAGTACCAGAAAATAAAACTTGTTTTTTGGGCATAACTAAGATTGCTAGTAGGTTTTTTTTAAATATCCAGAATTACAATCTACAGCTTTACACTTATTTGACTGATCTCATATCTCTTACTGTTTTCCGAACTTACTGATATGAGTATATGCGGCAAAAACTAAATATAATTTCAAACAAATCGAATAGGTAAGTAGGATTCATCGTCATATCAAATTTAAAATGTCCCCATTACAGCCACTGATATTGAAGAAGTGGTGTGAGGGTCGCGTAATTACAGACATTTTATTTTATCTTAGCTATCTTATTTCTAGGAAGGACACATTTTATTTTAGGCATTTTATTTCTAGGACAATAATAAGCCGTATTTTATAGATGTATTTTATGTATGATATAAGTAACAATTATATCACGTAACGAAAGCTTTCGTTTGTTTTGCCAGATTGTAATTCGACTCCTTTTGCAGCTGTTGAGTGTGCCTCGGCGTGAGAATCAAAAATTTTTATATTAGAATTATGGCCAGGAGCTTAGGCGAATTTGAGGAACAAACAGCCCCAAACCGCCGACTAAATTAGTTTGGGGATTTATTAGTTTACGATTTCAGCTAAGGGAAACACGTGTCCAAGTGGTGGTGGAAAACAGCAACTTAAAACGCGACAGAAAAGGATTAAAACCGTCGTAGGTTTTGGAAGGAAAACTACCAATTTACATCGCGTCGCTATAGGAACGATATTTAGATTTCGTTATTATTGGCGGGACGCCCCGCGACATAGGATGGAGGAGTTCTTGTAAGTTCCATAAAGCACTCGGCATAGGACGGGAGAAGAGAGAAAAACAAAGTCTGGTGCATGTGGTAGTTCTAGGCGTAACACGAAGAACTGCTACAACAGCTGATCACTTATTTAACCCCTATTTCACTAGGTACAGCACAAACTGACATCGCGAGATCTATCTGTCCTCGTTAGTAAGTGAGCGTTGAGTACCAACTCTTTGTCTTTCTTATTTCACTAGATACAGCGCAAACTGACATCTCGAGGTTTCTCTGTCTTCGTTAGTAAGTGAGCGTTGAGTACCAACTCTTTGTCTTTCTTATTTAACTAGACACAGCGCAAATTGACATCGCGAGGTCTCTCTGTCTTCGTTAGTAAGTGAGCGCTGAGTACCAACTCTTTGTCTTTCTTATTTCACTAGATACAGCGCAAACCGACATTGCGAGATCTCTCTGTCCTCGTTAGTAAGTGAGCGTTGTGTACCAACTCTTTGTCTTTCTTATTTCACTAGGTACAGCGTAAACTGACATCGTGAGGTCTCTCTGTCCTCGTTAGTAAGTGAGCGCTGAGTGCCAACTTTTTGTCTTCTTTATATCACTAGGTACAGCGTAAACTGACATCGCGAGGTCTCTCTGTCCTCGTTAGTAAGTGAGCGCTGAGTACCAACTCTTTGTATTCCTTATTTCACTAGGTACAGCGCAAACTGACATCGCGAGGTCTCTCTGTCCTCGTTAGTAAGTGAGCGTTGTGAACCAACTCTTTGTCTTTCTTATTTCACTTGGTACAGCGCAAACTGACATCGCGAGACCTATCTGTCCTCGTTAGTAAGTGAGCGTTGAGTACCAACTCTTTGTCTTTCTTATTTCACTAGATACAGCGCAAACTGACATCTCGAGGTCTCTCTGTCTTCGTTAGTAAATGAGCGTTGAGTACCAACTCTTTGTCTTTCTTATTTAACTAGACACAGCGCAAATTGACATCGCGAGGTCTCTCTGTCTTCGTTAGTAAGTGAGCGCTGAGTACCAACTCTTTGTCTTTCTTATTTCACTAGGTACAGCGCAAACCGACATTGCGAGATCTCTCTGTCCTTGTTAGTAAGTGAGCGTTGTGAACCAACTCTTTGTCTTTCTTATTTCACTAGGTACAGCGCAAACTGACATCGCGAGATCTATCTGTCCTCGTTAGTAAGTGAGCGTTGAGTACCAACTCTTTGTTTTTCTTATTTCACTAGATACAGCGCAAATTGACATCGCGAGGTCTCTCTGTCTTCGTTAGTAAGTGAGCGCTGAGTACCAACTCTTTGTCTTTCTTATTTCACTAGGTACAGCGCAAACCGACATTACGAGATCTCTCTGTCCTTGTTAGTAAGTGAGCGTTGTGAACCAACTCTTTGTCTTTCTTATTTCACTAGGTACAGCGCAAACTGACATCTCGAGATCTCTCTGTCTTCGCTAGTAAGTGAGCGTTGAGTACCAACTCTTTGTCTTTCTTATTTAACTAGACACAGCGCAAATTGACATCGCGAGGTCTCTCTGTCTTCGTTAGTAAGTGAGCGCTGAGTACCAACTCTTTGTCTTTCTTATTTCACTAGGTACAGCGCAAACCGACATTGCGAGATCTCTCTGTCCTCGTTAGTAAGTGAGCGTTGTGTACCAACTCTTTGTCTTTCTTATTTCACTAGGTACAGCGTAAACTGACATCGCGAGGTCTCTCTGTCCTCGTTAGTAAGTGAACGCTGAGTACCAACTCTTTGTATTCCTTATTTCACTAGGTACAGCGTAAACTGACATCGCGAGGTCTCTCTGTCTTCGTTAGTAAGTGAGCGCTGAGTACCAACTCTTTGTCTTCCTTATTTCACTAGGTACAGCGTAAACTGACATCGTCAGGTTTCTCTGTCTTTGTTAGTAAGTGAGCGTTGAGTACCAACTGTTTGTCTTTCTTATTTCACTAGGTACAGCGCAAACTGACATCGCCAGGTCTCTCTGTTCTTGTTAGTAAGTGAGCGTTGAGTACCAACTCTTTGTCTTTCTTATTTCACTAGGTACAGCGTAAACTGACATCGCGAGATCTCTCTGTCCTCGTTAGTAAGTGAGCGATGAGTACCAACTCTTTGTCTTTCTTATTTCACTAGATACAGCGCAAACTGACATCTCGAGATCTCTCTGTCTTCGTTAGTAAGTGAGCGTTGAGTACCAACTCTTTGTCTTTCTTATTTAACTAGACACAGCGCAAATTGACATCGCGAGGTCTCTCTGTCTTCGTTAGTAAGTGAGCGTTGTGTACCAACTCTTTGTCTTTCTTATTTCACTAGGTACAGCGTAAACTGACATCGTGAGGTCTCTCTGTCCTCGTTAGTAAGTGAGCGCTGAGTACCAACTTTTTGTCTTCCTTATATCACTAGGTACAGCGTAAACTGACATCGCGAGGTCTCTCTGTCCTCGTTAGTAAGTGAGCGCTGAGTACCAACTCTTTGTATTCCTTATTTTACTAGGTACAGCGCAAACTGACATCGCGAGGTCTCTCTGTCCTCGTTAGTAAGTGAGTGTTGAGTACCAACTCTTTGTCTTTCTTATTTCACTAGGTACAGCGCAAACTGACATCGCGAGATCTATCTGTCCTCGTTAGTAAGTGAGTGTTGAGTACCAACTCTTTGTCTTTCTTATTTCACTAGATACAGCGTGAACAGAATTGCCTGAGAGGCTGATTCAGGATTCCGTTACTTTGCGCTGATTCTATCCGTCAAGCACGTAAACAAGACTGTGTTTACGTTTTAAACCAATGTAGTCAATGGTACTTGAACGGACGACAGTAAAACCAAACTAACCCCTGGAGCACAGCCTCATGCCCCATAAATATTATGGCTTAGAAGGGGTAGTGAATGAATCAAACATTAAATGCAGATTGTTTTATTATAAAAATAAACTTGTATTTATATAAAACGAAAATGCTTAACGAAGTAACAATATCAAAGTTCATAATAGTGTAGTGTAATAGAATGCGTTTAAAGGTCCGAAGACCGCAACTCAGCATGATAAGCTTTTATATTTCCGCATGGGTTTGCAGACTGAAGCGTTGAACTTGGCTTTGTAGGTCGCTTCTTAAGCGAAATGCCGAGTTGCATTTTTACTCAATGTTGGTGAAACAATATTCGTTTGTTAAGATTTCGTAACTGGGAACTGAATTTTGTCTGTTTTAATTCAAGATTAAAACAGATATAAATTAAGTATAAACTTGCGAAATTATGAAGTAAAACTGGAGGTTAAAACTGTTTGTTTATGAAATCAGAATTACATTTAGAACTTCTGACTGGTTTCGTAAATTTTGTTATTAAAATTTATGTGTGTTTAAACCAAGTTTAAACATATTGCCAATTTTAGGCTGAAGAAAAGAAAAAAGAAGAAACTATATCGTTTCTTCCACATTAAGAGGTTTTAAAGGATATTCTTCTACGGCTGACTGGCGTTGGTTGGATTGATGCTTCCTTCGGTTGATCCTTTTCCGAATGTAGTAGAAGGCTCCTATTAGAACGGCGGCTCCCAATATGCTGCCGGTGATCTCGCTGGATAGATAGGAATGATGGCGGATGGTTTTCCATGTCACGTCTTTTAGACGCTGTTGATTATTCCTCTGGATAGGTAGTAGCGACGTCGGATGGCTCTCCATTCTACTTCCTTCAGATGATGTTGCAGGTCTAACCGAGAGGGTTGTAAATCCTCGAAGTGGTTCGGTTGCTGCAACACTGGCTCCTTTGCTATTTCTGTAAAAGAGCTTTTGTGTTATTGTGTCGTTGAAGAGGTTACCAATTGGTTTGGAACATCCTGCCAACGTCCATCGGCTGCCTCTTCCTTTGGAGACGAACATTATATGAGTGCATACGATAATTAATATCACTCTTGCCGAGGTTAGCTGTTTTAGAGGATGCCGCATCGGTATTCCACATTGCGAGTCTTCGGTAACTTCCCTCGCAGACTTTAATAAGCCGTCTTCTTGATACCATCTTCTACGAGAGGCTAAGTGCTTAGCATTGTGTTTATTGTTTCCTGAACTTGTTGCTGTTAGTTCTTGAATCCACCTTCTATTAGGCGTAGAATATTTGGTTTCGGATTTTTTATTTTCTGAATTCCTGGCTGCTGCCATTTCTAGGTTCCACCCTACACCGGGTGCTAAGTATTTAGCGAACTCGGAGGTTTGCTCGCTTGCTGCATTTCTTGATGCCATTTCTTGATGCCACCCTCCACTAGGTGCTAAATGTTTAGAGAACTCGGAGGGTTGCTCGTGTACTGCAATTCTTGCCGCTGTGTCTTGTTGCCACCCTCCACTAGGTGCTAATTGTTTATTGAACTCGGAGGGTTTCTCGATTGCTGCAGTTCCTGCTGCAACTTCTTGACTCCATCCATCGCTAGGTGCGACGTGTTTGGTGTTTTCTTTTCCTGCATCCCCTGCCGACAAGTCTTGGTGCCGCTCTCCACCGGGTGTCAAGTTTTTAATGGAGTCGGAGGGTTTTCCATCTTCTGCAGTTATTGCTGTAACTTCTGGGCTGTATTCATTACCTGGAGCTGCTGTAGGAGTTTCAACGATTTGTTCGTGGCCTGCAATTTCCTTTCCTTTCTGTCCATCGACTTTGTGAATGGAAACTTCTTGAATGGGAACTTCGTGGATGCGGACTTCAAGAACGAGAATTTCGTGAGTGAGGACTTCGGAGGTTCCATGCACTTGGTGATTTTCTTGTGGATGAGAAGATGCTACCTTTTCACATTCGATGATAACAGGATGTTGAACTTCCGTATTCTTTATATTGGCAGCTGCGATTCCTCGTTCTTCCGCTGTAGGATCGGTTGTTAATATTTTCTTCACCTGCTGGATTGTTTGCTCGTCATTGGTAGGTGAACTTCGGAACTGACCACAGCTTTTGATGTAGTGACCTCCATGATTAAGAGTTTCGGAAGCTTCGATTTTCTGCGGTCTTTCCTGTACTGATTCTGTGAATTTCTTTTCACGTACCTGATATTTTGGGGAAAGTGTTCTTTGTGTGGGTACTTTTTCTGTGTCCCAGAATTTCTGCAACTGATATTCTTCTCCAATTTTGGCAACCATGGTGTTGACTTTAATGCTGTCGTTATGCTGTCTTCCAATGGTTCCAGATAATACCCAACCCAGTTTGGTATTTTGTCCCAAGATGCCATCCTTGGTTCTAGTGATTCCTTCTAGACTTATTTTAGAATATTCTTCGGCGCCTAGAATTATGTCTATGGGGCCAGGTTGGTTGAAGGTTGGATCGGCGATGAAAACATTGCTGCAGGAATTGATATTTATATTTGGGATGGGTGATGAAGGCATGGTTTTGGTAAGTTTAGGAAGTATTAGTAAATTGACAGGTAGGGAAAAGTTACTTGAAAATCTAGGTGTGATCAAACCTGGGATTTTCCATTTGGCAATTTTTGGCTCGCTGTTCCCGATTCCTGTGATTTCAGCTCGAACTTTGGTCCTGGGTAACGCCAATAATTCGGCTGATGCTTCCGTGATAAATGACCCCTGAGACCCGGGATCTATTAATACTCGTAATAGATGAGTCATCCCGGTTGCTGCCCTTACTTGAACCATTGCTGTGGCAAGTAGAACTTGGCTTTCCTGTGCGCCTAAATTGGCGGTGATGATGTTCGACTTCGGCTTCTTTTCTGGAGTGTTGGAAGTCTTCATAGCTGCTGCATGAGCTGACGTTCTCATCTTTTGGGCAGGGAGCGGTCTTGATGGTGGCTGCGCCTTATGAAGCAGTGTATGATGCGGGAAGCGACAGATCCTACAATTAAAATAGGCACGGCATGGTATATTTGAATCGTGCCGCAAGCATCGATAGCACAATCGATTGGTCTTTACTGCTTCTTGTTTTTCATGGATAGGTAGCCTCTGGAATTGATTACAGTTGTCGATGTAATGATCTCCATGGCACAGCTTGCAATTTAGGGATGCGGAAGCGTAATTCTTCTGTGGTCTTTCCTGCGTGGGCTTTCGAGCTCCATCTATGGATTCTAGGAATTGGAACCGCACTTGCAGGAAAGCCATTAAATTTTGGTGATCCTGAACTTCGTTTGGACATTGGAGCGACTGCAACTGTCCGTGCAGATGCCTAAATTTTTGATTGCCTCCACACATTCCTTGATGGAGTCGTGCAATCTTTTTAACCCTTGGGCTGACTCTTTGGAGAGGACCGGCAGATCGAATATGGTATCTAGTAATTTAGTTAAAATAAGGCGATTATTTTGATACCTTTGTTGCAGCAGATTCCAGGCGGTGTTGTAATTTGCTTGGGTAACAGCTAGATGCTGGATCAGTCGGCTTGGCTCTCCCTTAACATGCGTCTTTAAATATTGCATCTTAATGACATCGTCCATATTCTGGTTGTCATCTACTAATTTGGTGAACAGGTCCTTGAAAGTGGCCCATTCCTCATAATTTCCCTCGTATATGGGAATTTTGACTTGAGGAAGCGAGATGGCTGCTGCTTGCTCGTTCCTTGTCGGCGCTTGCAATAAAATAATTAAATTTCTATACCTGTCTTCCAACGTAGTATATTCAGGACTGAAGTGCATTTGTTCTGAAGCCATGTCGTTTGACATAACTTCTTCGTCCATCTCGACCACACGATCCCATTTTTCTCTTAATTCCCTTGTCGTGATGGCGGGCCTCCCTAATTCTTGTGTTAGTTCGGCGTCGTCCATCGCTTGCTTAAAATTCTGAATCCGAATCTGCAGTTTTCGGATACGAACCTTTTGCTCGGGGTTGGCCACCATTTCCTCTTGAGTTCTGCTTACGGAGGAGTTGGAAATTTCCGTTGATTTTGAACAGCTCTGCAAGTAACTTTTTGCTTCGCCGTATATGGCTTTAATTTGGTCGTAATGCCCTGTTTTAAAATAATTATGAGTTGGAATACTTAGCTGCCCCATTTCTGCATGATTTTTAGTTGCAGTGTTCCAAAGTTCGTCCAGCGTTTTGTTGCGACTGGCGATGTAGGCTTCATTTTTTCGGCTGGCAGGGTCCTTTTTGCTGTTGGATAATATTTGCTTTATCTTCTGCGCGAGCTCTTCTTGGGCAATAGCTAAGTTGTTAAATTCCTCCATGTTGTTGGCCATTTTCTGGGAACTGGGTGGTTGGCAGGTGTTGTCTTCTTCTCGGGATGTGTTTTTTCGTTAGTTGGAGACAGATCCGGCTCGAAGGACCATGAACAGAATTGCCTGAGAGGCTGATTCAGGATTCCGTTACTTTGCGCGTCAAGCACGTAAACAAGACTGTGTTTACGTTTTAAACCAATGTAGTCAATGGTACTTGAACGGACGACAGTAAAACCAAACTAACCCCTGGAGCACAGCCTCATGCCCCATAAATATTATGGCTTAGAAGGGGTAGTGAATGAATCAAACATTAAATGCAGATTGTTTTATTATAAAAATAAACTTGTATTTATATAAAACGAAAATGCTTAACGAAGTAAAGTTCATAATAGTGTAGTGTAATAGAATGCGTTTAAAGGTCCGAAGACCGCAACTCAGCATGATAAGCTTTTATATTTCCGCATGGGTTTGCAGACTGAAGCATTGAACTTGGCTTTGTAGGTCGCCTCTTAAGCGAAATGCCGAGTTGCATTTTTACTCAATGTTGGTGAAACAATATTCGTTTGTTAAGATTTCGTAACTGGGAACTGAATTTTGTCTGTTTTAATTCAAGATTAAAACAGATATAAATTAAGTATAAACTTGCGAAATTATGAAGTAAAACTGGAGGTTAAAACTGTTTGTTTATGAAATCAGAATTACATTTAGAACTTCTGACTGGTTTCGTAAATTTTGTTATTAAAATTTATGTGTGTTTAAACCAAGTTTAAACACAGCGCAAACTGACATCTCGAGATCTCTCTGTCTTCGTTAGTAAGTGAGCGTTGAGTACCAACTCTTTGTCTTTCTTATTTCACTAGGTACAGCGCAAACCGACATTGCGAGATCTCTCTGTCCTCGTTAGTAAGTGAGCGTTGTGTACCAACTCTTTGTCTTTCTGATTTCACTAGGTACAGCGTAAACTGACATCGCGAGGTCTCTCTGTCCTCGTTAGTAAGTGAGCGTTGAGTACCAACTCTTTGTCTTCCTTATTTCACTAGGTACAGCGTAAACTGACATCGCCAGGTCTCTCTGTCCTTGTTAGTAAGTGAGCGTTGAGTACCAACTGTTTGTCTTTCTTATTTCACTAGGTACAGCGCAAACTGACATCGCCAGGTCTCTCTGTCCTTGTTAGTAAGTGAGAGTTGAGTACCAACTCTTTGTCTTTCTTATTTCACTAGGTACAGCGCAAACTGACATCGCCAGGTCTCTCTGTCCTTGTTAGTAAGTGAGAGTTGAGTACCAACTCTTTGTCTTTCTTATTTCACTAGGTACAGCGTAAACTGACATCGCGAGGTCTTTCTATCCTCGTTAGTAAGTGAGCTCTGAGTGCCAACTCTTTGTCTTCCTTATTTCACTAGGTACAGCGTAAACTGACATCGCGAGATCTCTCTGTCCTCGTTAGTAAGTGAGCGTTGAGTACCAACTATTTGTCTTTCTTATTTCACTAGGTCAGTTTCTTATTTCACTAGGTCAGCGCAAACTGACATCGCGAGGTCTCTCTGTCCTCGTTAGTAAGTGAGCGTTGAGTACCAACTCTTTGTCTTTCTTATTTTCTTAGTTACAGTGTAGCCCGACATTGCAAGGTTTTTGTTCCCTCGTTAGTAGGAGCTTAGTGCCAATTCTTTGCCTTTCTATTATTTTACCTAACACCGCCAGGTCCGTAGTAACAAGACTCAGGCCGAAAGACAGCCCTCCTTGCCGCTAGGCGAGATAACAACGAACGTCCGGGTTAGGCTCCGAACAGCACAATAATTGTAAGAGTAATGTAGTGCTCTTACTTTGCTCCTAATAAAGAACAATCGAGTGTCATGATGTTGTTTTCTTTTGTGTAAGAACTGAATGTCTCCAGCCCCTATACGACCTGAGTAAAGTTAGCCTAAGTACGGCCGCTTAGGTGAAGCACCTGTAGCTACGTCAAATCAACCGCCGTAATCAGTAAAAATACACAACGTAGTCACATACACGAGCTAAAAGCAACCAGGGTGTGCACCGTTACAGTGACATGCATGACACTGTATACGAGGGCATTTTTTATGTAATCTACCTAGCCATGACAGAAAGCACTTGAGAGAACAAAAAAAAATTTTCTGCATAACTATATTCAACATGAATACACTTAATCCAACGTTTCACTAGTTACCTCATCCCTTAAAAAAAATTCTTGTGGAAGATCCTCAAAATAGGCATCAACAGCTGCATTCAGCTCTTCGTTGGTAAACCTTCTGCACCTAAGATTTTTTTGAGATTACTGAATAGAAAAAAGTCGGGGCTGAACAGTGGTTGATGCAGCTCCATAAATTCACATTACGGAATTACAGCCTGACTTTACGTGCTTGATGGACCCTGCAATTGTCATGCAGAATCAGATTATTTTCTGCCACGATGAAGGCCGTTTCAATTTCAACGCTTCTTTCAAGCTCTGAAACGTCTTTGCATATACCTCTCCATCGATTGTAGTGGCTATTCAATGAGCAGAATTCCTTCTTCAATCTCAAAAATGGTTGCCATCAGTTTTCCAGCCGACGACTGTGTTTTGTTTTTTTGGGGGCGACAAACCTTTGTTGATCCACTTCATAAATTCTTGTGTGGTAGGAGGATGCAGTAATATACCCAAGTTTCATTCCCAGTAACAATTCGTGAAAAAAGGTCTGATCAGACTGAAACGATCAAGTTTTCCTGGGAAATTTCTTTCCTGACAAGTTTTTGCTCTGGTGTAAACACTTGGAATAGAATCCAACATGCAGACACTTTCTTCATGCACGAATTATCGTGCAAAACTTTCCAAACAGTTGCTACAAATACCTCAACTTCCCTGGTAAAGAAAGACCACTTACAACACTTTGATGCTCTAATTTATTTTCACTCATTTTTCTTCAAAAAAGATTGTGAGAACCCTTCAAATACAATATATCCTATATATATTTGCAATCAAAATGTCACAGTTTTTCAATAAACTGGCAATTGTCATTTTGACAGTTCATTTTCATGGCTAGGTAGATTACATAAAAATACACCCTCGTAAGAATTTCAATGTTAAATCTTTAATGCTTAAGCCTTTCGCTGAGGGAACCGTAAAATATGCAAAAAAGGTGGTATCTGTATATCGAGAACCAGAAAATCACGCGAGGTTGGAAGCATGCGTAAATGCGGGGATCAGATGCATTCGTCTTGAAATATATTACTACATACATACATACATACATCCTTGAAGCTATAGCCCCTTGTGGGCCATGGCCTGCTCCACCACCTTTCTTTACTCTTTTCTCTTTCTTGTTTTAGTCCACCCAAATATTCGTCTTAGAAGTTTCCTTTCGAAGCACCCGATATCATTTATTTCTTTCGTAATCATTGACCATGCTTCTGATTGAATATATTACTAATAGGTCCAAATCTGCGATTTCACACGCCCAGAAAGTTGGTGGGACTGGTAAATTACAAATTACTGAGAAGGTAAGAGATGCTGTTTTGAACGTTGCTAGGTGTGCATTTTTAGTGTGCAGAGCACTTTTGTAAGAGAGGGTTTAGCAAGTTGCAGTTATGACACGACGAAAATATGTGATGGAAGACGTGTTATTCGATCTTTTGATGAACAGCGATAAGGGGGACGATATGGATGTTTCAGAAAGCTGGGAGAACGTAAATAAATCTGATTTTGGGGAAAATGGTAATTCGCAAGCAAATGAAGTGCAAACCATTCAGGTTAATATGGCTGAAGATGAATCTCGGAACGTTCGAGTTCTCCATCTTGTAAAACAAAAAAAAAAACGATGCAGAATAAAAACTTCTCCCAGTGGCAAAAGAAACACTAAGAGCCGAAAATGCAACAATTCAACAATAAAAATTCTGGATACAAGATTGAATTAGCAGCCGATCCTACGACCTTAGAAATTTTTGAAAAATTTTTCTGTGGACATCATGCAACAAATAGTTGACCAAACCAATAGGTTTTTTTGATTACACTGTGTCTCAAAATCATGTCGAAGTAAATTCCACAGTAAAAATTGGAAACCAGTTAATGTTAATGAGATGTACGTCTTCTTGGCGGTAAGGCTCCTAACACCCCAAGTTAAAAAACAGCGAGTTACAGAGTACTGGTGAAGAGACAGTCTGATTGAGACTCCGACATTTGGTCAAATTACTCGTCTGTTAAGAGATAGATATATTATGATCATAAAACGTCTATACTTTGCGGACAATGAAAACGTGAATAAAGACGATAAAATAGGAATTATTATCGGCCATCTGCGGATCTCGTTGCTTTTCAAAAGTAGAATTTCGTTTAGGCAGTACAATCCCTCAAAATGACATCATTTTGGGATTAAATTGTTTGTTATTGTGAATTGTGAAATTGGCTACATTTTGAACCTTTTTATGTATACGGGTGAGACCACAAAAATAAAGAAATTTAGTAACGATATGGGTAAGTCTGGAAATATAGTCACGTCGCTAATGAACTCTTTCCTAAATAAAGGGCACAATCTTTACACTGACAACTGGTACACTAGCTCTTTATTATAAAAGTCTCTGCACGAAAAAGGTAAACTGCTGTGGTACTGTGAAGTCCAATAGAAAATATGTGCCTCCTTTGGAGGAAAAATTAGAACGAGGAGCAATACAATATTTTTCTATGGATAGACTACTTGCATTGAAACGGCAAGATAAAAGAGAAGTGAAAATGCTAACATCGATTCACAATAATGAAATGAAAAGCTACATTGAAGAATGGCGATGAAAAAGAAACACCGAAATGCATAATAGATTACAATCCAAAAATGGGGGGCATCGATAAATGTGATATGCTTTTGAGCAGTACCGAATCAGTTCAAAAAAGCATCATATGGTGTAAAAAAGTGTTTTGTCATATTTTGAACATTACAGCTCTGAATTCCCATGTAATTTACAAAGCAACACCCGGAAAAAGTATGCCTCTACTGCATTTCCAAAGACAACTTGTAAAAGCATTAATTGGAAAATATGAAAAGATAAAGCTACAAGCTTCTACAAGTAGAAGACGACACTTTCCTTTTATGCTGCCTCTTGAAGAAGCGAAAAAACTAACTCAAAAAGATTCGTTGTTTGCGCTAAACATAAAATACAACGGGAAACTAGATATACTGTTATGAATGATTGCAGAGGCTCCACGTTGCGGTGCCTGCTTGTTATGAATGCCGGCTTGTTTTATATTATAAAGGTTCTTTTAAATTAGAAATTTAATAATAGGGCAAATCACCACACAATTCTCAGATCCTTTTTTAACTGTGGTGACTTTGCCTGTCCGTAACTTAGGCTAATTAAAAATAAAATGCATTTATTACTTTTCAAAATAAACGATTAAATGCCCCTTTTTATATTTTATTGAACTGCAATACTATCTAGGCTAGCTTTCGGCAAAACACAAAACTTCTCTCAGGTGAGTTCAGAATTTGACTATATTCAAAAATGTATTCTCAATTTTAGACTATTTGTCCCAAAGTAGCGCATATGCGCGGTTCTAGTAGGTAATATTTACAATTTGTCAGATAAAAACAGAAAATTGTTTGTGCGTACAGCGTGTATTTTGATATTTAATAAATGAAATTAACATGAAACCGTCAGGTAAATTGATTTAATTATCGCGCTTGGTAACACCCCCACGAATTTGTTTATAGGTGTGACATAGATAGACGCCAACAATCAATTGTTTCTGGTGGCTTGGAAATTCTTGCACATTCGCAGATTCTGATGACACTATGCAAATTATGAAAATTGGGGCGATGCTGGACTCTTGGAAATGCGATATGCTTTTTCTGCAGGCTTTATCCTCGGAGTTCAACAACTTTCTCAAACCCTCAACACTCAATTATAGCTAGATATTACGTTGAAAGTTTTGCCCGAACTTGGACCAACGAAGGTGCAGGTGACGCCGTTGGAGTTTTGCTGTTGGAGCCGCTCCCTTGGTTGCAAGTGCTGGTTCAGGATGCTCTTGCAGACCCCCTTTACGTGATGGACTGCAGACCTCTGGGTTCCGCAGCTTAGATGAACTGTAGTCGAAGATCGGAAACTTCAGGTGCTCGGCTGCCGATGTCCACTCGAAGACCAATGGAAAATTTTGCGGAACTTCCCACTAACGATACCACAAGTGCACGGTGATGAATATAAAATAACTGGAAAGTTTTTATACGGATATAATACTTTTTATTGATATAAAATATTAATTTAGTGGAGCACAATTTTGAGCCAAACTTCGTTATTTTTTTTTAATTGTTCCTTCTTTATTATTCAACAAAAAGGCATCACGTTGCTAGGATACCGTGATCTGCTTATGTTAAGTGGAAATTAATTTTGATGACAAATACACATAAACGGAGTAAAGTTTGATAACATGATTCTTAATATTAACATTTTCTTAAATCTAAAAGTTGTCTTTATTGCTTATAGCTAAAATTGTTCTTTCTCGTTACACACACATGTTTTATAATCACTGCTCTGCTTTTGCACTTTGTTTTTATTCATGCACTGGTATTCGAGTTCACCATTTTTTACACGTCACTTGCTTTTCTTCTCTTCCGTTGCCTACTTCTGGATTGCTCTTTGCAATTTCTAATTTTATCCTTATCTTGCTTTCATCTACCTTTCAGATTGCTTGCCTTCTCACTGACCTTCCTTTTATTAATAACTACGATCATTCAGTTGGCACATAACAAACCTTTTCTGTCAAATAATTTCGGTTGGTCTGGCTTTAAACATGCATAAATCTATCATTTTAATTATATTACTTTACTCAAACTTCAAATTCAAACCTTCTGAAATATGCTTTGCTTATACGTGCCTCTAACCGTCTAATTACTGTTACTTGCATCTCATTACCAATGCATTTAATACTTTATTACTGTTTAAATTGCAATTATATAAAATATCTTAACTCTGTGCTTTATTGACTTGGTTAAATATCTCGCAATGCAAACAGATCCAAATCGTGAGCTTAAAACCACTTCAATACGTGTCAACATTGCAATGTATCATCTATATATATAAAACTGAAAGTCCTGACTCACTCACTGGACGGGAAGAGAAGGGACGGGACGGGAACGGACGAGACGGGATGGGATGGAAGAGGAGGGGACGGGACGGGACTGGGCGAAAAGAGAAGGGAAGGGAAGGGAGGGAATGGGATGGAAGGGGAGGGGCGGGACGGGACGGGATGGGACAGTACGGAGACGGGGACGGAGAAAGGGACGGGGACGGGGATATGATGGGATGGGATGGGATGACAGAAAATGATTAGTCATTATTTAATACACAAATAACAAACCTTGCGCGAACGAAGTCGCGGGTAACAGCTAGTTATGTATAATTGGTTGTTTTGAAATATATCACACTATTGTACTGATTTGAGATTTTAGTTGTTAATAACCATGATGTATTATCGAGTTTATAAAATATTTTGTTGATTTTCAGATTTACTACTTTATTCTATATAAACTGTATATATGTTTGTACGTTTATAATAAAAGATCGGTACTTTAATATTTACACGTAAAATTTTGAATAAGGCAAAAGCACTCTAATAAGGAAAACGTATAAGTACATCAGCATAAGCAATATGTTCAATACTGGAACCGTATGCCTACGCAGGATCTACCGCAGCTGCACTGGGTAAGCACCATTGCGAAACTAGAGCCGCTATGAAAGGATTAACTATTTTAGAGTAGAAGTGTATATATAAAACTATTTTGTAAAGAAAAATACTGCATCCATTAGGGTGACCAGATTTGAGTTTAGGTAAATCCTGAGTAGAAAAAAGGCTTTCTTCAATGAGAAGTACAGGGTGTAGATAGTTTTTTTATTCGATAAAAACTCTTTCGACATCAACGTACAATTACTTCTACCGGGTGATTATAAATGCTTTTCCATCAAGTTGCCTTTGAAATAGTTGTTGTATGAATAATATGTTGGTACAACTGTAAGTCTATTTAAAATTCGAGGTTAGCACGTTAGGTTTTGCGTGAGTTTTGACACAGACTGACGGACAACCTAACCTGCTAACCTCAAATTTGACATAGACTTGTCAGTTTTATTTATGAAAGGAATGCAATGTTGACATTTTTAACATTTCCTTTCGACTTTAAATCAATGCACAGTAGGGCTAACTGGAAGGAAATTTTCTGTTTAACAGGAATTTTTGAAATAAGTAGGAAAAAGGGAAAATTAAAGGAAAAAGCGGGAAATTTTGTTACAATATAAAATCAACGGACGCTTCCTACAATAATAAACACAATCGTCTTTTTTTCCAGTAAAACCCGAAACAATAAGGTTGACCATAAAAATAAGACAACCCAAACATACCACAAAACAATTCTCACATATTAAGCTAAATTTCATTTATGTTACTGTTTATTGTTGAAAAAATTGACACGAAGAGGGCAAATTTCAAATCTTCCAGAAGGTCGCATTCCTTCACGTCCCTACTTCCTACGCATGATTGTAACGATATGTTGACTGTTTTTATTTTGGTAATCAATAAATAATGAAATTTAATAACCTAGGTCAGGGCTTTCCAACTTCAAGTGGCCGAAGGGCGGCTGTAAAAAAATTAAAGGTTATAAGAGCCGCATCATAAAATGTGTCGTATGCGACTTTGTGAGTAATTTGTAATAAACATAAAACGTGTCAGTGTCAGTCGAGTTTCGCCTCTGACGTGGTTTACACGTTGAGTTACCGTACTCTTCTATCCGACCCCTTGCAAAGAGTTTCGGTTCTGGCGTGGTTAATGAGTTACCGTGCTCTTTTGCTTATTTCTCCTGATGAAGCCCCTTACGAAAGTGGGCGAAACGTTGAGTTCTTCGACCTCAATAATGACACGGTCCAATCCCAGAAGTCGTTTTTTACTTACTTAAACGTGTATATTTGGATAGTATTTTTTATTTATTGAAGAAGCTTAGGTTGAAACAATAAGAAAGCCGACCTGCGATTAATTAATAAAATAAGCAATGGTAGTAAAAATCGCAGATCAACCCCCCTACCATTTATACACCACGGCAGCTCTGAAAAACTGTTTCTTAACTCACCGCGATGGCCGAACTAGCTCAAATATCGGCGGCCTTAGATCGTAGGTTCAGATCATCAGCTATGTACCCTGGAATGTCTTCAAAAAAGGAAAGGAAAATGGAAATGGGCGCCAGAAATCAAAAGATTTCAAATAACAAGAAGAAAAATAAATTGCAAGTGACTAGCGTTTAATTAATCAACAATAAGAAGTTTTGAAATGTCAATAATCAATAATCAGAACAATTAAAATGTAAATAATGTAATGACAAAATTGTGTATCTTAACTGAAGGTTTCGACACGCATAAAATTAAGAACCCCTTTCGGGTTATTTTAAAAACTTTACAAAAAACACTCGTGGGATAAGCTTATCACAGTCATCTAATAAAACCTTCTGTTAGGCTATTGAAAATAAATAGCGTGACTGTACCTTTTACAGAGGGTCGAAATACACATCAAAATAGCAACTTTAAAAACTGAGCATAAAACTTTAAATATTAAAATAACAGGATGTATGAAATTGAACATTACATGTTAATAATGGCAAAACGTATGAATTTAAATTTTAAATATTGACGGGTTTAAAATACACAGATGTAAATTTCTGGTATTGAAAATAAGTCGAAGTAATATAAATCTCGGAGTAGCACTAACTAACCTCGAAACGTAAGCTGGACGTGAGCGGCACTAATCATTGTTGAAGTCGCCGGGGAAGCGCCGAAAATTGCTGCAATAGCATCTTCAAACGGCAGCAAATACGCCGGACCCAGCAGGTGTCGAAAATGCGATAAGACTTGGCCTCCGAGATAAACTCGTTGTTGAAACGGATAATTAAGATTAAGAGCTAAGAAAGATATAATTAGTATGGAGATAATAAAACAGAAAAAGCGCAATCGTACCTGATTACAATCAGCCCTTAGAAAATACACTGCTCGTTGAAATTGGTTGAGCGCACGTAATTCGACATAATTAAAAACAAGGCTTAGCCTCGCCGGTATCGGCGGGCTCAAGCGAAGACAGCAAAATGCCCGGACGAAAAATTTCGTGCCCGAAAGAAAGCTTGCACTCTGATAAGAGATAGCGCAGGTCAGAAAGGGCATCGCGCAAACGAAAGGAACTCGATGCAGGTACAAAATGCGTTGGTTTGGAAAATTTACGAATTCGAAATGCCAAAGGAATTATAATTTAACTAAAAATATACAGGTTAAGCCTGAAATAATTGGATAAATGGCGAAACAATAAGGCTAAGCCAAAAAATTGTTTCACTCCCCACGGCCAAGAGAAATAAAAAAGGTTTAAACTAGGAAAACGTTAAAAAAATGTAGGAAACCAAAGAATTCGAGAATGAGATCGATGATGCCAACACACAAAGCGAAACGCTATCGAAAAAATCCTCTTTCGAGAAGATAAGCCAAGGGAAACAACCCTTATAAATCGGCTTAAGAATAACAGGGGCACCACATAGGACACCGCCAAAAAAAAATAGACGTTCTGTCTAAACCGGACAGAAGCCAAAAAAACTGCTAAACACAGCAAAAACCGACTGCATCACATAGGACACAATCCACCTTACTACAAACATCCGAAAATACAAACATCCGAAAAACTCGAACCACATCATCATCACTCACTCCAAATCTAAGATAACCCAATATCAAAAAAAGTATGAAAGGGAAAAAATATCTTGAAAAAAATGAAACACAGTAAGTACTGCGACAAAAAGATTCGGGTGAAAACCCAGGAAAACACCCTAAAAACCATATTCCCGCCCCGAATTTAGGTAGAGACCCCAGAAGCCGGAAGGAACGACCGCACAACCACCAAACCTCGCTCGGGCATTCAGCCAGTCGTCGCAGCTAGATGGAAAAGGCGCGCCGATGACGGACTGAATGTGGCTCCCTCACTGAGTCGGATGGCAACACAATCGCTCGCCCCAACCCCCAGAAATCTCCACAAGGCCGAAAAAACCAACCCAAATAACAATAAAATAAAAAAACCCAAACAAGTATAAACTCGTCTCGAAAAAAAATCACATAAAAAACAACATAGCTAACAAGCCATGAACAACGATCTGAAAATAAAATCGGTTAAAGTCTTAAGCGAACACAAGCACGGATGGGGAGAGCACTCTTAAAAAATATCCCAAAATATGGAGAGAAACGACCCCAACTGCTAGCGTTGCTTAGAGAGAGAACAAGATGACGTTGCTCCTCAATGGTGACCTTCCCTGCATGCCCAACCTACCACCCTATACGTTACAAAAGGGAAGAACTAGATGATGACGTTCCCAAACAGTGACCTTCCCTGCATGCCCAACCTACCACCCTAAACGTTACAAAAAGCACAAAAAAAAAAGTTTTTAAAAGAGACACTGTAGGTGTTTCCACGGTCACAATATCCTATAATACCATAGTCCAAATTCAAATAAGCGAAGCGCTTTTGAAAAAATCCTCAAATGAGACGGAAGTAATGGCAAGTAAAAAGGAAAGTGAAAAGCACTAGAATGCAAGATCCATAGGGAACATACCCTACAGCAACTTTTAAAAACAGAAGAGAAAACGGGACATAAGGAAAAGAGAAAAGGAAAGAAGAGGAAAATGAACCAAAAAACCAGAGTTCGGAAAAACTCACGCTGCCACACCCACTCATCCAAGCTTCGACTGGCTAGGTCTACTATTCCATGCCTTGACCCGGGTTTACGGAGACATGGACACGCTTAAAGACGAGGAAACACAAGAAAGCAAACCGCCTTCAATCGCAAAGAAAAAAATCCGCACCCAAAATATGTGCGTAAAAAAGACGCAAAAAATTGCAAAAATAAAACGAGCAACAAGATGCAATTGCGCATCCAAAACTGGCTCAAATCCTCTGTCACGTCTGACAGAAGACAAACCTGCACCCCATCGGACACAGGAAGGACTGCCTCACATCGGACGCAGCCAACAAAAACCCCGCATTCAAAATCGCATCCAAAAGGAAATGCATAAACGCATTCAAAAAAGAAATGCATAAACGCATTCAAAAAAGAAAAGCCAGAGAAAGAACGACCCGGAAACAACCCGTCGAGACCCTGAGTAAATACAAGTACGGCAAGGCAATTACTTAAAAATTCCCAAAGATGGAGTAAACAACACCAAACCGCACAAGTAATTCACGCAGGCCCTCGACCCACCGATAAGCAACCAAAGGAAGGATAAGGAAAAACCAAACATACTACACTACCAAAGCACACACGCAACCAATCAAAGAAACCATTCAGAACCCTCACTCATCAAAGCATACCCTTTCAACAAAGTCCATCACACTACCTATAAACATACCGCTAAACCAATCATTCGTCAAGAAAGATGAGGGAAGAAAAGTCAATAAGCAACCGACGAAAGGATAAGTAAAGAAAGGAAAAGAAAAGAAAGTCAAATATAAATACGTGCACTGCAACAAGATGAAAATTACAAAAGTGAATAGAAAAATGAATACAAAATTAAATATTGATAAATAAAGACATCCAGGTAAACACAGCTGATGTAACTACCAAAATCGAGCCCCATAGCGTTGGTCGCGCCAGTGAAACAATAAGAAAGCCGACCTGCGATTAATTAATAAAATAAGCAATGGTAGTAAAAATCGCAGATCAACCCCCCTACCATTTATACACCACGGCAGCTCTGAAAAACTGTTTCTTAACTCACCGCGATGGCCGAACTAGCTCAAATATCGGCGGCCTTAGATCGTAGGTTCAGATCATCAGCTATGTACCCTGGAATGTCTTCAAAAAAGGAAAGGAAAATGGAAATGGGCGCCAGAAATCAAAAGATTTCAAATAACAAGAAGAAAAATAAATTGCAAGTGACTAGCGTTTAATTAATCAACAATAAGAAGTTTTGAAATGTCAATAATCAATAATCAGAACAATTAAAATGTAAATAATGTAATGACAAAATTGTGTATCTTAACTGAAGGTTTCGACACGCATAAAATTAAGAACCCCTTTCGGGTTATTTTAAAAACTTTACAAAAAACACTCGTGGGATAAGCTTATCACAGTCATCTAATAAAACCTTCTGTTAGGCTATTGAAAATAAATAGCGTGACTGTACCTTTTACAGAGGGTCGAAATACACATCAAAATAGCAACTTTAAAAACTGAGCATAAAACTTTAAATATTAAAATAACAGGATGTGTGAAATTGAACATTACATGTTAATAATGGCAAAACGTATGAATTTAAATTTTAAATATTGACGGGTTTAAAATACACAGATGTAAATTTCTGGTATTGAAAATAAGTCGAAGTAATATAAATCTCGGAGTAGCACTAACTAACCTCGAAACGTAAGCTGGACGTGAGCGGCAATAATCATTGTTGAAGTCGCCGGGGAAGCGCCGAAAATTGCTGCAATAGCATCTTCAAACGGCAGCAAATACGCCGGACCCAGCAGGTGTCGAAAATGCTATAAGACTTGGCCTCCGAGATAAACTCGTTGTTGAAACGGATAATTAAGATTAAGAGCTAAGAAAGATATAATTAGTATGGAGATAATAAAACAGAAAAAGCGCAATCGTACCTGATTACAATCAGCCCTTAGAAAATACACTGCTCGTTGAAATTGGTTGAGCGCACGTAATTCGACATAATTAAAAACAAGGCTTAGCCTCGCCGGTATCGGCGGGCTCAAGCGAAGACAGCAAAATGCCCGGACGAAAAATTTCGTGCCCGAAAGAAAGCTTGCACTCTGATAAGAGATAGCGCAGGTCAGAAAGGGCATCGCGCAAACGAAAGGAACTCGATGCAGGTACAAAATGCGTTGGTTTGGAAAATTTACGAATTCGAAATGCCAAAGGAATTATAATTTAACTAAAAATATACAGGTTAAGCCTGAAATAATTGGATAAATGGCGAAACAATAAGGCTAAGCCAAAAAATTGTTTCAAGGTTACATTACAATAAGCATTGAAACATAAAAGAAATATACAGGGTGTTTCCTTAGGTAACCGACAAACTTACACCATGTGTTCTAGAGGTGATTCTAAACAAAAAAAGATCATATGCACTTTAGGTTAATTCCTTTCCGTTGTTGAGATACCGACAAAAGAAAAAATGTGCATCAATTAATGTATACGAGGGATGCCCTGTTAATAGTTAGTAGCAGGCCATGAAAGCTCAATTGGCTAGAAACAATTGCAACAATTGAATGTCGCATTAGTTGACATTCGTTACCCACAATTGTCAAACGTTCCGATTTCCTTGTGAAACGTAGTTAATTTTGTAAGTTAAGCAGTTGTGCATTTTTAATTCAGTTAAAATGAGCAATCCGCGAACTGCCTTTAGAGGTATGATTTTCTATGACTATAAAAGACAGTTAGGATACCAGCAAAGCCATGAAAATTTGATAGCAGCTTTTGACGATGCTGCCCCTTCATTATCCGCTGTTAGTTATTGGTTCCGCGAATTTCGACCAGGGCGAGAGCTGCTAGAAGACGAAGCAAGACCTGGAAGACCTGCAGAAGCTGCCTGTTCAGAAAATGTTGATCGTGTGGCAAGCTTGATTCAGTCCAATCGAAATATTACTTATAGGTAGATTCAGGAGGAAGTGAAGATTGGACCCTCGGCGATGAATACCATTTTGCATACACATCTTGGGGTAAGAAAGCTAGCAAGCCGTTGGATACCGCATTTGCTCTCAGAAAGTCAAAAATAGGATCGAGTAGACTGGTGTAAATTTATGTTGGAAAAATTTGACGGAGGAGCTTCCAAGCAAGTGGCATACATTGTAACAGGTGACAAATCTTAGGTATACAGTTACGACCCTGAAACTAAACAGCAGTCTAGTGTTTGGGTATTCGAAGATGAACTCTTACCCACAAAAGTAATTCGTGGCAGAAGCGTCAATAAGAAAATGATTGCTGTTTTTTCCGTCGAAGTGGTCCTGTTGCTGTTATTCCACTTGAAGATCGCAGAACTGTTAATTCTGAATGGTACTGTGTTTACGTAACATCTTAGTCCATCATGACATAGGTGAATAGCAGGGGTGTAGTCGAGGGGGAACGCGGGGGAACGGCGTTCCCCCACTGGTTTTTTGTTAAGTTAAAAAAAATAAAGAACGAATTTATGGCATTTACTTATTAGCACAAAAAATTTGATAAGTATTCGTTTCAGTGTCATTTAAATATAGGCTAGTAGTCCGGCAGCGGAACCGTGTTATTTCCCTGAAGTGAAAATTTTCGTATTAAGCTTTTTTTAACGGATTCTCGTAGATTTGTATGTCTATTTACCATATCCGACTGATGACAAGCTGGCATCTTTGAGAAACTTGAGATACACAAGGCGTTTCAAAACAATAAGATGGTGGAATGTTTATGGCTTTAAGCTTGAATACTACTTTATTATTGTATGGTTAATTGTGCGTTAACTTATTGAATTTATTGATTTTACAAGTTTCAGCCATATACAGGGTGTTTAAAAAATATGTGTTATAAAGTTTTAATAATATAATGAATCTCTGATAAGAGAATATTTTGTGTTCCAGTTCAAAATTCAGCTAAAAATAACAACGTACGTGTTTAAAAACGAAGCTACATGACAGGTACAGAGTGTCCCAAAATATTTTGGCTGAAACAACAAACACACAGAAAAGTTGGAGAAGGTTTCTTAGGTAGAAACCAAGCATAAATATTCCTGTATCATGGTAATACGATCTCTAATAGCGATTTCTTTTTCAGATTCGAGTATAGTGTAACGTCTAGTTAAATATGAGTGAAAACAAGTGTTTTTTAAACTTTAAATTTGCTTGTGAAAAAAAAGTTAAAAAGTTTCCGTTGCTGCGATAAAGAAAGAATTTGGAATTCGATAGATATAAACATAATATAAGCTACTCGGATCGCGGAGGACATAAACTTACTCGAGGTAATTTAATGAAAACCCTCAAGAAACATTTTGATCAACTGATAGTACTTTCTGTCCCAGGATATGCAAATATAATAACATTCCCTTACAAAGTCGCTGCTACCTTAAGAATAAGTCGTGTTGAGGATGACGCTGATGATATTGAGACTGCAATTGGCAAAATAACAAAAGAAATAACAGGCGAAGTTGCTGATGTAAAGAGGAATAAAGGGAAATATAAATTACATGTAAAATACGAAACAGTGTTAGCGGATTACAGTAAAACTCTATTAAAATTTTGCGAATCGCTATCACCTAAATTGGACAAAACTCCACCGGCACTTTTAATTGGGAGTATCGTCTCATCGACTTTATATAATACATTTACAAATCTTCAAATAGATGTAGGCGTTAAGTTTAGATGTTCAAAAGAAC
This sequence comes from Agriotes lineatus, assembly GCA_940337035.1. NCBI lineage: Eukaryota > Metazoa > Arthropoda > Insecta > Coleoptera > Elateridae > Agriotes > Agriotes lineatus. Next base: position 66,649,803 of record OW679202.1, read on the forward strand.
TAGTGAATATTTTGAACCAATTTAAAATATCATGCACGTATGATGAGCTGTTAAGGTTCAAAAAGACTGCCGCTTTTTAGATGGTTGGAAATTTAAATTTAACTGGAATTACTAAAGGAAATGATGCTACACTAACCCAGGTTATTGTTCAAAATTTTGACACCAGAAATCTCATCGCAAAGTGGCAAAACCAGTACTCATTCGCTAGCTGTCCTTGCCGCTCAAACTACGTAAGCAGCATATACTTTTGGAACACCCTGTATTGAAAATGTTTTGTTTTTATTTTATATAAACCTTATTATGAGAAGCAAACCATTTATAACAAACTTGTTTATTTAAGTAAAATTTACAAATAATTTAAAAAGAGTGATATTTTACCTACTTACTTATCGGACACCCCGTATCTGGAGTTGCTCACGGATGACGCTTTGTCATCACTTGGATATCAAAACGAGAAGACCCTTAGACCCCAAATCGGTTTTGAAAGAAACTTAATACGAAATTGTTGGGTTTTACCCCGTGGCTGCCGGACTATAGTGGTATACGTTATTATTTAGAAATATCACGTCAAACATGACTTGCTACTTGCTATGAATATGCAAAGTATTAAAAACAGTTTGCATTAGAAAGTTGTAGGCTTGATATTTTTATATTAAAGCTACGAAACTGGCAACATCGTAATACCAAAAAAATTGCACCAGAAAACATCAAAATGCATACCTATTTTTGCACCTATACTTTTAAAAATTTCCGGAAGAGGACCCCCGGCCCCCCCTTTTTCTGAGGGATATTTCATACCTCTCAGAAGTCTAGCGTTCCCCCACTGGCAGATTTGCCACTACATCACTGGTGAATAGACGATATTACCACATTAGTTCGTTCCGTTTTAGTTAGTTTCTGCTTCCTATGGTACCTATTTGTTAGAATTTATGAATGTTAAGTAGGCAAATAAACAGGATGCCCGTTTTTCGAGCTTAAGTATCGAAATGTCGGTTATCTTAAGAAATACAAAGTCGGTTAAATTGGGGCAAGGTGGTGTATTTTTGTGCTGATTAATAATATAAAAATAAACTTGACCTGTAATTTTTAATTTTCAAAATATCGCAAAAACCTTAAATTTGCAATGCTGGTTTTATATTTTTTTTATTCAAAAACCAATCAACTTGGCCATTTTTAACCAAAACAGTATTCAGGAATTGTTTAAGAGAAAGTGCAAAAATTATATTTTAATTGATCTAGCTCTTAATATAGCGAAAAATCAGAACTTTTTAAATATTATATTTTTTCTTGTTATTTAAAAAAATAGCAATAAAGGTAGTGTACTCCTGGCGCAATTTTAACATAATTCTGATTGCCGCCAAATCATAAAACACTTGAAAAATATTATATTCTTAAAACTGGTTTTAAATAATGCACACACTTTTGAGTTTTTTTTTAAATCAGTAATAAACGTTTTTCCATTTGTTGCACACGTTTTGGAAGATGCTGTATATATTTGTTTTTACTTTTATTATTCATTGTTTAAACTGTTAATTTTGTTATTTGAAAAGTTTGTTTTATATTCTAACAACACAATATAAGCTAAAAACGATTGACAAATTTTTTGACCCCACTTGGCCTTCCATACATTTAAAAAAGATTGGTCATCCGAGGGTTAACCTAACCATGTAAAACTTCTCATAATCATACATTTTTTTAAGTTTGTTTTTGTATTGAAGGAAAGCGTTTCTCTTATAAAAACATCTACGGTGGGAAAATATTTACCTACTCTTACCTCGTTTATATTTACTCAAAGGTTGGCAACATTGTCAGTGCAGTATCTATAAACCATTCACTAAACACACAAACATTGATTTTTTAAGTTGGCATATGCATACAATTTTAGATCGTCGGACCATCTTGTTGGTGGACGGCCTCTGTTTCGGTAAGCTTCCTGCCTGGGTCTCCATTCCAGTATACGCCTGGTCCATCGGTTATCTGACATTCTTGCAACATGCTCAGCCCAGTTCCACTTTAGAGTCGTATTCTTTCTATTATATCCGTCACTTCATTTCGTCGACGTATTTCCTGGTTTGTGATCCTGTCTCTCAGGGAGACACCCAACATCACACGCTACATCACTCGTTGTGTTACACGGAGTTTATTGATTGTTTTCTTGGTTAGCGTTAATGTCTCCGCTCCGTAAGTTAGCACTGGTAACACACACTGATTGAAGGTTTTTCTTTTGAGACATATAGGTAGATTTGTTCTGAAGACATAATTCAACTTTCCGAACGCTACCCAGGCCAATTTTATGCGTCGCACAAGCTCTCAGGTTTGGTTGTCTCTTCCAATGGAAATCTCGTGACTTAGATATTTGTAGGAAGTGGTTTGTTCGATATCATTTCCGGCTATAAATATGTTTTGATTTAGCACGAGATTCGCCATTATTTGGGTTTTGGCCATGTTGATGTTCAATCCGACCTGTTGGGAAGAATGATAGAGTCTGTCTAGTAGTTCGTTAGCATTCTCTATGCAGTCGGCTATGAAGACAATGTCGTCCGCAAATCTCAGATGGCTTAGCTGTTCTCCATTTACATTTATGCCTTTCTCTTCTAGGTCTGCCCTTTTACACACATATTCTAGAAGTGTTAAAAAAAGTTTGGGAGAGATGGTGTCTCCTTGACGCACTCCACGCTGTATGTGGAATTCACTGGTATTTTTATCTGAAAGTTTAACATATGCCATAGCGTGTTGATGTATGTGCTTGATTACGTTGGTGTAGCAGTAGTCTATTCGACACTCTGTAAGGGCTTCAAGCAGTTTATGTTGGTTAATTGTGTTGAAAGCCTTTTCGTAATCCACAATAATTAGTACTAATAGTTTGTTGTACTCGACACATTTTTCGATGAGGTTCTTTATTACCAATAAATGATCATTTGTGCCATAGCCAGCCCTAAACCCAGCTTGTTCTCGTGACTGGTACAATTCCAATTTAGCTTCCAATCTCTTTGCGATAATTTTGGTGAATAGCTTTTAAATGTGTGCGAGCAAACTGATGGGATGGTAATTTCTAATATCGGTGATGTCCCTTTTGTGTGGAGTAAAATAATTTCTGTACTATTCCACTGGGATGGCGTTGTTCCTTTGCAAAGGCATTTTTTTTAAAGTTTCGTAATAGTTTTTCTCCTCCTATTTTTAGAGATTCTACTACTATTCCATCATTTCCCGGAGATTTATTGTCCTTCATCTCTTGTAAAGTTTTTCGTACTTTGTTTAATGTTATCTCCGGTATTTCCTCGGAACCTTGATTTGTAATCTTTGGTAGAGGTAATAAAAATACCTATTGACAAATAGTACTTCAATAGTATCCAACACAGTATTTGCATAATATCCTTAAAAGTTATTACTTATAAGCTTATAACACTTATAACAGATACTAAGGACAAATGCTAAGTAAATGTCACACAATTAACCTATTTGTTTTAGTAACTTTTTATAAATACATTCCTAGACAAGGATAAATTTTAGAAGTACGCTCATGACATTTTGGAAATCAAAGGCCACTTTGTGTTTTTATGTTTACTGAACGAACATACTATGCATCCGACGAAAGAAGAGCCCTGGTCATCAACGCTGTCTGTATGGTATAAGATTAAAAAATATCTAGTCAAATCAGCATTTTGTTTGAAAATTAACTGACGTTTAAAGAGCTGACATGCAAGATGATTTTCTGAAGTTAGGTATACGATTCTAGCCTCTTTACCTCCATGGATTCTAGCTTTCTTTTAGATTTTAATTGAAACTAAACAAACAGTATTTTTCAATAATATCTATTTAATTTTATTTTATTATAATTAACTAATAAAATACTGTTACGTTTTACGTTTCGGGCTATTTAAAAATTATACTCCGCTTCTTGTACATGCATTTATTTACAACGGTTTATATTAACTATTTACAAAGCAACTATTAAACACGGAACACAAATTATTTATAAATACAGGAACTATTTCTAACAACGAATACACTTATTTATTTATATATGACTTAACATTAATAATTTATATGGTTATATTTATTTTATGCGCTTTATTTATGTGGCAGCTTTACGCCTTCGAGCTGGATCAGAACTGAACTGTTATTTTCGCTGCCCTTTTTTTATCGCTGGGTGATTCATTCCGGAAGCGTCTCGACCCTTCCGGCAACGCTTACGTGTCACGCGTATTAATCACCGAGGCCGCTGACTCATCCGTCGCACCTGGTTCCAAGGTCGTTTCTCGAAGTTCTGGAATTTCCTGACGCGATCCGGCCCGAAGGTCGTTACAATACAATGATAAATACAGTTTAGAACTTTTTACACGAAAATAATACCATCCATTTAGAATTTAAATCAACTTAAATAGCACCTAATTAGAATTAACCTTAATAATACGTTGGAACACGGATATAAACTTTTTAAGAAGATGAAAGCTGCAAAAACATTACATGAGTGTTGGTTACTGGACCGTACAGGGAAGAAAATGAAGTATCCTATGAGCTGTTAAGATACAAAATGGAGATAACCGTACTAAGTTCTTAGTTTCTCACTGAGTTAATTAAAAGTAGAAATCCTCAGATATTGATGTGCAGCGTAGTTGGTCAGGTTGTTTGGCCGTTGGTTGTCGTGGTACGCTGAAAGGTCTCGGTTTTGAGAAATTTAAATCCAACGTTATGTAGAATAATGTTTAAACTGCTTCTGCCTATATTATAATATGTTGCTCTTAAAGTTCATAATAGAAATAATTAAGAGTAATATGTTTTTCTTTCTACAATAAATATAAAAATGAATTTTATAAAATCAAATAAATATCATACGCATTAGGTACCTTCACTATGTATCTTATATATATATATATATATATATATATATATATATTAGTTTGTCGTTTCTCTGATGACCAGTTTAAAGGAATCTGGTAGGTATGCTGTTTTTGATCTCTTGCGGGATCACTTTGTATCAGGACCAGATAAAACTAGTTGGTACTTCTACCAGTCTTCGCCCTTTTAACAGTAGTAATTCCTAAAGTCTCGGCCGCTCGCCGCAATAGACAAACGAGTGTACAATAAGACCATAAATAATAAATTAATGTGTCATACCTCCTGTACACAAGATAAAGGAAATAAATGCACACCGTTTTCTTTTTCCTTCTCGAAATGGTTCAATAAATTCAAGAATTGCCAAAACTGTGCACACAGTGTCTTGTCTTGCATGACATATTATTACATAAAATTACACTTTTTCTTAACTCTAGAAAGAATTGCTGCTTGTTGTTAGTGAACTACTACAAAACTGTCAAAAAGCGTTTATATGATAAATAACCTCGAAAAATGTAAAGGACAGATCAGATGTTTGTCATATGTTTATGGACACGTACAATGTTGCCTATAATTCCGGAATTTGTACAATTTTTTTAAAATTATAAATATTCCTTAAAATTGACCTAATTTATCTGTAAGTTCCGTATTAATAGCACTCATTTTTTTCCAAATAGTTTTGCCAATATGTGTAGTTATTTTTACAGTTTATTGATAATATCTTCATTTGATCTTAGGATTTATAATTAAGGCCGGCAACATTGTATTTTACAGACACATACCGCGCTAGTGAAATCCATTCCCAAAGACCGAGAGACGTGCTAATGCAATGCTATCCTTGTCGCACTCGTAAATATCGAGAGTGACGAATAAAAAAGATTTCTGTGCTGACTTCGTGTAACGATGACGCAGGGCTCATATTTGACTGGATACATAGTATACGACACGATACACGTACACACGGTATGCTATTGCGCATGAGAGCGCTGCCTCTCTCGCCGCCTGTGACGTCACTCTCGAGGAAACGCGAGGAAGTTGTTCACTGGTTCCAATGTAATTTCGTGGCACGAGTTTTTATTATTTCCATAAAAAAAGAGGATTTTTATAAATATTTTATTACACAACACAAAATCAAGGGAAAAAGTAAAACAAAAATACTATTTCCTAACGTTGGTAAACTTCGACATTTTCTTGTCTAGTTTCCTTTGAGCATTCTTGAAACTGATTTTTCTGTTCAAATCCCTCAGTGAAATATACGTTCGGGTTCTGGCAAAGTGCAGGCTAACTTCGTAAGGCACAGATGTGATTTTTATTTGCGACATAGTTTTATCGGCTAATTTCTGAAAAATGTTCTCCTCTTTAGACAAAGAGTTACCATGCATTTTATGGAACTCGGACTCGAGTTTCAAAGCAACTTCCCACAATTCATCATTTGGTTGTAAAAGAGAACTTCTGGAAATAGGTTGTATCCAGTCAGGGGCCTTATCATATCCATAGTTGCTGTGGGTTTTCCCAGTGATTATTTATTTTTGAACTTGAATGCTACGAAGCCTACTACATATTTCAATGATTTCTGACTTACTCTTTCTTTCACTTCATATTGTTGCATTAGCTGCATTGTTTTTTCGTCGATAACTTTTTCTTCCAAATAAGGTGGTTCTACAAAAGAAATTGTCATTATTTCATTTTCCACGTGTTCTTTTTCTTTAAGCGGCTCTCCGGTTTTTGAGAGGTTGAACAACATTTTCTGTGTTAAGCAAACTTCTTCGGCTTCTACATCAGATGTTACGCTGCGAGAGTCCTTGAAAATATCCAACAAACACTCCTCTCCGGATTCTATTGTATTTCGATTTTCCGTGAAAATTGCTGCTGAATTTTTGCCTAGAATATACCATCGAAGTCTGTACCTAAAGTCCACAGGGGAAGGGTGATCATTATTTTCACCCATTTCTCGAATATAAGCGAAGAAGTTCTCAAGGACATCTTGGTTTAGCCTATAAGTTAATATATACTCCAAATCATATTTTTCCTTTAAATAATCGTACATTTCCGACAGTGATCTATTCGTAAGTAGAATACCTTTTTGAAAGGGAATCAATTCTTTGTGAGTGCCTACTCTCATAGGCTCGATCAATAGCATCATTTGATCCAGTAGGTGTCTTTGGTTGTCAATATCTGTACCGAAAGCATTTCTTCCTGCGCAGTTCTGAGTGAACTTCGAACGTGAGTTGAGTAAATCAAACCAGTCGTTGAATAGTTTAACCATATCAGATGCTTCTTTCCAAAAGCTATTTTTCGGCATGAGACCATTCTCTCCACAATATCTTATGGCTTTTGCCGCCGAGTTTGATAAAAGTTGCACTGCTGGACGTACCCGTTGTAGCATGGATCCCTTTACATGGAAATTATGTTGGGTCAATTTATGGGCATAGGTTAATTCCGATGTAGATATATTAAGGAGCGTTTCAAAGTAATCAATGTTTATTATTTTATCATCAATGATGAATCCCTGGTCTATTAAGTGATTTCTTACGAGTTTTATTAGATGGGGCACGTTTGCAAAAACAAAAATCTTCAAAGCATTGTCACATGGATGAAAAACAAAGCAACTTTTATTATGTCCGACATTCAGTTTATTCCACAATGAAATATTTCCAGGACCCATGTCACTTGAAATGGTAACCACAATGAAATTTGCTTGAAAAAGTTCAGAAATAATCTCTTCAAGAATTTCTTTTGACATTGGTTGATCAAATTTATAGTAAAGGGGTTGTTTCCAATTTGAAGTCAATCCTCGCACCATAACTGTCTGACAAGATTTGTGTGGTCCAACAGCCTGCTCTTGTTTTTTCTCTATATCCATTTTGTTCGAGACATAAACTTCATCGAATGTCAAAACACATAGCCGATTAAGGCTGGCATTTACACTTGACAATTTCTTGCATTTAGTGCCAACTTATTTCCATTATTTTGAGACCAAGGCTATAGATGGAAACATGATCAATATTTTATATAATTCTTGTATGTCTTACCTATCCATTGACACAAAGTAATTTCTCAATATTGATTATGTTCTGGCTAAAATACGTTAGACGTGTTTTCAGTAAATAAATGCTGATAAAATGACGAAATATTGAAAATATTAAAAATTCTCTCTGGCAATGGATAGATACATGATTGATCCATCATAATCAGTATCGAGAAATTTTTTATCTTTTGAATTGATCATAAAATTATGGAAATGGTTTGACAAGAATTGCTAAATATTTGGGAAATTGTGAACAATTTAAGGAAAGAATACAGGCAACACGTCGCGCGCAGATAAGCCGACTACAGAATTCATGCTGAGATAAGCAGGCAGATTATAGTTTTAGGAAACTAATACTTCTCTCTATAGTGATACTTAGGTAGTATGGTTTTTTAAATTGTGCGTTTAGGTTTAGTTCAAGCATATAATGGAATAATATTACACTTTTCAATCAAATTTGAGTAGATTGGGAGTATTGTAAAAAATATATAATATAAAACATAAATAAACGTGTCTTTAAAGAAACTGAACCAAGTAAAATAATGTAGGCGACAAGAAAGTTAAAAATAATTATTTTTGCATTACTGTAACGACGTAATTCTCAACAACGCATATTTTATGTAGGTATATTACGCGTTTCATCGATTGATGATTTTTTGCAAATAATAAATAGTGATTGGGCGTTGCTAGTATGAGTTACATTTTCAATGTGAGTATGTGTTACCAAATATAGTATAACGAATTAAACGTTCGTTAAATAATATTTTATTCGACTGCATGAAGTAAAGAGTCTTTGATCATAATTTTTTAGCGTCCGAATATTAGTAGTTTTCCTTTTCGGCCTAGGACGAAAAGTTAAGTAACCTAGCAACCACGACAAAAATTTATACTGTACTGAAAAGGTTACCTTTTCTTCCAAATATCCGAAACAAAAAACATCACTTTTTGACATAATCGAATAAAAATGTATTTTCCGCACAATAAACAAATAAAATGTATACTATATATTACAATATATAAACAATATTTTACAATATAAATGAAGTTGTGCTTAACAATTTTTAGAATTAGTAAAGAAATATAGTTTTAGAGTAAGTAATTTAAAATGTAAAAATTTATTATTTTGAAAGTAGGTAAATACAGATCATAAATCACCAAACTGAAACTAACACAAATATCTATATACATATCGGTAAACCGCAAAATTTTCAAAGATACTTCTTACGCAATTCTTGACCTCTAACTTTACGGGGATCGATTAATTCAGGCAAAAGTGCACTTTTGTAAAAAGAGACAAGTTTCGGAACTCGGCTGTCCCAGAATTTTTCATCCTTGTATATAATTTGATAAAACAAGTCTTTGGGCGTCCATACAACAAAATAACATTTGTTTTTATTTGCGATGTTCAATTGACCTTGTACTTGGTGCATATAATTGTCATTATTCTTTAATTGAAGACCACCGTTGTCATCAAAATTTTATAACACCATTTTCAGTTGCTTCTTTCGGTGTTGACATTCTTGAATTATAAGGGCATTTTACTTCAATGATGGCGTCATCACCTACTAATCCATCAGGAGATGCAGCTAAAAATGGATATTTTGGGTCTACAAATAGGCCGCAACTTGTTACTTCTAATCCAGAAATTTCTTGAAATTGGGTAATTGCTCTGCTTTCGTTTTGTATGCCGTAGTGAGTTGCCAAAGATCCAAAAAATTCTTGATATAGAAGAGCCTTTACCGTGTTCGCTGTGGAAGTGGTTTTCTTTAGTTTTGCAACTTTACCAAAATTGGATGCAGTTAATCTTTTGACCCTCATCGTCTTCCATAAAGAATTATTTCTTTGCCCTACAGTTAATTTTTGTATTTCTGCTGGGTCTTCATGTTTCAATTGCTCAAGGAATGTTGCTTCTTTTTCTAAATACGTCGCAGTCTCCATATCTTCAACATTGGCATTTTCTCCGTAATCACCATCATCATCTACAACATGGAATAACTTTTTTGGTCTCGTTCCTTGAGTTTTCGCACGTCGTTTGTAGTTCAAATTTCGAATTTTTGTTTCGCAATAGGATTTTGCCTACTTTCCTGGACTACATGTCGCTAATAATTTCTGCACTTTATAATTTAATTCCCCGCTATTGTTGAAAGAAGTAACTGCAGCTCCACATCGTGCTGTATAAGACCCTCGTTGCGAATAATTAATTCTTTTTCCCGCCACATATTTTGCAACAACGGAGTTGAACGTCTCAACAATATTAGTGTCGACATCTTCTATCAAGCTGTTCGCGTGCATGGCTACCCTATTAACCGCATTGACAATATCTTCATGAATGGGACTTGACGTAAATTCGGGGTATGTTTTCTTCATTTTCTTTTGAACCGTTACAAAAATAGTTCGCACAATCATTGTGTTCACCAAAAATGTGTTTATAACCGTTTAAGATGTCGGATTTGAGTAGAAATATTTTTTCTTTTGTAGGAATCGGTTGATTTTTCCTGTACTCGACTGCTTTAGTCACGCCATAACGAAAACGTAGCTGACTTTTTAATAAGTGTGATTTAATCAATGGAGACACTTTTGGTTTTTTAGCTGCTTTTTTGATTTTATTGCCTAGATTTCTGAGGATGTGGTTTTTGCACTCTATCTTCTGAATTAGAAATTGTGGTCCATAAGGAGCAGCATCCTTAATTTTTCGCATAACGCTGCTATCGCCGTCTCCTATTAGTTTTCCGTAAATTAAACCATGCATATCAATAGATTTTTTGAAGCCCTCTACGATTATTCCAGCTTCCATAGCAGCTGTAGAAGCATGCCAATTTTTGAAACAGTTGTGCTCAATTGCCTTTTGTAATTTTTCTTCTTGCTGGCATATTCGACAATATTTATTTTTTATGGCAACATATAAAATTTTTTTAGTTCGCCAACCAATAATAGCGCCTACACCCGACAAGGCGTTATAATTCGATTTGTAAGATCGTTTTGACCATGCGCCATCCGCAGCAACAGTAATTATTGGTACCCCATTGTCATCAAGTTCGCCAGCTTCTATTGCCAGCTTCTTTTCTTCTTTTCCTGCTTCTATCATTTCATCCCATGCTAAGGCCGTTATACCAGTGTATACTGTTTCCTGGTGTTTGAAAAATGTCCGACTCGAGATTGGTGGAATATTTAATGCAGAAGTGATTTCTGCCAAACACGCGTTACTACCACCGGTTCATACGATTCCTAATGACAAAACAAAAATTTAATTAACGAATAACAAGAAGATTTCGAAATTTATTATGCGGTATCCAGCCATCTTTGACGATGTATAAAACTTATAAGCAGTGGCGTAACTACAAAAAATGCCCCCCCTCCCGCAATTAAGCTTCTACCCACCCTATCAAAAATGTATACACTGCGTTTGTAAAGTAACCCCCCCCCTGCTTAACTTTTGCTAAACTTGAATTAGGAAAACCAAATATTTACTTTAACAATTTCAAAATTTTTATTTTTATTTAAAAAACAGTGTTCGTAATATTACCGCATTGGTATAAAATCAAAATATAGTCCGTTTACTCCAAATATATGTTTCAATTTGAAAATATGGATTTTACTTTCAGAAGTTAGATTTGCAGTTCAAAAACAATTTGATTTGAAAATTTGGATAGTTTATTTTAAAAAATGTTAACAATAATTTTAAATGTTTCAAAACATGATTTTTCAATTTTATAATATTTCGATATTATTGCAACCATTTATAATATATTTGAAAATCACCGACACACGAAAACTGGAGAAAACCTATTAAAATCCGAAATATCTCGATAACAAGGCAGTAACTTCAAAATTCCTAACAGCGACTTTTTGCCAAAATTAAACACGGAGTTCTAAAATTCTACCAGATTTTTAAAAAAGGCAGTGGCGTACATTTACGTTTTGGAAAAATTGTCAACATGGGAATGCACGCCAATGACGCAAAGATTACAAGACATGTTCGATAATTATGTATACCAAATTTAGATACGTATATTATATATACAGGGTGCCCACTTTTGCCAATGTCGTTTTCGTCTCGCAACTCCTTTATTATTAACAATTTTTGAAATATATGAAAACTTTTTAATGCAACTTTTTACCTAGAATATTATAGCGGTATAAAAAAAATTTACACCATGTTTCGATTTTTCAGAATCATCGTCATGTTCATTTCTTCTTATAGGCGCCATATTTCAACATTTACTGTAAATTAATTTTAATTTATTAAATTACACTATTAAAATTCAAATCTTATGTTGTTTTCCAATATGTATTGTTATCAATATGCCTTTTTTAAAATTAAATGGATAGAGCTTTATACATTTTCAAATTCAGAACGAAAAATTCAATCGAAATGCGTATAAATACAATAGGGACCCAAAAGAAAAAATGAATCCGATGATGACTCGAAACTCTATTAAAATGTACTTTGCGCAAGACAAACTACTGAACGCAAACTGTCACATCCACAAACGTTATGATTTTGTTTTGTTTGTATTTGTTTTTCCATGGGTCCCATGGCAGTTAACGTTTTTTTGAAATAATCGCAGTTTGCGTAACATAAACTGTATCATGTTATACATTGTTGAAATTGGCAAGAAAATATCTATTTAACTGTAAAAAAATCTAATATAGCGCCTATCAGCAAAAATGAACATGATGATGATTCTGAAAATTGAAACGTTGTGTAAAAATTTTGATACCGCTACAATATTCCAGCTAACCTTCTTCGTATCTATTCAAATACGCGAGATGCCCATGTTCAGCCTCGAAAAGCGGGCACCCAGTATTATAATATTATAATATAAGATATTAATTACCTAACACTGCAGCCGTTGTAACATCAAGCTGATCTGTAGCTGGATCTTCCGTGGATACAGTATCTACTTTGTTACACATTTTGCACTGAGTTGTAAAAATTCTGCGAAAACCAAGTCTCTTTTCGCTAATAATTTCCACATGACAAAGTGTGCAATCAAAACCATTGTGTTTAAAAGATTGGAGAGTTTTCAGTAGGTACTGTATATCTACTATTCTTCGTCCAGTAAAATCGAACGATTCTTGAGGTTCTTCTACTTCTATGACCAGCTCTGGCAATTCATCAGAAAACTCTTCGGATGTTTCGAGAATGGCTGGTGACTTCTCATTTTCAACAGAAGTAGTATCGACAATATTTTCGCTGACATCTTCGCTGATAGAACAATCACTAACACGATCACTTGAATCTTTTGAATCACTCAACACATCAACCCGTTTTTTGCGCTTTGAAAAACGCGCCCGTTTTAACTGCATCTTACAACTTTTTGGTTTGGACAAATAGGCACCACGTTTATTTCCCATTTTTTTTTAATTTAAAAGTGACAACACAAATTACGAACAATCAAGACTGAACGAAAATTGCTAATGACATCAGGGTTAACAATTTGCGATTTTATACTGAAGTAGTAGGCCTACTAAGCAACTGATAATTTGAGGAGGGGAAAAACAATAAACTGCTCAAGTACAGGTCTAAAGAGTAGCTTCAGCACTGCGAAAACATTAAGTATTATAGTGCACCCAGAATGTGTAGTTCAAAACGTGACCACCGAACTTCTGTATATGGCGCCAAGTGGAATTATAGTGCACCCAGAATGTGTAGTTCAACACGTGACCACCGAACTTCTGTAGATGGCGCCAAGTGGACAAGCCGCCACTGTGCTACAATGCTTGGAAATTTTGCAAAGTGGAAAATCGCCACCTTTCGCCAAAACCAAATAGCGCATGAAGGTGCTCGGGACCTTAGCAACAACTTTGCCCCCTTTCAAAATTTCGATATCTGTAGCCGTTCGAAAGTTACAGGCGATCCAGACAGACAGACAGACGGACGGACGGACGGACAAAACGTTCGCATAAGTACGCTGAAGCTACTAATAACCAGTTGCATAAGCACCTCATTAATTTTATTATTCGACATACTAAACTTTATTATCATTACTCATCCATAAAAGCAACATATTTTCCGTTTCCTGGTAGTTCTAAATAAGATAACTTTTAGGAACGCATTTAGGCAAGCACAATAATGAGCAATTTATAACATCATTACCGATTACTAGCAAGAATGCAAAAACATTGTTGTTGAATTTATATATTATTATTAGTTTAATGGTCTGTTAATATTTGTTTTGGTTACCGTATAGCTAACCCTATATAACAAATATACCAACAAAAGAGAATTTTGAAAAGTTAGATTATTTTTGAAATACAGAACTGCCTGTGTTCGTTTTATATGCTTTATACAGAAAATACGTCTGAAATATTTGAGCACCATTAGCCAGGTAGATAGTATACGTCGAGTTGTAAGGGTAGGTAATCGGTTGTAATCTGTTGTAATCGGCTTATCCTGCAAGCATAGCTCTAGCATAGTGAACAAAATTATATTTGGTTGTTAGACAACCCAATATACAAGAATTTGAAGTTTGGTTTAAGTAAACTCCAGTCTTAAGAATACTGAAATCAGATGACTTTTTCTTCATTAGTGTTAGAACACTTTTTAGCATTCCCTCGTTGACATCAAAATTGCCAACCCAACTTCTTAATGTGAACATATCTGGTAACGGATAATTATGCACCCTCAAATACCTGTAAGCTTTTGGGCCTACACCCCACAGCGAAATGGCTGAAGCGATATCTTCTGTGGACCAACGAACCCTCATATTTTCCTTTGGGTTTAACAACTTCCTTATTTGTCCAGGAGTAAACACTCTTTCTAAAAGAAAGTTATATTTTTGAGAAGTGGAAGATTTAGCTTCTTCAATTTGCTTCAAAAGATTTTTGTTCTGTGATTCCAATATTTTTACTTTTTGTCTTAGCTCAACCAGTTCAGCCTGATCTCTCCTGGAAATAAAATAAGTCTATGTTACTTGAAACTGCACATAATACTAAATTTTTTTTAAATACTGACAATATCATTAAAAAATTCTGTCGATGCCAAAATGCAAAATAATGACATCAAAATTTTGCAATATTGCTTTTCACTTACTTAGTATTTGATAATATTGGAATTAATTGTTGTTCGTCACTTTTTGAAAGCTCTGACTCCTCAGTAACTGTTTTAGTATTATGTGCTAATATACAACTTGAAGTACTAGCTGATTACTTTAGGATATCTTCCACCTCTTCTCTGCGTCTTCTTTTTGAAATCCTCAGTGACCTTTCTTCAGATTTTCGCTTTTCAGCAGTATCTGATGAACCTCTAAGTAGATTTAAAGTAGGTACTGCATCGGCCTTTAAATGACGAGCATTCTTTGGGAAGTAATTCAAAAGCCATTGTTTCAGAGGAATTTCAAAATATTTCTCTTCAAAATGTATTGAGCAAATCGTTGCTGAAAAAAGTGAAATATACTATTGTGTGACCGTCATATAATCACAAAATACACATTAATTTTATGGTGTTGAATGCGATTTTTTCCCAAATCTAGTTTTTGTAGCGCAGGGTCTCCGAAAATTATATTTAAAAAAAATCAGTTTTATAATCTTAGTAGTTACCTACGTATTATATAGTCTTCAGTGTGTTTCTTAAATATGACTCAGAATTAATTCCAAACTTACCATTTTTCAAATTTATTTTATCGTCTCTCCGGCAAGCGATTATCCATTGTTTTGCCAAATCTTCTTTCTTCGGAAAGCTAAAGTATTTTATATTAGCACCTTTTGTACTTTGATTACAGTTTTTACATTTAGCTACGGCACAATTTGGCATTGTAAATTATAATTAATCACACACCCACATACAATAACAAAAGCATAATACAACTAATCAATTTAGACGTTAAAACACTTTTGAAATAATAAAATATTCTCTTGGCTCATAAAAAAACATGTAAACAATGCATCAGCAAGTCAAATGGCGAGTCTCGAACCTCGAATGTGACGTCACTGCGCGTGGCGGACGGAATTCGGCACCAATAGTGGCATACCGTGTGAATGTGTAACGTGGTATACGACACAGAGTGTACAAACTCAAAGAATAACGTAGGTGCTGCCCTCTATAAATTTTGTTTGGGAGTATTACTTAACTGCATTACAGAATACTATACAAATTTGATTTGAAAGTTGCATTGTAAAAACCGTTAAAACTGTTTCTCAAGTGTGCTTTTTATATCGATAAATATCTGCATATTTGTTGTTGACTTTAATAATATTCATCAGTTTGGAACTGGAACAAATGCAGAGTGTCCCATTGAAGAGGTATGCATATTTACCATTCAACTGATTTCTTTATCTTAAAACTAACCTTATAGCTGCTTAAAAAAAAAATACAGTGATATTGACAAATCGTCGTACAAAACTCGATTTAGTATTGACTATGCTTCTGCTGACAACCAAACAGCGACTAAAGTTGAAAAGAAGGATTCCACTACAAAACATGATCCACCAAACAAGACTAATATGACTGCAGTCACTTCAGATCAATTTCGTAATGTGGACAAGAGTATGCCATCAAGAACGTATTATTCAGTACATCCAACTATAATAGCAGATAGATGTCGAGTAGCTATAGAAGGTCATTGCAATGGTCTCGTTAGCATTGAAGGACACGGCGGAAACAGAAAATCCAAAAATTATAAATCCTCAAAATAAGTTTATAGTTGCATTCTACACGGTGGTGACTTACATGGTATAGTAAAGGATTTTATTAAATATTCAGGTATTTAATTTTATTATTTCTTTTAAAATACAATAAATGTATTTCTATGGTTTTCATTTTGAAGGCACTTTGAAGATTGTTGCTGTTTTTACAGTTTACCTATAATGTCATCTTATTTTCACATTGGTATAATATTCTTTCGATGTTGTGATTAAAAAGCTTCTGTGTGTTATAAATGTTAAACAAAATGCTTTTCTGTTTTTTCCAATTATGAACAATAATAGAAATGGAAACAGCATTTCTTGCTTTCAAAAAGAATTAGAAAAAGAAATATTTGAGCATCTTTAAAATCTCCTTTAAAGTCACCCCCTGTATATGCACGATTACAATAAATTATATGTATTGTTAACACTAGTAATATATTAATTGTAATACTTTAATATATTAATAAATTGTTGAAAAGTCTAGAAATATTTATAATAATGTACACAGGGTATTTCTTAAGTCAATGGTATGGTTTCTATAGGTACCTACACATATACACCTACGATCATTGAAAATGAACAGGGTTTTGCATGTCAAATTGACTTCACCGATGTTTTGCAATTGCGTGCAACGTTATTTTATTATTACGATGAGGAGAGAGTTAGGACAACACGATTCTGCTTTAGAGACGAGGGAAATTCAGAAAACGTATATCAACTACTGTAATGTTTGTTGCATAGCCCTGTTCATTTTCAATGATTCTTTGTGTACCTATTACCTCCTATACTGCTGGCTACCCATGTTCACAATGAGTGGAAAGTGTAGCTAACAAATAGAGAGGTTTGACTACTCCATGCAGTAGTGTGCAGTAAATGCAAGAAATTGTTTATTTTCTTTGCTTCTGAACCGATGTGACTTTTTTCGTAGCCGTCTATTTTCTTTGTTCTAAAGCTCTGTTTCTTAGTTGTTGGCTTACATGCTGTTGGTAGTTTTTTCTACATAAAAACGACGTCTTTCTGAACGCTTCAAAGTCGTACCTTCCAATAATAATTAAATATCCAAGAAAGAAATATATGAAACACGTGCCACAAAGTATTGGGTAATATTGGACAAACGCACAATTAAAATGAGTCGCCACTGGCCAGCACCGTCACGCACGCGTTGTGTTGCCTGTTGAGGGATATGTTTGAGAAGCTTTCCTAATAACACTGGTGCGTTGGATATCCTTGTCTTACGTTATAAGAATGAGAGAGTTGACCGACACACCAGTGCGATGGTGCAACATTGTCGAACACAACCCAGCAAGAGATATTTCTAATTTTGAGGCATGCGCATGCTACATAAGACACTGCATGGTGCAGATATATACAGATTGCGGCAGGCAACTAGGACCATTGCAAAAGCAAGGAGAATATGCATGTGGCCGTCGTGGTGTTTAACAAACGAACAATCAATGTGCGATAGCGGTAGGTCATTAGCATCATTATAAATACAAGGTATATATTCGATTTTTAAATTTTTTAAATACAATTATGGCCACATGTAAAGTCCCCTTGCTTTTGCTATGGTCCGCAATCTGTATATATATATATATATATCTGCACTCTCATGATTGCTATGGGGCCTAGCTTCATATCAGCAGTATAGGAAATAGTAGGTATATGTATATGTACCTACACTGTAACATAAAAAAAAGTCAAATACCAGCAGGGTTTTTGCTTCAGATTCATAGTTTCTGAAATACAGCATGTTCAGGTTTTCAAGTCATGTTTGAATTGTGCTTATAACAATAGAACCACTTGGATCGATTTGAATTATATTTGGTATGACACTCGAAACTGGTGTAAGTCTTCTTTTCTTATATTGATTATTATCGGTAGACTACCAATGGTTAAATGGGTATCACGATACAGATCAGGCAGTAATTCTTTAATGGGGAGGTCAACAACTTTTATAAAAATATTTTCCGGCAATTGGTAATTTTAAATACTTATACCATTTTGAAATTCAAGGGTAGTTATACCGTGTGAAACCTAATACCAGTGGCTCTGGTCCCATGTCTTATGGAATTTTGATAGGTGTGTGAGATTCAGAATGCAGGTAGTGATGACTAGGTATAGGTAAGTATTTGCTTAGATTTAAGAAAGAGAAGACTTTTGTTACGATACACTCTGAATGTCTAAGTAACTGGCATAATGGGAAAAAACCCTAGTAAACTATTTGTGATCAGATTCAAACCACAGGCTTTAGCAGTGTTTTGTTCAAGATGGCTACCCGGTCACAGGAGATGAAAAGGTATCATAAGTTAAGAATTTGCAGCAGATATTAAATTTCTAAAAGACTGTAAAATCCATGGTGTTTTCACTATAATGTAATGGAACAGTGATATTACCCATAAACGTCAAATTCAAGTTATGCACGTCTGTACCAAATAAGATTTTGTTATATAAGTACGGTGGAGTCTTAAATAGTAGAATTTTATAATACAAAATGGAGCGCTTAAAGAGTCGTCTATTGTTCATATTTAACCAAACTAATAATAATAATAATAATAATAATAATAATAATAATAATAATGCCTTTTATTATCCGTTATTACAAAACCAACAAAAATATATAATAAGTAAAACTTCTAGAGGCGAAGTCCAGTTCAACAATTACTAACTATCAACTGCTCTAACTTATCCTCTAATAAAATTAAATATAGATTCGCTCATTGCTCTCAGTCTTACAAAAAAAAATGAAAACCTACAACAATTAATAACTAATTTTAATTGAAACAATATGCAATTTTGAAAATAATAATGTGTCATTTTCCAAATGCAGGCATTCAAAGTGCCAGACCACCCAACAACAATTTGAATGTTTGCTTAAATTTACCCTTAGTAGTTTTAAATGAGAGGGCAAATTGTTATAGATCTTTACAATGCAGTATGAGTAAGGTCGCTTATAAAATGTGGTAGGGTGATGCGGTGGCATGAGTAGACCCTTAAATCGCAGATTTAGATTATGTATATCAGATCTGAAACTTATCTTATTATACAAATATGGGGGACTTTTATAAATTACTTATAATAGTATGATAAAAACAAACAGCATTTAGTAGTCCTCGATTACTCACGTTTAGCCAGTTCAGATATCTCAGCCTGTGACTAACCCTTTCGTACTTACGAATTCCGTATATCAAACTGACACAGGAATTTTCAAGACACTATGTTCTTTGTTTATCCCTAAAATCTATGTTGAAACCATACACAGCAACACATCAATAGTTCACCTTAAATACCACAAGTGAAGTGCACAATAGAGCTTTGGTTTTTGCATCAAACATATGTCGATTATGAAATGTTATTTTTAACACTGCATATGCATACAATTTGATTAAGTACTATATCTCTATTCTTACCAAATAAAACCTACGTGGATTTGTTTGAATTCAGAATTAGTCCATGTTGTTTAGAAATTGTATGCAAACGTTCTAGATCATCGTTTATTAACACGCATCCATTGTGCAAATATGACTCTAAAAACGATAAATATACTTATGTATCATCAGCATAAATGAGACTTGAAAATTAATCCCAAGTTTTTATAGTTTCAACAACTGGTAATAAATTGTCGATAATTTTGATTTGTACGTAAAATTTTGCAAATTCAATATCTTTTTTCTTCCCAAAATATATTACAGATGATTTATCACCATTAAGCTTTAAGGAATGCTGTTGGGAAATGATAGAGAGACCTTTCAAATCTTTATTAATAAATGTATTTGCTAAATTTGGGTTTGTAGCATGAAAATAAAAATAAATCTGCCAATCGTTAGCATAAAAATGAAAATTACAAGAAACGATCGGAGAAGGAAAATAAGAAATGTAAATCGTAAACAAAAGTGGACCAAGAATTGAGTATTGGGGCACTCCTCTGTTATTAACAATAAAGTTTGACATGTTGTTGCCAACTATGACAGCTTGTAATCGCCCACATAAATAATTTGACAATAAGGAAACTGCATCAGGTTTTAAACCAATATAGTGTAAAATCGATAACAAAGTTTTATGCTCAATTGTGTTGAAAGCTTTTGAATAATCTAAGAGAATAAGCATAGTGACTTTGCCAGCATCAATAGCAGAAACCATCATCGACAATATTTAAAACAGCCATGGCATAGCTCTGTCCTTTTCTGAAACTCGACTGTGTAACAGGTAGTGTCTTATTTGAATCTATATGTTCACAGAGTTGTTGTTCAATAATTCTCTCGATAATTTTTGACATTGCTGGTAAAATAGTAATTGGCCTAAGATCTTTAAAAGTTTTAGGTCTCTTTATTTTAGGGATAGGATTAATAATGGCATATTTCCATGTTTTCTGGAAAAACAGAATTGTTTAAACAATAATTAATGAGATGAGTTATGACTGGCAAGAGAAAAGGGACAGAAAATTTAATAACAGTAATGCCTATGCCGTCATGACCAATAACGTTAGTTTTAATGGAAGATATAATTTTTAGTACTTTCAATTCATTTACAGATTTAAAAACAAAATATGAATCAATAGAATATTTAACATTAGTCGAATAAAAAGTACGAATATTATCAGAATTTGTCAAAATTTGAGATAAAGAATCAACAAAATAATTATTTAATTTATTACTATCAGATAATTCAGGAGGTAAGTCTGCTCAAACCAATTTTTTTGGGAATATTGAGTTTTTTTAAGTTTTTCCAAAGGAATCGTGTGTTGACATTAAATAAATAATTATAGTAGGAGGTATATGTTTTTGTTGTTGCTTCATTCTCTTGGTCGTCTTCCACAAAGAGTATTTGTTAACTTCAGTTGCTAAGAGACTCGTTAGGCTTTCTTGGATTTCACGATTTCTATTATTGTCAAGTAATATTTTTATTTGTTTGATGGTATGGTTTAATTTGCGCTTGTCCTCCGGGGCTCTAGTGATTTTCCACCGTTTTCTCAGTTTACGTTTTTTTATAATCCTATCCTTTATGAGGGCTGGGTATTGATATGTACTTATTTGTTTTTAGAAGGGTGTTTGATGTAGCATTCCATGCTGCCTGCTCGCTTGATCTATGTCATCTGCTGTTTTTAACAGTTTATGCAACTGCAGACTCTCTTTTATTTCATTTCTAAAGATTTCCCAATTCGTTGTTTTATTGTAGAGTACTGGAGGGGTACTTTTGTTAACAACGTGCATATGTATCCTAGTAACGGTGAGTGGTCAAAGGACAGCTCAAAACAGGACCTAATTTGTAGGTAATTATGTGAAATACCTTTTGTTACGGAGAAATCTATTACATCTGGAAGTTTCCTTCTATCTGCGGGCCAGTAGGTAGGCTCGCCAGTGGCTAAGTGTTGTAGATTGTTGTCCATAATAGTTTAATAAAGCTGACATACTCTCAGTATAATTAGTCTTGATTCCCACTCTGGATGTTGTGCATTGTAATCGCCGCCAGCAATGAAGCGGTGACCAAGCGTATTACAAAACTGTTCATACTGTTCGTTTTTAATCGCTGGTTTCGGTTGGCAGTAAATGGCAAAGATTAATAACTGCCTCTTTCAGTCTTCTACTGCGATACTAGTAGCTTGCATATGATTGTAACTGTGTTTGTTCAGTTCATGCTGTTTGATGCTGTTTGTGTAACTGGGAATTTTAATGTAAATGCTTTGTATCATATGTGCTTGAGATATCAGCATTATGTCGATGTTTTGCATACAAAGGAAGTTTCTGATTTCTAAGCTGTGATTGGCTAATCCATTGGCATTTCAGATGGCAATTTTCAAATTGGTTTGGACCATTAATGTAATTTTGCAAGAACAGCGGTGAGGAGATTTAGGAGTACCTATATCCATTTTCCCCATCATCTTTGTTAACATAGCTTCTAGATTATTATTTGTTGGTTGCTGTGATGCAGCTAGGATTTGATTCTGTTGGTTAGTGATTTGGTGGGGTTGACTGATGTTTTTTGCGATTGCCAAGTAACTATAGGCAGGCTGTCGTAGCTAATCGTTATAGTTGTGTGTTAATTGCGTTGGTGTTTTTAGTTTCTTTTCTCTTAAGGCTGGGAACTTTATTTTTTGCAATTCTTTCTAAACTCTATACCCTTTATAATTAGCGGAGAGGTTTTCTCCACAGTTTATACACTTCACATCATTGGTGCGTGCTATTCTAGGGCAATGTACTGTTGCATGGTTACCAGCGCATTTCACATATCTTGGATGTCTGTGACAAAATCCATTTGTATGTCCATAGCATTTGCATTTCATGCATTGTGGCATTTCTCTCTTGGGGTGGAGTGGCTCAAATTTGACAATTGAGTGATGGAAAGACGTAACATTTTATATACAGTGACTCTTGTGAAAGTTAACAAATTCTTGATTTATTTTTTATTTTTTGGGGTTCAGCCCTGCTTGGTTAAAGGCGAATTTCTAACATCATTTCAGTTTTGAAAAATCAAGTATGCCTTGGAAATTTTCAAAAAATCTGTTTTTCTGTAGGGTAAAGTACCCTTTATGTGGCAAATACGACAAAAAGTTATGAAGAAAAGTTGTTTAGAATCAACATCTAGGCCTCTATACCAAATTTCAAAATCCGCGGCCAACTTTGATTTCTCACATTTTCTTTCAAGTTTATTTCCGAAATCAAAGAATTTAATTTTTAACAAAGTTTTTTTATTATGAAATAAAAAACTTTGTTAAAAGTATTTGTTTTTCAAATAAAAATCTTTGTTAAAAGTAAAATTCTTTGATTTGGGACCTAAACAAAAAGAAATTGTGAGAGATCAAAGTTGGCTGAGGATTTTGAAATTTGGTATAGAGGCCTATGTGTTGATTCTAAACAACTTTTCTTAATAACTTTTTGTCGAATTTGCCACATAAAAGATACTTTACCACACAGAAAAATAGTTTTTTTTTAAATTTCCAAGGCATACTTGATTTCGCCTTTAACCGAGCAGGGCTAAAACCCAACAAATGAAAATTTAAATCGAGAATTTTTTACCTTTCACAAGAGTCGTTTCACCTATCCGGGGACACACTGTATATCTTTGTTGTTTGGTTGTGCTTTTAATTCAATGTTAAAGAGTGGTAGTGGTATTTTTGTACCTAGCATTTTGTCCGCGGTAGAAGATATCGGAGATATTTTTAACTTTGTGTCCAAGCGCATTTATTTCGGATTTTAACAGAGCTGTGTTTATGGAATGGTGAATGTTTCGCAAAACTCCCTAAACGACTTGTTTTCTTTCAGCTGATATGTGTATAACTCAGTTTTCTTTTCAGAAAGAGCCTTTATGATGGCAGAATATGCATCTTGATTGAATTTTAACTTCATCGTTATTTAAACATATTTATGTGAATTGCTTCAAAGCTATTTTACTCAACAATTCAATTAATGGTTGGATGTTCTTTACCCCTGCCAAAAAAAAGGTGGCAGTTTGAAGTCACTAGTAGTAGATTTCTGCTTCTCATCTTGATGTTCAGTTAGGACTTTAATTATTTTCTGGGCGATCTTCCAAAGAAAAAGTTACAATCAGTTACACTTAGGTGCAAAAGGCGGCCGCCAGTTCGGCGATGGGAGGCGTGTAGCTCTTTAAGTAGTGAAACGGTAGAACAATAATTAAATGCCCAGTGCGCCAACAAATCTTTGTAATAACGGCGAATGCACCCCGGTGTTCTAGCGAGAATTTGTAAACTTAGTACCCAACACAACCTTACACTTCTTGAAAGATAGCTCCAACAAAGTAAATAGCCGTAACTAAACTCAATTCTGTTTACTGGCATAAAGATCATACAATTCCAGAAAAATGTCATAGTAGAAACATTTAAGTCATTGTCACAAATAATTTGCATCAATCAGAATGGTTACTCTAAAATTAATCAATTACATACAACGAAATACTTACAGTCTTACAACACAGTACGGCAATGTTGCAAATTGCACATATTGAAAAGGGGCGCCCTAGGAAGCCACTCGGCCCGCAGAAATTCCCGGGCTCAGTCTTGGAGGTAACTTAAACGCGGTTCCGAGCTTTTGGTCAATAACTCGTGCGGCCGTAGCTGGTGTTTTCAGCGCGATCTGCACCGCAACGGCGAGGTTGCAATGCCAAAACAAAAGGGAAAAACAGCCCCCAGAACGGGTCCGTACTTGTGCTCAAAGTGGGCGCCGTTAACAAGAGGGAAAGCGGCCCCGCAAGGTCCAACACCGTCAGTTCACAAAACGTCTGCAGCGGTCGCCGTGGACACGGAGAACAACCGAGCGTCGCACCTGCTTCGGAGCGGCGATCGGGCCCAAAATTTAACTGGCTTTAACAACGAAACCGGCGTTTAATGCCTGGCACTACTTGCTGTGAAAAGGGGGAATAGGAGTCCAACGATACAGAACTACAGGAAGTCTTAGGGCGTCTAGCTACTCACCCCAGATACGATCCGGACACATGGAATGACTCGTGGTTGCAATTAATAATCCGCTCAAGGTGTAGGAATAAACTTCCTTCTCGTGAGCTCGGGGCATTAAAGACACGAAAACGTGAAGGCTTGCATTTCACCAATACACAAAACTAATCATAGCCTTAATAAACATCCCCAAAAGCTCTTAAATTGCTAAACCACCATGCCTGCTTTATGGCTGCAAGCGGAAAGAACACGCCCGAAGACCACAATCTGCGCCTAACAGATAAAAGCGTATCGAGGTTATCGCGGCCAAACGCGATGCAAGTTGCGCGGCGCGCGGGAAATACCATTCGAATTCTACTTTAAAAGGCGGCATAATTTAAACGTAACAGTTCTTTCTCTTCCAATTTTTTTTATCTATTTGTTGTTCCTAGGGGATGATTCAGCCAATAATCTTTTAGCTTTGCCTGGTTTGTTGTTCTTGTATAACTGCCTCGGCTATCCTTTCCCAGGCGTTATTTATTATTATTGTCCATTGTTTGCCAATCACATTCTTGAACTTGGGCTATTGGAATTTGCGGAAAGGCTACAGCATAGTGTTCCGTTAATAACGTAGATGGTTGAGACATTTGTGGCATATAACTGTAAATATTTTGCATATGTGGGTTTGTTTGTTGCACCTGGGGCAGGTATGGCCTTGGTGTATATTGTGGAATTTGTAGTTGAATATTTTGATCATACACTATTGTCTATCCGATTCGCACGGAATAATTTTGTAGATTTGACATGATTTCTTACATACCTAAATTTATTTTAAATCGTCCTTTTTGTTATCTGAGTTATGACTTTACAGTAAACATTTTATCATTTTTCACTTGCTATCTCGAAGCACTGAGCACAAACAGCACAACCTTGCTCTTCAAAACTCAAGTGTGAAGTCATTTTAAACCAGTTGCATATTCATCTGCTAAGTTTGCTTGATAGTTTCAACAGTTATTTTCTGGAAGAACTCCACGAAAAATTAAAGACAATTTTCAGGTTGTAAACTCATTCCCTGGTGTGTCAGAATAGCTAGCCTGTCTGACATCGCATCAGTATGAGTGGTTGACCTAATTCTGTGATAAAAGATAATTGTGCAACTAAGAAATTGCTCTCAGAATTTTGGTGTCAGTTAAAAAACGAATTTAGAAGTTTTGGTTAGCTAAAGATAAAATCATCAATCTGCACTTTCCAACAAAGTCCGTTGCAATAGGGTTTGCAAATAGTGAGAAAATAATAAAAAAAAAATACTGTTATTCTGAAAAACAAAACTCAATGAGTGACAATTAATGAATAAATATATAATGCGCTTGCACGGTAATATTCATGGCACAGTTGCGAAAACCTTCACTCACATTTTTGTCGTAACAGACGTTTCTGAAGTAATCTAGCTGTAGTCGAAAATGCACGACAAACGCCGAAAGAACGCTTTTGTTTCACTTTCAATATTTGTATGTGTATGTGTGAATTCTGTTTCGAAAAAAGAGTTCAAAAACAAACATGATATTTAAAAAATTAAAAAAATACCAAAAGCTTTTTTGATTACCTGCTATAATTTGAGTAATTTTAACAATCAAGCGGAGCTGTGATATCATTTGTGAAAGAATCAATACTTACCAAAGAAAAACTACAAGAGTTGGAACTAGCAGAAGTTGTAGAAAAAATGAGATTTTTCCCCTACTTAGAATATACTTTGCACATTTCTTTCACTCAACCGTGTGCAAAATGCACTAATAAAAGGTCTTTTAGTACTTTGCGTAGAGTGAAAATCTAATTGGTCAAATATGTTAGAAGACTGCTTTAGTGGATTATGTATGCTGAGTGTACACACAAAAACAGTAGCGGAAACTAGAAGATATAGTCTTAAAAAAGTTTGTAGCAGATTTCCAATAACTGAAATTAATTGAGATTATAATTTTATGCAAGAAAAGCCAGGTAGCGCAGTTGGTAGAACGTTAGACTTGCAGTAAGCAAGTCCTCGGTTTGAATCCCAAAGTGGGAGGATTTGTTCCGCAGCCTTGGCGATCGATACCGGGTCCGGTGAGATCATTTACAGTTGGGCACCAAATTAACTGTGCTCTAATCAGAACCACAGACCTACGAGATAGGGTAACAAGGTCCAAACATTACCAACACACATACCTACCACAATGGTTGCTACGCAAGCTCAAAAAACGCGCTCCAACTTTGTAACCCGAAACCAGGGCAAGTTGAGCACCAGCCTCTGCACCGTTAAGAGTAACAATATGTAAATGATAATACATACATATATACAGTTTTATACAAATTGTAAAAACAAAATGATAATAATAATAGTTGATTGTGTATATAAATTTTTGCCCCTCTCTAACTGGAATTCTGGCTACGCCCTTGCTCGGAGCTCGAATACTTTTGTAAAGAAACCCATCAATTTACTACATGCAGTGCTATAGCGCATTTCGCCCTACCATCACCTTGAAACTGCTAACCTTTTGCTGCTGATCCAGCGTTTTCGCCAATAATTGCCATAGGAGTTTGGGATGTATTTCCGATCGCCCCTATCAGCGATCGGCAGCCTGTCGCTCAGTACATTGATAGAAGTACGTGTGTTGACACATAATTTATGTATTGTTGACATACTTCGCATACCTATGTTGTTTTACATGTTTTAAGCGGTATTGAATAGCTGCTTTTGGATATCATTACTTAAACCTTGTTATATTATAACGGTAGAATAGATGATAAAATATATTTTCAGTTATAGAATAGCTACTTTGTCTAATGCTATATAGGCGGCTGGAAGGCTAGCGCCCCTAAGAAGCAGCCGCCACTGGTAGCTATATACTTATACTATGCATTGTCACAGATTTGCTACGGTGTTTATTTATTTGTGAGCTTTTGTTTCTCTTCTTTCTTCTTAGCAGCTATCTTCAAACGAAAAATTATACTGTAAATTATACATGGCAATGAGTTTAGCGTCAACACTATGCAGTTCTTCTCGCAAATTGAGTTTAATACTCCAAAGAAAATGGAATTTGCTTTCTGAGTTTTCCATCTCACACCATCCATCGGCTTCAACCACTTGATGTGATTTATGGACCATTTAAGTCATACTGCAGTGTCGCACGGTAACTCTACGTGTAAACCAAGCTAGAGGTGAAATTCTTCTAACGATCGAAAGGAGAAAGGCGAGAATTTATAGGTAAGTGCCGTCGCGGTTGAGTGACGGTGGGCGGGGATTAGAAATTAGCGATTTCCACATGGAAGGAAGGAGAAAGTCTTCGTCCCGATTGAGACTATTAAGGTGTTTTGTAAATCTCAATGGCTTTGCGAATCTTTTTGTTAAAGAAGGATGGGGATTTACACCCTTCTTGAAGTAGGGAATGTAAATAAGCATATACAAATTAAAATAACGCCAGAAGCGGTACGACCCTATCCAAAAGTAGAGAAAAACCAAACTAAAAGTAGAAGAGAACCAGGAATGTTCAAAATTTATACAGACGCCTTTGAGAAAAAATCTCGAAAAAATAGAGAATAAAAAGTCTTCAAAAATAAAGTAGTGCGTAAAGTGCTATGTTTTAACGAATTGGCTACACCCAAAACTACAAAAAAGCTTCCATTAAGAAACCTAGACTTGAAGAAATGTATTCTACTTCAACCAAGTCAGACATTTCACTCATTGATACCTCGGATGGAGACATTAGCGACGAATTAGAAAGTATTAAAGAGTTTCATGACGGCACAAAATTTTGTGCTTGCAAGATTTCCAGTTAAAAACACAATGATGCACTTTATAGAACAAATTTCAATAAGTACGAGTGCGTTAGCACGAGTCCTAATCCGAAGCGCAATGTACATGAGTAGTGCAATGCAATATCAGGTGTTAAATCTATACGTGGTAATAATACTCTTCTGCCTGTAGCTTGCCGATTTAAGACTTCCAAATCTAAACAGTTCTCGTATACATCGCGTACCATTAATCTTTGAGTGTTAAGCAATGTGGAGGTATTCCACTGAAATTTAACGAATCTAGAAATTCCGTAGAAAATTGTAAAACGTTGTCATTATCTGCAATTGTAATCACACTCAATTTTTTTTCAATAACTTGGTAAGAGAGATATAATTTTGTGGTTAATTTCATCGCAATGTTCATTTTTTGGAGCTAAAATTGAGAATTTTGAGATACTAAGGGTGTTCTCAAGAGTTGACAAACTATTACCAAATATTTATGAATATTTCTCTTTGGAAATTAGTTGAGTTGGTATTTTAATTGTATCCTTTTCACCTGTAATCGTGGGATATTCTCCATTTCCAATTTGCAAGAGAATGGGCGATGTGTAGGTACATTCGATTAATAATGCACTGATGTACAGTCAAGATTTACTCACACACGCTACTTTTCGAAAAGAAAGATTGAAATTTTCTTAAAAATTCGCCGTCACTGTACCGTAGTTTACACAAATTCGAGCAGTACACTGGTCCATTGCAAAAATCTGCAGAACACCGCGGGCCGACTTCGAAAGTTTACTTGTTTCGCTGCTACGCGCTGCAAAGCTACGTCACTTACGCGCTACAATATTTTGGTTTTTCTCTAAAAGTTATGCAGTTATTTGCAATTTAGGACTTTTGTGCACATATACACGGTGATGGCTTTCATTTAAAAAAAAAGAATAATCGAAATCCGCCCGGTGGAAGTCTCAAAATAGACGTCGAAAGAAAACACTTCACGTTTTAAATATAATAATAATAATAATCTTTGTTTATTAGCAAATAGCTAGCAAATAAATACATAATATATTCACACAAGAACTAAGAAAAACTTAATCTACAGTACAATAGAACTTTTAATATAGGTAACACAAGCTTTTTTAAATTTAACAAGGTTATCACAGTTTTTTAAATGCTCAGGTAACTCATTATATTGCTTTAGCCCTTTATAGTACAAGGAATTTTTGTCTACGTTAGAACTAACTTTCGATAAGTAAAAGTTATCTCTTGAACGGGTGTTATGCTCATGCACATCTCTAACAAATTTACAGTTACTAAGCAGATGCTCGGGTAACCTATTATTTAACATCTTAAATATAAATACCATGGTATTATATGTAACAGTCTGTCTTACACTTAACAAATTAGTAGCATTTAGCATATCAATTCTTCTAGTATACCTGTTACAGCCTAAAATTATACGCAGAGCTTTATTTTGTTTTTTCTGAAGTGTATCTAATTGTGTGACATTCATCAGGAATAACAATGAAGAACAAAAATAGAAATGGGGAGCAATAATTGTTTTATATACTGTTAATTTTGCCCATTTACTTAAATTTTTTGACATACGTCCCAGTACATTTACCTTTTTTGCTATTTTCTTAGTGATATATTTAAAATGTTCAGAAAATGACAAAGTATCATCTAATATACAACCTAGATATATAGATACCAATGCCATCCATACGGTTACATTTTTAAGAAGGGAAGGATTACCACTGCATTTTACTTTCCAGTTGTAGAATACGTTACCGATGTGGATTCTGATGATATCATAGCCAAAACGACACCACATTTGCGATCTGGTACTGCAACAACCACTTCTTACTTTCAATTTTGCTATTACTTCGGAAATTTGGTAGTAAATTAATTTGTTAAATACGTTTGAAAAATGCTAATAAAAAATATCCTTTTTTAATATGTATTTGTGAATTAGTTGGTAACATTACTGTGTTTCTTTGTTCTAGTATAAATAAAGCTTTTACAGTTTAATTACTTTATTTTAATTAGTGCTATTTTTACAAGATGACCTAATGTACCCCAGTATCCGGCAGAAAGTATCCCTGGTTGGCAAACATGCAGCCGTTTTCTAAAATTTTTGATTTTTATTATTTTTGTAAAAATTTATTACGTTTGACTGTCGGTACTTTGTAATCGTGTTACCAATAATGTGTAGTCTATGCAACTGGTCATTTGTGATTTCAAGTGAATTGAAACTTATCGTATTAGTAGTCAAACTTTGCTTAGTGGCCGAATGTTCTCCTCTCTCCCCTACATATGCGGTTTACGTAGTTTATTTAGTAGGTTGATTAGTAATAGTGCTATTAAATATATAATCCATATTTGTATTTAATCATTGTTAATACATTTTAGGTGTTATAAATAAAATTCGTTCGTAAAATCTACTAAAAGATATAAAAACATACAGGGTATTGCATTTAAAGTATAAAAATTGAGCATCCTCCTTCAAAACAGTTGAAAGATATTGAGAAAACATATGTGAAAGTATAGTTTATAATGCCATATATATATATATATAGTATGATCAAAAAGTATTTTCATCTAGTATGGCCATGGAATACTTCCTAGTTTATAAATGCAACGATAACTCACTTACCATATATGTATTATACATATATTGCTAGTAGGGCCTCTGAACGCCCGAAAACATTACGGCGCCGACATAATCTCACTCTGAGTATAGTGCGCATGCCTGAGAATTCAAACTCCGCCTTTAGAAGCGAATTTTAAACTTGACCACTTCCCCATTGGGCGGACGACGTCGCCGCGCTTGCGCACAGCTCACCATTATACATTGAAGAGTTGATTGTCTGTCTCACTTCCTTCGTGAGTTTCCCACTCATAGCCGCTAACAATATAGTAAGTATTACATATATGTCACTTACAAAGCAAATGTCAAATTTTGACATTAAGTATAAACATAGTTGCATTAATAATAAAAGCGGTATAAGCTGGGGTCTTTTTTATGAACTGGACGGTATAAAAGTAGTTAAGGTTTTATACTATCTCAAACCGCAACAAAGTTTCAGGAATAATTAACGGTACAATTCTGAAACTATTGTAACGAATTATAACCTAGCTTATTTATACAGTGCTTTCGTAAAGTAGTGGATAAATTCGTTAAAAACTTAAGGAGTAACTTTTGGAAAAAACGCTCGGACCCGTGGTTTTTTACTTTTATTTGCACATTTTTTTTTCTAATAAAATCTATACGTACAGAGTGACCTACGTAGGAGGTATGATGTCATCGATGTTTTTTTAAATAGAAACTCTTTTTTTATTATGGAATTTGAAAGAACAATTTTTTCTACTTACGCTAAGGTAATTTTTGCGTATAGGTCACATGACCAAAAATTAAGAAAACAAAATTAAATTTGCAAAATATTAAATTTTATTTTAAGAAGTACAGCTTCCGCATCGTAACCTTAAAAAAAGTTTTCCTTGGCGCATTAATACGATACAGTGTAGGGGTATCCGTACACTCCGAGTTAAAAGTACATATCTTCGAAAGCGCTTATTTTTAATATACTTAAATAATTTAATCTACAATCGTTCTTGCAAATAAAACAAGCCTATATAAAAATAGTAGAGTTTAAAGACGCAAGGGTCAAATGTAAACTTATTTGGCGTCAGCTTTTTAGGGTGAATGTACAGCAGTGACGCACCAGCGAATAGTGGTCTTGGAAGCAGCCGAAGTGCACGATATAATGCGATTGCACCCGAGAGCTGGCTGCGTGAAATTTCTAAGGTTACGATGCGGAAGCTGTATGATTTTACGCTTTTATCAATGCCAGCAATCAATAAAAAACATGTCGTTCGTCTTAGTTACTGTCAGGCAGACAACAGTGCACAATTTGTACATTTAATTTAGTTGTTTTTTGAAATTATCATTGCAATTAAATTTAGTATTTTGCAATTTTTAATTTTTTTTCTTAATTTTCTTCAAATTCCGTAATGAAAAAGGGGGTTGCTATTAAAAAAAACATCGGTGACGTCATACTTGTTACACGGGTGAATTTTGACATTTTATAATTGTAACTATCTGTCAGTTATCTGAAACAAGTTATAAAGCGTTCAAAAGTTATTTTCCTGGTAGGTAGACATGGAATTTTGTTTTTATGTTTAATAAAATTAAAACTCCCTAGAATCTCTTTCTGACACTTTGTCAGAATCAGCTGTTATGTACAGGAGGCTCACGAAAGTGTCTAATTTGACACTTTGAAGTTAAACGTGCAATGTTGCTAGGGCTTTCATACTTTGTTTGCCACTAGGCATAATATTTATGGACATCGGCGTCATGGATACCTATCTGTCAACAAATTGTAATACTAAAGCAAATATGCCGAAAGTCATTAAAGGTGACACAAAACTACAAATTACAAAGGCCTACAGGCATTATAAAGCCGACAGGCCAGACCTCAGTGAAACTGAAATCTTTGCCCGGCTTAGTGACATTTGGGATGTAAGTATTTATGCATAAAACTTAACTGTTTGTTTAATTTTGGGCTTTGTACTGTTTTAGGTACGTATCAGAAAGAACTATTAGAAATATTATTGGGCGAAATAATTTTGAAATTAAACCTTTTGGCCCGCGACCTAAAAATGATATATACTATAAAGGTTAAGATGGTTTGGGCATATATGGAGAATGTCAGATGGAAGAGCTACTAAGATAGTATTGGAAGGCAGAGCGGAAGAAACTAGAAGAAGAGGCTGACCAAGGAATAGGTGAAAGGAGGTAGTAATGGAAGACATAGCAAGGAAAGGAATAGAAGACTGGAGAAATAAAATCGTGAATAAGGGACAATGGAGACAGATTGTTATGCAATGGGCCTAAAGTGGCTTGTAAACGCTTTATTTATTTATACTGAAAAAAAAATACATAAATTGTAATATTTAAATATGTTTGTATACAATTTATAATTGCAATAAAAAAGCGACTTTTATTATACCATTATGCCTACTCATGAAACGTATTCAGAATAAGCAAGTTGTCTTTCATGAAATTTATCTTAATCAATAATGAAAGTGGCACAAAATCCAAAACCAAATCTGGCAACCACGTTTTGTACATTAACATAAAATTATCATTTTGTATAAAATGAGCATAACCTAACTTTTGTTAATGACTGACAGCATATTTACAGGGTGAAAATCGTCACCCTAGCATGGCCTCCTATCGGGAAAATAACTATTGAGCGGTTTATAGACCGTTTCAATGTTTTTCATATGAAAATAACAGTGTTATAATGGACTCTATTGTAGCACTGTTTTCGGTGTTATAATAATCATATTGTGACATCAAAGTAGATAAATATTTTTAAAAATTGTATAAAGTAAATTTCTGTAATAATAAAATTGTAGGAATAAATCTCATAAAAACAAAAGTAATCATGTAGACCTATATTTTAAACAAACTAAATAAAAATCAGGTAGCCAATGTTTAAAAACTTTTAAAGCTCTTCAAAAATTTGCAGAACAAAAAACAGTTTATAACTGCCACAAAGAAATCATTTCCTCGTATATTTATTAGTAAAAAGCTGTAATATTTATTGTTTACAATTTTTAAAATTTGTATTTTTAAAATTAGAATAGAGCAATTAAAACTTTAGAAACATATTCTTGATATATTGTAAAAGGAAAATCGTTTTATTTAATGCCGATATAAGAAATTGTTTATTTTTAGATTGAGTAACCATTATATCTGGAAATATAAAATATAATAAAAATCGCTATTGTAGTCCGTATGCACGCATTATTTTTGCTTAAAGCACAACTACTTGCTGACACGTTTGAAGTTGGTTTTATCGAAGATCGTTTAATTGATCACAATTAAAATTAATTAAATATTTTCTTGCACCCAAAATGTAATGTCATAGTTCTCGTTAAAATGTTATTTAAATAGATTTGTTTAGAACGTGCTATAGCTGACGTTTCCTAAAAGTTAATTAATGGAAATAATGGGATTTATTTTTGTTGTAATGGGGTGTAGAGATTCATACCAACTTCCATTACAAGAATAAACAATTTCGAAGCTACAAAGTTTACAAATTGTATGTGTTGTTGGAATGACAAGTTTAATAAAACTATAATGTTTATATTTTACATGTTATAAATATTTTTAATGCCAACGAATACGGAATATTACATTAACAGCGAAAAATGAGCACCCTGTATATAACGGCACGGTGGCGCCCTCTAGGTGTTTTACTGTATTCGAACCGGCTTATTACGGTCATTATATATTTTACCATCGCCATAGCGACTTTGTTTGTATTCTATAACCTATACATACCTATATTTCAATCAGATTTTAAAATGGAATTCATTGCAGTGCTATAAAACAATAACAATGTATATATATCTTAGTAAAAAGGTACTGTAACAACAAATCGTTCATACAATACAGTAAAATTGTTTTACTTTCTAGATTGCAATCCCGAATAACACAAAAATAAATTGCATAGCATGGAACAAAGAAGATGGTTATATAGCAGTTGGTGGAGAAGGCGGTCTCCTCAAAGTTTTAAAATTAGACTCTGGTATATACAAAAATTATTTTAAATAACAGAAATACGGTAATAATTTTTCAGGAAATGACAGCGACAACGGAGTTAAGTCAAAGGGATTAACTGCTTCAAACAACTTGTCAATGAACCAAACCTTAGAAGGCCACACTGAAAGCATTCGAGTCATAACATGGAACCAGAAACATAAAAAATTGACTACAAGTGATGAAAATGGAATTATTATTGTTTGGATGCTCTACAAGGTATGTTTACAGTCTAGTTTCTCCACGTATTAAAGATATTATAAAGGATGTTCGATTGTTATCCACAGAATGGCTCCAATTACAGTAATTAACAATCCCCTTGATTTATAGGGTACATGGTACGAGGAGATGATAAATAACAGAAAAAAGTCTGTGGTCGTAGGAATGTCATGGAGTTCCGACGGCACGAAGATATGTATTATATACGAAGATGGTGCTGTGATTGTGGGATCTGTCGATGGAAATAGAATTTGGGGAAAAGAACTCAAAAGTATTCCTCTATCTAAAGTGCAGTGGTCACCAGATGGAAAGTTATTGCTGTTTGCATTGAAAAATGGCCAAGTACATCTTTACGACAACTTGGGAAATTTTGTAGTAAGTGTATAAAATATTTTATTTTCTGGAAACTGCTAGTTATTTTCATGGCTCATGGCTCGGAATTCTCCAAGCATGTGCCGTGGAAATAAACAACTTGGCTTTCTCATCTGTTGTTGGTAAAATATTTTGGGTCAGTTTTGACAAATAAGTGTCGAAACAAAGTTATGTAAAATTAGGTGTTTAAACTTGCTGCAATTATGAGCTCTCATTGACTGTTGTGGATGGATAGCCTAGAGATCGATTATTAACGTGCCAGACATTGGAATCTGGAACCTTATTAGTATTGTGGTGAATTTTTCAAAAACAACAAAACATTTATATTTCTCTAGAATATTTCATGTAGGGATGGGCATAACCGGACAATTTTCATAACCGAATTATTTGCATTCGAATCATATTAATAACCGATTGATTACTTGAATAATCATTCGAATCAATTTTGGCTCTCAATTCTTTCGATTAAGTCTGCCGGTTGGCGCTTCACCGGCATCTGCATCGGCATCGTAACTTGCAGATAGCAGAGGAACTCAGTTAATCGTTAATTATAATAATTGTATAAATGATTTTTATTTGATTTCTAAGGAGTTTAAACCATTGAGAATAGCTATATCAATACTAATCATAAAGAAATTATAAATATGCGAATACAAAGTATCTATTGAATCTATTTTTAGTTCCTAAAATTCTCTAGTAGGCACTCTTCCCTTTTCGCTTGCACATCATACCGGTATATTTTAGAATCCATAATTTATCTACGTTCAGCCTTCCGCGGTTCTAAGGATGCACACTTAAAATTTTCAACATCGAAATCCACTTCTTGTCCCGACTGCTCCGTTATTAAAAATTAAATATAAATCTGTTACGATATTGGAAAATCTTATTTCGCTTTCTGTTTATCCTTTATTAGGCATAATCAACCGTGTTTCGAAGCAAAAATGTAGGCCATTATAAATTAATACCAACACAGCTTCGCCAAATCTGATACTCAGCAGAACGTTATCTTTAATAGGAACGGCCTCATAAATTTAACTCGTCGACTGGGAGTCTCATATGGCTTAATAACATGAACAAGCAGCGGCGAGCCTCACTTGGGTCAATCAAGTACATACGTAGAAAAGGTTATATGAGTTATGAATGACGTATTATTTACAGAATTTCGATCACTCGCAGGTCGCTGAGACGCGGCACGTAGTACGTATCAGGATGAGGTTATTTTTCATCCGAATACTTGGAACGAAAACCGAGTTACACAGGTTATTTCAATAACCGAATAACCGGTTATTTTTTATTCGAATAAGCCCATCACTAATTTAATGCAAGGCATCCAGGGCGTGCACCTATTTATCCTGGAACTGTTTCAAAAATTAATCAACTTTTTAATTTAACTGAAAATGTTGTTAAGCCCAGACCAAGAAGAATAGTTCGAGAGCATCCCTTGGATGAAATGAATTTGGCAGCTTATCACGCTAATCCTCGTACTAGTATAAGAGATATGGCATTAAATTTAACTATTGCACCATCGAAAGTGCATTTAAACCAAAATTTTTACACACTTTAAAAGAGCGTGATCATGGGAGATGCTTAGAATACTGTTTTTGGGTGCAGGGAAATTTCCTGGAAGACAGAAATTTTCTAAACAAAGTCATGTTCAGCGATGAAGCAACATACATGACTAATGGTGTTGTTTCATCACAAAATTGCAGGTGGTGGGCAGAAGACAAACCACATTGGGTTATCAATTGCAAGAGGCAATACTCACAAAAAATAAATGTGTGGTGTGGCATTTTGAACCATCGTATCATTGGACCTTCTTTTTTCGTAATAACTTAAACAGTGAACGATTTTTGGATTTTTTGGAAACTGAATTGTGGGGTGTAATTGAAGATCTACCACTCGAAATGTTTTTTCAACTTGACACTAGACCTAACACTACTTGATTAAGAATGAAGTTTATAAAGTGAGACCCCAAAATCGAGATGAACTTTGTGACAGAATTAGGCAAGCTAAGAAATTAATGGACGAGAGTTAATAAAAGTATCAAGAAACAATAAGAAACGTATCGAGAAATGCATTCGGACTGACGACGATCTGGTAGAAAGGGGCTATATTTAAAACTGATTTTGATGCTACTACCTAAATAATTTTGTGTTTGTATTCTGTAATTAGAATTATTAAACGAAAATTGGTATCTGGGGTATTCTTTTGACTCTAAACAACTGTTCTTAATAACTTTTTGCTGTACCTCTAACGTGATGCAAAATATTGACAATGTGACCCATGTTTTTGATTCTAATTGTGGTTATTGAAATCTATATACTTGTATATAAACCTGAATGTTTCTGTGTCTGTCCCGTATGCGTTCCTATACCATTCATCCGATTGCGATGAAACTTTGGTGAGTTGTTGTGCGCATGCTCGCGAAGGTTTCTGAACAACCATTTTATAATAGATAGTGCTGGGGTCGAGATATTTCGATAACTTGTATTTATGGTCAGATTTGGCTCAGATTCAGAATATATGTTAGTTACGTGGAAAGAAATATTTTTACAGAAAATGGACCCGGTAGGTGACGCTGGAGTCTAGATATTTACGAAAATGTGTATTTATGGTCTGATTTGGCTCGTATTCAGAAGATGTGTGTACAAAAACAAATTATTTTTGGGCAGAACGTTTGCCGGGTCAGCTAGTTATATGGAAAGATTTTGCTTCATACCAAGGTATAATCTACCACGATAACGTTCTGGCATACTCCTTAAGTGAAGTAATAGTGAAAGATGTAGTTGTATTATGACATTTAAAAAAATACGCATATGACTTATGAATAAAGACCGGATTTTTGGGATAGTAAAAATTGAGAAATGGGTACTGTCGAACTTCGATAGTTTGAGTGTCTCGATTATTGGAATTCATATCAAATTTCCCTAATTCCTATAGTTTCCAATTTAAAAATCTCTCAATAATTCGAATTTCGATAAGACAAAATTTATGGTGAAGAAATGAAGTTGTACCTGCGACCTGACTCACAATCCGCAGTTTCAAATTCGGACCCGACCCGCTACCCCGCAATATTGATATAAGTCTTACCCGCAACCCAACCTGCAATGCGGGTAACCCCGCGGGTACTCGACCCGATGCAGAACTCTAGTACACGTGGTTAACAGGATTGACTTTGAAAATAAGCGTATCAGAAACAGGTTGCCATTGTTGTCCTAAAATGTTAACGGCAGTATTCATTCCTTTATCGAAGAAAAATTAATCTAAATATAAAAACTTTTTTCGAAAGCCCTGATATTTTCAAAATTATGTAAAAACCATTGTTAGAATTTTTGTCTTTGTGGCCTCTCGACAGGGAGTATTTCGTGGAACGCTTGCATTCTGTAGAGATGGAGTTGCAAGTCCTGTTTAAGAAAACGTTGGCAAGTGCTATATGATAGATTCATTTGCTGTTGCAAATGCCGAATTGAGGTCTGGGGCTGTTCTTCCATTACTTGCCTAACAGCTTCAATATTTTGCTCATTCTGCGTTCACGTAACCTCGTGCAAAAACTTGTGATCTATTCATTTCATAATGCTGGTGCCACTGTCCGTATCTCACTTTGTTCAATAAAACTTGTTAACAAAGTAACAAGTTATTTACTGAAAAAGCAACAAAATGTAACGTTACGGTAAAATAACGTTCTAAAATAACATTACTGAAATAATGACTCATCTCTAAGTGAACACATCTATAAATAGTCTGAATGTCTTGGAACTAATAGTAGAACGCTGTGTTGTTGGCTCATCTTTAACTAATCCTTGTTTAGTTTTAAACATTACATTATAAATTACAGAAACACGAAAATAATCCAATTCGAATTGTTTGCCAATACCTTTTTCTTCTGTAATATCTACAGCACTAAGAGAAGGTAATGCCAATAGATCGTAATGTTTTTTCTTAAAATTATCACGAACATCTGTGTTCTGTTCATACAACATTTTAAATTGGGATTGCAGCAGTTCATCAGATGGAGATTGTAACAGTACTTTTACTTAGCCCTATACTCTACTGTAATATTAATTTATATTACCTGGGTTTGCTAGCTCAAACAGTCGTAGAGACATAAAACATAAAACTCTATTAACATCGTCAGTGCGGCTAAGGGAAAGCTAATATTGTTCTGGATTTGTTCGTTGTCACCTGGAATGCTGAAATTATACATGCAAACACTGCCAGCAATAAAAACCCAACAGTTTACATAAAAAGATATATAATCTGTAAGGAAAACACAAATACAAGAAAATACATGTGCATAAAACAACAAGAATGATTGACGTCCAAACATACAGTGAAGCTGTCAACAATACCTTAATTATCTACTAGCAAAAGCTGTTTCTACTCGCGTTATTACATAAAAATACATGTAAAAACACACCCTATTAATATAAAAAGACTATATGCTACATGCATGAAAGCACCTTAAATAGTGCGCTATGTTCAACTGTCTACGCAAAGTCAAACTCCGATAGTGCGAAATATATTTAACTTCCGCGTACCAATACACCAAAAGCGAAGCTGTCCATTCTTTAAATGCGATTGTTGCTGGAAGTGCTCTACTATGAATGCTGCATTGTCATTCAAATGGAGCGACACGCTGTGTCAGCAGTTGATGCACTGACTGCGGTTATCTTAGGCACGACAACAGTTGTCTACGAAGTCGCAATTGTTTATTGAAACAATTGCCAAAAATGTTGCAATCGCTTCCTTACTTCGTATTGCAGTTTTAACTAGCTACTAACCTTGCATTTGGTTGCCCCCAAGTGTCCCCGAGCCTGGGCAAGAGCAAGGCCTCTCTGGCGTTACGACAACAGCTTCCTTCTATGGAAGATGCAGCAAACCTTTGGTGATGCTGCCCAAGTGGTTTGGTGCCTTCGTAGTCTGGGTTTCCACTCAGGATCCTCTTTGTGGCGGTGGCGATTACTGCAGGCCCACACCTCACTATTCTGTGCACTTTAGTGCCTTTATTAGCACGCGTCGTACCTTGGTTAATGAGGAAAGACCCACGCACAAACGAGTTGCTAGTTTTGCTGCCACTGGCTTCACGCTCAATTGCCCACGCTGACTTCATTATATTTATATATATATAAATGTCACAAGCGCCAAAATAAAAAATTATTAAAAATACCAAAACCCTGAAAGGAGAAATTTATTGCTCTTGAAAGAAAATGTGTATCCAGTTCGAAGGACCAAAACATGTTGCGGAATGTAGTAAATTAAGCGACGTTGAATGTAATTACGTTTTTTGTCTTTATTGGCAGTGGACTGTATATGCAATATTCTTCTTGGTATTTGATAGCGGGTGTGATAATTGCAGGAAATTTCCTTTAGATCTGGCCTTTACTTATCAGTTATATTTAGTTTTTTACTATTATAAGTTAGAAGCCGGGTAGCGCTAAGCTTGCTAGTCAGCAAGTCCTCGGTTCGAATTCCGCGGGGGTCGGAATTTTTCCGCAGCCTTGGCGATTAGAATCGGGCTCGGTGAGACCATTCACAGTTGGGCACCAAATTAACTGTGCTTTACTCAGATCCACAGACCTAAGAAGTAGAGTAACAAGGTCAACACATCAACATGACACGCACTTCACACAATGGTTGCTGTGCAAACACAAAAGGCACGCTCCAACTTTGTATCCCGAATCTGGGGCAAGTTGAGCATTGTACCGCCAGTTGCAAGCACATAAAGCACCAGCCTCTATACCAAAAGGTGAAACGAGGTTAACGATAATACATACATACATACTATTATAAGTTGCTTTTGCTAACATGTCTTATTTTATTTCAGATGCCAATAGAAATGACGTGCACAAAACTACAGAGCATTGCCATTGATATATCCATTGTCAGCATGGATTGGTACAACGGAAAATACGGCCACATTTATGCATTATGTCCAACTTTAGTCATGTGTTACGAGAATGGTTATATGCAACTAATGTGCAATGAAAGTGATCCCGGTATTCAAGCCCCAGTATTGATTTTAAACTGGCAATAATTATAATTTTTTTATTTTAGAACCAATAATTGTTGAAACTAGAATGACTGCAGCATGCTGCTGCTGGAATCATAATGGATCTTTGCTAGCTGTGGCTGGCAGACAAATTTCCCGTGAAGATAATAAAACCAATAACGTAGTACAATTTTACAATCCATTCGGCGAAGTAACGAGATTGTGTTGAAAAACAAATACGCCATGTATAATTTACCTTTTTTAGCATTTGCGTACTCTAAAACTACCAGGACAGGTAGTATCGAGTTGCTCCTGGGAAGAAGGATCTCTGCGAATTGCTCTGGGTATAGATTCTTCAGTGTATTTTGCCAATATCAGACCAGATTACAAATGGTGTTATTTCAAGAACACCATAGTATTCACCTCTTGTCGCTTACAAAAGGCTGGCGTGTGCGTATCGTTTTGGGACATCATTAACAACCAGGTAATTGAAAGATATTAATATAATTAAATATCTGATTTTTAACATTTCTAGTGTCACGTTCGATACGTTCCCATACTATTAGGGCTTGCTGCTTTTGGAGATCACTGTGTACTAGCTACACGCCTAGATACTGACAATCCAATGGGGCAATATGGCCTCCTGCTCTGCAATACCTTGGGAACTCCAGTCGATGGTATTTATATTGTACTTATATAATGTTTGAGGCTTTCGCGGTTACTCTAATTGTCAATATTAGAATTAAATTTCAGCTTAGACTGCGTCGTCTTTGTAGATAAACACCCAGCAATTGTTGGCTTAATGTGCCTAACACCTTGTAAACTCAAGCAAGGGTTTGTGTTTATGTTCTTTGGTGGCTCGTGAACTCCCATGATTTGGTCCGTGTTATTAGAGTACTTAAACAAGGATACTTAGACATATTGGGTCTTTTTACTGTTTGTGCACCCATATAGACTAACGTTTCGCAAGACATTGCAGCTTGCATTGTCAGAGTCAAAGTTGCGCTGTAATTGTTTGATTGCTACAGCAATTCTGGTTGCATAACTAAGACATGAAAATGAAAGAAAAATTCAAATAAGCCCAGAATTGATATTTTGTTTATTGCAACATTAAAGTAATTATAATACACTAATAAATGCACAAGATATGATTAGCAGTAACTATAATTTGATTGACAGAGGTTAGCATTAGATAAAACAGTATCAGAAGGGTTATGTTTAACTTAATTTTTATTAATTGTGCTCGTTATGGCAGATGCACTCAATTTATGTTATGTAAAGTCAAGATATTGTGAATTTGCTGGATACAGAGATGTTTGTGGCATCACGCAAGTGATATGCAGTGTTAGTGTTAAAATTACGAGGCCAACAATCGCCAACACAGCTGAAAGGTAAAAAGCTGTGTAAAGGAAGCATAGAATGCAAAGAGCATGAAAAAGCCACCTACGTTAGAAGGCAAACATAGTGCAGTGCTAATAAAAGTCGTGAAAGACAGTGCTATCAAAGAGCATATAATGAGAAGAGACGCAGGCTTATGGCTGTGAACGTATTGCTTGTTAATTGGGTTGCATACCCCCATTTCTCGAATATATTTGCAGGGAGCAAATGTCCCTTGGACTTTTCTACCTGACACCAACTGGCACAACCATAAAATTATCCCAGCACAAAGATTTATTGGCCATGTTGCCACATTGCCATCGCATTCTGAGAAGGAAGTAGTGATGGGCAAAATAGAAGGAATTTTACAATCAAGATATTCGAATACGAGTTGTTGAAATGTTTGGTTTTGTTATTTTATATGACTAGACAGATAAAGCAGCATTTTTTATGCCTAATCAGACAAAGTGACACTTTTACCTTGACAATCAAGTCACAAACGTCACCGTTATGATGTTTGAAAATACATACACTTGTGCTCATAAAAATGGAATACACTTACTGTTGCACTGATGTGAAAAGTCGTATTATT
This sequence comes from Agriotes lineatus, assembly GCA_940337035.1. NCBI lineage: Eukaryota > Metazoa > Arthropoda > Insecta > Coleoptera > Elateridae > Agriotes > Agriotes lineatus. The sequence continues at coordinate 66,693,602 of OW679202.1, forward strand.
CGCATTATTAAATAAATTTTTTATACGATATCTTTATTTAACTATTTTCTTGTAACTTAACACAACAAACAATTTCACTTTATCGATGTTTCAAACCAACCGGTATTACAAAATAAAATATTACAAAAATCAGTCCAACAGTAAGTGTACTCCATTTTTATGAGCACAAGTGTACATTAATTTATATGTATTCAATATTGTGTAGAATATCAAGGATACATTTGTGTCAATAGCCTTCATGCAAATTATATATTATTATGTTTTATTATTTATTTAGAAATGCTGTTAATAGTGTTAAACATTGACGTATGATTATCAAATATATTGTTTTTTACGACCGACCAGAAAATATGCAATTTCTGGAGCCAAACAACACAGGAGTCTGAGACTGTTGCTTTTTGTCCAAGATACACATACTATTTTCCGCCGATCGATACGAGTAGTTACATTTTACATTAATTAACAATGTCGCCCACTGTTCAAATAATCTTGCTCATTTCTCATCAAATAATGTTCCCTCATTGTTCATTAATTGTACTATTACTGTGAATATAAGAAATACTCATTAATTTGATATAACATATGTAACGAAAATAATAAACGATTTATGTGTAATATAAAAATAAACTACTATCAAATTGTTCGATAGTTTGATGAACACCGCAGTATCCGTGAGTATTTTCTTGGTTTTCTTGATTGTCACAAAGAAAATTATGATGATTTTACCCAAGAACCTATTCTTACTGGAGTGGACCAAGTAAACTTTCAAAGTCGGCGCTCGGTGTTCTGTTGATTTTTAAAATGGACCACTCGAATTTGTTTGGGTAAAATACAGCCGCTGAATGAGAGTTCATGGGCTTTGTATGCGTTAGATAGAAATAGAGATATGCGATTAACATCTATCATCCGCAGAATCAAAGTCTCATTTTTACTGTCATCTCTTTCTAATAAAAGTAGTTCACTTGCTATGTTTAATGACTCATTTGTACGCATGAAACTTAAACAAGCTGCACAGTTATATTGTTTCAAAGTTTTATATGCCACGTAACCAGCGACATATACAATAGAACATTTTTCTAAAGTTGCTTCTTCTATCGCGGGTTGGATGTATAATGACTAATGAGTAGAGCGCTGATTAAAAAGCATTTATTTTTGGAGAATAAGCTCTTATAATAAGCCTTTAAACCTGAAAAAAGCCAAAAAAGAAGCCAAAATAAGCACTCAAAAAAGCTAAATAAGAGAAAAAATTCAAAAGGTGATTTTATTTACAAAATAAAAAAACTAAATATAAACGCAGTATAATAAAAGTATTAAATTGTATTACACAGTTAATAGATGATTAATTAAAAATATTGTAAAAGCAATTTATAATAATGTATTTTTCCAAATTTTCCGGTGACAAAGATTGTCTGCGGTCTGTTAAAATAGTCTTGTAAATAGAGAAACTTCTCTCTACCTCTACCGATGTTATTGGCGCATATTTAAATGGGTGGTATTTAACAGTCTACCAAATTTACCCAATCGTTTCGTGCAAAAAAATACTTTCGCTTCCCAAAAATACTAAATGCTCACCAAAATTAAGAAAATACATAATCTTAGAGCGACAACCAAATATTGACATCATGCTAGTCTCTTATATTATTTGTTCCTAAAAATAACTTTTGTTGGCTAAAAATGCTAAATGTTCACCAAACTTTATTCCACATTTAATTCTAACATGGTACCCAGATATTTAATTTTCGTCAGGGTCTTATATTATTTAGCAGTTAAAAAAACCTATTTGGAATTTAAAATGTAAGCAATGGTAAAACAATACGCAACATAGCTATTTTAGTGGTGCTGTTCCCATTTTCCGAAGTATAATAATTCGGGTTCCATTAAGTTTTTTTGATGTTCATTAAATTTTTTGGTGAACAGCGCTAGGGATGTATGATTTAATTTGATGTACATTATATTTGACCCCTATTTAAATGTGTCCACCCTTACGCCGCGCCGTGGAGTAGCAAAGACATGATTGATTTAATCTACTTGTCAATAGAAACTCATAACCAGGTTTAGGATAATATTCTTAGCGTTTTATACCATAAATGCATATTTTGAAGGTTTCTAATTAATGCCGCATTTTTCTAAAAACATTGATTTCAAGTTGCATTAAATGTAATTATTTTGAAAGTTTTAAGTACCTACTTTAAAAGCAAAACACCATGAAAAACACAGTTGTTTACATTTTTGGTTGAATATTGGTAATTTTTAAGATTAAGCAAATTCTTTTTCGTCGTCTTAGAACGGTCTAGCTAGGGATTATGGCCCATGTAAAATTATGTTTTGGTCAAGTTAAACGAATTGGGCTTTACAATGAGCCGTACGAGGGGCGGTTGACCTTTTCACAAGGCCGAGTTCCAGATGCTCTTAATCTTTCCAGGCCGGTAACAATAATAAACAAAACAAAGTATGAGCTAATAAAAGGGAATCCACATCGATTATCGTTTGTTGTCAGTTGGCTTTTAATAGCTGCCTAAAAACTTGTTGGTGATATTAAGGAACTGAGTTATTTATTTTATTTTGCGATTGCAATTACAAAAAAATATACAAACAACGAAATAGCATAAAACCACGATAAAAACAGATAATTGCTATATTTGAAAGCAACGATAGCTTGACGCAAACGTAATATTTCTAAAATCGGTCTACTTTCAATGTTTTGGCTAAAAGAAACAATGAGAAATTTTGTCTACCTGGGTTTTGTAACCCAGTTGTTATCGTTCGAAGGGCGTGTTAACCTTGGCAACACCGCACTTCAGTTTAAACCAACGAATTCTAGAATCATGGTTTTGCTCTGAGCTGTTTAACTGGGATCCCACCCGCCAGAGGGATAAGACCTGGGAGCCTAGCGGGCGGAAGCTTTTAAGCTATACGCTAATACTGCCCAGCGCTGAGTCTCTTCTCATTATATGCTCTTTGGTGCTATTTAACACTAAAGTGTAATAAGCAGAGATGTGAGGTTATAAAGTGTTATCGGAAAACAGTTTAGTTTCTAAGTAAAACATTGGACAAACCTTACTTCAAAATAGTTGTAATTATTTGCTAAGATATGTGATGTTCATTTTTTATTGTTGACAGCTCAAGCCATAAAAAAAATAGCTGTATGCAAGTTTGGCTCGTGTAAGAAATAATATTTTTTCAATATAAAAGTTTTTTGTGGTCGAAAAGTTGTTTTTATTAATCACCAGTCCGCAGAGGGCCTGTGTATAGAATTATTGTATCCCAGTGAAGAGGAAAGTGACTTGAAAGTTTTACCCAAGTGGGTCCGACATCGAGGCAAGTTTTCAACCAGTTTTGGGTGAGCAGCCGACTGAATTTTGTGTCCAGCGTGTAGAGGAGGCTTTCCTTGGAGCCTACGTGCAGAAAGCAGAAGTCAGGAATAATCCAGGGTTAATTGAGAGCCGTGGCGTCCTTTGATTTTGTGAACAGGAAAGCAGTTCCGAGGGTCCATAAGCTTTAGACAACATCAAGAACAGACATTGTACGAGGCCCAGAGAGAGTTTTCCAGCCCTAGGGTTCTTACAGAAGATTTTTATTGTGATAGCGTCCCGTGATTTTGCGGTTGGCGTGAGATTTTGATACGGAAATTGCAGGAAGTTAATCAATTGCAGGTGAAAGCGTCTCCTGTTACGTCACGAGAGGAAACAATTAGGTTAGCTGGTTGGTAATTTTGAATTCAATTACGCTAAAATTCTGTGCATACAACCATTTGTGTTTTGCTGTAAATTTGGAGGTTAAACTGTCAGACCAGAATATTTGGACATTTGCCTTACTTGTGCATAAATTATACTTAATAGTAAATATTATACCGGATGTTACAACCTAACCCATGGTAAGCCGGAGCGTTTATTTGTAAATTTGATTGTGAATAAATAAAATAGACAGAGCAATAAACTATTTATTTTGCGAGTAAATAATTAATACAGAGTACAATTTTTAATAAGCCTTGAATTTTTTATTAAAACTAAAACCACTTGTAATTGTATAAATTATTTATTTATTTTGTCTTACAAGGAGTGGCCATTGCAAAATTTGGCGCCCAACGTGGGGCTCGAACCCACGACTCTGAGATTAAGAGTCTCATGCTCTACCGACTGAGCTAGCCTGAGCTCTGAGCAACTTTGACTCTGATGATGCAAGCTGCAATGTCTTGCAAAACGTTAGTCTATATGGATGCACAAACAGTCCCTAAGTATCCTTTTCACAAGGTACTCTAATAACACGGACCAAATCATGGGTAGCTTGTAAGAGTTCACGAGCCACCAAAGAACATAATCGTTACACAAACCCTTGCTTGAGTTGACAAGGTGTTAGGCACATTAAGCCAACAAATGCTGTGTGTTAATCCACAAAGATGATGCGGTCTAAGCCGAAATTCAATTCTAATATTAAATATATTGTACTTCATATTTGCTGCAGCTATTTAGTTTTTGTTTTAGGAAAATACACAGACATTGAAATTAAGTGTGTGGCAATGAATAGCAGTCACGTTGTTGCTGCTTCGAAAAGCAATTACTTCTTGTGGCAGTATAGAACTCCCAGATCGTCTCTCATCAGTAAGTTAAATATACAACTAATGCTTATTTTAGTTAATCTATTTGAAATTACATATTCTTCTTCTTAGTCGTTGCTTTACCGGTGAGGCGTTGTGACACCATCTAATATAATATTGTGTATTGCATTACGCCACTTAGTTCTATTCCGTGCTTCATATGTTGCCTGGTGTAATCTAAGGCCCATAGCTTGACGTATATGGTGTGCCCATGTCGTTGGAGATCTGCTTCTTCGACGTTTTTCCTCAACTTCAAATTGTATTACTAAACTTTCTAAATTGTCACTGTTATTTTAAGCAATGTGTATTTTAAAATGTTTTTACGTATAGTTGTGGAAAGATGCTCCGTTATTTGTATTTTGTCGATTATCGAAGCGTTGGTCTTTCTAGCAGTCCACGGGATTCTCAATATTCTCCTCCAAACAAACATTTCCAAAGCACCAATTCCTCTTTTATCACTTTGTTTTATGGTCCATGTCTCGGATCCATACATGAAGACTGGAAATATTATTGCTTTCGCTATTTGAATTTTCGTTGTTTTACTATTTGTCTATCCTCAACCTAAATTTTCTTTATTTACTTTATACGAGGGTTGCGCTGAAAATTGTTAGTTATTAAAAGACCGGTGCATTTTTAACAAAAAATCTTTATTGTTTTTCAAAATATTCTCCATTCAGACTAATATACTTGTGCATTCTTCGAAACCACTTTTTAAAACATTCGGAAAATTTATTTTCTGAAAGGTCCTCAAAAATTCCTTGAAATTCTGTAACTGCTGCATCTGCGCCGGAAAGTCTTTTACCTCGCATCATTTTTTTAACAGTTGTAAACAAAAAAAGTCGCACGGCGCCAGATCTGGGCTATACGGAGGATCAGTTACCAATTGAACTTCAGAATCTTTCAAAAAATTCAATGTTCTGGCAGCAGTGTGGGAGGATGCGTTGTCATGATGGACTAAGATGTTACGCAAATTGGTCTTTTGGCGACCTGTCTCTAATTTTCCAAACATCTGTGGTAAAGCCACTTTGCAGTACCATTCAGAATTAACAGTTCTGCGATCTTCAAGTGGAATAACAGCAACAGGACCACTTCGGCGGAAGAGCAATTATTTTCTTATTGACTCTTCTGCCACGAATTACTTTTGTGGGAAAGTCTTCATCCTCGAATACCCAAACACTAGACTGTTGTTTAGTTTCAGGGTCGTAACTGTATACCCAAGATTCGTCACCTGTTACAATGTATGCCAATTACTTGGAAGCTCCTCCGTCAAATTTTTGCAACATAAATTTACACCAGTCTACTCCATCCTGTTTTTGACTTTCTGAGAGCAAATGCGGTATAACGGCTTGCTAGCTTTTTTACCCCAAGATGTTTATACAAAATGATATTCACCGCCGAGGGTCCAATCTTCACTTCCTCCTGAATCTCCCTATAAGTAATATTTCGATTGGACTGAATCAAACTTGCCACACGATCAACATTTTCTGAACAGGCAGCTTTTGCAGGTCTTCCAGGTCTTGCTTCGTCTTCTAGCAACTCTCGCCCTCGACGAAATTTGCGGAACCAATGACTCGCAGCTGATAATGAAGGGGCAGCATCGTCAAAAGCTGCTATCAAATTTTCATGGCTTTGCTGGTATCCTAACTGTCTTTTATAGTCATAGAAAATCATAGCTCTAAAGGCAGTTCACGCAATGCTCATTTTAACTGAATTAAAAATGCACAACTACTTAACTTACAAAATTAACTACGTTTCACAAGGAAATCGGAACGTTTGACAATTGTGGGTAACGAATGTCAACTAATGCGACATTCAATTATTGCAATTGTTTCTAGCCAATTGAGCTTCCATGACCTGCTACTAACTATTAACAGAGCATCTCTCGTATCCAAAAATTTTCTTTTTAGTACGTGATACAAAAAGCCAAATACATCACATTGATTATGACCCAAATGGAGCTACATTAATTATGCAGGACTTCAAGCTACCAGTGGATACACCAACACAAGGCATTCATGATTCCTATGATCCAATATGTTGCATTGCCATGTCTGACAAATATTTGATGGTGGCACGAGAGTCAGGAACTCTAAAGCAGTTCACTGTGCCACACATATTGGTCATTAACACCTACAAACTTCTTATTAGACCCCATAAGATGTCCATGAACTGCAATTCTACGTAAGTTTTACAAAGTGTAGTAAATCAGCTTTATTTGTAAACATTCTTGTAGTCGTTTATCAATAATCGATATGGCTGGAGTGCTAACCGTTCTGGATATCACTCAATCCACACTCAAGTATAATGAAAGCAATGAAAATACCCGACTGGAACGAAGAGATGTTTGGGCAATGTGCTGGGCCTCCGACAATCCTCAGCTTCTCGCCATCATGGAAAAGACACGCATGTACGTGTTCAAAGGCATCTATCCAGAAGAGCCCATCTCAAGTGCAGGATATATTTGTAGCTTTCAAGTAGATCTTTTAGTTTGATACCTGTATTTTTAGTACAAACTTTTGCTTTTAGAATTTAGAAATTCAGGCTGTTTTACTTGACGAAGTTATGGAAACCCCAGAAAAGCCCTCAAAGGAACACTTGTTTAAGCTGGAAGTAAAAAGTCTTCGAGATACTCGCCAATTATTGGAAAAAGTTGGTATTAAAGAAGCAGCACAGTTTATCGAAGATAACCCTCATCCTCGTTTATGGTAAGTTGTGCAAAGAATTTTTAAGCAGTTTCTAAATATAAGACATTTTGTAGAGCGATAATAGTTTTGCAAAATATATACCTTTCAATTTCAGGCACTTGTTGGGTGAAGCCGCATTAAAGGACCTTAATTTAAAAATGGCTGAAGAAGCATTTATCAGATCTCGTGATTATGGTGGAATTCAGTTTATTAAAAAATTGCAAGGAATGACAAATGATCCTGTTAGAAGAGCTTCGGTAGCAGCATATTTCAAGAATTTTGACGAAGCTGAAAAATTGTATGCTGAAGCCGACCGACGGTATATATTAAAAAAACACTTTTTCAATCATTTACAATATCTATTTAAATTTTAGTGACTTAGCATTACATCTACGCAAAACTTTAGGTGACTGGTTTAGAGTTATACAAATAATGAAAACTGGATTTCCCGCCCCAGACAAATTATTGGAAGTCGCTTACAACCGTTCAGCTGATTATTTCACACATAATAATAATTGGTGAGTAACAAATTAAAATATTCAACTTCTATAAAGTTGGCTGTTTATTAAAACCTGTAAGTTAAAAAAAAATGTTAGTAAACAAATTCAAAGATAATCTATAGCCTATAGCTAGAAAAATTATGCTTAATATAGTGTAGTCAGATTTGTCAAAAGAGATTATTTTAACATCACTCAAATGGAAAGATATAGACCTACTGTCTAGTCATTTCCAAGATAGAGCGCATCAAAACATTGGTTGCTGCGTAATCAACACTTGCATATCTCGGCAACTGCATTGGATTGATTCGTCTCTCCTATATTGCAGCGTCTGCACAGGTGCGGATTGCATGCCAGTTAGTTGAGCTTGCGATCGGGTGAATTAGGACGTTTTGATAATATGTCGAGCAACGATACTGATAACGAACTTGTTCCAAATGTGATAGGTCCTAGTTGCCCCATGAAAACAAAATAAAAAGTCACTTGAGTATGCAAGAGAAAAATTTGATTTTAAATGTATATAAACCAGAAATGCGGGAAAATAATACGGATGTTGTTCGCAATATTGTTAATAAAGTTGCCAATACAACTGGAGTATGTTGTGCTCTGTATATGATGTTATTCGTGAATAAAAAAACTCTCAGACATTCTTGATGCCTAAAAAAAATCAGAATCGTAAGAAAGATGTCGATGCCATAGACGATTTTGACAAGAATGTGGGAGCCTGTTCGTCGTATGGAACTGATACTGCCCTGTTCAATGCAGCGATCATGTGAACAGCGCGTGCAATTGTTTACACACGCTCTATCTTGGAAATGAACGGACTTCAGGGAAAAGTTGCCAAGCACACAAAAACCCAGAGTAGGGGAGGCTGGTGTTCGCTCAGTTTGACAAATGCACTTCGTAGAAAAATTATAAACATTCATAAACGTGAGAAATTTATATTTTTATTTTAAAAATCATCGGAATTCTTTTACATATAACACTGTTTAAATTACTAAACCACTAATTATTAAATTAATTAATTGTTACGAAAATAGTAGTAAATAGAACAACCAAGAATGCAATCCATCATCATCATCATATTCAGCGTTCATCGATCCATTTTTGGATATACGCCTCCTCATTGTCTCTCGCCAGATTCTGCGATTAGTCTAGTCCAAGCTTTCCCCGCTACCTTCACTATATCATCCTTCCATCTTTGTCTGGGCCTGCCCTTGCTTCTGTACCCTTGTCTCGGTCGCCACTCTGTCACCTTTTTAGTCCACCTATTGTCCTGCCTTCTCATCAGGTGACCTGCCCATTGCCATTTTAAACCTGTTATGCATTCTGCTACATCCACTACTTTTGTTATGTTTCTTAACCTTTGGTTAGATATCCTGTCCCGTAATGTCACTTCGGGTTGGGTAATCCCCTAAATAGTAACTCATGCTTAGGTTTGTTTATGCAAGTGTCTTCTTGTCATTTCGTTTTAATAACGCCATTTAACACGACCGTTTTTACTTGTGGCGTATTAGGTAGTATTGTTAACAATTTCTGATGATTCAAGACCTTGAAATGGCATTGCCTGATCGAATGTTTTTGCTGATGGACTGAGCTCTGTGGACTTGTGGTTACCACGTCTGCTTAGCATTCGGGAGGTCGTGGATTCGATTCCCGTGGCCGTCTGCTTTGATTCAGGTTTTTAGGTGATTTTCCAGAATCAACAGACTACCTTCTCTGAAGCAAATGTCGGGACAGTACTTCTTCACATTTCCTGGCCTCTCTTGCATTCTCCACCCATCTTGAAATTCCCGTTATTGACTGAGGAGGGACGCAAGGTCCCTATAGCAGCTCGCCCCCAGTTGGGGGAATTGGAATGACCCTGAACCTTTACTTTTTTATTTTTTGCTGATGCAGTGCATTCCAGAAGCTGTACGAAACTGGAAGATATTTCGCTGCATGGTGCAACACACTTGATCAAGAGCCTAATATTTTTACATAATAATTTACAAAAATTGAATTTTCAATATTAGGTAGTAGTTATATTTTTACTCCACATTGTTTGTTTACATTATATTATTCATTTCTTATAATAAATATTAAATATTGAAAGGAAATTCATTTTTGCCAATATATCGACAAAAATGTAGGCCGATATGATCAATACCAATATATTCCTAATTCGGCCGACAATCCGATACCGATTATCGGTATCGTTCGATCCCTAATAATAAATGGCAATGCTAACACCCGTATGCATAGTCGTTCGCCAGCGAGTCGCCGGTGAAACGCCTGAGTTTCGCTACGCGCCGTACGAGAATTAACATTGCATAGTCGCTCGTGCATGCAGCGCGTCGCCAGCGCTCCGCCGAAAACCATAGTAACGCGCATCCTTTGTTTTACCGGCGAGCGACTATGCAATGTAATTCTCGTACGGCGCGTACCGAAACTCCGGCGTTTCGCCGACGAACGACTATGCATACGGGTGTAAGAGTGTATACAAAATAAATATTATATTAGATTGCTTAATTACCTTTATCTTAAAGGTTAACACAAAATACTACAAAATTTCTAAAAAAGCAAAAACATTAAAATTGCCAGAGCAAAGGAAAGCAGAAAAGAGGGGAAAAACTGACACACACTCGTCATTGTTACTTGAAAAAATCCCTTCATCTGACGTTTCCGTATTAACAGTGAAAATTAAATTTTCATGATTTATTTCATCCATTAAACCATCTCTTCTTCCCGTTTCTTCTCCTATATGTAAAATATGGGTCCCACTCTTTCCTCCACACATTTTATGAAATTTTTGCAAATGCGGTCCATTTCTCAAGGTTAATTTTTGTCCAGTATAATTAAGTTTTCCATTCATTTTTTACTAGTACATTTAAAATTGGTATTTTATATTCCGCCGTGTACATCGAGAACGTTTTTCTTAGATTCTCCCTTCCATTCACTGGGGAGGGCCATGCCCCACCACCAACTATAATCAATACCTAGGTATTCCTATTAAGGCATGAATTTACATTCATCACTTTTTCTCATAAAGTTACCTGCTTGTTTTTTTATGCTGTTATAATATTGTGTCGAAGTAGCATATCAGTAAACTATTTGTCGGTTCATAAACAACAACAAAATGTATAGATTATGTCTCGCAACTCAATGAGATTGGCGTAAAAAATATTCCACGAGAAACATTATTTTTTAATCGGCAGTGAAGAACGTCGAAATCGTCATTAAAATACGAGAAATCGACAGCGAAGTGGGTAATCCATTGTTTTACAACTTTGTGCAGTTGGCGAGATGACAGATGGGTGACAAAAAATGTCAACATAACCTACAAGAGTTGGTTATAAAATAGCTATTTATGCAACAAGTGCTAAAAGTCGACTTTTATGCGCGAGACATGAAAATTATGAAACGAAGCCGAAGGCTGAGTTTCATAACATGTCTCGCGCATAAATGACTTTTAGCACGCGTTGCATACAATATTTTATCTACGACCGTAATTTTAACGTTATTAATCCATAAATATCGATTTAAGAAAGGTTCGCATCTGCGACGCTGCGTCATAATGAATAGTAGGCTACGCCGCTGGCGATTGTTTGGCCACGCCCGTGCTGTCAAGGTTGAGTTACGAAATGTAATTATTGATACTCCACATATGACTGTATTCATTACATAACGCTTTAATTATTTCAAAAACGCTTTACCTGTAACGCAAGAAGCAACTAGAATAGCTTTACAACTTCACTTGCAGTTCGAAATTGTAGTTTTGAACTCGCTTCACTTTTAACACATGTGCTAAAAGTAAACAGCTGATTTCTTTAAACACGGTAAACTATAAAACGTCACTTTTAGTGAAACAAGCTAGTGCTAAAAGGCCTACTTTTAGTGGTGGTCGTAGATAAAATTAATTTCTTGATTATAAAAAAAACATGTGTCCTTCGGCACTGAAGTTTAGCTTTTTATCTATCACAAATGTGGAATTTAGTTTTCGAGACTCGTAGGGCGCGAAGCAAATAAACCACATGAGGTATACAAGTAACTATTCTGGGAAACATAATTTTGTTTCCATTTTTTAGCTACAATTTTAAAATTTTTTTGAGTATAGTTGAAGTAAATACGTATTGAAAACATCAATATCCTCTTCATTGTTATTGTGATTTTTTTTTTAATATCTTGAGCTTGCAATTGTGGAAATTCAAGCAGTCGGGGTCCTTGATATTCTTCATTACTACAAAATTCTTTATGCTACATAAAACACTGGGACCAATAACATAATAATCCCAATATATGTATAAAAAAAGGAAACCAACATAAGTGCGAAATAGTGATTGGAAGTTTCGATACTTTTGCGGACTCGTTCGTTCCAATCCCGTTCCGCAAGTGGAACGAGTCCGTCTAGGCTGTAAAACAAACAAAATCATTGCTTGCTATTTCCTGTCCCCCCGGCAACTTTCAGAAAACATTGTATTGTATTGGATTGGATAACTTCGAAAACACAACGCCAAATGAATAAATGTTCGTGATGCCTTCGCGACCTTTTCGATCCTCGGAACGAATCCGGACTCGTAACTTGTATTTGATCTAAATTGATCCTGACCAGGATTCTTTCTTTTGTACCGAGTCCAACCGGAATGACACATCACTAGTGCGAAAGCTAACCTATCTCACTGTTACGTGTCATCTATAAAATTCTAGCAAGAATGGTAGACAGAAGACTAAAAACATTTGCGGAAGGACAACTGGGGGACTATTAGTGCGGCTTCAGGAAAAACCGTTCAAGAGAAATGTGCAAAAAAGAAAATATGCATACACGCCATATTTATAGATTTCAAACAGGAATATGATCGAGTGAAGAGAAGTGAAATCGTACGAAGTTTGTTAAGTCTTAAATGCCCACTGAAATTAATACAACTAGTACAAATGATGTTAAAAGAGACATACTCGCAGGTTAATATCAACGGGAGACTAACGGAACAATTTAGAACAAACAGCGGGTTAAAACAAGGTGATCCCCTATCCACAACCTTATTTAATCTAGTACTAGAATCAGTGATGAGAAAGGCAAAGCTAAAGAAAGAAGATAATATTCTGAAGAACTTGTAGCAATGTCTGGCATACGCTGACGATGTGACAATGATAGCACGGACAAGAGAAAAACTTAAGGATAAAATAAAACAGCTAAGTTCGGAAGCAACAAAGGTGGGATTGACAATAAACCAAGAAAAGACAAACTACATCATATTAGGAAAGACAAGACAAGAAGTGGGAAGTACATTAGATGTAAGAGTAGGCAACCAGATACAAAGCTTTAAAAAACGGATAATGTAGTATATCTCGGCAGTGAAATCCATGGAAAAGGGGATATCGCAAACGAAATAGACAGAAGAATAGCCCTAGAAAAAAAAAGTATGGGTTCATTACAGAAAATTTTGTGCGATAAAAATTTATATAGAAAGGTCAAAATTAGGCTTTACAAAACAATAATACGACCTGTTGCAATCTATGGAAGCAAGACTTGGGTTTTACGAGACGAAGATATAAGAAAAATGGAAATAAGGAGGATATATGGAGGTGTGAGGCATCGAGAGATCTGGAGAAGAAGAACCAATAGTGAATTTGGCGGAACTGTATAAAGAACCAGAAATCATAAGTGTCATCAAACAAAATAGAATTAGATGGTTGGGACATATAGTCAGAATAGAAGGCAACAGAGGTGCTAGGAGTATCGAGAGATAAAAAAAAACTGTTCCTCAGCGGGCTGTGGAAATTCAATGTATGAATAATATGTTGGTGACACTGTACGTCAATGTCAAATTCGAGGTTATCAGGTTAGGTTTTCCGTCAGTTATGACACAAAATGACGCAAATCCTAACCTGCTAACCTCGAATTTGACATTGACGTACAGTGTCACCAACATATTATTCATACGTTGAATTTCCACAGCCCGCTGAGGAACAGTTTTTTTTGGATCTCCCGATATATTATTTGATGAACCAGAGGGTAGAAACCGAAAAGGTAGACCCAGAAAAGAATGGCTAAAGTGTGTGGAGGAATACCTTGTGAACCTTGGTGTTGCAGACTGGATGAATTTAGCAAAGGACAGAAAAGGGTGGAAGTAAGTAACCAAAAATCCATAGGCCTTAAAGATCTTTCGTGCTGTTAGATAGATATGTATGTATTATGTGTAACCTCATTTACCTTGCCCCGGATTCGGAATACAAAGTTGGAGCGCGCCGTTGGTGCTTGCGCAGCAACCATTGTGTAAGGTGTGTCTTGGTGATTTGTTGACCTTGTTACTCTATCTCTTAGGTCTGTGGTTCTGAGTAGAGCACAGTTAATTTGGTGCCAACTGTGAATGGTCTCACCGAGCCCGATTCCAATCGCCAAGGCGACGGAAAACTTCCGACCCCCACGGAATTCAAACCGAGGACTTGCTTAATGCAAGCCTGGCGCTTACCTAACTGCGCCACGCGGCTTCTTCTGTTAGATAGATATAGGCATAAAACACTATTAAACATAAAATTCTGTATTGTACTCTTCAAATGTGATAAACTGAATAACACAAGTCACCGTAAGTCTAAACTGGACGAGCCTAGGTAGCGGTATGTACGCAACTAGTCGTTAGCTCATTTACTTGTATGAAATAATTGCAATTGTCTTTTTCTAGATACATAAGTTGACCCCTTATTTATAGAAAACTGAAGAGAAACTAAAAGATATTGTATACAATTACCTTAAACAAAATATTCAGACGAAAAACAGTCTTCAAAGTTTTACCAAAATTAAACTGTATTTTTGCACTAATAAGGTTTTATCTTGCTTATTATTATTCATTAGAGCCATCCATCCAATATATGGAATTTATGCTATGTTTTTTGAAGCCAAAACAAATAACAAAACCGGAAAATGTAAAACGTGCGTGGGTCGTTAATGACCCGCTCGATTTAAATAGGTTAATAGATGAAGCTAGTTACGCCTATGCTCCTATGTTCTTAGTAAAACGCGACATTTCTAGGATCAACGGTTTTTGAATTACAGCCTACGAAAGTTTACGCTGAGCAGACGGTTACGTCACGACAGCTCGAATATCGATGTATTCCCGCAGCAGAACAACTTACCGCATGGTTTCACTGATAACTATGTGTAATCCAATATTGTCTACATTCTTGCCGTTTGTTTGAGGTATTATATATATCAACCAAAGTGCAATAAAGGAGAACTAATAGGTATTGGAAAGGAAAAAAAATGGAAAAACAAGTATTGCATGTCGCTAGACTGAACGATCTTATATGGTGTAAATGTGACTATATCCGCCAATCAAATATTTGTATTTTTCAAATTTCTTGTAATGACAATCAAGTATTAGTGAATGTTTGCACATATACAAATGCCTGGGAATTTTTAGATGTCAAATTGGGTGCGTTCAGCCGGTATAGCGCTAAGGTAGGGATTGGGTTGAACGCTTCGCTGATCGACAGCGCTTCGGTTTCGCTTCCGCAGCAGTCACCATTTTTGGGAGCGAATTTATTTTCGCTCCATTTCCGCTTGACCACTTAGCAGAAGACGGTGTTTGGGTTTACTTCTAATTATAACCTAGAAAGGCGCGAATTTTTTAAAAGCATGTATTCTGAAACGACCCTGCTGCAGTTTAATGTTAAGAAATTAAAATGACCATTTTCCCAAAATCAGTAGTTCCTTGAAATTATTGAAACAAATAGCCACTGAAATGTGATAGAAAAGTAGTAATTAAAAAAATTCAGTCTAATTTTGACAAGAGTTAAATGCTCAAACTCAAAATTCTTCATGAGGTCCATCCTCACTCTCATTATTTTCTTCCATGGAAATTTTGCAGCCTTTGTCCTGTGCAAAAATACGTCACTACGCAATCACCACATAACTGACGTTTCTGTTTGTAAACATAGCACTTGCTAACCAAAGTCGTTCAGCCGTTCGCAGCTGCTGCAACTCAGCAAAAAGCGACCGCTGAGACAGCACTGCTCCGGCTGAACGCGCCCATTGATAACTAAATTTAAAAATTGACAGTTTGGGAATTTTAGCAAATTTTTACATCAAAAAAGATAATAAAGTGAATATAGAAGTAAAAGTAAATGTAGAAGAACTTTTTCTCAGGAAATTATTTTACAATATGTTGTTCTTTCATAATAAATACGGGAATGTTTACCATGCACTCGGAAACAATGCATTTTAATGCACACTATTGCAGAGTCTGTATGCTGCCAAGGAAGTGCAATTAGGGGCAAAAATAATTGCATAACATACCAAGATTTGCTTAGGGCCATTTCACACCAAACCTGTCAAGTCCAGTCACGTCTAGTCAAGTCAAGTCGAACCGGTCAACGCTTTCACACCAAACGCGTCTTTTGCGTAGAAAATGTGTTAGCCGGTGCTTTTATTTCAGTAAAGATGGACATTTCTGCTCTAATAGTGTTACGTCGAATGCAAAAACGAAGAATTAAAAGACAGTAATGAAACTTTCGCCAAATATCAGCTATACAATCCCTATCTCGGTGTTTGGGATTATAAATTTCTTCGTTGCCTTGCACCAATAAGATTAAATGTTCGATGTCCATTGTAATAACAAATAAATGCACGACATGGTGTATTATTATAACCAAAATCCCCCACGGACTGAGATAGACTGGCATAAAAATTCGACCGGTTGAATCCCGATCAGCCACGTCAAGATTCGACGCGATCGAACTGGACGTGAAGTGTTTGGTCTGAAAGAGAATTCCGCAATTGCTGGTTATTTGAATGATACCACAGTCTGCCGAATCCTACAGGGTCAGACGTGATGGGTTTGGTGTGAAATGGCCCTTAGTAGTGTGATTTTAAATATAGATCATATAATATTAGATGGTTTGAAATAATTAAAGATAAAACATAGAGAAGAAAAAAATTAATACCTTATGACGTTATTTATCATATTATTATACTTATTGGATGGTTGTATCTTTGAAAAAAGTTTCAAAAAGCAAATGGAGTACCTCAGGATTCAGAGAAATGTTTGAAGAGGAAGTTGAATGAACTGTATCTTTTTCTGTAGATGTAACTGTACATATTAGATAAGTATACAGGATGTAATCGGAAATGTCATACATAGGAAAAAGGCAATGCTAAAAATTACGAAGGATTAACTCTAGTTTTGACCCGAATAAAATATGAGTGTTTTGTTAACACGACAGTACAAATATTCTGTGTATATTGACATTTAGTTGAATTTTTCTTTAAAATATTGTTACGTTTTACGTTCTCGGGCTATTAAAAATTATACGCCGCTTCTTGTTTTAAGTATTTATTTACAGCAATTTATCTTTACTATTTACAAAACACAAGATTATTAAGGCTGAACACAAATTATTTATAATTAATCAGGAACTATTTCTAACAACAAATACACTTCATTTATTTTCACGCGACTTAAACATTAAGGATTTATCTGGCTAGATTTATTTACACACACGCGTTATATGGCAGCTTCCGCGTACTTCAAAGCTGAATTCGGACTGTCCGCCTTCCCGCTGTGCTGGCTTATATATTCGCCGGGTGAGTCATTCGACTAGTCGGGCAAATGGTGACACATCGCGTCCATTAACCCCGAGGTCGTTCTAGAAGTGACTCATTCGTCGCACGAAAGCCAGCTTCAAGGTCGTTACAATGTTATATGTTTTGAGCAACTCAATTTCATAAAATTAGGGTTACCATACGTCCCGATTTTTCGGGATTGTACCGATTTAGAGCTAGTTGTCTCGCAACGAACTGTCCCGAAATGTCGCGATTTTCCAAGAAAATGTTACGCTTTACCGATTTATGCAAATTCTGGGTCAATACCTCAAATATAATTTATAACCAGTTGTTTAGCAACTAACAGCTATTCGCTATTCTGGAATCTGGGTTCCAAAGGATTTTTAAAATGGGCTATTAATTATGGGTTTATGCAAGTAACACCTTGGTCTGCATTTAATATAAGTAATAGTTCCACGAAATGTGATTGATACAAGAATCCAATGAAACAGATGTAAATGTGAACTGATGGTAGAGGACTACCTCTAATATATTAATAATTACATATTGTGAAATTAACATTTCTATTAGAGCTTCGTATTTATATTCCTGTTAATAGTTGTTTAACAAACGTGTTAATGAGGCCAATTAGTAATTGAGACATTTTAACATGTTTGCTAGCGCTCACACATTAATTGTTGAGATTACGTGGGTGGGCTGAAAAGTAATGCTTGTAGAACGCGAACGCAATGACCTACGGAGACGCGCATGGTTGTATTCGGAAGCTACATCCTTCCTTTATGCGCATGCCAAGTTTGAAGGAGTTTCGTTCACCAGTTCGTTTTTTAGTAGTGGAAGTATAGAGACGTGTTCTTGTGCTATGTCAACGCGACTTAAACAGCGCGCGGTTAAAGAAATTTTAACTGCTGAAAACGTGATTTCTACTGAGATTCGTCGCCGTTTATGGTGACGATACTGTTCATAGGACTACTGTGAATCGATGGGTAATAACATTTTGTGGTTGCGATCCCGTAAAAGCCGTAATTAATGATGAAAAACGCAGGCGGACGTCCGATCACTTGCACAGACGATGAACATCGCAAACACGTCAACTGTTTTGAGTGATTCACTGGTCATTTTGGATCAAATTTTTGATGCGTTTGCGATGTTCATCGTCTGTGGCAGTGATCGGACGTCTGCTGCGTTTTTCATACTAGCCTGTCACAGCGATCAGCGGTTCTGGGTTCAAATCCCGGGGTAGACACGAGTGTACGTATAAAGACGTACAATATCAGTCCTTCTCAGGACTAACTAGGAACACCTGAAGACGGGAGTAGACCAAAAACTCCCGAAACGTCATGTGATATACTTACACCCTAGACAGCGGAAAAAGTCCAATAAAACATATAATAGACCACTGCCAAAAAATGACATTCAGAGAACAACCTGAATGGAGCAAATTTCACTATTTCGTACTGCCATTTCAAATTACATTTTTAATAATACTTCCCGTTTAGTGGAAAGTGATACCTACCGACTTTGGATTTTTAAATGAAGAACCTGTATTTTTTTAAATTTTTGGAAAGATAATTCCTGTATATTAGGAAGTACGACAATTGCTCTTTCTAACAACAAATTCTTTTTTGGTGTCTTAACAATTTTCACTGAAAATAAGCCGATTTTTTCAGTTTAAAAAAAAAAACTTACTGTAATATCTTTAGATTATTCCTGTAATATCTTTAGATTATTCTAAAGTGAAAAATGCATTTTATTTGCAAAATAAATGCAGTCACATTAATACCTATATTGACAGTGCACAATCTACCAAAGTATGACAGACTGTAAGGAGTAAGAAAACAAACATGTTGAAAGTTAAAAGTGGATTACTTGAGCAATTTCACATCAAAAAGACTTTTTCTTCAATTTTCTAAGACTTCAGACAATTCAGAGTAAAATATTGTGCAATTATGAATTGTCCTTTATATCGAGAGATCCAAAAAAAAAACAAATCTTCAGCGGGCTGTGGAAATTCAAACGTATGCATAAATGTTGGTGACACTGTAAGTCCGTGTCAAATTCGAGGTTAGGTTTTGCGTCAGTCTGTGTCAAAACCGACGGAAAACCTAAACTGATAACCTGGAATTTGACATAGACTTACAGTGCCACCAACATATTCATACGTTTGAATTTCCACAGCCCGCTGAGGATGAGTTTTTTTTTTGGATCTCTCGATATTTATTTCATAACTTAGTAAAATATTTTTATTACTCAGGTCTGCAGCAATGGAGTATTATGAACTAGCAAGAAACAAAAAGAAAATGATTGAATCGTACTTTCATTTGCAAGACTACAAGGCCCTCGAGGCAATTATTGAACAACTAGAAGACTCGGACCCTTTGCTAAAGTACATTGCCAAAATATTCACGGCCGAAGGAGACTTTGCATCTGCCATAAGAGCTTACTTAAAGGTGAGTTGTTCAGTTTTAGTTATGTTTCCTTACCTGTGACCATTTTCAGATGGGCGATGTCAATTCTGCAATTCGTGTTAGCGTAATGCATCATCATTGGGATCAAGCAGTTTATATTGCAAAGAAATATTCCCTCAACCAAGTGGCAAAACTTTTCCTAGATTATTCTCAACACTTGGTAAAGGAGAAGAAAATAAACAGAGCGGTGGAAATAAACGTACAGGCTAAATATTGGTTCACTGCGGCCAAGTACGCTGCAAAGGTACTGAAATTAATCGGTCGTAAAGGGAATGCTAACCTACTTTTTTATAGTTGGCAGATATTGAAGCTAGCAAATCCATCAAGGAACCTATTAAAATTAAAAGAATGTATGTTTATGCTGCTCATCTCGTCGAACTCTATAAAAAGGAACCAAATAGTGGTATTTGTCTTTACTACGATTATTTCAAACTTTTTCGCTAATTGTTTATTTATAGAAGAGATCGTCGATACTGTAGCAAATGCAAATTTACTGGAAAACAGCTGGAGAGGCGCAGAAGCTTTTCACTTTTATGCACTAGCACACAGACAATTGTACACGCGTCAAATTCATGACGCTCTTTGCACTCTATATAGACTTCAAGATTATATCGCCTACATTCCCGCAGTAGAAATCTATTCTCTATTAGCACTTGTCTCGTATCTCGATGGGGCATATGGTTTGAGTTCAAAAATGTTCGTTAAACTAGCATCTTTGCCACAGGTAAAACTTGAATGTTAAAATTTACTTTAAAATTAATTGAAATAATTTTCAGTTGACCGTCGATGAAAAACAAGAATACGATAATTTGGCTATACAAATTTATACAGCACAAGACCCAGTAGATTTGGAGCAACGTAAAAAGTACAACAATTGTTATAATTGTCACTCAACAATTGCCGATTGGTACGCTTAAAACAAGTGTCAAACTATATTTAATTCATTATGTTGCAGGGAAATGTTCTGCCCACAGTGTAACATATTCTTCCCGGCATGCGTTGCAACTGGACGTTCCATAATGTCACAGGAGATACTCAGAAGATCATGTAAATCGTGCCACCACGTTGTGATAGATATGTGCATGGGCCTTAAGAAAATGTGTCCCCTCTGCCACTACCCCATAAACGTACTTAACATTTAATTCTATTAAATGTTATTTATTGATAGATATTTGTTATGCACTGTTATTGTTAGTTAATTAGCACTGCACTTGAAATAAAGGAATTTCATTTACATAAACTAGCAGTTTATTTAATGAAGAGAGTTACAAGCACCTTTGAATTAATGATAAACAATGTAGTCGATGATGATCAAACTCTGGAACCTGTTGATTTTTTTAAACATTTTAGTTGGAAGCATCATCAACAACCTCCAAACATGATAAACATTAACAAAATTTTTAAGTTTTGTTTTTAACAAGAAGACAGACTTGCGTCAAAATCTAACAAAAACAATAAATTCATACGTATTCCCTCGTCCATAGTTCTGTCGTATGACTTCATATTAACACCAATCTCTATACAATGAACTTATAATTTTCCTTGTTACTAACTACATTAGAGTATATAATTGAGCATTTGTAGAATAATACTGAACACAGTGTAACAGTTTCAAGTGGATTTCTACCATAACCCAATTTATGTAATTCCCGCTTATATTTTCAAAACAATCAGAGGTAACGTCACATTCGAGTTGACAAGTTTGTTATGGTAACTGCAGGATAAACAATGATTAATAAGCCAAACATTCTTGCTTATCAAAATAAGCTTTTAAAACAACAAATGGAATGTGGTTTGTTGATCCCCGATTGCATAACCATGCAGATAGATAAATGATATGTAAACACCATAGCAATTTTTCATTTTTAGATTTTCACAATACATAATTTCCTCGTTTTAATGTGTCCTTGGCTAATCATTCATCTAATCAAACGTTTTCCCCATTTTTGCAACTTACATGACCAATTAAAAATATAGGTTAAGTTTTCTTGCAAAATGTCTTACGGAAATTATCGAGTCGCAAATGCTTCAAAACGAAACAACAAATTTATTTACACATACCTACATCGGTAATTCCCTAAAACGTTTTACAACCAGAAGTCCTTCTATATAGAGATTAGTGCTAGTACGGAACATTTAAAGTTTGGTTCGTAGCTTGTCTTTTAGGGCAGTGGCCTTCAAAAAAATGCTGTCGATGCAACGGAACACATCTGCAGCAGCTTTGGAAGCATCGACGCAGTGGTGTATACCACGAATCTGGTAGTAGTCGACTAATGGTTGAGTCTGCTTATGGTAGGCCTCCAGTCGTTTCTTTAGAGCTTCTGCGTTATCATCAGACCTTCGTATCAAAGGTTCGCCTGTGACATCATCAGTCATGGGTTTTTTCGGCGGGTGAAATTCTTCATGATAGGAACGTCCACTGGAAGGGTGGATGAGTCGTCCAGTAATGCGCCGAACCAGCAAATTATCGTTTATTCCAAATTCTACGACGGCATCCAAACTGGTCTTGCGCTTTTCTAGTAGTTCATCCAACTAGTGTAGAATAGGCGAGTTGTTATTTTAGTTATTACAGTCCAAGAATTACTTACTTTTTCGGCTTGAACAACGGTTCTTGGAAATCCATCCAACAAGAATCCATTACTGCATTCTGGCTTGTCTAGGTTGCTGTCGATCATGTTCACGACCAAATCATCACTTACGAGCTTTCCTTCGTCCATCACTCTCTTCAGTTTACTCCCCAATAGTGAACCTGACTGGATTTCAGCTCGTAACATGTCGCCTGTGGAGAGGTGGCATACGCAAAACTTCTTCTTCAACAAAGGTGCCTGTATACAAGTATGTTAAGAATTGTGAATTATGTGGTACTTACGAAACTTACTTGAGTTCCCTTGCCAGAGCCTGGCGGCCCCAACAAAACTGCATTTATTCCTGTAACCTCACTTTCTGCGGGTGCTTCTTTCGGTAGGGCTGCTGCTGGCGGCATTTTAGTAAATAAATTTGTATTTATTGAGCCCGTGACACTTTAACTTATGTTACAAAAAGCGAGAGTTGCAGGAACACGTTTTTTTCAAATGCCCTACTTGACCTACGGACACAAAATATCGCAGCTAATCTTATCTACAGTATGTTACAAAAGTACAACCGATCTAGTTACTACCTGGTTATTCATTTGCTGCCAACGTGACGCAAAAACTATGTGCTTGTATTACTAGATTATTTTAAGGGAATATTTAATATATTTGATGATTTTTTTTTTAAACGGTGTGTTTAACATACGATAATATTTCCTCATTTAATTTACTGTCCAAATAGTCTTAAAAAGGCAAACGAATTATTTTCAAAATTTTAGCTTTTCTAAAAATTTAAATAAGCTATCCCTAGCAGCACACTATATACCAAGGATATTAGTTAGTAATGTCTATGGGATAAATTAATGTCACACTTTTAAATATTGGCCATATATATAAAAATACATCAATACTATATCTGTTGCCGATCTTACCTAGATGTTAACCGCAGATATCTGCTGAATATATCTTACAAATATCCCTCAGATATTTTTTAAGGATGTATGTATATTTTAGCAATCGGTATTCGCCAGATATAGGTCGCGTACATCTGCTGGAGATATCATGCAAATATCCGCACTATATTGGTAACCAATATGCTCTATATGTTAACCGCGCACATCTTCTGAATATATCTCACCATTATCAGCTTAATATTTGTAAAATGTGTATACACAATATTAGCAAGGAATATTCTCTAGATGCCAGTCGCCTAGATCTCCTATATATATCTTACAAATATCGGTAATTTATTTATAATAGGATGTACACCGTATATTGCCAAACCATCTAAACCGAGTGTCCCGAACAATTTTATTCATCTCGCTCGCTATTGGGAAATTGATAAAAGTAAGAGAAATGAGATTGGTTAAGTTAGACAAGTTGCATAATTTAGGCTTTTTCAGATGCCGTTTACTGATTTGTAATTTGCTGGGTACTTCCTAAAATGTCTTGAAAAACAACTGAAAATCAATTTTTGTTTTTTCAAATATTCCAATATTTAAAGAGTACGTGTGAAAGCTATACATTTTATTCTCTGAATCGAGTTCTTATACAGTATGTTTTTTTAAATGTTTGAAGAAAACAAAAAACCCAATTTTCAATATTTCATAAACTAGTGAAAAATTAAAAATGCATAGACGGATTTTGGAAAGGCCATAAATTATGCAACTTTTTTCTATTACAACCAACGTTTTCATTTCTCATCATTATCAAAATATCCCAGTAGTGAGCTAGATAAAAAGAATCGCTCGATAATTATTACTTTGATTTATTTTACTTGTCTGAAACTGAATATTGAAACAACATGCTTTGTTAAATATCCTGTTTATGTCTCGTTGCACTATCAACTATATGATTTTTATTAGGTGCTGTTCAGTTGATATTAAAAAACTGGCGTTAATGCTATTTGCTCTTTATATAACACAGTCTATTATATTATGTAGGTACAAGAAATATAATAACATTATATTCTTCATTAAAATTGTTACACTATGTTTGATTCACACAGATGCGTGCATCAAAACCTTTTTGATTATAATTAATCACGTAATTCAAGTCATAACTGTTTTATCTCATTCAAAGGTCGTGGTAAAGCCAAATTTGCATCTTGCCGTATTTGTTTGCCTCTGTTAATGTTGGAAAGGAATTTGTAAGCTTCCCTTAATGGCTTTAAAGCGGATGGATACATTTTCTACTAGAACTTAAGCCGACTTAGCATATTTGGGAATCATGGGTTTATGGATTTCGTTCAATTGCCTCATTGAGAGAGCTTAGCATTAAGGTTTCTTAGAATAAGCATTTTTCCTAAATAACGTGCGATGCTCCGATTGGCTACGCAGGATCGCCTCAGCCAATAGTGTTTGAGCTTGCCCTTCCTTGAATTGGCGAGTTCGTCTCGCTGTAAATTCAGAGTGAGTTAGATTCAGAGCCTCGAGTAAGCAAGTTCAGCTAGGCTTTGTGCTGGGTTGCGGTCGTTCTAACTCCCTGGGAAAGACGTTTCCAGGTTGTTTTGTGTTTCTGTTACGCGCAATTCGCTATTTTCGCGTGGCCAATCCAAGCGTGTCACAACAGTTGAAGCTTTTGTAAAATACCATCGGTCCATCAGTGACGTTTGTAATCGTTGTTACTCAATATACTCGTGTTTGTTAAGGCTTGTTTCACTCCAATAACTAACTGAACCCAAGTCAAGGGTTATTAAGTGGCAGTTCCCGGCAATCCCATTGAACCGGAACTCGCAGTGGATTAACTGGGGGCCCCATTCGTGGAAGCCTCTTATCAAGTTAATCGTACAAAAAACATTGGTCCTTCGAGCCGGATGTGGAAGAAGCTAAAAAACGCGAGTGTACAAGTTTCCAGTAGCTGGTGGATGCAATTGCTCCAACATCGTTTCGTCGGAGAGCGTCAAGAAGCTTCGCCAACACCAGGAAATTCAACCATCGAGAGCTTACACCGAGTCCAGGTCCCACGTCAAGCGGCAGCGATCGGCAGCGGGTTGGTTTTCTGTTCGTCAAGAAGTTACTACGTTCTCAAATCAAAAGTAAGTCCTTTTCCATTACACCTTCGTTTAGTGCTGTTTTTTGCTTGTGTCAGTCATGGTGGAAACTCGTTCGACATCAGCGGTCATGTCGGAAACTCGCACTTTAACCACTCGTTGCAAATTCATAAAAGCCCAAGTAGATCGTTTCAAAACTCTATTTCATAGAATTTCTTCGTCCAGCCCCGTGAAGGCTCACGAGGTCGGCAACTTGTCAGAAGAGTTTAGTTGTTTCCAAAATTTGTTGGATGAGTATAAGAAGTCAATGGAGGGCCTAATGGAGGCCGACGCTGAAAACTTTGATGAACTTTTCAATGAATTTGACTCTTTTATGACTCATTTTAGCGAGATTAGTAGCGCAGTAAAGGAATTCTTATCAAAAAATAAGATCAGTTCGGGTATAAAACCGAATGTAGGTCAAAATTCTTCGCAAAGTGGCCCTTCAGGAGAGCTCGCTGGATTAAGATTACCACCCTTAGATTTGCCTTCCTTTTCGGGGAAATTCGAGAATTGGGTTCAATTTCATGACTCCTTTACGTCGCTTATTCATAACAACGTTAATTTGACCAACGTTCAGAAATTTTACTATTTGATTTCTTCCCTTAAGGCAGAAGCTGCTAGTTCAATCTCGTCGTTAAAAGTTACCAACGATAACTATACCATTGCTTGGGACATTCTAGTCAAGCGATTTGAAAATAAGAAACTGATCGTAAAATCAAACATAAATGCGTTATTCAGTTTAGAGAACGTAAAAGAGGATTCACATTCGTCTGTTCAAAGGCTGCTCGATAGTGTAGTTAGAATTTTGGAAATTTTAAAGGCGTACGGGGAACCCACAGTCGACACCATACTAATACATATCATAGTTTCGAAGCTCAGCTCAGCAATGCAGACTGACTGGGAATTATGCAAACATGCCGGACAATTTCCTACTTTGCGAGAGTTGTTAGATTTTTTAGAGAGCAAAAGTCACTTATTAGGTTCGCTGGAAGCTGCGAAAATAGGTTCGAGTTTGGGAAATCAGGGATCCGAGCAAAAAAGTCATGCACGCGCTCATGTAGCCAGAGAGCAAGGTAATCACTCTTGTAATTTTTGCAAAAATAGTAATCATTCGATTAGCGCTTGCGAATCATTCTCAAAATTGTCGGTAAACGCTCGTATCGAAGAGGCGCGTCGTTTGAAATTATGCAACAATTGTCTCAAGCCCGGACATTTCGTGGTAAAATGCACATCGTCGAGATGCCGCGTATGCAGAAAAAAGCACCATACTTTACTGTGTTTGCGTCCAAAGCGCGACGCGCACGAAAATACTTCGTCGCCGCGTCCTGGACCGCCAGAATCCAGCAGTGACGCACGGGAGGTCGGGGCCGTCTCCCCGAGCGAGGCACCCGTCGCATCCGTTTCAGCAGCTTGTAGCCGTCCTGCAATCGCGGCGCCAGCGCAAGTTTTAGTGTCCACGGTTAGCGTATTCGTAGAAGGATCCTCCGGGTCATTTTCCCGGGAAAAAGCTCTTTTGGACCCCGGATCCCAACTTAACTTAGTTAGCGCCGACTTGTGTCAAAATTTGAAAATTGAGAAACGAGGTAATATCACCTCACTGTCGGGTGTTGGTGCCAGGGCTCTGAACGCTGAATTCAGAGCAAACGTTCGAATCCGCTCCCGTAACGAGAAATACGAGGACATTTTGAGCTGTATTGTGTTAGACAAAATTACGGACCCTCTGCCGGCCCTTTCTTTCTCGTTGAGGGATTTGAAGATCCCACCAAACATTGTGCTAGCCGATTCAGATTGTAATACACCGGGAAAGATTGATCTTTTATTAGGCGCGAATGTCTTTTGGCAAGTGCTCTGTCAGGGACAGGTGAAATTGGGCCCAGAGAAGCCATTCTTAACAAAAACTCTTTTTGGTTGGGTTTTAGGCGGAAACATGAACATCGAAAATCGAGCGCTCATGCTTTCAAATAGAATTCATTTAAGTGTAGCCGGCATCGAGCACGGCATTCAGAGATTTTGGGAAATCGAGGGGGCTTACGGTTCATCAGGCCGACTCTCTGCTGATGACAAATTTTGCGAAGACCATTTTCAATCGACTACGAAACGGGCGTCGTCGGAGCCGCGTAGGTTCATCGTGAGCATACCTTTCAGGAAAGATGCTCCATCGCTGGGAGACTCGCGCGGTATAGCGTTAAAGCGTTTCTATTCATTAGAAAACAAATTGTCAAAAAATCCCGAGTTGAAAACCGCGTATTCCGCATTTCTCAAAGAATACGAGTCGCTTGGTCACTTGAGCAAGGTGGACGACGAAGCGAGCCTTCCTCATCCTAGGTTTTATTTACCACATTTGCCAGTCATAAAGGAGGACAGTTCAACGACCAAACATCGCGTTGTTTTTGACGGCAGTTGTGCGTCCTCCTCCGGAGTATCGCTTAACGACCTTCAACATAAGGGCCCAGTGGTCCAGCAGTCGTTGTTTGCAATTCTTTGTCGCTTTAGGCAATTCAAGTACGTGCTGAAAGCAGATTGCGCCAAAATGTATAGGCAAATTCTCGTGGACCCCTCGCAGACGCAATACCAATTAATTTTATGGCGTGACGACAAAACCTCAGCGGTAAAATGCTTCAAATTATTAACGGTCACCTACGGTACTAAATCAGCCTCGTACCTAGCAACTAGGTGCTTGATACAAATCGCCCAGGAAATCGAAGCATCGCTTCCAGAGGCCTCATTAAGAATTAGCCGGGATTTTTATGTAGATGACCTACTGACTGGTTTTGAAAATAGGGCGGAAGCCATAAAAACGCAATTCGAAATTAGTAGCGCTTTGTCGGGGTACGGGTTTGAATTGCGAACGTGGGCATCCAACGACAGTGAAGTAGCTAGCGCCATTGGTGTAGATCGCGGCAGCATGGAGCCCATTTCTTTGACGGAAGACGCCACGGAGAAAACTCTCGGCATTTTTTGGGATACTCGGCGGGACGTGCTAAGTTACAGAGTAAACCCTAGCTGTTGCAAATCAGTTACCAAGCGGGCTATACTCTCTAGTATGGCTCAAATATTCGATCCCTTGGGACTACTTGGTCCAAGCGTTCTAACTTTGAAACTTCTCGTGCAACGGCTTTGGCAGTTGAAGTTGTCATGGGACGAAACGGTGCCCATGGAGATGCGCTCCAGATACGACGAACTCCATTCTTCATTACGCTCTTTGGGCTCGTTGGCAATTCCGAGACGGGTAATTTGCGATGACATAAATTCGATAGATCTCCACGGATTTGCGGACGCGAGTTCTGTAGCCTACGGGTGCGCCGTGTATATACGTTGCGTTGACGCGCGCGGTAATGTCACCACCAATTTGCTTTGTGCTAAGTCAAGGGTCGCTCCATTAAAAACAATATCCTTGCCCCGTTTGGAACTTTGCGCAGCCTTACTGTTGGTTCGTTTGATTAAAACTATACTCGATTCCACCGCATTTAAATTTGACCGCGTGTACTATTGGTCGGACTCCACCATAACTCTGCACTGGATAAATAAGGATGCGAGTAATTGGAAGACGTTCGTCGCGAACCGGGTGTCTGAGATTCACGAACTAAGCAATAGGGAAGAATGGTTTCACGTGCGTACAAATTGCAACCCGTCCGATATAATTAGCAGGGGAATGTTACCCCAGGAGTTACTCAACTCACGCTTGTGGTGGCACGGGCCAGAGTTTTTGTCACAGGCCGACTTAAAACCCCAGCCCGTTAAAATTGATTCGGGTGAGCTAGCAGCGCAAGAGTCGCGCCCAGTAGTGGCCACTCTTCACCATCGCGTCCCAGAATTTGAACTTTTCAGGCGCTATTCCAGTTTCACCGGTGCCAGAAATCAGCTATCGGAATTAAAAAATATCCTGTCAGGCTCTAGTGAGCAATGCATAAGGGAGGAATTGTCGAAACATAGCATTAAGTGGAATTTTATTCCGGCACGCTCTCCGCACCTTGGCGGCATTTGGGAAGCGGGGGTAAAGTCATTGAAATATTATTTAAGGCGAATATCTTGCAATGCAAAGTTAACTTTCGTTGAGTATTACACCATGCTGACTCAAGTGGAGGCGATACTAAATTCCCGTCCACTCTGTGTTCTCCCTACCGACGCCTCATTCCCCGAAGTCCTTACTCCTGCCCACTTCTTGGTCGGTCGGAAGCTGACTTCGTTTCCGGAAGCCCAACTCCAGGACATACCGGAAAATCGTCTCAGCCGCTATGGGCTGGTCCAGCGGCTGTCCCAGCAGTTTTGGGATCGTTGGTCCCGGGTCTACCTCCACCTCCTGCAGCGCCGGCCTAAGTGGAAGTCCTCCAGCACGTCTCTAGCCCCCCAGGTGGGCGACGTGGTACTCGTCCACGACGAGGCATCTCCAAGCTACCGTTGGCCACTGGCAATCATCTCGGCCACATATCCAAGAGTGGATGGTGTTGTGCGTGTGGTGCAGGTGCGCGATTCCCGAGGGAATCTCCTGAAACGCTCGGTGCGTAAAGTGTACATCCTACCCAAAGACGATCATTGCGATCAAGGGCAATAAACATTGACTTTGCTCTTAGTTGGTAGTTTTCGTTAATTGAACATTTTGCTAGGTTTAGTTGTTTCTTTGCTTGTATTCATGCTAGTTGTAAGTTATCTGTAAGACTCTTGGATTATCATCTGTCATTAGTTCTTGTTATGCATTTGATTATTTTGTAGTGTTAGATTTCAGTTTAATTTTGGGATTTAATCACGTCGTGCCATAGTCGGCACTTCGGGGGCGGCATGTTTGATTCACACAGATGCGTGCATCAAAACCTTTTTGATTATAATTAATCACGTAATTCAAGTCATAACTGTTTTATCTCATTCAAAGGTCGTGGTAAAGCCAAATTTGCATCTTGCCGTATTTGTTTGCCTCTGTTAATGTTGGAAAGGAATTTGTAAGCTTCCCTTAATGGCTTTAAAGCGGATGGATACATTTTCTACTAGAACTTAAGCCGACTTAGCATATTTGGGAATCATGGGTTTATGGATTTCGTTCAATTGCCTCATTGAGAGAGCTTAGCATTAAGGTTTCTTAGAATAAGCATTTTTCCTAAATAACGTGCGATGCTCCGATTGGCTACGCAGGATCGCCTCAGCCAATAGTGTTTGAGCTTGCCCCTCCTTGAATTGGCGAGTTCGTCTCGCTGTAAATTCAGAGTGAGTTAGATTTAGAGCCTCGAGTAAGCAAGTTCAGCTAGGCTTTGTGCTGGGTTGCGGTCGTTCTAACTCCCTGGGAAAGACGTTTCCAGGTTGTTTTGTGTTTCTGTTACGCGCAATTCGCTATTTTCGCGTGGCCAATCCAAGCGTGTCACAACAGTTGAAGCTTTTGTAAAAAACCATCGGTCCATCAGTGACGTTTGTAATCGTTGTTACTCAATATACTCGTGTTTGTTAAGGCTTGTTTCACTCCAATAACTAACTGAACCCAAGTCAAGGGTTATTAAGTGGCAGTTCCCGGCAATCCCATTGAACCGGAATTCGCAGTGGATTAACTGGGGGCCCCATTCGTGGAAGCCTCTTATCCAGTTAATCGTACAAAAAACACACTAATTGTCAACAACATTTATTAAATTTGTGTACACATATATATTACATTGCAGTTTGCCTTAGCGTTCTATCTTTGGAATTTGCTAGATATAGAGCTGCGGATTTTCGGATTTCCACCTCAGTAGTAGTGGGGTATCTTTGCCTACTAGCATCTGAAAAAAAATACATAATATGCATTAATTTGAAGTTTACTTGGCTCATTTTACAATTTTCCCACATACACCAACCAGTGTGTTACTATAATATAATATTTAGAAAAACAAGCAATGGAAATTCATTACAAAAACGGGAAAAGTTAATGTTGCCTAAGCAGCAGTAACAAAATTTAATTATAAAATCAAATAGGCTTTGTTTCGGGTGCCACTAACTACGGACTGTTTCCAAATTACCTACGAAAAATGGGTGTAGGTACTGATTATGCAGGAAAAGAAAAAGAGAAAATATAGTTCCGGAAATTCTTGTGCTTAAATTTATAGCAGAATCTTGTAATACTACTGTAGCATTTGTAGAAATCTGAATAACTTCAACCTTCCGTGCAATAGTTCGTTTTATAAGTGACTTTTTGCTTTCCTATATTTAGACGACATGGTTGGGGTAATAGATTAATTAATACTTTTAATAATTAAACTTACCTCTACTGGTTTTCTTAAACACAAAAAACACTTTTTGGGGACTTCCACAAAAATTTGTAGTTGCAACGCAAAAGCTGAAACCAAACTGAACACTAGAAAGAAATTCACCCTCCATTATGAGAAACTCGTAAGGAAGACGCTATTTATAAGAACTAAGTACCTGTTTTAAGCTGGTTACAAAAGCAGCAGGTAGTTTTCTCTCTTACTCTGTAACTGGGTGCTTTTTAAACGGGAACAAATTTCGGATTCGCTATATGTCTATTCCGTTAAAATATTTTTTGAATTCACTTTTCAATTGTTATGATTTTAGCATTCAAAGTTTTGTTTTAGAAACGTATTATTGCTTGTAGGTAGCATATACATGTATAAAGTGATGAAATATTTATTATTATTTAGAAACTCGAAAAAAATTCTCATTAGTAAAATATTTGCATTTCTTATTTTTATCTATGAAAATCTAATAGTACGCTTATGACAAACAACTCGATTAACATTTGAAGGTAAAAGAAACAGTAAAAGTTGGCAAATATAATAAATAGGTCTTGGACTTAAAGAATGCTTAAGCAAAAATGGGCCATTATAATTAATGGCTTTATCTAATACTGCTCAGCCAAGCCCTTAATTATAACAACACATGATTATTTAAAACAAAAATTATTGTAAACAACAAATTAACTCAAAACTACGATTTACGTTCCCACGCATTATTAACTTAACCTCTTCACTTGCGAACTACAAGCATCCTAAATTGAAAACAATAGAGAGATTTATATTAAAGTACGTAAGTGACAGGTGATACATTATCAAACTTAAGATGGGTATCATA
This sequence comes from Agriotes lineatus, assembly GCA_940337035.1. Classification (NCBI taxonomy): domain Eukaryota; kingdom Metazoa; phylum Arthropoda; class Insecta; order Coleoptera; family Elateridae; genus Agriotes; species Agriotes lineatus. The sequence continues at coordinate 66,726,028 of OW679202.1, forward strand.
TAATTATAATTATATATAATATTATTTATCAATGTATTATACAATAAATATCTACATATATTTAAGTTTTGTAGATTCTGCATATTTTTAGAAATTCTTAATTTGCATAAAATATAAGTATTGTAAGATTTTTGCATTCAAATCAAAATGTTATTACTGTTGAAATAAAATATTTGGGATCGCCGGGTATCTCCAAAGTTGGAAATGTGTCCTATAAGTCATTTTAATTAGCTATAAGTTTTTAAAAGCATCATCTTTAACCAGGCAAATTCTTCTAGAATGATTGCAAGAATTATGGCCATAACACGTCGTTAGTGACTAAGAAACTTTCACATTCCAGAGTTATTTACTAAATGGTCCCTTTGTTTTTTGAAAATTCTTACTCTTTTACACTACCATCATTTTGTAGTACGGTTGTGTGGAGTGTTAAGAAAATAATTCAAAAATTAATTACAGTTCTACAGGTTTTTACTAAATTACACCTACAGTTTGCTTTATTTAATCATAGGACGTTGAAAGGGTTTTCTTGGAAGATATTCCCGACGAATCTTAGGGCATAAATCCAACTAGAAAAATATGTTAGTGTCATATAATTTATTTAAATCTTAAAAATAATCAGATACGAAAGGTTCGTGTACACTAATGCAGATTCCACCGATATACATGTTCATGTACATTCTATACAGGGTGTAAATTAATTGTGGAGCAAAGTACACGTGGTGATGTTAGTCATAAAATTCTGAGTCAAGAAAAATGCTGAATTGGTCTTCATGAGCCCTCCCTCCGAACGGAAGATAAAAAACATGATTTTTTCAGGTAAAGTACCTTTTCTGTTTCAAATATGTGAAAGTATCTTTAAGGAAAGTTGTTCAAAATATACAATTATGACCCCATGCAAAATTTCAGAAATATCGAGCTACTTTTATGAAACTGTGTTACCACAAGATACCTACTTCATCTAGTACACACGGTTTCATAAAAGTAAGCCAATATTTCTTAAATTTTGCATGCAACCATAATTTTACATTTTGAACAACTTTGCTTGACGATACTTTCACATATTTGAAACAGAAAAGGTATCATGTTTTTCATTTGCCGATCGTGAGGGCCCATGAAGACCAATTAAACATTTTAGTACTAAGATTTTTTACTCAGAATTTTATGACTAACATTGCCACGTGTGTTTGCTCCACAACTAATTTATACCCTGTAAACTGCATCCCCGTACAACACAACACAAGATGTATCAAATTATCACGGCACTGTTTAATTAATATTCTGAAAGTTAATAACATCATGATTATAAAAGTTGTAATATACAGTTGTAATATATCCCAGTAAAGGAATGTTATATCTAGTTTTTTAATAAATCCGCTATATACAGTAAACATCCTAATTAAATATTGTTTTTAACCCTTTATTAATTATCCTACAAATATTGCTTGTATCTTGTATAAATACATTTGTTTGAGAATCTACGGGTGATATCATTCTAATATTTGCAATATACAACACAACCAACTCAGTTCGAAATATACAGCAGATATCCGTTATTAATCGGAATCCAATATTTCCTACATCTAATTTTATAATATCCTCCTAATGTTTGGGAAATCTCAGTTAAATGTAAACATTTTTAAATATCCTAGAGATGTTGTTTGCATATATCTTTCATATATTGCTCCTATCCCATTTTAAAATATCATGCTAATATCCATTATATCTCACATTATTTTAGTGACAAATGATATCACATCTACATTACAGAAATATAATATGTATATTTGGTGCTGCTAGGGATATTTCATAGGTTTTCTTAAGAGTAGAAATGTAAAATGATTGAAGTATCATTTTTAGACTAAAATAAATTAACAAAGCTATTCCTACAGTTGCTATATTTACTACCATTACACTCGAGTTTTTCGACAGAAAAGAATCTAAACACTGTTATTTACAAAATTTGTTGTCAAGTTATCATAAAATGCTGAATAAATTCGTATTAAACCTAATACAATATTAATGTTAATATTGTTTTAAATAAATATAAAACCACAATACAGGAGAAAAGTGTGACGTCACAATGAAAGTTGGTAGCACTGCAATGTTTCCATATAAAATAAATGTGTACGTAAAACACCATAAGCAAGTTTTTAAAGCTCATAATTTTTGTGTGTGAATGTATCTGGGTTGTTTCCAAGCCATTCTTGTAAAATGTAAGAGTTTTAGATCTGCATCTACAGGGTGTTGAAAAAAATAGTGCATTATGTGTGCGATACGTTGTAGGTCTTCATTAATTACATTTGTTAATCAATTTAAAATTTTCCGTACAAATACAAAGTCTATAGCCTTCAAGTTTAGCAGCTGAGGCAAACTTTTTTGTATTTGAGGTAGAAATAAGTACCTACATGATTTACGCTCCTACCAAAAATGCTTAGTTGATTGCCCTGCAACCAAAAAGTTTCTTTTTGTAAAAAATACAAAGAAAACGTTAATATTAGATAATGCAACATTTTTAAAAAAATCCAAGTTATCCATTTTTCATAGCGACAGCCCTATACATGCGTACATTAAACATATACATACATGGTATATATATTTAAACAGCGTTGCCACATTTCTGCTAAAGAAGTAAATATTAGTTTACCGATTTGAAGAGAATGGAGCTGAGTATTCGAACACTATTTGTCAAAAATAACTCTGTGCACCCTCAAAAATAATGATATAATCAGCTAAATTTCACCACCTTGTAGAAACAGGTATGTTGTTTTCGTCATTTTAAAAAAGGGCGGTTATGTTTCTTGTTTTCTTTTGCTACTATATTTATATCAAGAGTTTCAAACACATCATATTACGTGAAGTCAACATATTACTATTGATACCGGGTGTCTTAAAATGAATTACATCTAGTATGCTTTGAATTTCCCATAATGCAATCTAAAATTTTACTTGAAATTGGCAAGACTGTAAGTCTATGTCAAATTAGAGATTAGCAGGTTAGATTTTGCGTCAGTCTGTGTCAAAACTGACGCAAAACCTAACCTACTAACCTTGAATTTGACATAGACTTACAGTCTCGCCAATTTCAAGTAAAATTTTATATTGCATTATGGGAAATTCAAAGCATACTAGATGTAATTCATTTTAAGACACCCGGTAATAACAAATATTATTATGTTTGTTGAATTGAACAAAATGTTGTAATATGAACTAAAACGTCAAAAGTTGTATGTCGAACGTAACCACACTTAATGGTTGGTTTAAAATTGTGCATCAAAGATTGCTTTGTTGTGCATGTTTCCAACTGTAAATGTGTCGTCACAACTTTTTCCGGTTATTGTACTTATATAATCCATTTAGAAAACTCCCGTGACATAGTGTCAAATGCAATATTTTGAGTGTAATTGATAAGTACTAAGTACCTACTATTTCAGCTGATTGTATTTTACGGTCAGTAGCGTCAAACATGTAAGTAAAGTTTTGACAAATTATTTGTTATTTTGTTAAACTTAACTATGAATCGTAGTTTTAATGAAACAAAGTAAAAACATAATTTATTAATAACTTTAGTAAGTAATCTTGTAACCAAATTAATCAAAATGTACTTCAATAATTCAAATTTCAAAGCGAAAGTAAAAACAAAAACTTGAAATTTAAATTGAAAATGGCGCCAACATAAAATGCAAAAATTACTAACATCCTACTAGTGATTTTCATATTAACCAACTGATAGTGACTTTTAAGCCACGGGAGTTCCCTGAATGGATTATACGTCACTATACTCATAGCCCCTATACACTACAAGATGCACAAATAAAAAAATCGTGATTGTTGGCCGAGGATAATAATCAGTGATTTTGAAGGATATAGATACAAACACGCGGTTCACTTAATGTGCCAACATAACTAAGACATACTTTTTTGGTGCCATCTCTTTCTCAAGCAAAATAATGGATATGGATTTATCTTTGTCGTAATTGCGCTGCCAACCCCGAAGCTAAGGCGAAAAAATTTACATTGCCAAGACGTTATATGACATACTGACGTCCAGACATCTTATATATTTTCGGCACACCTTACGCATTCTAGAAAGTTTCTATAGGATTTCTCAGGTTTTTCTGTGTTGGTTTTTATAGAAATTTTCATTTAAAGGTTGTTTTGTCACACGCCTCGCCTGCATTGATTAATAAAAATTGCAAAGCGTAGTTTTTAACAAACGTAGGCGATGCTCACACACGATACACTTCAGCAACATGACTATAATTTGCAACAGTGCTTCGCAATTTAAATGTTTTTTCTAGAAACTAGACGAATGTACTTCCTTGCAATATAGCAACTTCATGTAAAGCACTTAAAATGCGCACCGTTTTTTGTTCCACAAAAATTATTTAGTTTGACGTTTAGGTGTCATTCGTAAAAATTGTAGCAATCAAAAACATACGTTTTTGGAAAACAAAAAGAAGCGTGGTGTGCTATTTATCTAGGGTGCTGTGCTCGCAATTGCGAAAAGGATAGAGCGTATTCATATACTGTATTACAGAAGAAGTACAATAAATGGATGTTACACATCTTGGCAACTAAACGTGTGTAATACGTTAATGCTGTATTTGTAAATATACCTTTCAAAATCACTGATAATAATACAGAGACATCATAAATTAATAAAGACCTATAATATGTAAATTCTTTAACATGTGGCACGCCACTGCTACTGTCAGATTTAGCTTCGTAAGTAAGGTGCCGATTCTGTTAAATTGGTTGCCTATATTACGTGATCACGTAGTCTTCAATTTTTTTTATATGGGTGTCTATATTAGCAATAATTACGTACCTTCATTTTAACCTACTGCACTATTTCAAACTTTACAAACTGCTTACAAAAATTGTAACAAATCTACTATCCACCAAGTTTGACCTCTTTCAATCCGTCAAACAGGCCGGGTTCCGTACAAGTTTCGGCACAACAGATCATTTACAAACGATACGCACATTGATGGAAAAATGTACGGAATACAACATTACCGCTCTGTCTTGCGGTTGTGGATTACCACAAAGCTTTTGATACACTGGAAAGGTGGGCAATTAGTATAGTAAGAATAGATTCAAGATACACAGACTTAATCAGACATATACCGGGTGCTGACTTGCGCGACGCACCATAGGAATTTGCATAGTAAATTCTTTATGTTCAATTATTTGCTCCCCTAATTATTTTAGAGCTAAAGTGTAAATAAATTTTTTGTAGAGAAAAAAATACTGCATCCATTCATACTATTGCTAACAATTTTTCATTTTCCAGAACCGAAGAAATGCAAAAAATCAAACTAGCATTTTCACAAAAATCAGTGATGCCATGGAATTATTGAAACAAGCCAGTGCCAACGCAAGTGCGTGCGGGGCGCATATACGTAATCTGCAGACGCATAAGGTATTATGCCAACTGTTCGGCTACAATCGGTAATTGATTAATATGGAGCCAATGAAAGTTTAAGTAAAGTGCAGACACAGAGGGACATTAGACGTCTGCAGTTTACTCAGTGGTTTCGCTTTGACTTGCTATATCTTATTAAAAGTACCGTCTAAAATTACTATAAATTTTTTAAATATGGAAAGTATGCTCCCAGAAGACTAGGAGTACAAATTGTAAACGACACAACTGTTTGATTAAATCTAACTACCAAAGAGAAAGTTGAAGTTAGCTTCGCATGTTTATATTTCGAGCAACGAAAGTTTACAGACCGAAAAAAATGCCGGTAGATATACAAACTGTATCCAACCAAATTTAGCGCTTACAAAATGTAATTTTTCTAAAACAGTTAAAAAGATTTGGTGTGATACACGCACACAACTTCCTTTTACAGTGAATTTATAATTAGCCATAAATTTGATTTTTAATTTTTAAACATTTGTCAAAAATTTTCAAAAATTACAAATTCTACAGAAACCCTACAAAATAGAACGTTAGTTGAAGAGACAAATTTTCTACACAATTTTAAGCTGAATTAAAAATGGAATAATATAGCGGGTGTTCTATTCAAAATGGGAATTAATTAAAAAAAACAAAAGAAACCCATTTTAGTAGTATTCAACTGGAAAATCACCTATCTCACATCAATACACATTAAAAACGTTAGAAAAATGTAACGTTTGAAAAAATCGTTCGGGCTGTCTTTTTTAAATCGAAAAAACTGAAAAATTGCAAGAGTAAACACCATACTTCCGGTTATGCGATTTTCTTTAATAGCTTGCTGTCGCATCTAGATAGTACACAAAACTTATATATGAAGTTTCAACGTCATACCGCTTTTCGTTTTTGCGATATTCTGTTCGCACACAGACACACACACACACAGACAGACAGACCAATGAACAAAAACATGTTTTTTGGGTTCAAGGGACTTTAAAACGTAAAGATTTGTTGAAAACTCAATTTCAAATTATTGTAAAAGGAAGTAAAAAAGTGACATTTACTTTGTATTTTCAATGGGTGAAGTGATTTATTTTCGTACACACAACACACACACAACAGGACGCAAACTACTTTTACGTTCTAAAAGGCGTCCAGTGGCGTTTGAATTAATTTAGTGAATAAAATGGATCAAGATATTTACCAATTTATTATTTTAACTTAAACAGTTAGTTTTAACCCTCTATTATACTAAAGTTAATTAATTACTATATGTAAGTACATTAATTTAGAGTTCTAATGTTAAAATGCCACAAATTTTATAATTATTATTCATAATCTATCAAATAAATTCATGTTCACAGTTCTATAATTTTTATTTCAATTTTGCTTAATATTAATTCAATTTTCGCAAACATTTTATTTGTAACTCCTCTTTTTTTAACGAGAAATCGTAAAGAAAGTATCACTTTTTTAAACAAAAAACGTAAAGAAAGTAACATTTTTTTAACTATTTCATTTAAATTGTGAATTGTCAATTTGGTAGTCAATTTTAAAGTCCTTTTCGACCAAATTTCGAGTTACAAGGGATCACTATGCAAAAATAACGTGAGCAACACATATGAAAGCAACTTTTTTTCAAATTCGTGAAAAACAGTAGAACTTTAACTAATTGTACAGTATACTATTGCGTTGTACATACAAAAGTAACTATTTATTGAACCAGTGTCCTAAGTGAATTATTTTAAACATCAGTGTTAAAAGTTAGTCCAAGGTAACGTGCATTAAAATCATAGATCGCAGGATTTATCGTAAATTTGTATGTCAGCATAACTTAGAATGTCTAATACACTGTGACAGAAAACGTTTTAACGAACTAAATTTGTATACTTCTGTTGTGTCGTAGAAAAAATATTGTATGTAACAGGTAAAAATATGTGGTTATGGCACTTATTATGTAGTCCAACTCGGCTTCGTTAAATCGCCTGCCATAAGCATGTACTTTTTATTTGTCTTTATTGTTCTCGAACTAGACAAAATTGTCATTTGTAAGTATCGACAGCTTAGGCTTGTTTAAAAACAATACGAAATAAAGCGGCACATACAAATTTTGTGATTTCAATGGGAACTGTAGTTGTTTTTGAATGACTACATTTTATGTATTCATACATTTTCCGATGGCCATCCCACGCGTGTGTTAAGTACATACTATTTTTCCTGCGACGGTTTCGCATTCTATAACAAATTTAATCTTTTAATTTGACATTTGTTAAAAAGTGGTCAGTTTTAGCCAGTAACAGTATGATTCTTACATGAGAGTGTAGAAAGTGAGTACTTTCTGCATTGTCGTAGAAGTACATTTAAGTATTATACTAGTTTAATAAGAGGGCCTATTGTAGCATGAGTGGGTTTAGGGCAAGACGTGCGCAACGAGGAGTGCTCCAATAGAACTAGAGCTGCAATGAATTTTATTAAACGAGGATAATACACTAATTTTATATACTTTCAACAAAAATAAACAAAAATTTTTAATTTTGACATTTCATAAATATGACAATCTGTCAGTTGTTTGAAACAAAGTAGACCGTTTCAATGTTTTTCATATGAAAATAACAATACAAAAACAGTGCTTTGATAGACTCAATTAGCACTGTTTTCGGTGTTGTAACTACATTAAAAGATTAATATAAGTAAATAGTATATTTTTTGTCAAAAAATAAAAGTATAGTTTTTTTTTCGGGGGATGAAGATTTGTCCACGAGCAAGAAGTAAATGTTATTTTTCTACGAACATAAAAAAATATTTACATTATGTATTGCAAAAACTACAAATGAATTTAGGATCTGGCCGTTTTTGGCTTACTTAATGTAGTTGTAATAAACCATTTCCACCATGCTTGTGAGCAAACAATTGGTTATTTATTCATTTCCATAGCAACGCGCACTTTCATCTGTAGTGTGAAAAAAGAGCTACTTTATAAACGCTAAACTATCTAATAAAGCACTATTTTATAGCGCAGTCTAACATAAAGTCATTTTTACCCTCGCAAAAGTATCACTTTCGTAAAAAAAATTACTTTTTGTGCAACTGTCAATAAAAATGACATTTTTATTCCAGGTAACTACACTTATATAATATGTTAAAATTAAATATTACGAGAGAACACTTTAAAAGTAAACACTTTTAACACGTTAAAAATACTTAATAAACCAATATTTGTCAGATAACTAAGGAAAATCAATAACTTTCAGTTGTTCGACAGGTCGGTATTTTGAAAAATTTCTAGTAAGGCTTTCTGTATTCTAATCAAATGTCAAAACGAACATGATTATTTTGAAAAACGTCTACCACGGCTTTCTATATTATAATCAAATTAATAAAAGTTACATTTAGTCCGTAATAATGATCTTGCTGATTTTTAATGACAGTTGTACAATAGTATGCAATAGTATGTTGTACAACTAATTATGAAAGTCATACTTTTTTCACGAATTTGCAGCTTTATTAAAGAGGACGAAACCCGAGTTTATCAAGCAAATTAGTAAAAAAAGTGGTTTTCATACGTGTTGTACACATTATTGTTTTGCATAGTGATCGCAGGTAGCTCGAAATTTGGTCGAAAAGCAGTCATATTACAAACGTGCAATAACGTGAGAAAATTCTTATATCAAAATTAAATAATAGAATCTAATCACATCTGACCAAATATCTTTCGTTTAATTGGAATAAACCGAACGTATGAAGAAAAAACACAATACTAATAATAATAGTCTGTATTTATCAACTCAAGATACAGTAAATAAGAAATAATACTCGTAGTGGCCACGGTGCTTGCGTAAAGTGCAGACGCATTATAATTCAACACGTCTGCAGTTTACTTCTGTTTTGATTGGCCGTACGACTTCGGAAAAAACGATGTGATGGGTTATACCTTATGCGTCTGCAGATTACGTATATGCGTGCGGGGCGATCATCGTCACTGCCGTCAAAAGATTGAATTTATTGTCGTTTTCTCGTTTTGGTGTAAGTTCTGAACCTTCATTCTACTACACCTACAATTATTTAATAACGTGCCTGTACCCTTAAACTTAAAATAAATCAGTCTTTTAATGGTTGTACTGTTTGGAATTTGCCGATACGGATATTTTACAATAAACAAGGAGCCTTAGTTAACGAACGTCCACCATACTCGTAAAACCATTTTTGTTGTGGACAAGGTCTAGGTAACTTAGAGGCATTAAGCTGAATATAATTAATAATGAAACATCAATGACAAACAACAAACAACACATATTGTCGCTCCGCACGCATTTGCGTTGGTATTGGCTTGTTTCAATAATTCCATGGCATCACTGATTTTTGTGAAAATGCTAGTTTGTTTTTTGCATTCCTTCAGTTCCGGAAAATGAAAAATTGTTAGCAACAGTATGAATGGATGCAGTATTTTTTTCTCTACAAAAATGTATTTACACTTTAGCTCTAAAATAATTAGGGGAGCAAATAATTGAACATAAAGAATTTACTATGCAAATTCCTATGGTGCGTCGCGCAAGTCAGCACCCGGTATATGAAAATTCAATATCCCCCAAACTTTTATCCGAGTTTTGGAAAGCATGTTCAAAACGCTGCAATGGGAAACAAAAGGAATAAATATCGATGGCACCTATATAAACCATTTACGAATCACTGACTAATACTCATAAGTAGTGATGGTAAACAAACTCCGAGACATGTTAACAGAATTATCAGATGCATCAGAAAAAATTGGTCTCTGGATGAATATGGAAAAAACAAAGACTGACTGACAGTTACACAAATATTACAATTAACAACATCGAAATAGAAAAGGTTAGTGAATAGTGAATACATATATTTGGGCCACATAGTAAAGAGAGGGAAAGAGAACCAAACTCCAGAGGTTGGGCGGCTTTTGGAAAAATGGGGTACATCTTGAAAAATTACAAAATTCCCATAAACTTGAAACGTAAGGTTTACGAAACATGTATAATGCCAGTAACAACATGTGGCAAGGCAAGACCAAAACAGATGGACAAATAAATTGATTCATTGGCGCCCTAGGATAACAAGTAGGAGCATAGGAAGAAGATGGGTGGACGACCTAAGACCTAAGAAAGACTGCCGGAAGACAATGGTTTCGTATTGCCCAAAACAGAAAGAAATTGAATTCTATAAGAGACGCCTATATCCAGGAGTGGATTGACACGGGCTGAGGAAGAAGAAGAAGAACACATGCAATAGCAATACTACTTCCTTTATTATATATATATGGCTAATCCTTACACATTTTTCATTTTAAAATCTTGTTTGAAGACCCTGTCATGTTTTGCAAACTAGCTAACTTTAAACTTGAAATACATAAAAATATGTGAATATTTTATGTACCTATATTTTCAATTTAATTTTAAGCAAAGTTTAAGATGACCGCTATACTACAGAGAGGTGCATGAAAAACGGCCAGAGCTGTAGAATCATTATTTGTCAACCGATTTTCAAAATTGAAACACTAAATTACGAGTAAATAATTTCAAGCCCGCTATAACCTGACAGTAAACAATATTTTTTAATTCAAAATGATTCTAAGTAACAATAGTCAACTTTGTTTTCAATAGCAACTATAATTACAAAATCTTTTTTCGTACTCCACGGATTTGTCTGAATACAATGGCTTGAAAATATCATATTTTTATTTAATCATAGGGAAGAACAAAAATTTACCAAATTTTTACACATTGCGTTGGTATCAAATCACTCATAAGATGCAATCAAGTAGGCTGACTACAGCATGTTGTTCAAAAATAAACGTCAAACTCGTAAAACTTCAACTGCAGAACATCTGCTATACTCAAACTATTTTATTGCAGTTCAGGGTGATTTGATGCCACTGAAATGTGTGAAAATTTCGTTATTTTTATTTTTCTTCTTCGGTATGAATGAAGGAAAATACGATAGCTCTTTTATGCTGTTTTCTTTGTGTATCTTCACTAATTTGTAAATTATTGTAATACGATGGAGCTAATAAAAGACAGAGAAGAAATGTGGGTTGAAATGCAGGATCAGCATTTCGAACACCTAATGTGAATGTTTTTGTTCTGGTGAATTGTCTGTAGCTTATTTAATAATAAAATTATAATTTATAAAATACTGTTACGTTTTTATGTTTCGGGCTATTTAAAAATTATACGCCCCTTGTTGTACATGCATTTATTTACAACGATTTATCTTAACTATTTACAAAGCAACTATTAAACGCGGTACACAAATTATTTATAAATACAGGAACTATTTCTAACAACGATACACTTATTTATTTATATGTGACTTAACATTAATGATTTATATGGTTATATTTATTTTATGCGCGTTATTTATGGGTGATTCATTCCGGAAGCGTCTCGACCCTTCCGGCAACGCTGACGTGTCACGCGTATTAATCACCGAGGCCGCTGACTCATCCATCGCACCTGGCTCCAAGGTCGTTTCTCGAAGTTCTGGAATGTTCTGACGCGATCCGGCCCGAAGGTCGTTACACTGCCCCCGCCTTAGGTCGTTCTGTCCCAGAACGAGTTGCAACGGGTGCCTGTCCTCCCGCTCTTGTGGGGTCGATGGCGGTACTTACAGGCGGTGCCCTTCTTGCACTCGGACTGGCTGAAGAAGTAGCAGTCCACCTTGGGCTCAATGCTTCGCAACGGGCTATAACAGCAGACCTCGATCTGGATGCCGATGCCGGTCCGGTCGAAGACTACTTCCAGCATGCTGCGTACAACCCTCCAGTCCAACGAATCCAGGCCGCATCCTAATTTCGGCACCGCTAGCCGGGTTTCGCCGTTCTTCAGCATCTGCTCCTTAAGGTCCAAAACAGCAGACTAGAGCTCCTGGTAACTAGGTTTTTCGTACGACAACTGTTTGATTCACACAGATGCGTGCATCAAAACCTTTTTTATTATAATTAATCATGTAATTCAAGTCATAACTGTTCTATCTCATTCAAAGGTGGTGGTAAAGTCAAATTTGCATCTTGCCGTATTTGTTTGCCTCTGTTAATATTGGAAAGGAATTTGTAAGCTTTCCTTAATGGCTTTTAAGCGGTTGGATACATTTTCTAACAGAACTTAAGCCGACTTAGCATATTTGGGAATCATGTGTTTATGGATTTCGTTCAATTGCCTCATTGAGAGAGCTTAGCATTAGGATTCTTAGAATATGCATTTATTCCAAAACAACGTGCGACGCTCCGATTGGCTACGCAGGATCGCCTCAGCCAATAGTGTTTGAGCTTTCCCCTCCTTGATGAATTTGTGAGTTCGGCTCGTTGTAAATTCAGCGTTAGTTAGATTCAGAATTTTGAGTAAGCAAGTTCAGCTATGCTATGTGCTGGGTTGCGGTCTGTCTAACTCCCTGGGAAAGACGTTTCCTGGTTGTTTTGTGTTACGGTTACGCGCAATTCGCTATTTCCGCGTGGCCAATCCAAGCGTGTCACAACAGTTGAAGCTATTGTAAAAAACCATCGGTCCATCAGTGACGTTTGTAATCGTTGTTACTCAATATACTCGTGTTTGTTAAGTCTTGTTTCACTGCAACAACTAACTGAACCCAAGTCAAGGGTTATTAAGTGGCAGTTCCCGGCAATCCCATTGAACCGGAATTCGCAGCGGATTAACTGGGGGCCCCATTCGTGGAAGCCTCTTTTCAAGTTAATCATACAAAAAACATTGGTCCTTCGAGCCGGATTTGGAAGAAGCTAAAAAACGCGAGTGTACAAGTTTCCAGTAGCTGGTGGATGCAATTGCTCCACATCATTTCGTCGGAGAGCGTCAAGAAGCTTCGCCAACACCAGAAATTCAACCATCGAGAGCCTACACCGAGTCCAGGTCCCACGTCAAGCGGCAGCGATCGGCAGCGGGTTGGTTTTCTGTTCGTCAAGAAGTTACTGCGTTCTCAAATCAAAAAGTAAGTCCTTTTCCATTACACCTTCGTTTAGTGTTGTTTTTTGCTTGTGTCAGTCATGGTGGAAACTCGTTCGACATCAGCGGTCATGTCGAAACTCGTGCTTTAACCACTCGTTGCAAATTCATAAAAGCCAAAGTAGATCGTTTCAAAACTCTATTTCATAGAATTTCTTCGTCTAGTCCCGTGAAGGCTCACGAGGTCGGCAACTTGTCAGAAGAGTTTAGTTGTTTCCAAAATTTGTTGGATGAGTATGAGAAGTCAATGGAGGGCCTAATGGAGGCCGACGCTGAACACTTTGATAAACTTTTCAATGAATTCGACTCTTTTATGACTCATTTTAGCGAGATTAGTAGCGCAGTAAAGGAATTCTTATCAAAAAATAAGATCAGTCCGGGTATAAACCGAATCTAGGTCAAAATTCTTTGCAAAGTGGCCCTTCAGGAGAGCTCGCTGGATTAAGATTACCACCCTTAGATTTGCCTTCCTTTTCGGGGAAATTCGAGAATTGGTTCAATTTCATGACTCCTTTACGTCGCTTATTCATAACAACGCTAATTTGACCAACGTTCAGAAATTTTACTATTTGATTTCTTCCCTTAAGGGAGAAGCTGCTAGTTCAATCTCGTCGTTAAAAGTTACCAACGATAACTATACCATTGCTTGGGACATCCTAGTCAAGCGATTTGAAAATAAGAAGCTGATAGTAAAATCAAACATAAATGCGTTATTCAGTTTAGAGGGCGTAAAAAAGGATTCACATTCGTCTGTTCAAAGGCTGCTCGATAGTGTAGTTAGAATTTTGGAAATTTTAAAGGCGTACGGGGAACCCACAGTCGACACCATACTAATACATATCATAGTTTCGAAGCTCAGCTCAGCAATGCAGACTGACTGGGAATTATGCAAACATGCCGGACAATTTCCTACTTTGCGAGAGTTGTTAGATTTTTTAGAGAGCAAAAGTCACTTATTAGGTTCGCTGGAAGCTGCGAAAATAGGTTCGAGTTTGGGAAATCAGGGATCCGAGCAAAAAAGTCATGCACGCGCTCATGTAGCCAGAGAGCAAGGTAATCACTCTTGTGATTTTTGCAAAAATAGTAATCATTCGATTAGCGCTTGCGAATCATTTTCAAAATTGTCGGTAAACGCTCGTATCGAAGAGGCGCGTCGTTTGAAATTATGCAACAATTGTCTCAAGCCCGGACATTTCGTGGTAAAATGCACATCGTCGAGATGCCGCGTATGCAGAAAAAAGCACCATACTTTACTGTGTTTGCGTCCAAAGCGCGACGCGCACGAAAATACTCCGTCGCCGCGTCCTGGACCGCCAGAAACCAGCAGCGACACACGGGAGGTCGGGGCCGTCGCCCCGAGCGAGGCACCCGTCGCATCCGTTTCAGCAGCCTGTAGCCGTCCTGCAATCGCGGCGCCAGCGCAAGTTTTATTGTCCACGGTTAGCGTATTCGTAGAAGGATCCTCCGGGTCATTTTCCCTCTTTTGGACCCCGGATCCCAACTTAACTTAGTTAGCGCCGAAACGAGGTAATGTCACCTCACTGTCGGGTGTTGGTGCCAGGGCTCTGAACGCTTAATTCAGAGCAAACGTTCGAATCCGCTAGCGCAACGGGAAATACGAGGACATTTTGAGCTGTATTGTGTTAGACAAAATTACGGACCCTCTGCCGGCCCTTTCTTTCTCGTTGAGGGATTTGAAGATCCCACCAAACATTGTGCTAGCCGATTCAGATTGTAATACACCGGGAAAGATTGATCTTTTATTAGGCGCGAATGTCTTTTGGCAAGTGCTCTGTCAGGGACAGGTGAAATTGGGCCCAGAGAAGCCATTCTTAACAAAAACTCTTTTTGGTTGGGTTTTAGGCGGAAACATGAACGTCGAAAATCGAGCGCTCATGCTTTCAAATAGAGTTCATTTAAGTGTAGCCGGCATCGAGCACGGCATTCAGAGATTTTGGGAAATCGAGGGGGCTTACGGTTCATCAGGCCGACTCTCTGCTGATGACAAATTTTGCGAAGACCATTTTCAATCGACTACGAAACTGGCGTCGTCGGAGCCGCGTAGGTTCATCGTGAGCATACCTTTCAGGAAAGATGCTCCATCGCTGGGAGACTCGCGCGGTATAGCGTTAAAGCGTTTCTATTCATTAGAAAACAAATTGTCAAAAAATCCCGAGTTGAAAACCGCGTATTCCGCATTTCTCAAAGAATACGAGTCGCTTGGTCACTTGAGCAAGGTGGACGACGAAGCGAGTCCTCCTCATACTCGGTTTTATTTGCCACATTTGCCAGTCATAAAGGAGGACAGTTCAACGACCAAACATCGCGTTGTTTTTGACGGCAGTTGTGCGTCCTCCTCCGGAGTATCGCTTAACGACCTTCAACATAAGGGCCCAGTGGTCCAGCAGTCCTTGTTTGCAATTCTTTGTCGCTTTAGGCAATTCAAGTACGTGCTGAAAGCAGATTGCGCCAAAATGTATAGGCAAATCCTCGTGGACCCCTCGCAGACGCAATACCAATTAATTTTATGGCGTGACGACAAAACCTCAGCGGTAAAATGCTTCAAATTATTAACGGTCACCTACGGTACTAAATCAGCCTCGTACCTAGCAACTAGGTGCTTGATACAAATCGCCCAGGAAATCGAAGCATCGCTTCCAGAGACCTCATTAAGAATTAGCCAGGATTTTTATGGAGATGGCCTACTGACTGGTTTTGAAAATAGGGCGGAAGCCATAAAAACGCAATTCGAAATTAGTAGCGCTTTGTCGGGGTACGGGTTTGAATTGCGAAAGTGGGCATCAAACGACAGTGAAGTAGCTAGCGCCATTGGTGTAGATCGCGGCAGCGTAGAGCCCATTTCTTTGACGGAAGACGCCACGGAGAAAACTCTCGGCATTTTTTGGGATACTCGGCGGGACGTGCTAAGTTACAGAGTGAACCCTAGCTGTTGCAAATCAGTTACCAAGCGGGCTATACTCTCTAGTATGGCTCAAGTATTCGATCCCTTGGGACTACTTGGTCCAAGCGTTCTAACTTTGAAACTTCTCGTGCAACGGCTTTGGCAGTTGAAGTTGTCATGGGACGAAACGGTGCCCATGGAGATGCGCTCCAGATACGACGAACTCCATTCTTCATTACGCGCTTTGGGCTCATTGGCAATTCCGAGACGGGTAATTTGCGATGACATAAATTCGATAGATCTCCACGGATTTGCGGACGCGAGTTCTGTAGCCTATGGGTGCGCCGTGTATATACGATGCGTTGACGCGCGCGGTAATGTCACCACCAATTTGCTTTGTGCTAAGTCAAGGGTCGCTCCATTAAAAACAATATCCTTGCCTCGTCTGGAGCTTTGCGCAGCCTTACTGTTGGCTCGTTTGATTAAAACTATACTCGATTCCTCCGCTTTTAAATTTGACCGCGTGTACTATTGGTCGGACTCCACCATAACTCTGCACTGGATAAAAAAGGATGCGAGTAATTGGAAGACGTTCGTCGCGAACCGGGTGTCCGAGATTCACGAACTAAGCAATAGGGAAGAATGGTTTCACGTGCGTACAAATTGCAACCCGTCCGATATAATTAGCAGGGGAATGTTACCCCAGGAGTTACTCAACTCACGCTTGTGGTGGCACGGGCCAGAGTTTTTGTCACAGGCGGACTTAAAACCCCAGCCCGTTAAAATTGATTCGGGTGAGCTAGCAGCCCAAGAGTCGCGCCCAATAGTGGCCACTCTTCACCATCGCGTCCCAGAATTTGAACTTTTCAGGCGCTATTCCAGTTTCACCGGTGCCAGAAATCAGCTATCGGAATTAAAAAATATCCTGTCAGGCTCTAGTGAGCAATGCATAAAGGAGGAATTGTCGAAACATAACATTAAGTGGAATTTTATTCCGGCACGCTCTCCGCACTTTGGCGGCATCTGGGAAGCGGGGGTAAAGTCATTGAAATACTATTTAAGGCGAATATATTGCAATGCAAAGTTAACTTTCGTTGAGTATTACACCATGCTGACTCAAGTGGAGGCGATACTAAATTCCCGCCCACTCTGTGTTCTCCCTACCGACGCCTCATTCCCCGAAGTCCTTACTCCTGCCCACTTCTTGATCGGTCGGAAGCTGACTTCGTTTCCGGAAGCCCAACTCCAGGACATACCGGAAAATCGTCTCAGCCGCTATGGGCTGGTCCAGCGGCTGTCCCAGCAGTTTTGGGATCGTTGGTCCCGGGACTACCTCCACCTCCTGCAGCGCTGGCCTAAGTGGAAGTCCTCCAGCACGTCTCTAGCCCCCCAGGTGGACGACGTGGTACTCGTCCACGACGAGGCATCTCCAAGCTACCGTTGGCCACTGGCAATCATCTCGGCCACATATCCAGGAGCGGATGGTGTTGTGCGTGTGGTGCAGGTGCGCGATTCCCGAGGGAATCTCCTGAAACGCTCGGTGCGTAAAGTGTACATCCTACCCAAAGACGATCATTGCGATCAAGGGCAATAAACATTGACTTTGCTCTTAGTTGGTAGTTTTCGCTAATTGAACATTTTGCTAGGTTTAGTTGTTTCTTTGCTTGTATTCATGCTAGTTGTAGGTTATCTGTAATAATAATAATAATAATAATAATAATAATAATACTTTTATTAACCATTTCCAAATAAACAACAATTAATTAAAAAATAATAATAAAATAACAATGATTACAATAATATAAGGAAAATAAATCATTAATCATTAATATAAATTTTGTAATGGTTAATAGGTCTCCAGTCAGCTTGTAAGTATTGAATACTTACAGCTGGTCTTCCTTGGAAACCCATTAAAAAATATATAATAGAAAATACTGAAAAGAAAGAAAACAACAAATAGGAAAGAAAAGAAAGCAAACACGCAGGTACTGTGCTGATGCCGACGTCGTATTAACACAAGAAATTTATAAATTAATTATCCAAAATAAGAAGATCATAATAAATAATAATACATTTAGTTTATTATCGAGATGAATGACGATTAGAAATAAATTTACGGATGTGATAACCAAAATTTGAAGGAGGCAAAGTTTTAAAATGATTGGGTGTATTATTGTATAATTTATAAATATTGTATGAGAAGGAGCGTTTGAACATTTCGTATTTATGAAGAGGAGGTGTTAATAACCCTCGATTTCGTACGTTAACATTATGTACATCTGTACGAAATGTCAGCCTCTCATAAAGGTATCCAGGTAACTTCGTATAGATAATTTTATGGTAAATGCAGTGACTGTGAACCAAACGCCTATTACACATACTCAACCAATTCGCATCGAGGAGTTTATGTGAAACAGATTCACCACGTTTTATTCCGTAAATAAATCGAAGGCATGCATTTTGTACTTTTTGAATTCTGCGAATATCTACACTATCTAAGCAGGATCCATAAACAACGTCACAAAAATTAAATGTAGATAGTATGAGAGAATCGCAGAGCATCAATTTTAGTTTTTTATTTAAAGTATCTTTACTGCTATATAATACTTTAAGTTTACAAAACGCACCTTGTATTAACTTTGTAACATGTTCTTTAAATCTTAAATTACTGTCTAATATAAGTCCTAAGTTTCTGGCGAAGTTAGAAATTGGAACTAATTCATTATCTATATAAATACGAATATTGTCATGAATGTTTCTCCTAGACTTGCTTTTTCCAAAAATTAAACAAGTTGACTTAGACGTGTTTATTTTTAAACAGTGTTTTTTTGCTGTAGTAACTAACTTATGAAGGTCGTTATTCAAGTCAGCAATAGCCAGATCAACATCGTCAGGAGCAAAAGAAAGATAAAGCTGAGTATCATCGGCGTACAGATGATACTTAGCAATATACGTGTCAAGAGAAAAGAAATGGCTAGTGTAAATTGAATAGAGAAGTGGACCCAAGATTGATCCTTGAGGTACACCGGATTTTAATTGAAGAGGAGAAGATTTAGTGTTGTTAATGATTACATTTTGAAAACGTTTACTTAGATATGAACTGAACAATTTTTCCGTGTTAGTACTAATACCTATGAAATGTAGTATCGCTAATAAGATTTCATGATTTAACAGGTCAAATGCTTTACTAAAATCTATTAGAACAAGTGCCGTTACATTGTCCTTATCATTGGCGTTAAAAATGTCATCTGTGACGTTTAGCAAGGCAGTAGCACAACTATGATTTTTTCTGAATCCAGATTGATAATTAGGTAAAAGGTTGAACTTTGTTAAATAAGAACGTAGTTGAGTTTCAATTATTCTTTCAAGTACTTTCGAGAGAGTAGATAGAATGCTTATCGGGCGAAGGTCTTTATAGTCTTTAGGTGCATTTACTTTTGGAATAGGAGTAACCAACGCAACCTTCCAAGATTCGGGGAATACTGAATTAATAATGCAATGATTTATTATATGAGTAATGTAAGGTAGTAAATGTGGAATACAATAATTAAGCATGTTAATATTAATTTGATCTGCACCTCGTGCGCTTGTTTTGATAGAACCCAGAATCTTGGCTACTACCTCCTCCGATGCTAGTGATAATTCAAATGTTTCTGTAATATTTTGCTTTAAATTTTCTCGATAAAATTTTAAGAGATCCTGGTCTGGAGCACTACTACTGCTCACGGCGTTTATAAAAAATTTATTAACTTCATTAGCATTCTGGAGATGAAGAGGAATTTTAATATTATTTTTCTTTTTACTGTAAATATTTGACTTTATCAACTTCGCACAGATACTTTTAATACTATCGTTTGCAGCAGAGTACTCCAGGTAGGCTCGCTTTTCTCTTCTTATGGAGGCAGTAACCAAATTTCTAAGGGATTTATAATATTCCCATTTACCCGAAGTTTTATGTTTTTTATAATCTTTAAAAGCTTTACTTCTCAGTTTAATCATGAACTTGATATTATCTGTTATCCAAGGGTGTATGGGTTTAGTGATTGTAATCGTTACTAAAGGTGCATGTAAATCAAATAGTCTTAATAAATTGGTATTCAAAAAAGAAATCTTATCATCGATACCCTGAATATCATATATTAAATACCATGGTACAGCGTATAAGTCATTTAGGAAAAAATCATGATTAAAAAATTTAAAATTTCGATAAGTATGCATTGTATGTAAGGCGCTGGGTTCACTTTCAATTGCAATGCTAACAAAAATTTGAAAATGATCTGAAAAAGTTAAATCACAAGAGGTACCGGAAGTGTTGACGTCGACATCATCACTCACTAAAACTAAATCAATTAATGTCGAAGAAGTGGCTGTCACGCGTGTTGGTTCATCAATTATTTGTCTCAGACCAAATGCTTCCAACGAGTGTTTCAGTAAGATACAATGACAGTCATTTTGAAGCATATTGATATTAAAATCGCCAACACAAATGATAGGGTAAGATAATGCATTAATTTCTGAAACAACATCTTCAAAATTATCTATAAACTGATTACAGTTTGAAATAGGCGGTTTATAAACTACGCCGAACGTAATTGTTTTATTATTTATGATTACATGTATCCATAATTGCTCAAAAGTTGCTGTATGGCTATAATTTAATTTGTTATATTTGAATGAATTTTTTAGATATAAACATACTCCACCGCCAGATTTGTTCTGGCAACGATCAGCCCTAATAATTGTGAAACCGTCTATAGCGACATCATTATCAGAAACAACAGGCGTGAGCCACGTTTCAGAAATTGCGAATAAATCGAAATTTGTTTGATATAAATAATCTTTTAATTCTACAATATGCCCAATAAGTGATCGGGCGTTTATATGACCCAACTTAAAAATACTGTTATCCATAAACTAAATTTAAATATTACTAAAAGAAAATTAAGTAATTGTTATGAAACTAGTTATGTTCAAAAACCAATAAATCTGCTTCTTTTGTAACATGTATGACATTGGAGCTATCGGTTTTACGAACGAAAATTTTGCTATCGCGCACCCATACGTATTTAAGACCACACTTTTTCGCGCACATACGTGTTTTATAAAATAATTCTTTATTAGCCGGCGAAAGGTGATCTTTAATATACACTTTTTGTTGACTATTAGGGAAACCAAGTTCGGACACTAACAAGAGCTTTTTCTTAGAAAGCGCACCCATGATGTTAGTTTTTATTACTCGATTAGTAAACTTCAGAATAATGTTCTTGGCGCGCGTAGAGTCTTTATTTAAAAAGGGAACTCTGTGAATCGCATCGATAAAATGTGAAGGAATATCGCAGCTTAAGGAGTCACCGATTTTTTGCATAATTTCGTATAAGTTTTCATTGGTGCGCTCGGGAATTCCCTGTATTTCGATGTTATTTTTACGTGTGTATTGTTCCAAGTCTCTAATATTGCCGTTTAATTCCTCAATTAACTTTTCGTTGGAGGCAGTTTTAGAAACGATAGTATCGTAGTTTTTGAACTTGTTTTCAAAAGTTGCCAATCGTTTTTCGTAGTCATCAATTTTGCTGCTGCAAAATTCGATTGATTTAATCGTATCACTCTGGGTAAGCTTAATAGCTTTAACATCCTCGCTTAGTGCATCTAGTTTTTTCATTACATCACTTAGAGTATAGGCGAATTGATTAGGGGCAGAACTAAGATTTTGGTTAGAACTAGCTAAGCTGGCACTTACAGTTTTTGATGAACGATTTTCAGTGGACTGCTTGCACTTATCGCACGTGTACGTCGTTGCAGTTTTCGATTCGGAACCAAGGCATTTAACATGAACACTGTTGTTACATAGAATGCACTTTATTCCATTATTGGAACGGCTACTTGATATTGCATTGTTGCACACTAGGCAGCAACCACTGTCAGGCATGATGAAAGTTTTAAATTGAATTTTATAAGAAATTGAGGAGCTCAAGTCCGAGCGTCCAGACACCAGCACAGCCCGAGCGAGAATTTTCGTAAGGCTCTTAGATTATCATCTGTCCTTAGTTCTTGTTATGCATTTGATTATTTGGTAGTGTCAAATTTCAGTTTAATTTTGGGATTTAATCACGTCGTGCCATATTCGGCACTTCGGGGGCGGCATGTTTGATTCACACAGATGCGTGCATCAAACCCTTTTTGATTATATTTAATCATGTAATTCAAGTCATAACTGTTCTATCTCATTCAAAGGTCGTGGTAAAGTCAAATTTGCATCTTGCCGTATTTGTTTGCCTCTGTTAATATTGGAAAGAAATTTGTAAGCTTCCCTTAATGGCTTTTAAGCGGTTGGATACATTTTCTAATAGAACTTAAGCCGACTTAGCATATTTGGGAATCATGTGTTTATGGATTTCGTTCAATTGCCTCATTGAGAGAGCTTAGCATTAGGATTCTTAGAATATGCATTTATTCCAAAACAAGGTGCGACGCTCCGATTGGCTACGCAGGATCGCCTCAGCCAATAGTGTTTGAGCTTTCCCCTCCTTGATGAATTTGCGAGTTCGGCTCGTTGTAAATTCAGCGTTAGTTAGATTCAGAATTTCGAGTAAGCAAGTTCAGCTATGCTATGTGCTGGGTTGCGGTCGGTCTAACTCCCTGGGAAAGACGTTTCCAGGTTGTTTTGTGTTACGGTTACGCGCAATTCGCTATTTCCGCGTGGCCAATCCAAGCGTGTCACAACAGTTGAAGCTATTGTAAAAAACCATCGGTCCATCAGTGAAGTTTGTAATCGTTGTTACTCAATATACTCGTGTTTGTTAAGTCTTGTTTCACTCCAACAACTAACTGAACCCAAGTCAAGGGTTATTAAGTGGCAGTTCCCGGCAATCCCATTGAACCGGAATTCGCAGCGGATTAACTGGGGGCCCCATTCGTGGAAGCCTCTTTTCAAGTTAATCATACAAAAAACAACAACCTTTTCGTCACCAGGTAATAAATGGAGCTATTGCCTTCCTTCAGCTGCAAAGTTCTGCCAACCTGAGGTGCCTGCTCTCGCAGCTGGTCTAACCGGCCAAACTTCTTCCGGAAGGCAACGGCGATCCCCCTAGACATCCGGAGGTCCTGGGCCACGCAGTGTGCCAGGGAATACAGCCGCAGCATGTCGAACAGGTCACGCTGCATCTCTGTAGTGACTCCAAATCGCGCAGTCTTCGTACCCCCATAAGCGGCCATAAACTCCTGGCAGGAGGTACCTCCGGTTTCTAGTTGTCTCAGGGGTTGCTCTATGACAGCCTCCACTTCCTCATTGGTTCTGGGCCAACCGATTGAAGTGCACCACCCTGCATTTTCCTCGAGGCGGTTTCTGGATTCGGTATACCACGCCATTCAGTCGAGCAACTACGGTGTAGGGGCCTTTCCAGTTCCTTTGGAGCTTGGGGGAGAAACCACGACGTCTCTGGGGTTATGAAGCAATACCAAATTGCCAGGCTGGAAACCACCGGCCTCAGCGCGGGTATCATATCGGTCCTTCATTCGGTCGCTGGCACCCTGAATGTTTCGGCGTACGGCGTCGTGGATCTCTTCCATCCTCTTCTTCAGGTTCCCCACGTAGTCCTCGCCGGCCGTTTCTTAGCCAGGCTTTCTTCCAAATTTGAGGTCACATGGCAATCGCAGCTCTCGCCCAAAGAGTATAGCGGCTGAGGTGTGATTGGTTGTCTCTTGTACTGCCGATCGGTAGGCCATCAGGAACAGGTGAATGTACTGATCCCAGTCACGCTGATGCTCGGAAACCACCTTGGACAGATGCTTCCCCATGGTTTGGTTCATCCTTTCCACCATGCCGTCCGATTGAGGATGGAGAACAGTGGTCCAGGTCTTGTGTATCCCCAGTAGCATGCAAACGTTCTGGAACAGTCCAGACTCGAAATTCGGGCCCTGGTCGAAATGTAACTCTAGGGGGACTCCAAAACGGCTGAAGCACTCCTTCACCAGAACATCAGCGACAGTACCGGCTTCTTGAATCGGAAGGGCGTACGCTTCGGGCCACTTGGTGAAGTAGTCTATGCACACCAGGACATGGGCGCCGTTAGAAAATTTCTCAGGGAGGGGCAATATTTTTTCGATATTGAGATAAGACAATTAAATTCACAGTGGGTCTAAAAAAGGAAACACTTGATGCGCACCTAAAAATGCTATTATATTTTAAACAATAAAAAAACAAAATACTACAGTGTTTGGGCAAAATACCTGTATTACCAACACGTTTTGTGTATCTAAATTAAAATAATAAAATCATTGCGTTCTTTACTACATATTTACTTTATGGTTTGGGCATCGAAGCGCACAGAATAGTGAAGCGTTAGTAATCGCAATACACAATAATGCAGACATAAAATTAATTAACAAATAAAATAATATATGCAAAAAAAATACACATACCGTATAGATCGGATCGAAGTCCCAAATAAAAAACAATGTAAACCAGGATACACAATAATCTAACAGTAGTAACACAACTAGAGAGCAAATAAGACTAACTTGAAATAAGTAATGCATTTATTTTAAATATTTACTAACATTCCGTGCAGGTGCACTGGAATTTGGCGAGCCATTGAATTTATTACTTGAACGTGCTAGACACAAGAAAACCCAACATCAGTCGGCCCTTATATAAAGGCGTCAAAAAATGGAAATTTAAATATTGTTTTGTATCGCACTGAGTGACAAATTCATAGACGCCCCTCATCTCGATATTTCGGTCATCGACTTGTTTCTGCTTATTCAAAGAATCGGTTCTGTAAAGTGAGCGGACAAATGAATAAATCGTTGCTGTTATTACGCACACGATATAATATTATTACACCCTATGAAAATAATTTCTGTGCGGTGAGTTCTGACAGCTCGGCGGTCAGCGCCTGGCGAGTAATGGTGGATTATATTATTTTTTGAAGAATCCAGGGAGGGGCAAGCGCCCCTCCTTGCCCCTATGTAACGGCGCCCATGCACCAGGATGTATTTATTTCCCGATTCGGTTTCGAGGAATGGTCCAGCGATGTCGATGGCTATCCTCTCGAACGGACTACCGACGTTGTACTGCCGCATCGGAGCTCTACGTCTTCCAACCGGTCCGTTTCCTCTAGCGCAGGCTTCGCACCTCCGGCACCACTCTCGGACATCATCTTTGCAGCTCGCCCAGTAGAACCTGTCTCGGACCTTCTGCAACGTCTTCTTCAATCCAAAGTGTCCCCCAGAAGAGCCATCATGCAGGTGGCGCAGAACCTCGGCCACTCTACTCCTTGGAACCATCAATTGTGATCTCGTTGCCCTACCGTCCTCGTCTTCCAAGATTCTGGTCAGGACGTTGTTGTCCAGCTGCAAGGAGTCCCATTGCGCCCAATAGGTCTTCACCGTTGGGTTGGTGGCGGAGACCTCCTGCCAGGTAGGTCGACGGTTATCTCGCTTTCAGGCTATAGCCGTGCCTAAGTCGGGGTCGTTCTCCTGGCTGTTCTGCAACTCGTCTAGCTTTCACGAGTCGTCGACTACAGTGGTACGATTGATGGATACCGCACGACTCTCCAGCTTCGAACAGTGTGTCAGGTCATTTGGGTATTTTAATTAGCCACCTAGGCTTTAGGGCAGCGTGCCCGTATGCTAAACCCTTTTAGTTACTTATTTGGCTCCATCGCCTAATTCCATAATAATGATTTTGCACATATTTGGCCCCAAACGCAGTATTTCTCGTCAGTTGGAGCACCCCTTTGCTGGTACTTTGGCAGCCGGGTGTTATCGCTCGCAAGAATTCCGAACCTTCTAGAAATCACGCCGTTGAGGCGCCTCGCCATTGGCTGTCTTTGTTACCGGAATTTATTTGTTTTATGGAGCGCATCGCCATTGGCTGTCGAGAGTCACGTGGTAACGCCGTTTTGGCTCACGCCACTGCAGGGGTCGTAACACTGCTTGCTTGGGCAGTTCAGCTCTGGCCGTTGATCGAAGGAGGTCGCGTGTGATTGTGCGAGTGGCACGTCTTTACGCCAAAGCGTAGGTGTGTGAAGGGCTTCACGGGGCCAGTTCTGCGTTTGTGAGAAAGGGGGTTTTCCCTTTGCATCTCGCTGTTTTCGAGGATCTTTCTAGGCCGGACGAAGTAGGCCTCTTTGCCGCCGTAAGTGTGCTCTTAGGAGAGCGTCCTAACGCCGCCATCTTGGCGGATTCCAGCCCGTTTACCCCTAATGCCGTGTTTTGGCGATTGAGCTGCCACAGACTGCCGCCTTCTACCAACTGACTGCACGCAACTCTCATAGACCGTCTACGGACTAAGGTATTTGTAATTACAACCATTTAAACATATTAACTGTCGCTTGTGCGAGCGGTGGTGCTTTTGTGCTCAACTTTGTGTGGGCGGATGCATGCCCCCTTGCTTGCTTGTCGCGGCTTTTAATGCCGGTTTAAGGCCACCATGCTTCACGACGCTACTTTGGTAGCCTACTAGTAAGTTCATGTGCGCGAGTTTCGCGTCTCATCGCCTAAATAGCTAAAGAACTCTGCGCCTATGTTTTGGTGTTACGTTTGTGCTAACTTTTAATTCAGTAAAGTTAGGTGCGCGAGCTTCGCTATATTGTACCGATTAATACCTAAATGGAATCAACGCCTCGCCGTGCTGAGCCTGGCGCGCCTAATCTGTTCGAGCTCTTTGTTTATGTTTGCGAGGGCTTTGTGCTTTGCTTATCAGGTGTTAACCGCAGCCAACGACTGCGTGGGCGACGTAGCAGGGGCTGGCAACTATTCCAAATTCGCATGCTTTAGTGAGGCTATGTTAGCCCCTCTTCCTGGTCAAATATTGCAGTCACGCTGCCCCGCTGCCTAACGAGTTAGGCCTTCAATTATTCCGTCGCGCATTTGTGCGGCGTCGTGCTTTGCTGCTAGCTACACTGCTCCCGTTGCCTTTGCAGGTCGGCGTCTGTTATCGCGCACTAACGCGCCCTTTTCCGGAGGGCGTATTTCTAAACTGTACTCTAATATGTAAAGTGTCGAGCCCACTGCGGCCGGCCACCCATAGTGTGTTGTTTACTAGCATAGCGCGTCCATCAGCTGGTGCTTAACGTAAGAAGTAACATAAGCTTGGCGGCACGATTTGCTGCCAGATGTAGTTATCGACCAATAGACGCATATTTAATTAAGGGACGTATTATTCCTATTCGACCTGTGCATGCTTTGTTTCAGATAGCGCCTTTTACAGTGTAAAGATTGGTGTACGGTGAGACGTGAGAGATCAGAGCGTGCAGGTAGGTCCAGTGGTTGCGCAGTCTCGGCCAAGAGTCCAATATTACCATTCCAGTATTTGCGATCACGAAATTGTTATTTGAGCTTGCAGCCCATGAGAATTCTTATCGACGGAGTATCTTGAATACTTCGCTCCCGTTTAACCGCCCAGGCCCGGTTATTCGGGATAAGACAGGCTTGGTGGCGCCCTCATAATTTTGACGTACCCTATATATATGCCTCCACACGCTTGCCCAGAACTACTGTGTGACTCACGCCCGACTCCCTGAGCGTTCCAGCCGTGGCCTTTAGCCTGTTTCTAGCGAATCTCAGGGCAAGTGTGCCAGTTTTCCAGGACTGATTCCGTGGTGCGATGCTCACCTTGGGTGGGTGTCGTAAAGTTGTTTTAATACCGTAACAAGTGGCCGCAGTCCGCAGGGCAGGGCCTCCTGGATAACGCATCGGCTTTGCGGTGGGCTGTGCCAGGTCGATGATTTATTTCAAAGTCGTACTCTTGTAGGCGCTCGATCCACCTAGCCACCTGTCCTTCAGGGTTCTTGAACTGCAGCAGCCATCTTAGAGCAGCATGGTCGGTCCTCAGCAAGGATCTTCTGCCATACAGATATTTATAAATATACTCCACGGACTTGACGACTGCCAGAAGCTCCCTCCTGGTTACGCAATAATTTCGCTCTGGCTTGGACAGGACCTTGCTGAAATACGCCAGGACTTTCTCTTGTCCATCTTGGACCTGGGACAGAACACCACCTATTCCGACATTGCTAGCGTCAGTATCGAGGATAAACTGGCCTTCCTGACGTGTATAGCAAAGCACAGGTGAACTTATTAAGGCAGTCTTGAGCGCCTCAAAGGCCTCCGCGCACTCAGCACTTCATTCGAACTGTAGTCCGTTAGACGGGTTAACGGTTTTCCAATGTTTGCAAAGCCCAGCGCAAACCGTCGGTAGTAAGTACAGAGGCTCCGGAAGCTTCGCAGTTCACGGTTATCCTTCGGGATTGGCCAATCCTGCACTGCCTTTACCTTACTCAGGTCTACTGCTACTCCCTGGCGGGATACGACGTGCCCCAAGTACTGTACCTCCTTCTGGAAAATGTGGCACTTCTTTGGACTTAATCGCAGGTTGGCACCTCGCAGTCTACCGAACACTTCCTCCAGATTTTTTAGATGTTCGTTGAAGGATCTACCCACCACTATAATGTCGTCCAAGTATATCAGGCAGGTCTGCCGAGATAGACCCTTCAGGACGGTGTCCATTAGCCTCTCAAACGTGTCTGGGGCATTGCACAAACGGAACGGCATGACAGAGAACTGCGAGAGCCCAGCGCCGATAGTAAATGCAGTCTTCTCCCTGTCCGCAGGTTCCATTCCGACTTGCCAATAATCGCTCTTCAAGTCTAGCGTCGAGAACCATTGAGAACCGGAGAGTGTGTCCAGGGTAGCATCGATTCGTGGCAGAGGGTAGCTGTCTTTCTTGGTCACATGATTCAGCTGTCGGTAGTCAACACAGAACCTCGTTGAGCCATCCTTCTTCTTGACAAGAACCACGGGGGAGGCCCACGGGCTGATGGACGGTTCGATGATTCCTTGGTTTCGCATATCCTGGACAATCTTCCCATCTTCTTCCCGTTTGGCGAGGGGCAACCTTCTTGGATGTTGGCGGTTGGGCATCCCCAGTATTGATTTTATGTTTAACAACGTCGGTACGGCCGCTGGGATGATCTCCGCACTCGAAGATGTCTTGGTACCGGGCCACCAGATCCTCGATCTTCTTCCGTTCTTGTTGGCTCATGCCCTTGCAAGTAGACATCACGGTGTTAATTAATGCCTTTGGGCAGCCCTTCGCCTTGCTGCCGCTGTCATTAGTAATCCTTCTGACCACGCGGAGACAGGTGTGCACCTTCCCAGGATCGTGTTTCTCCTGACGGTTGCCGGTTTCCTGTTGACGTTCATCATCCTTACGGGGACCTTAAGTCCAGTCTTTACCAACGTCTTCCCAACCTGGATACCATGAGTGAGCTCCTTGTCATAATCGGGTTCAATCATGCGCACTACTTTGCCCCGGAGATCGCCATCCAGGTATATATCCACGACCCTCTCGGTTCGTCCCGGCAGAGTAACATCTTCCGCCAATACCACTCGTACTGCGATCTCCTCTCTTGTGTGCAGGGAAAGCTCCTCCCCACCCACGTGCAACACGCCGCGTCCCAGGCCTAAAGTGAACCCACACTTATTCATGACATCCATTCCCAGAATAAACTCGTTCGCAATGTCAGCAATCAGGACTCGATGCTTGAGGGTTTGATTCCCAATCTTCAATGTCAGATCCATTTCCATGTGTGGTCACTGCGCCTCCCGTGGCAGTGCGAAGGCGTGTCCTGGTGGGCAGGAGCTGACCCTCGTCCCGTATTACGTCAGACCTGGCGATGGACTTCATCGCTCCAGTATCCAACAGCAGAGAACGAACTCTTCCATTTATTCTCCCATCAATGAAGAGGCTATCAGGCTGGCGTTGCACGGACGGCACATGGATGGGAATCTCCGAGGCATGGCAATCACGAGTCGACTCTCGCCCCTACTTGTCGACCTGTATTAGTTTTCCGACGGCTCGTCAGACGCTCGGGCTCCTTTTTTTGGACAGCGAGCCCTAAAATGACCCATCTCTCCGCAGCTCTAGCAACGGGGCCCCCTGTCCCTCGTCTCCTACTTTATGAGTCGTCGCAACATGTCCTCTATGGATTCAGGCGCCCTCTCCGTCGTGGCGACACTGCGGACACGACCATGTCCTCTGGATACAGTCCTTGCCGCTTCGACTTCCAACGCATGGGCTAAGGCCTCTCCCAGTGTCCTATGCGCCCCAGGCGTACCTCTTGCTGAGTATCGGCGTCTTTCATTCCATCTATGAATGTTTGGACGGCTAGCTGCTCCAGGAAGTCCTCCGGTGCCGATGTATACGCGAGCCGAACCAATCGAGCAACGTCGGCCTCAAGTTCTTGCAGAGCCTCCCCCGACTTCTGAATTCGGTTTTTCAACTGGGCACAATGCACATGCTGAAGATGACCATTGCCATAACGCCGTTCCAGACGATTCACCAATTGCTGGAAGTCCCTCTGCTGATTTTCTGGAATCATTTGCAGAACATTCAGGGCATCCCCTCGCAATGTCAGAATCAATGCGGTCGCTTTGTCTGCCATTCCCCAACGATTAGCGACAGCTGCGGCTTCAAATTGCTGCCGGTATGTTGACCATGGCGTTTTCCCATCGTAAGAGGGCAGTTTCATATGCAAGCCGGATGTTGCGGGCCTCACTGGGCAGCATCTTGGGAAGGAGCAACCTGAGGAGTAGCAACTCGCGATAAGGTAGGCTGATTTACAGCAAGAGGAGGAGAGAAGCCAGCAGATTCAGAGGGAGTTGGTTTGCCTTGGCCACTTAGTAACTTGGTAACTTGTTCCTGCAGCTCCAGTACGTCACCTTGAACTCTGGTTACCTTTCTCTCCATTTCTTCCTGAATATCTCTGATCTCCTCTGCCAACTCGTCATGGCTCGCTTTCAGTTCTTCCTTAAGTACTTCTTTAAGATCCTCTTGCGCGGCTTTCAGATCTTCCTTAAGTACTTCCTGCGCCTTTTCTGCCTTCTTTTGGCCACTTAGTAACTTGGTAACTTGTTCCTGCAGCTCCAGTACATCACCTTGAACTCTGGTTACCTTTCTCTCCATTTATTCCTGAATATCTCTGATCTCCTCTACCAACTCGTCATGGCTGGCTTTCAGTTCTTCCTTAAGTACTTCCTGCGCCTTTTCTGCCTGCTTTTGGCCACTTAGTAACTTGTTCCTGCAGCTCCAGTACGTCACCTTGAACTCTAGTTACCTTTCTCTCCATTTATTCCTGAATATCTCCGATCTCCTCTACCAACTCGTCATGGCTGGCTTTCAGATCTTCCTTAAGTACCTCCTGCGCCTTTTCTGCCTGCTTTTGGCCGGCTTTCAATTCTTCCTGAAGATCCTCTTGTGCTTTTTCTGCCCTTTTGTTGCTCGTTTTCTGCCTTATCCTGGCCAACTTGGATCAGCTGGAAAAGTTAGCTTAATTGCGCCTCCATTTTGCCGCTTTGGGATCTTGTCACACGCATCCACAATACACACACTTAAATTTATTTATCGGTACTTGTTAATGAATTTGTTTATTTAATGTTTGTCCAATAAGTTTTTTTATAGCCCCTGGTACAACCCGACACCTGACGCCACTGTTACGTTTTTACGTTTGGGGCTATTTAAAAATTATACGCCGCTTCTTGTACATGCATTTATTTACAACGATTTATCTTAACTATTTACAAAGCAACTATTAAACGCGGAACACAAATTATTTATAAATACAGGAACTATTTCTAACAACGATCCACTTATTTATTTATATATGACTTAACATTAAATATTTATATGGTTATATTTATTTTATGCGCATTATTTATGTGGCGGGTTTGCGCCTTCGAGATGGATCAAAACTGCCCTTATTTATATCGCTGGGTGATTCATTCCGGAAGCGTCCCGACCCTTCCGGCAACGCTGACGTGTCACGCGTATTAATCACCGAGGCCGCTGACTCATCCGT
Organism: Agriotes lineatus; assembly: GCA_940337035.1. NCBI lineage: Eukaryota > Metazoa > Arthropoda > Insecta > Coleoptera > Elateridae > Agriotes > Agriotes lineatus. The sequence goes on from OW679202.1 coordinate 66,758,176, forward strand.
CGCACCTGGCTCCAAGGTCGTTTCTCGAAGTTCTGGAGTGTTCTGACGAGATCCGGCCCGAAGGTCGTTACAATACTATTTTCTTTATTTAAAAAGGTATCTTATTTTTACTGTTTTCTGTATAATTTAAAATTAAACTATCTTAATAGCAAATTAGCAGGTGTTGTAAGAAATATGTTTCTATGGAAACGAAAACACAATGATATTCTTTCTATTTTTTTCTCATTAATACAAGCAGTATTCAATAAGTGGGCATTAATTTATTTAGCCTACAAGAACTGTAAACTGCTGTTATTGGGTTTTGGTCAGAAATTTATTAAGAAAATAACTTTATTTTGGTCCCCTTTAGCTACCCTTTTAGTCTCCTCCATACGTTATGAAACACCTTGTATGCTAATGATAGTAATAAAATATCAGAAATTACGAAGTACATCTTAAAATAAATCCATATCATTTTTAATAAATGAAACTAAGACATCCGGCTGCAGAATCCTTACTGCCACGCAGGTACAGAAAAATGAATGACTAAAATATGTAATTTGAGTGTATTTAAGATGTTTGCAGTCGAAAATGTGGGGATTATCTGCAAAATTTCAAGAGATTTCAATTTAAACAACACAATTATGAAATAAGCGGATGAGCAACAATTGTGTATTAAGCGTGTGTATTTCCGTGGCAATGCAGTACAAAGCAGCAGGGTGTCTTGTCTCTTGTTAGGTTATTTGTATTTTTCAGATTGTGTCATATAATCATCCATAATGACATAAACATTCTCATAAAGGTCATTGCACATGACCCAGGTTGATCAATTTGCCCGTACCTGGCATATGCTGGGCTAACTCATGTCACCACTTCTATGGGCTGTTTTCTTTTTTTTTTTTAATTATAACATTTGTCAGTTCAACATTACAGGTGTTATACATGACATTTTTAAAGTAAGATAACTATGACTACATAATATTAACGTTATTGTGTTGTGACTTAAAGTTAACATATTTACATATATACACATGCATACATATTAACTTGCGTTTGTCGCGTGGAGGCTGACAATAGTGGCCTCTATTTGTCTAAGTAAATAATCTTAGTTGGTTTTCCTCGTCTTGAATAATATCTTGGGGAAGCTTTCTCTTCAATCATTGGTGAATATTGGGCTGGCCAAGATTATAGTGTATTGCTCCTTCGCATTTGTTGATATTTGAAAAGAAGTTCCTGGTGCTCGTGATAACATAGTTTTTGATTGGTGAGACTCCCAGCTCATGGTGCAATTGTGCATTACGGATGAACCATGTCGCATTCACTAAGATTCGCAGAACCTTATTTTGAAATCTTTGGAGTTTTAAAATATTTGTTTTAGAGGTGTTGCTCCAGACTGGGCAAACGTTGCTATTGTCGCAGGGATTTCAGGTATGTCGGAAGTGTATATATTGAAAAGCAGTGGGTCTAGAATGCTGCCTTGTGGAACTCCCGCCCGTATTGGTTTAGTTTCAGAGATTGTTGCATTTATTTTGACGGCGAAGGTCCGATTTTCTAGAAAGGAGAAAATCACAGCTTAGAGGTAATTGGTATGTCATAATCAAGGAGTTTTTTCTTGAGGCCTTCGATCCATAACTTGTCAAAAGCTGCGGGAACATCAAGGAAGACTGCGGTGGTGTAGCATTTGTTTTCATATCCTGTTTCGACGAATTCGCTGATTCTTTGTAACTGATGGTAGGTCGAGTGTCCTTTTCTAAATCCAAATTGATAGAATGGTAGAATATGTAGTGCATTGGCTACTTTAACTAGACGTATGTGAATGACTTTTTCGAAAAGCTTGGAGAGGGTAGTTAATAGGCTAATTGGTCGGTAACTAGTCATATGTGTTTTGTTCTTCCCAGGTTTGGCGAACATGAGCACATGAGCGTGTTTCCATCTTTGGGGAAAATAACCTATTCTCAGACATGCGTTTATCAGGGTTGATAGGTATGCCAGGCACTTGCTAGTTAGGTGTTGGAGGACAAAGTTGGGTATCAGATCGTGGCCAGGTGATTTGCGTTTGGGCAGTGCCTTTATAAGTTAGGCGAGTTCGTTTGGAGATGTGGGTTGGATATTGTCAGTGATAACAGGGTGGTGTGTTTCGATGTGGTTCAGAATATGTAACACTTGTGTAGGGGTGCTGGAGATTGCCGGTGTGAAGGTCAGTTCAAGGTGGTCACAAATGAACATACTTCAATGGTTAAAAGTATATTGAATTAAATAGTAAATACAGAACCTTATACGTATATGATTGAATGTGTGTCGTATTTTTTCAACCTACTATTAACATAGACAAAAAACACAATAGTATGCAATTAATGTAGCGTAATTATACAAAGTGGTCGCAATATGACCCAGTGCAAGTCGCATAACTCAAAGGTTGGCGCTTCCTATAGTAATTGCAACTTGACCCAGTAACTTGATGCAAAGTGCCGAGTCTTTTTTACAAACAACTTATCTAGCACACGTTGAACTAGTTTTTGTATCCTAATTACATGCACTTTTGTGTTTACATGATTCCACTTAGTTTTACATCTTTTTGTTAATCTGTCTGATCCATGGTCAAACATAAGTTTGAACATTTGTGGAAATTAATAAAAAAATAAGAAATAAAAAATTGAACTTCAAGGCCCTATAATTTCTTACTGAAGGGACTTTGTACTAAGGCAGGGGTGGCGAACCTTTATTGATGTACGTGCCATTTTTTCTAAAGAAATGGTTATTAAGGCCATTACGTGCCATCAAATAATGCCAGGTAGAAATAGACTAAAAATACATTTTGCTAGGTACATAACCTAGCTAAAAAGCGGGAGCTGAAGAAGACTAACCTGGAGGTGGCGGGCAGCCTGGACTGCCGTGCAAACAACGAAAGTAGGCCCCAAAATTCCGCAAGAGCGTAATGAACGTAAGGATTGCAGCCATAAAAAATTATCCTAACGTTCACTGGGCTTTCGTTGCTTCCAAATTCTCCCTCACAAATGAACCAAGCTATAATTAAGCTGGTGAAGCACGAAGCCGAGGGGAAACCAACTTATTCAAGCGAAGGCTGGGATGGAAAAGGTCGAGAAATACTACCACACGCAATTCAACTCAGGTTATCAAAATCTCCCAAAAATTGGAAAAAACCACCAGAAAAACTATTGGAATGCAGAGTGGTCTAAATTGATAGCAACATAGCTGTAATTTGCTGAAAAATGTTTTCACAAGATGAAAATAGGGTTGCCTAGCTACGCAGGGGAAAATGTATTCAATATTTAAAAATAAAATGTGAATAGGCCTGCCTAACGATCCAGGGGAAAACTTACAAAATAAATGCTTAAAGTAAAATCCAACTAGTTATTTCAAATACTGCATGCGAACTACAAGCTAAGAGTGACGGCACCCCTCTCGCCGACCCTCCGCGTCGCCCGCGTTAGCTCACTCCGTAACTCACTCCCATCCGTTCCGTCAGAAATTCGCGCGAAATCTACCTATCTCTGTCGCGCAGTCTGTTGCCGTTCCGGCACCGGTAATCTTGTTCACAATGAACTTTGTTACTATGACTTCAAATGTAGACGAAAAAATAAATTGTTTCGATGAGGTACCCAAATTCCTTAATTAAGGCCGTGCCATCAATGGTACGCGTGCCATTGGTTCGCCACCCCTGCACTAAGGTATATTAGGTTTAATCGATTTATTATGACGTAAGGAATCTATAACTAATCGGTGTCCCATTCTTTTTGGGACACCTGATTTCTATAATGTTATGGACTTAGGTATAATACATTTTCTTTTTGTAATAATTTCAGTACATTCGGTTGGCAGGAATTTCTCTACAGGTAAACCAGCTTCTACTCATTTTGTTTTTTGTAGGAATTTTGAAAATTAAGTCAGTGAGTACTAAAATAAATGCCTTCAAATGTTGCCAGACTGCTTTTTAAAAAATTAACTACATAAGAAACAATAAATTAAGCGTCAAAAATTGCAGTTATACGTTAAAAATCGATAACTTAACCTCAAAATTATTTTTTTGAAATTCTGTGGATAATCTGCATTTTTGCCTGTGAACGTCTGAAATTACAAATTACATATTTCAGTCATTCAATTTTCTGTACCCATATGGCAGTAGAGCGTACCAGACCCAGAGATCCATTTACATAAAAATGTGGAGATTTTTTCGTACAGTTTAATTTTTTTCCACCACTAACAATTAATTAGTTAAACTTATGGTCTTAATCCATAAAACATTTATTTCATCTAGAATTATATTATCTTCTTAGAATAGGAAGATAGATTAAAGATGCCATTACTAGAAAAGAAACTACTCTAAAAATAGATAAATATCATGAAAAGCACGCTTTTTGAAAGCAAACTTGAGATGTACAAATAAGAATTTTTCCACAAACGAGTTAAGATTTAATTTATTGTAGGCAACCTTTACAGCCACACTGTATAGTATAGTACTGATCAAACAATTTTTAATATTGTCCCACCATAGAAAATCTATCTAATGCGAGATAATTCTTTTGTTTTGCTAAGAATTGAATTACATAAATTAAAAAAAAATACTTTACAATCATATTATACCCAAATTTGTGCTTAGTTGGGGTTATGAATTTTAAAACAATTGTATTATTTTGATTTTAGTAATGATAACCCAAAACCATTTACAATTTTATTGAAATAATTATACCTAATTTAATGACTCAAAATAAGACGACTACTGGTCTTACATTATCGTTAATTCTGAAAATCTCATGCAGCTGAATAATTTATCACATCACTAAAAGAATTAAAATAGGATTTTAAAACATTATTTTCTTTATTTTGGTACTCATCCAACAGCCAGGCCAATTATAGGCGTCACTGTACATTTTATGGGGAATTCCAACCCCACTAACGACTGTCATGATGTTATTATGACATCCGGGACCAACTATTTTCGTGGCAGCCGTACCACGAGGCGCCGAGAGAAGCAGCCATGGAACTCCCATCCAAGTTCTGACCAGAAAGAGCGTTGCTTAACTCTACTGATCGAACGTGGACGCTTGTTCAAGCTACACCACCCGGGACGCGGGTGCTACAAATGTAAGAAAAGCACCCTTCAGTGGCAAGGCATTCTAAAATAGATAAGTTGTTTAAATAACTATAATTCTAAGAGCAATTTGTTATTTATACAGGGTGTTCCGCAACTCTCATTAAAGCTTCAGGTAACCTTTTTCTACAATAAAAGATGATCATAAAACTGCAGAAGAATTGTCCTGTGCAGTATATATACTGTTTGAGGCTTTCGCGGTTACTAGAATTTCGGCTTAGACCACGTAGTATTTGTGAATGAATACCCAGCATTATCTGGCTTAATGTGCCTTGCACCTTGCGAACTCGAGCAAGAAACCGCGCGATGGCCATGCTCTTTGGTGACTCGACACGATAGAACGACATAATCGAGAAATATATCTAAAATACAATGTCCTAACTCTGTTACGATGGCGGTAGCAAGAAAGGTTTGCTGCGGCTAAAACTGCAGTGGAGATAGGCAGGTTGTTTACGACCTTTGAGTTAGGGCTGTACTCCGGTACGAGAGGTAAAAGATGTTCAAATTGATAGCGCCACCACATTCGGTCTGGATCTGGAAAACAACAAGATCAACTGGTAAGCCCACTTTGAATGTGGAAGTCAGTAGGCCCGCCTTTCTAGTTCTACCTGGGTACAACGTGAGGTAGTGACGGCAGAGCTGAATTAAACCTACCTTTCATGGCATCAACTTACACTCATCTGGTTTCCTGTACATTAAAAACAAAACACAATAAAAGGCATGCAAACACCAATGAAATACGTAGATACTTAATAATGGACTCTACTAATGAAATAAAAATATGTAAAACACAGAACATAAAATGTTTACTGGTCAACAAGAGGTTAGTTTGGTTAAATGCTAACTTTTAAACTTAACACAAATGACAAAAATGATAACAATATTTAACTGTCAACGCAAAACAACTTATCAACAATGTTTACTTAAATTTCCAACTCAAGGCGACATATAGGCATTAAAATTTGGCGAGAATTTACTTTAAAATGGTAGTGTCTGTTTGACATCTCACACTTTAAACGACAAAGCGTAGCTTGACGGAACTTCACTTCAACAAATCACTATAAATTTAAAGGCTACCAATTTACTTTGGTAGAAAGTCAGATGGTTATTTTGGTTCTCATCACCTCGGGTTCGCATCCCCCAGGTCAGTGCCACCAATAAAAAAAACGACTGGAAACTGCTCAGAGGGGTCTTCAAGCAAGTGTGACGATACAAATGCCCGGAAGGGAAGAAAGGAAGCACACAACGACAGGTAGTTGTGGGACAAAAGTTGCTGACATCACTGCAATAATGGTTTAGCACATCTACGGGGTTTTTCACTAATAATCCGCCATTGGCGTACATTAGGAGGTACCAGCTTCTCGGTTATGAAAAGGACCCTTGGCTAAACCTTTCACGACACTAATTAACTGGCTTGACGACGGTCAACATACAGCTTCGCTTCTTAACAATTTCGACTTTCGACTTTTTACGCGGCGCATGACCGACAGTGTTATGCGCCGCAGAAACTACGAACGACACCAGTTGACGACTTAAGCGCCGGACGAGGATTAATTCCTTAAGCTACGATCTCAGAATTCAACGGCGGTCACACAAGCGCGAGACTTAACCTCTTCCTTGTCTCTCTCAAGCGAAACGTTCGGAAAGACTTCAAACTGATGCAACTAAATTTCGCTTACACAGGGGAACCACATATAAATCACAACTGATGACATCACACATGCAGAACGCGATGGCAGATCAAAACTTGCTTTATCAAACAAGCTTACTAAGAATTGTATTTCGAAGAACATAAAGAAATTGCAATGCGTTAATATTTGAAATGAGCGGAAAAAAGGTTTGAAGAGAGCTACGATTTGATAACATTATTGAACATATGTCTTTGAATTTGAAAATGCCAAGATTTTGGGCTAAAAATACGGGAATTTCTAGTGTCCGGAAACTTGGCAGCTTGCATCATCAGAGTGAAAGTTGCACCAAGAACTGAAGGTCGGTGTGGAGCTATTTATAGTCCTCTGTGCCAGGACAGTACACTTACACTCTATACAGACGTTCCTATGACAATAAGAAAACTGGAATAATTTTAAAATAAAATTTCTTCGAGATGCCAGGAAACCGAAAAATAATGTTTTTATCAAAAATCTATTTTCACTTTTTCAAAAGATGCTGGTAAACCGTTCTACCAGTGAGCATTCAGGACAAAATATGTTGTGAATGTTCACTGGTATAACAGGTATACTACTTCATAATATTGTCGAGTTATTTATTTAGATGCTTACTAAATTACTGAATAACATATAGCATTTCCTACTTGTGATGAAATAGGTTTTTTTTCGTTTGCAAAATCAAAATTTTCAATTCACAAAAAATCTGCAAATAACTCCGAATCTTTACTTGTTCGTTTTGACGATAAAACTATACTTGTTACAGATCATATCAAATTTTAGGGACTTCATTTGGATTCCACCTTGAACTAGGAGTATCATATATATGCTCTGCAATCCAGATTAAGCAGCATATGCTATCTTATCAGACGCATGAGAGAGGTTGTGTGAATTGATATAATTAGACTGTTCTACTTTGCGCAAGTTCAAACTACATTATATTTATATTGCAAAAACCCATCACACGGTGTATTCTTGGACTGCACCCTAGAACCTCATGTAAGCCGTATTTCTTCCAATTGGGTGTATTAACTGTCTCGTCACTTTACTTTGCTGCCTTAGTGGTGTTTGTGAAGAAGAACCCCCAATTGTTTCTTGAAAATCACGCCTTCTATAATGAGAGCATGACTATTGTCACCAGACACAGGGCTGGCTTAATTAAGCATTCCATCTCAAAAATCATCCTTTTTTAAAAGAGGACCACTCTATCTGTGTATTAAGGCATACAGAATGCTACCTATGAATATTAAGGCGCGTATTCATTTGTTGCGTATCCACGTAACGTATCACCGTCGCGTATCAAAATACGATACGTGCAACGTACTGAATTTTTTCTTTGTATCATCGTTGCGTTTATGTTAAAAACAAAGGATACGGTATTACGATACGGAGTAGTGGTCAGTACTGTGCATGCAGCGACCTAATGACATCTTTACAAATAACAGTTGCCTCGATTAATTTTATTCATTCTATATTAAAAAAAAAATAAACGAAAACCCCCGCATTGGTGGATGTCAAAACTGTATACAAGCAGGGAAGCGTACAGTGGTTCAAGTTTATTGACCAACTTGAATTTTCAGCGTATATATGAAAAATGAAAATTGCTATTGAAAATGGTAAAGAAAATATGAAATGTGAGTAAGACTATTGAAAATGAATGAACTTTACTTGCCTGAGCCAGTACCAGTGGTCCTTTTCATCGTCATTTTTTCTCTTCTTAGGCCCGCCAGAAGATATTCCACCTTCCTCTTGCATATTATGTTTACGGACTGTTTCATTTCTTTTGAAATATCCGGCCACGCATCCTCCTTTCCTAATTTGTTATAACGATCTGGATGTTTTGGGTTCCAAATGAGGTCCTTTTTACTTCCTTTTACGATAAAGGAAGTATTGGATTCACCCCAAAAATTCGAAATTGAGTTTTTAACAGATCTTCACGTTTTAGAGTTCCCTGAACCCAAAAGAACATGTTTTTGGTCATTTGTCTGTCTGTGAACAGAATATCTCAAAAATGAAAATAGATATGACGTTGAAACTTCATATATAAGTTTTATGTACTATCTAGATGCGACAGCAAGCTTTCTAAGAAAATCGCATAACCGGAAGTAAGTGTTTACTCTTGTGATTTTTCAGTTTTTTAAATTTTTTCAAAAACGGCTCTAACGATCTTTTGCAAATGTTACATTTTTATTACATTTTTAATGTGTATTGATGTGAGATAGGTGATTTTCAGTTGAATACCTCTAAAATGGGTTTCTTTTGTTTTTTTTCTATTATTTTTATTAACTCCTATTTTAAATAGAACACCGGATATATTATTACATTTTAGAATTCAGCTTCAAATTTTAGAGAAAATTTGTCTCATCAACTAACGCTCTATTTTGTAAGGTTTCTGTAGAATTTGTAATTTTGAAAAATGTTGACAAATGCTTAAAAATTTAAAATCAAATTTTTGGCTAATTATAAGATCACTGTAAAAGGAAGATTTTTACGGTAAATTTCTATAAACTGTAAGGTTTCCTCTTTACTCCAGTCCATTTGTGCAAAAATATGGCTGTAATAAACAAACAACTAGCTGTCACTACAAATTTGATTACCAGGTTAGTGCAAGTCTGCGACAGGAATGAACATGCAACGCGATGATAACAACGGCACGTCTATACTGATTTCACTCCGTGGCATTGCATTTCTTTGATGTCACGGCGAAAAACCGCCAAATTACCGATCGGGTCTGTTGCGTTTCTTTGTATCACATTTTGATACGCAATGGTGCAACGTTTTCAGGCGCGTATCCATTTGTTGCGTATGTATGCGTTATGTTAAAGATGGAAGATACGGTATTGCGATACAGGGTAGTAGTCCGTACTGTTCATGCAGCGACTATGACGTCTTTTCAAATAACAGCTGCCTCATATATTTTTATTCATTCTATATAAAAAATAAATGAAAACCTGCGAGTTGGTGGATGTCAAAACTGTATACAAGCAGGGAACTGTATAGTGGTTCAAGTGTATTGACCGATTTGAATTTTCGGCGTATAGCTGGATTGCACAAACATTTTACAAGAATGCACCCAACTGATTTTGAGTTTCTGTTATTTTTTCTCTTCTTAGGGCCGCCAGAAGATATTCCATCTTCTTGCATATGTTTACGGACTGTTCCATTTCTTTTGAAATATCCGCCCACGCATCCTCCTTCCGTAATTTGTTATAATGATCTGGATGTTTCGGATTCCAAATGAGGTCGTTTTTACGGTAAATTTCTATAAACCGTAAGATTTCCTCTTTACTCCAGTTCATTTGTGCAAAAATATGGCCGTAATAAACAAACAACTAGCTGTCACTACAAATTTGATTACCAGCTTGGTGCAAGTCTGCGACAGAAATGAACATGACCGATCGGGTCCGTTGCATTTCTTTGTATCACATTTTGATACCCAACAGTGCAACGTTTTCCCGTCTCCACTGATACCCAACGATGATAGATACGTGGATACGCAACAAATGGATATGCACCTTTCCCGTCTCCAGTGATACACAATGATGATACGATACGTGGATATGCAACAAATGGATACGCACCTTTAGGGAACTTAATAATATAAACAGTTTAAAAAAAATGCTGAACCAGTGGTTGGACCAAAAATGCTTCTATTCCTTTAATTTTTTATCTTGAAATGTAGTTTTATCAGTTTTGCAATTGTTATTAATGTAGTGTAAAATTGTTATTGTTTATAATTATACTATTAGGAAGCCATCTGCTTGTTCCACCTGTTTGTGACGTTGCCTTGTCGTGTTTATCGATATTGTTGGCAATAAAGGATATTATTATTATTATTTTTTGTAAAAACGCGACAACGCTTGCTATAAATAAAAATATATTTTTTAAGTAGTCTTCTGTAAAATTTCTAACAAAGAATTCAGTTGCATTGGCATATTTTTTATTAGTATAGTTAGTAGTGCCTATTTGATCACTTACAAAAAACCTGCTTTGAACAGAAATAATTACACTTTTCAAGAGGTTGCAAATAACATAAGTTACTTGAATGGACAAAGTAAAATAGTTTTTGAAATTTGAAATGAATAATATCAAAACTTGCGAGTGGAACACTAATGTTGTTTAAAATTTATGACTACCCCATCGTAAACAATCCGAGCCGCCGCGACCTGCCTCAAAAATAAAAGCTAAACTGCAACCAAGATGGGTTTTAACGTAAATATTTGCAAAACCAAATATGTTCAGTAGGTATGTTTATAAATTATATAAAACGTACGTTATTACTAAAAAATTGGACACAAATATAGACTATTTTTGCGACGCAAATATCAATTTATTTTTCAAAATCAGGACAAAATAATTTCTACTACTTATCAATAATATAATCCTTACATATTACGCTACAACGCTTACCAGCTGAAAACTTGAAAGTGGCTCCCACAAAATAGTAAGAAACAAAAAACTTCACCAAAGCGTGTACAAACTTCAAAGTCCTGACGCGGAATGCACGCTGGTAATACTGTCATACCAGCTGCACATATACACCAAGGTTTATTGGGGTAGTTTTATAACTACAATAATTCTAGAAAATATAAAATTACACAGGAACTGCAATGTCTGCAGAACGGAAACAAGACGTTTCAGAGCAGTATTAAGTTTCAAAATAAATATTATTAACTGTTATGCACAGTGATAAATGTCATACCAGAGAGCATTAAAGGGTTAAGTAATCCAATTTCGCAGAGATATAGTGGGAAAAACCTCAAATTATCTGGATATTAAACGAAACCGCTAAGAACCAATTGTTGACGAAAGTTGATTTTTCTGTGATCCATTCTATCAACAAATAAATTTATGAAAAGTAATAATGGTCAGTTTGTACACATATACATTATTAAGAAAAGGTTTTTTTAACATGGAGAGAATTTCTTTTACACCAGAAAAATCCAGATTCTTTTTGATGAAACCGGCAATGATGTAAATTTGAACGTTACAGAAAAAAATTGATTACATTTTATATAAAATGTAGTAATATGTTATGATACATAAAGGGCAGTTTTGGATGAAGATAAATGTAAAAAAAGAATGTGGAAGATCAATACAATCAACTTAGAAAAGTTTTTAAAAAATGGCTGTTTAAATAAAAGTCATTAATAGAATTTGAATTTAATGCAAATTAAGATGAAAGGTATAGCACTTGAGTATTCTATAATGGTTTTGAAAGTGATAAGGTAAATACATGCTCATATTACAGATGACAAATATAATTTCTATTAAAATAATATGATGACCTTACAAAGGCATTTGATAAGACTTGACCATGGCATATTAATACAAAATCTCGGTGATTTTGGACTTTCCAATAGTCTCATTGATTTATTCAGGTCATACCTTAATAATCGAACTCAATATGTTCAGCTAAATGGGTACAAATCTGGAAAATTCCTTGCCACATCGGGAATCCCTCAAGGATCCAACCTGGGACCACTATTATTCAATATATTTATGAATGATATTGGTGATGTAATAGACGTGAACTATTTGTTATATGCTGATGACTTAAAAATATATAGTTCAATTAAAAATGTTGCAGACTGTGAGAGACTTTCATTAAATCTAGATCGTGTAGTTGAATGGTGTAGGAGAAATAATTGAAAGCTAAATTGTGCTAAATGTAAGGTGATGTCTTACTCGCTAAAGACAGATACAATTATTTTTGAATACTGTATTGGTAACTATTCACTTGAAAGGCCTAAAACATTTATTGATCTAGGAGTTACATCTGACCCTAACCTCTCCTTTAATATTCATCTCGATAACATTATAAATTCAGCCAATCGTATGTATGGATTTATAGTTCGAATCATCCAGGATTTTAAAAATATTATGACCTTAAAGTGTCTCTATTATGCTTTTGTAAGATCAAAGTTGGAATGTGCCTCGGTCATCTGGAGTGCACACTATGAAGTTCATATTGATCGAATAGAAGCCATGCAGAGACGTTTCTTAAAATACTTAAGCTATAGAATTGATGGAGTGTATCCTTCCATCGGCACATCTAGGCATAGTTTCTCAAGTCTCGATGTAAGACGAAAATATTACTCCATTGTTACGCTCCATAAAAATTATTAATAGTAAAATTGACTGCCCTGAATTGCTTACAAAAATTAACGTTAATGTGCCTCGAATAGCTTCCAGATATGCTGACTCATCCTATCTAAGTACACCTCGTACCAATATTTTAAAAAATTCACCGATATATGCCATGTGCAATAATTATAATAACATTAGCCATTATATAGATATCTATAACTGTAGCTTACAGAAAATCAAAGCTTACTGTTTTAGAGTAATTGCTGTTATACCTTCTCATTATTGTTTGTGTAGTTTAGTTATTTAGCACAGAATATTGTAAATCCTATTATCCTGTTGTGTAATTGGGTTTTACCTGTAGAACAGTGTTAATTTATATTAATAAATAAATAAACGAAGTAGGTAGAACTCAAATAAGTTTAATTTGTAGATGGCATGAATAATTGTAACATAGGATCTAAGACTTTGTTATGATTATTAGAAAATAACAATTCAGAAAATAAAATGTACTTTTGATATGATTTTTCGATTTTAATAAAAACTTAGAAATTTTACCCTAATTTTTAATATGTAGCCATTCCTGCTAGCAGCCAAGGGTTTGATAAGTTGACAGCTGTTTGTCAGTAAGCAGTGCATCACAGCAGGACTAACTGGGGATCCGGGCTGTGGATATCAGGAGGAGTACTGTCTTGGAGGTGACATCGAAGCAGGGAGAGTAAGATCAGTTCAAGGTGGGTTTTTAGTTTGTCCTATTGAAGCTATAATAAATAAGACAATTAAAAAAGTGTAATAAACTATAATCAAATACTTACCGTATAATATTGAGTCAATAAGAGGTGAATAGAAGTTATATTTGTCATATTTGATTGAAAATATTAGTAGAGTACTGTTTGACGTATAAGGTGACAGTTCACGTCATTAAACAATATAAAGTCATTATTAGAATAAAATTTCAATTAATAAGCAACTAGATAATCGAACCAACCCTGAAAAGAGTTTCAAGGGGCTATCGTTATTAATAAGAAAATAATATTGAATTTCAAACTATACAGGGTGATTCAAATTAATTGCGCACCATTGCTATCTTTGTTATTATTGATTTTACAAAGTAGGTTAAATTAGCAAACTAGTAGTGTTTTCGGTGCTGATTAATATGCAATTAATAAAAAAACAATCGAATACCTCGTTGGCGACAAAATTATTTTTTTTTTAAATAAAACACCCTGTACATTTTTCAAAAACTTGAAATAAAAATGAATTTGTAATATAAAAGTCTGAATACACTATTGTCTTAAAATGAATACTAAAGAAGTTATCGCAAGTTTCAGTTTATAGATAAATACGTACATTATTCTACTGTAAAAATTCATTGCAGGCTTGTTTTAAGTTTTTAATTGAAATAAATAAACAACACTAATTACTTTCGACAACCAAACGTACGACAAATTGATTTTGACAGTTCTGATGTTTAAGTTATTGTTTTTGTTTTTAGTAGCAACCTACTATGAATTTTTCGTAAGTACGGTGTATTGTTGGTATAGGTAAACTAAAATCTCCCCTAACTTCTTTAATATTTATTTTAAGACAATATTGTATTAAGACTTTTTTATCACAAATTTTAAGTTTTTGAAATATATACAGGGTGTTTCATTATATATATATATATTCGGGTTACATATAACATACAATACACCATAAATATAATACATTATAAAACAGCTAGACGCCGCATCCCCGCTCCCTTTGGCCATGCCTCTCGATCCCATACTCGATCTTCATCTAAATTTCTCTCTCTCCTAGCCTGTCGTACTCCCTCATTCCAAAACTTCCTAGGTCGTCCCTTTTTTCTCCTTCCTGGTGGGGACTATTTAAAAATTTTCTTTGGCCACCCACTATCTGGCATCCTTAATATATGACCAAACCAGACGAAGGATCTTCTTTCAATTCTGTCCAGGATAGTTTCATTTGCTGCCATACGATTTCGAATCTGTTCATTCCGTATTCGGTCAAGCCTAGATAAGCGAGCACTTCTACGTAGATAATCCATCTCTACTGTAGAGGTGTTCCATTAAAAAAAACTAAAAGTTTTTAATTTTGTCCCAAACTCGTTATTCGATTGTTTTTTTATTAATTGCATATTAATCAGAGCCAAAAACACTACTAGTTTGCTAATTTAACCTACTTTGTAAAATTAATAATAACAAAAATAGCAATGGTGCACACTTAATTTGAATCACCCTGTATAATTCAAGTTAAAAAAATTAGTAGAGCAGTTACTACAATATTTTAAATAATAATTTAAAAAACAAGATCTGTATTTCATTTATTCTCGGTGACTTCCTTTTTTTATTGAAGCATATAATAATGGTAATAATACAATAGCAATTAATATACGGAAAATAACATACAATTAGATAATATTACAAGATTACCTTCCTGATGCAGGCCCAGAACCTAAAAAAATACAAAATATAAAACATAGGATATAACATCCGTTAAATTCCTACCTCTTCTAGATTTTGATTTATTGGTTGCTAATATATCTCCAGGGGCGGGATACGGGCGCTGTTGGTAAAGAGCTCCTGAAGCAGTGCTGTCAGCACCAGATTTATTGGACTCTAAGCCGTCACTCCAGGTACCAATAGGAACATCGGAATATGCTGCAGGATCCATGGGATCAACTTCATCCCGACGAGACCTCTTCCTATTATAATCTTTATCGTCATATTTGTACCTCTTGTCTGTAGAATCGTTATCTTTATCTCGATCTCGTCTACTTCCTTTACTGCTTCTTTTCCGATCAGTTTTAGATTCTTCGTCAATTTTATAAACAACACGCTCTTCATTCGTTCCTCCCTTCATACGTTTCTCTCGCAGTTTTGCTGCACTTTCACTTCGAACAGCTTTTGGGTGTTTTGGTGGTAGCCATGATACTATATCGGTTTCCATATCCCAGTAATAGTAACGCTTTCTAAAATCACAGCTTACTTAAGCAGGTGTAAGAACTAACTTCATGGAGATGACTGAAGTAGCTGAAATGAATAAGATCACTCTCTTCTGTTAATTTACAAATTACGAGGGAAAGTCGGTAATTAAGTCACAAACTGATGTGGTATCTTTGAATATAACAGTGAGCTATTTCAAAGCTGTCATTAGGTGGCAGCACAATCAAGCTTAATGATAGTCAAGTAACAGTTGCCGTGTTCCAATAACATGCGTGCGCAGGCAGTGTTAAAGTGGCGACTGTACTGGAAAAGTGTACTGTGAAAGAGCAACGTGCCGTTGTCCGTTTTTTCTGGGCAAAGGATAAAATATGCATATGATATCCATAAGGAACTGTTTTCTAGCCCCCAGTGACTACTATCAGTTTGATCCACTAAAAAACAACGTGGCGGCAAACGTTTCGCAGGTGATAATGATGTCGAACGTGAGAAGCGCATGTGACTGATACATCAGCCCAAAGATTTCTATGCAGTAGGTATTGGGGCATTAATAAAGTGATGGGATAAGCGTATTAATGTAGGTGGAGACTTCGTTAAAAAATATAACTTGTTTTCGGCTAAGTATTTCTCCGAGTATTTTTTTAACAGCCTTTTCTGACCTAATTACTGACTTTCCCTCGTATTATAAAGCTACGATTAAATTTTGCAAATATTTTATGACAAATATTTTTATATTGTTTTTGTTTTTGAATCCTACCTATAGGGCACTTTATAACTATAAAAGGAGTACCACTGGCAGGAATGTTGAATTCCCTGTCGTCTATTACACTAACAGATGAGGGTGCGATATATAACCAAAAAATTATGTCGGGCATAGAGACTTGGACCAAATGGAAACATCAGAGTGTGCTTTTGCAGATGATATTAGCAAAGTCTGATGATGCTTTTCAAAACAATTTGTAGATCAAAGATAAAAAACTCAAGAAAAAATATGAAAATACATGCCAACAAAACAAAACCAATGGTAATTTCGAGATACGACAATAAAGTTAATGGACAATTAAATGGTATGGCTATGGAAGTCTAGAGACAGATATTAACAGCACAATTAGAGCAACAACTTAATTCGAAATAGAGGATTTATTAGTAAAAGAAAAATTACTGAAGAAATAAAGGTCGCTGTGTATAAATTAGTAATTATTTAATTCCGCATTAATTTATGGCACCGACATAGACTCACTCTGAGTACTACGCGTATCGTGTGCATGCCTGAGAATTCAAAGTCGCCTTTAGAAGCAAATTTTAAACTTGACCATGAGGTTCACTTCCCCACCACGTGGAGGACGCTTGCGCACAGCTCATCAAGTACGTAGAAAAGTTAGTTGTCTGTCTCACTTATGCTGTGACCTCTCCACGGCGCTAGCAATACAGAAGTAATAGGGGAAATGCCTATGATGGACCCCCGCCAATGATGGACCAGTAGCTGTATTTTCAAATTTACCGCGCATAATACACTACCGCCATATTGGTTAGGTTGATTGAAGTTTACAGTCAGTTGTTTACAAGCGCTCACGCAAATATAAGCAGTTTTTGTAAAATTAAATAAATAAGTTAAAATTGGTAAGTATTGATATAACAAAGTAGCTTGGCATGATGTTAGGTAACTTTTGTTTTACGCTCAGCTAGAATCTGCTTTTGTCACTGCAGTTTGAAAGAACTGTTGCATGTTAATTTCCGGGCAAAAACTGAGGTTATGGCAAAGAACAAAAAGTTTGGGATTTTTATCTGATTTATGCAATGTGGCCTATGATGGACTCCTTAACTGTGTCCAATGGTGGACCAGGGGTCCATCATTGGCAATGAGTTGTTTTTCTTTTTCATATACAGATACGACATAAAAAAGACAACAGTGGGACAAGTATGACATGCGACAGGCTATTCAGAATCTACATCTGGTCTTAACTCGTCTTCATTGTCAGTTCTCGACATTTCGGTGAAAGAAATTTTACCTCCCCCTCAAGCTTTGGTGCTGATAAAAGAAAAGGCAGAAGACGTAGAAAAAGAGGCCACTTGAATTCAACACCAGACATTCATAAACTTAAAAAAAAAGTAATTGAAAAGGAAACAAAGATGAGAAAACAACTAGGCAGGGCAGTAAAACGGCAACTTGTCATTGAAAATGACAGTTCTGATGAAGATGAATCTGCCTTGGATGAATTTCTGAAAAAAGGAAAAGACGACTCCGATGATGTTAGTTGCCTTTACTGCAATGAATTATACTCGTACTCACGTGCAAGAGAAAAGTGGATTTGTTGTCAAATATGTAAGTCGTGGTGCCACAATGAGTGCGCTGGTGTTACCTCTTTTATTCATTTATTTTAAAGGGGGTCAACATGGGCACATACGTGCCAATGATGGAACCCTCGACTATTTTTTTAAAAATGCCTATGTTATTAAACAGGAAATTAATTGGTAAAAAAATCACCCTATACTAGAGAGTGTTTTTTTAGAGGCGGAGAACTTTAACTTGAAACAAAACACAGAAAAATGTTTTTAATATCCATGAAATTTACTTTATTTGAAAGATAATTTTATGGCATTAATGTTTGAATATGATTTCGGGCATGCGACCGCCGCGGCTGGTGCGTACATGAGGTAATCTGGAGGTCCAATTTTCACACAGTCTTCGCAGTAAATCAGACTGTATTTGAGCAATAACGCGTCGCATGTTGGCTTCCAAGTGCTCAATTGTTTTCGGTTTATCGGCGTAGGCATGCGACTTTACATATCCCCAAAGAAAATAATCTAATGACGTCAAATCGCACGAACGAGGTGGCCCGTTAACAGATCCACAAAATGGATCTGTTAACTGGTCCATTCTATTTCAATATTAACCCAAAAGTAAACAACATTTTATTTTTTTAAGGTGCTCACCCTGTATATATTTGTATGAAATTGTACCGGTTTCATGGGAGGTAGATATATAATATGTATGCAAAATATCGTCTTCCTCTGACAAATAGTTTTTGAGCTATACTGCCAACAGGCAGACAGACAGACAGACAGACATCACCTAGAGACCTTGAAACGTGAAGATCTGAAGAAATCTCGGAAGGTGATTTTTTCGTGATTACAATACTTCCTTCGTCTTTCAGACGAGGGAAGTAAAAATCAATGACTTAAATCTGCAGTCAACAACTACAAACATAAAGGACTGAAAAAAAATTATTAAGAGAAATACTGGCAATGAACTAATAAAACAAAAACAAACTGGAAATTCTGCAGAGAAAACTATTACCTATAGAGTATTTTCAGGAAGAAGCAGGAGCAGACATGAAGAACAATAACTAGGGAAGTTAGATATTTGCCTGGACTGACTAATATCACAAAGGTGATTAGGTTCCTCTTTCCAGGACTTGTTTTGTCACTTTGTTGTCACCAAATTGAATAATATAATTCGCGCATATTAATATATGCTAGTTAACCCAACTTTAAAATATTGGTTTGTCCATACAATTCCGTAACTTTTTTGTTATTCTCTTTATCCACACACTTATAGTAGTACCACTTTGATTTGTTGTTACAGTAACCTAAGCAGACTATAGGAGACGTTGAAACATAGACATTTTATATACAGGCAGACCTTGCCTTCCGCGGATTTGCGTTTTGCTGATTTGATTTTACATAGGGCACTTATGCGCTCCCTTTTTTTTGCTGTTCGTGGATTGCTTTGCCGTTCGCGGATGGAGTTGCCAACGTTAACTATTTCAACTTTCACATACTAAGTAAATACAGCAGACGTATGCGGTTTATGTCATGAACACCTAAATAACATTATTTATCACGAACTTGTAAACACACTTATCGAGCCTATTCCTTTGAATCTCTTATTACCAAATTGGACCTGAAATAAATTGTAAAATTATAACTTGAATAAACAAATGAACATTCGAGCTCTACATTTAAATGGCAGACTTATGTTACGTATGGAATTTTAGTTTGTATATGCACGTTTATGTATTTTTTGAGGTTGCATAGTATAAATAAATCTAGTTTATAGAACCTAACCCCATTTTTATCATTTATGTTTACTTGCGCAACGCGGTTTTGCGCTTCGCGGCGTTCTTCTGGAACGTAACCCCCGCGAACGGCAATGTCTGCCTGTATAAACTTTTTTTTAAATCTCTCCGCACTGATTTTTTTACACCCTTTTAAAGAGGTGGGTTACAATTAGGTTTTTGTCATTTTATAAAACTGGAAAAGGGTATTAAAGTGAGAATATAATTCCTTAAATTTTGAACCAATCTCTTAAATTTAAGACTTTGGCCAATAGGAACTTCTACCATACTGCCAACACTGCAACTCACGATTTTCGATTTAGTAAGAGCTTGGTTTTGTTTCAAGTGTCAATTGAACTAATTTAGAAATTTCAGCCGATTTTTCGAGGTTATGTCGTGCGTTTTAAGCATAAAAAGCTACAAAGTGTATTTCAGACAAACATTAATCATTAGCATTGATATCCAGGTAATAAAATAGTATTACGCTCCCTCTTCTATATATTTTAAAACATTATATTCCCTTCCTAAATATAATTCATAGTACGAACAATAATCTATAATTTTTTAAGAACATCATATTCATCAAAAAATTATCGATAATAGGCATATTACTTATTATATTACCCCTGAAAATTGGCAAATATGTTCTACCAATAATAATAATATAAGTTCCTTTCACTCCTCTTGGGAGCATGGAGACCCTATACAAAGCGTTTCCTTCTGGTCCTGTTGGTGACTAGTGCTTTAATTTCACCCTATGATACTCCCATTTTTTCCACTTTTCCTCGGGATGCTGTCTATAGGAGTCTGTAGAGTGTGGCCTATCCAATTCCATTTTCTGCATTTGATTTGTGTCTTCATGATATGTTTTTCGGACTTTTTCTACTGTCTAGGGTGTAAATCACGCAACGTTACGAGAGTTTTGATCTACTCCCGTCTTCAGGTGTTCCTAGTTAGTCCTGAGGACTGATATTATACGTTTTCCTACGTAAATTTGTGCCTCCCCCGGGGTTTGAACCCGGGACCGCTGATCGCGGGGGAGGCACAAATTTACGTAGAAAAACGTATAATATCAGTCCTCAGGACTAACCAGGAACACCTGAAGACGGGAATAGATCAAAACTCCCGAAACGTTGTGTGATTTACACCCTAGACAGTGGAAAAAGTCCGAAAAACATATCATAATAGACCACTGCCAAAAAATGACATTCAGAGAACAACTTGTGTCTTCATGTTTTCTACTTTTGTTCTTGCCCACAGGTCTATGTTACTGATAGTACTTGGCCAGTATATATGTAGTATTTTCCGCAAACACCTATTTACAAAGACTTGTATTCGGTGTGTTATTTCTTTTGAGACTTTTCAAATCTCGCAACCATATAATAATACAGATTTCACATTCGTGTTAAACAAGCGAAGTTTAGTGTTGGTGGAATATTGTGACGAGTTCCATATATTGTTGAGTATACCGAACGCTCCTCTTGCTTTTTGAATTCTGCTTTGCACATCCGCAGATGATTCTCCATCTTTGGTTATAACGCTGCCGAGGTGAGTGAAGTTTTTAACCTCTTCAATTGGTTGGTTTTGGCAGAGAAATCTGTCCTGAGATTGACTATTGATGCGCTTTCTTTGGTTGATTCTTCTTCGTTAAACGGGTGTGATAATAAACATATGTTGTTGCATAATCCAGGTCTTGTAGTCTTTGTTGAGGGCCCCATACTATACCTCGCCGTGTGTTGTTTGTTTTTCTCATAACTGAATCTAGGACTAGGTTGAATAAGATGGGGGCTAGTACACAACTTTGTTTAATTCCAATCTTAACGAGTATTGTTTCACTTACTCTTCCTTTGTGGGTTACTCGACAGGTAACACCATTATACAATTCTTTTATAAGATTAGTTATCTTTATTGATACTCCTTTTTCTGAAAGTGCTTTCCTAATTGACGAGTGAATTGCGCTATCGAAAGCTTTTTTAAAGTCGAAGACCAAATAGAGTGATGATCTCCATGCCTGGGGTTGTTCTATTATTAGACGTAAGATGTTTATTTGCTCAACACAGGATCGATGGATCTGAGGACAGCTTAGGCTCTACATGTCCGTTAATTCTCATTAGTATAATTTGTGTCATTACTTTATTAATGGTATTAAGTAATGTAATTTTCTTCCAATTTTGACATTCATCTTGATTTCCCTTCTTTGGGAATTTTATTATAAGTCCTTCTTTGCAGATGTCTGGAATCTTCTCGTTTTTCCGGGCTTCTAATATGATTGGGTGTAGAATATTTGTTATTATTAATGGGCAAGCTTTAAAGACTTCAGTTGGAATGTTATCTGGTCCGTGTGATTTGCCAGAGTTCAGTTTCATTATAGCTTGTCTGATTTTACGTTTGGTAAGTGGATCTGTGCTTATATTGAGGGTTGGGTGGAATAGTTGTTCTTCTTCCTGTTTAGCTGCTTCTATGTTCACTTCTTGTGCATCTAACATTTCGGTAAAGTACTCTTGCCATCTTCTTAATTGTTCTTCTTCTGTATAAAGGTGTTTGCCGTTATTGTCTTTAATAGTTGGACAGTCATATACGTAATTCTTATTAGCTATTTGTTTTGTTATTTTATGCAATTCTCTATTGCTTCTTACTTCTAACGCGGATTGAGCTTTTTAGGCTAGCTCTTCCATCCAATTATGCTTGTATTTTGTGAGGACAATTTTCGCCCTTTTGCGCCTTTCCGCTCATTTTTAGCTTCAATTTTAATCCTTTTCTCAGTTCAGCCATGCCTACATTAAAAGTTCGGTGAGGGCTCAAAATTTTAGTCCATACAATCCTTCTTTCCGCCCGTTGAAACACTAATCCTACGCAGTTTATTTTAGGACCTTCAATTCAATTCTCCGTACACTGTTTTATAAAGCAGGCTTTGTTCTCGCACGCTGACTGGATGTTGCAATCTGTCTTATCGCATTCTTAGAATTCTGTCGTTCAGAAAGGCCAAAACTTCTCCCAAGGGCACAGTAATTTGCTTAGTCAGGATTTCATCAGCTTGTTGAAATTTCCCGCGAGGCTCGTGAGTGGAACAAAGAACGAATTTAAATCACGCCTGCCTCATTCCGTTTCCGCATCTCAGCCCAAAGCATCACTCAGCGGCCGACCTGCAGAATTTTCAGAGGTGTGGATCATTGATTCCGGCGAGGCTTTGGCCTCGTCGAAAGTCGAAAATTATTAAAACTGTATGTTAGCTGTCATCAATCCCCTGTGTCAAGTGGCGTGAAATGTTTAGCCAAGGGTTTCTTCTGTGTCGTGGAATCAGGCAACTCCAAATTTACGCATGAAGCGGATTATTAAGTGAAAAACCTCGTTTATGTGCTAAATCATCATAGTAAAGTCACGAATTGCTATACCAAATCTACCTACCATAAGGTGCTTCACTCTTCCTGTCCCGGGGATGTAATATGGTCACGTCTGCTTGAATACCGCCCTATGCAGTTTCCCGTCGTTCTTTTTGAGGCATAGTTGAGGTGCGACCCATAGCTGGAATTGGACATCAATAAGTAACGTCTGGATTCCTCAAACTCAAGGTATTTGTTAGTCCATAGCTTTACAGTGAAGTGATTTTTTTTAAAGTGTTGTCTTGGCAAATTGTGCCATTGGTTGATTTAAATCGTGAGATGTTGAACAATACCGTTTTAATGCCTATATGTTGTTTTGCATTGTAAGTTCAAGTAAACATTGTTGTTGCGTTACTATTTGAGTGATTGTTGATAATTTTGATCATGTAACGTAGTTCCTTTGTGCAGAATTTAAAGTCATTACTGTTTGGAATGTAGCCATGTCGTTTAATTGTCATTTTATAGCTGTGTTTAGTTTAAACCTCGCCATTTAACATGACTAGACTAACCCCTTTCGCATATATTTTTAACTGTTAACGAGTAAACATTTTCATGTTCAATGTCACATTTATTTACTTATTTTATTATTTCAATAGAGTTCATTTTTTCATTCGACGATTGTAAGCAAGTGTAACGAAAGGTAGGTTCAATTCAGCTGTTGAAGTTGCCGCCTCACACTGTGCCAAGTCAGAAGTAGAAAGCTGGGCCCACTTCCTTCCACTTTCAAAGTGGGCCTACCTGTGTTGCTGATTTTCCCGATTTAGTATGAAAGTGGTGGCGCCTCGATTATTTAACATCTTTCACCTCGCTTACCGGAGTGCCGCCCTAATCCTAAGGTAGTAAAAAACCCACCCTTTCTCGCTGAGCATTCCTAAATCTGGACCCTTGTGTTACAGCCGATCGTAACGGGGTTAGGGCTGCGAATTTGGTAAAATTTACCGATTGTGTCATTAAGAGTATTTACGTTGGAACCAATTGTTGTTTTTGTCGTGTAGAACCATGTTGTGGCTGTAAGAAGCTGGCAGCCTAACGTGATGCATTGTTTCTGTTGCTAGCGATGAGTTTTGGCTGTAACAATTTTCTGGCACTTCTTTTAACTGTAACATTAGCTTCCTTGTAGTTAGTTCATCTCTTTTCTCATCCAACTTTGCACTATTTGTTCATCCTTTGATGTGACGCCTTGTCTCAATCTAATTCCAGTATCTTGAGTTATCCAGTCTTTCCTCTTTCTGTCATTTTTCCTAAAATCTCTGTACTTGTTTCTTCCACTTGTCCATTGGTTTTCGTTATTTGGTTGTATTGCTTCGACTCCTTTTATAATATTGTTTAATATTGTTTTTATGGTTTGCTAGTATTTCTCTATTCTCTATTCTATTTAGTTTCAGTCGTTTTACCAATAGAAGACTAATTATGAAATATTTTCATTAGAATTTTTCAACCAAATATACTAAAATCAAGAAAATGGCACTGAACCATTTACACTTGATTTGCACAATGAAATACATAAATGCAAGATTTAGCCTGTTCAAGGCATGCAAGTCGATGACCTTGGTACGACTATTTAGACAATAAAATAAACATATTTTATGCAAGATGCAACTTGTTCAAGAAATACAAGTCCGTGTAGCAAGACTATTACAAAAGTTTGCTCCTAGGATAACTGAAATACCACACACGGTCACGAAAGAGTTAACAACTTTTTTAGCTCCTTTAGTTATTCATAAAGCTAATAGCTTTTCTGTAAAAAAAAACATTACAATGCAAGGCATTTGGCTGAATGTGCCTTGTAATATAATGTTATTTTACCTTTTTTACACAAAAAATGAGTGACAAAAAACTAAAAAGAGCTAAAATAATTTTTAAATATACAGGGTGTTATGGAAATGAGTGCAAATATTTTAACCCGTAATAGAACTCACTAAACTGAACAACTTCATTTATCATTTTTTCGAAAACGCCCTCAAAACTGAGTTAAAATTTAAAATAATTTTACTCTAAAAAGGCATACCCGCCTATAGAATAATATTTTAATGTAATGGCGCAAAACACAAAAACATTTCTTTGATATGCGAACCAACAAAAACTGCATAGATACTGATAAAACCTTTAGCTCACATCTGGTCACCAACGTACTTTATCAATTGAGGTAGGTAAGTTATTGACCGCTTGTTTTTTGTGCAAGAACGTTGGCTGTCAGCTCTTTCTTTACACTTTCTCCACCATTCTTATAGGTACACAGCCGTCGCTCATAAACTGTATTGAGCTGAAGATGAATTTCCGCTGCCAAATGCCCTTCAGAGTATGCTTTCAGCCAGAACAAAGTGAATTAGGACTTATTGTGCCCGCTAAGGGTGAACTGCAAGCCGTAATTCGCATTCTTCTGGCTGAAATTCATCATCAGACCAGTCCAGTTTATGAGCGACGGCTGTGTGCAGAAAGTTTAAAGAAAGAGCTGATGGCCAACGTGAAGGGTTGGCTGAGCGACAACCTTCCCTCAGGGGTAATAAAACTCCTGTCAGTATGATAAGTGCCTTCATCGAAATGGTGATTAAGTAGAAATGCAGCTGAGAGATGTACTTAAATTTTCTATACAATAAATGTTTCATATTCATTCTACTGAATCGGAGGTTGAAATATAACCCTCCTACATTTTAAAAGCCGATCAAAAACATTCGTAGAAAAGTTCCCATTCATAGCGTGTCCTATTTCAACATTTAATTTGTGAATTATTCAAAATGTAAAAATCAAGAATGCATTTGAGGGAAACTTGTACAACCCACTTCTATAAACCGCGTCACTAGTGTATTTTTTTTTTATTTAAAGCATTCTCGCTGGAAAATTCTTTAAAGATTTTCTATATTTCTGAACGTGATTCCTATGGCTTCAAAAAATTTCATCGCGAGTTTTTGTTTACATTCAAAACAAATTAGGTCACGCTAGGGCAAAGATGCATATAGCACAATAACTTGCACGCGAAATATGATCGAAAAGGGTCTATAATAATGATTTCCCTAGAAAGCATGTTACGTGTCAGTAGTGTAATAACTATAGGGTCATTTCTGTAACATCATTTTCACACTGTGAATACATTCATGAAAGCCATCCCAAATGAATTGTATTAATAACACACAATTCTGTAGGTACTATACTGTTGCCCATGAGCAAAAAAGGTGCTAGGTACATACTAAATACAAATGATAGCTATTATACTTACACTCCTTTATCAAACACTTCAGTCCAGTGATGGGGTAAAGGGTATTTCTGAATTAATTTACCGACATTTCGCATGTATCTGGCATCTGGTAAATTAACTGCTTTCCAGTGGGATTCGCACCAGTAAGTACAATCGTGGTATACATTGCATTTGTTCGGACAGGCTGTAATACCTCGAAAATCTCGTTTACGTTCCTTCTCGATAGGTTTTGGCGATGTTGCTAAAACATGTATTATAATTATTATATTAGTTACTCCTAGATGAAGAGACCTCGGAAGAGACATTGTACAAAAGTTTGAACAATCAAAACGACAAACACTTACCCACATATAATCCTCGTTTTGCCAATTTTGAAGCTAGTGCTGCTGGTAATGGCATTATTACTTTTCTTAAATCAAGAAACTAACCTATAATTCCACAGGCATTATTACTTTTCTTAAATCAAGAAACTAACCTATAATTCCACAGACTTGTAGTCACTGATCAATACGTCTTTTTATTTTTACATATGGTTAAATGTTACAACATTCTACTTGTTTTTATGTACAATATAGTTTGAAGGTTAATTATCAATACACGATTTAATTCTTCAATTATAAATAATTTTTTTTTAAATTGCGGTGCAGCAACGTACCACCCGCCGAAAATGAAAAATGAAAAACAAGGTGTATCGGCCATCGTTGGGTGACGTAAGGAAATGATCAGAGGGGGCTTAAGTGCTCCAGCGTCGTACTGACGGGATGGCCAGATGGGGCCACAGCCCATCATAAGTACTCTCAAAGGGTTTGCAAGTAGCCCATATACGAGGATCGTCCAGAAAATAATGCCTATTTGCTTTTAAAAACAGAGTTGAAACAGAAATTGTGATTGTTAGCTCCACTTCTAAGGTTCTAAGCACTAGGATGAATTACGAAAAAACGAAACGTTTTGTTTTCGATCATCTCGGATAAAACTGCATTTCTCTATCTAATTTTCAATGTTGTTCTACTACTCTTTGGTTTTTTGCATGCTGGGCATGCATGTCGTATATTCTATAGACCGGTGATTTTCAACGTATTGAGCGCAAACCTCTGGGAAGGGGCAAAATATTCACAGGGGCGAAATGTTTTAAGCCGAAATACACTGAAACACAAAAGGTGCAAATTAAAGCAAACAATTTATTTAGCAAAAATTAGAACAAAAACATTTAATGCATTGAAAAACATTTAACATAGTGACTACGTTAGCATAAAATAAGAAAAGTTAATTAAAGTATTTCATTCTAAAATATATTCTGAAGCAGCGGTTTCCAAACTTTTCAACTTACGTATCACAATTCACATTTCTATTTGATTCGGGTACCACTTAGTCCCAGCCCAACACTTTATCTCTTCTTCTTCTTCTTTGTCTTTCCCTTTTTGCCATTACAGCGTTGGGGCCTCTATCCATCTACCCATCTCCTAAAGTTGTTCCTGCTTCTAGCCATTTCTTTCACTTCTCTTAGTGTCTTCCCTCTTCTTGATGCTATTTCTGTTATTGTATCATCCCATGTCTTTCTAGGTCTTCCGCTCGGTCGCCTTCTTTCTATTCTTGCTTCATAAGCCTGTTTCGGTATTCTATTATTTTCCATCCGTACTACGTGCCCTAGCCATTTGAGTTGTTTATTTTCAATTGTGTGTACCACAGGTTCCTGTTCAAGTTGTTCTCTGATGACCTGGTTTTTGATTCGGTCTCGTCTCGTTTTTCCCTATACTTTACGTAGGTATTTCATCTCCGAGGCCGTTACTTTTGATTTATGTTTATCTATCATTGTCCAGCTTTCCGACCCATAGTTGAGTGTTGATATGTATATTGTTTTATATAAGTGCATTTTCGTCTTTTTGCTTATTTCTCGCTTTCCAATGATCGTGTTGTTAATTGTGTAGACAAATTTACTCGTTTTGCTTATTCTATTTTGTATCTCTTTATCTATTTTCCCGTCATTTGATATTATTGTGCCTAAATATTCGTAACGTTCTACTTCCTCTAGTGGCTTGCCGTGTATTCTTATTTCTACTCCTTGTTGTTCTTGGATCCTTGATACTGTCATAATTTTACTTTTCTCCTCATTAATCTTTAGACCTTTGTTCTCCATCTGTTGTGCCCACTCGTTTAATATTGTTTGTAATTCTCTTCTGCTATTGGCCACTAGTACTACATCATCTGCATATATCAAGCTCTGCAGGTAAATTGGTCAAAGTTCCAGTTTCCTATTTTCGTCTTTCTTGTGTTTAGTTTACACTACTTTACTATGTTGTCTATTAGTATTATAAATAATCGTGAACTCAGGCTATCGCCTTGCTTGATTCCTTTTTTCATTTTAAAATTCTTTGAGCATCTGCCATTCAGTCCTACGCATCCTTCTAGTCAAGGAATGCTAGATGTAATGTTTTTCCCTTCTCTAAGTACTTTTCTGTTATCATTCGCAGTGTAAATATGTGGTCTTGCGTTTGTTTGCCCTGTCTGTATACTCCTTATTCTTGTTGCAGTTCATCTTCTATCTCGTCTCTTAATTTCCTTTCTAGTATTTTTGTATATACTTTAAGGACTACCGGTGTCAGGCTTATTGCTCTGTAATTATCACATTCCATGGTGTTTCCTTTCTTATGTATTGGTATTATAAGGTTTTTTTCCCATTCCTTTGGTATTACTTCGCTATCCCATGCTTGCTTACAGATCTTGGTTATCCAGTCTGTTACGATTTCGCCTCCATATTTCAGCATCTCTGATGTTATCTCATCCATTCCTGGGGATTTCCCAACACTTTATCAAATTGCTTTATCAGTTGGATTTATTCAGCTTGATTTATCAACCATTATCAACTTTATCGATCTTTCTGGACGTTCTTCGGTGCTGTCGTTTCATCTTATATATGAATTCCTTCTGAGAACAGAACCAGCTGCAAGTTCTCATGGTTGGTAAAATTTCCAGTTGTTACTCCAGCCCAGTGTGCTGTTTTTTAAAAGAAGACGTCAGTTTTTATGGTTATGTACTTACTGGTCATATAGTCATTACACAATGCTTAGTGTTTTATGATCTTTAATTTGACTTGTAGTAAGCAAGTATTTGTAAAAAGTTTGTGATACTGGTACTGAAAATTGGTCTGACAGTAGATGTTTAATGATGACTGCATTCGAAACAGTTGTTTGAGAATTCTCTCCACATACTGTATCAAATAATCGTGACTTTAATATTACAAACTCTCATGGTATATTTAATTTGTCAGAGTACTATTATTATTTGAGTGACATATAAACATACACCTACTTAATCTATTAAATATAATCATTGTTATTGAGTATATGGATTTGTTTTCTTAGTGCTTTGCGTGTTCTTAAGCGATCAGCATAACTAAATGGCTCTATCGATGTACTTTAAGTCAGGTATTTTAACAAACTGCCGCCCATTCATTAATTTAAACTGTTGCGATTGGTCCTTTATTTTGTATTTGAACTACGACCACTCTATCATATTATTCAGGAGCTAATTGGTATCTTGTCAGCTGCAAAAGGTAACCGCTAACAGCATTACGGCCTTCCAACCAATATCGGATCGTCTTGCAGTCCTCACCATCAAGACTCACATTGTCAATGCCTATGGGCCAACCGAAGGTAGTCCAAACCCAAAGAAGGATGATTTCTACAATACACTACACTCCTCGGACTTGATACCACACCCCGAGTTCATCATCTTGGCTGGCGACTTCAATGCCCATATTCTCATGGACAGAACTGACTGAGAGACGACGATAGGTAAGTCTGGCTATGGGGACATCAATGACAATAAACTGCGGCTTCTTTCTTTTGCCGCCACCAACAGTTTAATTGTTGGTAACAGCTGCTTCCAGCCCCACCTAAGTATCTACTTACGTGGTGCAACCTATCGGGCGAGGACTCGGCCGTGCTGAACTATATCCTGATCAACAGTCGGTTCCGTTCACCGTTGAGGACGTTCGAGCTATGAGAGGCCCTGACTGTGGCCTAAACCACTACCTGGTCCAAGTAAAGATCCAATTCAAGCTCCAACGTCCCAAGCGGACTTGGCCCACACAAGCTAGACTGAACTGGAGGCATTTGATAGATGCTACGCATAAACAGCAACTTAAAATTGTCCCGTCCAACCGCTTTGCAACATTGGACGTATCAGATAATGTGCACGAAGACGAAAAAAGGACCTCAAGTGCGATATTGGACTGTGCGACACTCCTGTGCTGTCATTGTGCCAATTCACAGTCTTCTAACCGTCATCGGTAAGGTCTTTATGAAGATCATCCAATCGAGGCTGCAAAAACACTGTTAAAAGACCAGCCGAGAACATCAGGAGGGTGGACCAGATGTGAGCAATGAACCGTTGTCATATTCATCGGCTTCAAATCCGCGTTCGACAGTATGCACTGGCCAGCTCTATGAAAAACACTGAAGAAAGAACACAGCCCACAAAAAGTCATCACACCCCCAGAAGGCTCTAGCAGCCAAGTGCGAATCCGAAACGAACTCTCAAATGAGTTTTCCATTCTTACAGGTGGTCGTCAAGGTGATGTGGCCTCTAGAATACTCTTCAACATTGTGGTTGATGCCATCATGAGGAATTTTTTTTACAGCAAACGTGGCGTGCGGTTTGATGGGGATAACTTCTTAACGTACTTTATGTTTACCGACTACAGCTCGGTTCTCGCAGACAGGGTTGCAGAAACCACGAACATTTACGACATTGCACACATCGCTCAGTCTTGCGGTCTTAAAACCAATGCGGACAAGACCAAAAGATGGCTCGGCTCGCAAGCCGCTGTTCACCTCACCGGCGTTCAGATCATGTATGTGCAGAAGTTCAGATGCGCTGTGTCAGGAAAAAAGAGTGGCATTTTTTATGGAGGCCCATGCCAGAATTGGACAGGCAGCCTCACCGTTTGCTTTTCTCAAATGGTGCATATGGATTAGAAACATAATCTCCACAAAGACCAATTTCCGTCTCTTTCGCCCATTGATCCTACCAATTGTTCTCTATGGATCAGAAACTTGGATCTTGCTCAATACGAACTTGAACAAATTCGAGGTTTTCAAAATACCATGCCCACGATAGACCGTTAGAATCTCGCTTTATGATCGTGTTACCAATGACACCATCCCAATTAGATGCCAACCACAGCTACCCATCCAGGAGCAGATACAACAGCGACGGCTGAGATGGTTTGGACACGTGTGCAGAAAGGGTGTATACCGAATACCGCATCAACCTCTCTGGACCCCGGTGGAACATCCAACGCGCTGTGCCTAAAAAACGTGGACCAAGCAAATCGAAGAAGACATAAAGAACCAACGACTCCACCTAAACCAAGCAAGAACCGTCGTCTTGGACAGTAAAGCATGAAGGAACGTGATCTAACGAGTATTGGTTGCGAGGTCACCCTCCCCCCAGATACCAACTAGGGATCAACGAAGAAGAAGACTAGCCATCCTGTTTAATGACAAGCACAAACAATTATTGATGTACAGTTTCATACAAACGGTCTTTAGAATAACTAAACAACAATCGATGGTATACACCTTATCGATAAACTCAGCTGGAGATGGTTCCGTTCACAAAAAGAAGAAAGTATAGGTTCTCAGGACACCATGACTTTTCACTTTTCAGACGAAGTAAAATATCTGAGCGTTACTTTTCACCAAAAGATTAAATAAAAATTTAAAAAGTTAATAAAATATTTTCTTAAACTCTCCCCCGCGTGATAGATAGAATATGGGGATCTTCACAAGAGGCCCTATGGCTATACACTGCATTCATTAACATATATTTGCTACAAACTATGAATCAGTCGAGAAACCCACAATAGTCACTGCGTTAGATGGGTTAATATGGATAAATACCACTACACAAAAATTAGTTATTGCCACCAACGGATGACAAAATTTTGTGATAGACTTCCGCGAGGTAAGCTGCGACTGGCCGTAGGAATGCCCTTCCAGCATTGTAAACTAAGGAAACAGATGTATAGGATGAACCTAGTAGATTTACCCACCTTGACGGATATGCAACTTTGAGGACGAGATATCAGAGCACAACCTGTGTGAATGTCCCTGTCCTCGCTTCATAAAGGATCCATGTTGGGCCTGACATGGTTCGCAGCTCTCCTTTAGCTAATATCCTCAAGTTCACTAAAATAATCAAATGGCTTGAGTAAGACAAACAACGTTGTTTCTATGGAGGTAACACAACGGGTCCACTTTAAAGTGCTTGCGATCTTGGTTCACCCTCCCCTACAATCCAGATTCTAGAAAGTCAAAATCTTTAGGCAACGTTATAATAGTGTCTTTTACAATACTGAAGGAATAATGCTGCTAGAATTTATACGAGAAGAAAGGACAATCAAAGCTTTGAGAAATCTCCATTCAAACATAAAAAAGCAACATGGAAAGTTCCCATAAGATGTTTTGTACGTCAAGGCTTAATGGAAGGTTTAGATCTGTCTCATAATCAGTATTTATTGCTTCGAAATTAAAAAAATATATATATAGAATACTTTCAAGTGATACTGAGTTGAAGAATATGGTTTCATTCTCCATGAGTGTGAAATGCTTCCTGAATATAAATTTTTGAAGAAGAAGCTCCATTGCTCTCAGAAGGATAATCCTATAGACAACTTTCTTTACGATATTCTGATGTCTACTTCCACTACCTCATCGTTCCACCACCCCTTCACTTGCAGCCAGCTATTTTAAGTGCCACTTCCTTCACACTAAGATCTAGTTATCTAGTGAAGGGAGAACCAAGCCTATAAAACCGCAGTTGGGGTGGAACGTATAACGCCCATGATATTTGAAAATAGTAAAGTAGTAGTTTTGTTTTGGTTTAAACAAGGCTTATTTGCCTTGAATAAATCGGAAACTTGGTTAATAATGTTTGTTTCTAATTTATGACAATAGTTTCATCTTCTATGTGGTTTGCAAAAGTTGTATCGTCTTGAAATAAAGTTGTGTAAACTGGAATGGCGTTAGGTAAGTCGTTAACGTAGATTAAAAATAAGAACGGTCCCAATACACTTCCTTGTGGGACGCCATGTTGAATTGAAGACATCTGGCTATACTGACTTTTGAAAAATACACATTAAGATCTGTCATATAAATAGGATGCAGTAGAAGATCCTATGCCATACCCTTCAAAGTACTTGATGTAGCACTTTTCAGGGATTCCACGTCTACGGGAAGGCCCTCAGAGGCCAAAAACACCCTTAGAGAAGCATTTGTGAAGTCATAGTAACATACTGATGGAGGTTGCTCATGTAGATAGGATATACTGTAATAACTCTCCTAATAATAAATAGGGGTTTTAAAATAAATATTGGTAAGGGAAATTACACTTTATCAAATGTATTGGATTTAATTACGAACCTGCCAATCTCAGGGCAAATTAAAAGAGTGTAACAAAATTACGACAAATAAATGGTTTATTCTTATTTTATCTATTTGCAGTAAACATTCGGCTAGCGCCGGAGAACATGAGACAATCTTGGTTCAGGGGTGTGGATTCATAACATTAAGGAAAAACTTAGTATGACAAATAACTTGTTGTATGACAAATACTCGCAAATATTTTGAGCAAATACACAATTTTATCCAACATTTAGCTAACCTATAAATTTGACTCAGCAACAAAATGATTTGTAATCGTAAGAAGCAGCGTAAACTGAATTTTAAAACACCAAAATGGCAAAGACGCGTCAGGTAAATATTAATACTGTGACATAGCAACTGCTAAGCTCGTTTTGTCTTTAGTGTGACGTCACAACAGACGCCCGGCAGCTTTTTGTTTCATATCCGACCAAAACTGAAAAATTTTTAATTTATTAAATTTACGGGATCGCCCCATTTTTACAAAAAAATATACACTATATTTTACTGAAGATAGGTACAGTGTAGATAAATGTTAAACTGCATGTTATATACAATATACTATTAATAAACGATACATAACATATAATCACGTAAGACTCCTTAATTTACCCCTAAAGCTCGCCAAGGAGCTGTTGAAGATGTCCAGCTCCCCCTGAAGTGAGTTTAAAAACTTAAAGGTTCTGTTTAATGGTGAATGACAGCCATAATTTGTTGAATGAAACTCAATACTAAACAGTTCATAGTGTCGAAGACTGCGGATTGGCACATTAAATTTTATTTTTTCTAAAAGTTCAGGGCAAATTACAAATCCATGAATAAGTTTATAGACAAAACATGCATCTGAAATAATTCTTCTTTGTTGTAGTGATTGTAAATTTAACCTGTCCAAAACATCCTGTTTATGAAAGAGTTCATTACAAATATTAAGTTTGTATGCAGCAAAGTGTAAAAATTTATTTTGAACTCTTTCAATTTTGTTTATATAATGATCATATTCAGGTGACCAAACTACAGTCCCGTACTCTAATTGGGATCTCACAAGGGAGCAATAGACATCCTTAACAGTAGTAGCACTGAATTCTCTACAATTACGAACAATAAATCCAAGCATTTTGAAACCCTTTTGAACAGTATTAAGAACATGATTATTACAGTTGAAACTAAAATCTACCAGGATACCTAAGTCTTTAACCTCTTTTACTTTGTTCAACGCTACAATGCCGCTTCATTTCGCATTTCCAAGGGACGCTATCTAAATTTCTGAAAACTGGACAGCTCTGGACCACTCTAATATGGCTCTCCATCTCCTAGATAGTCTGATCTTGAAGAAATTTAAAAATTATGGACCTACGGCAACGCTTTCCCTCTGAAATTCTACCTTTATCGGACACCTCTCGGACGCTAGATACGCTTCCCAAATGACGCCACAAGAATAATCCCCTTGTGAATAGTTGGTTGAATTTTCTGCAAGCACTGGCTCCTGAATGTCTTCCCTAGAAGTAGCAGGCACTATTCTTGCTGGGCGGCTCTGTTTACTCTTGGAATGGGGTTCTCGAAGTCACTCGCACTTGGACGAATTTTTCTGCTGGCTTATCTGCTTCACCTGGACCTCTTAACACCTGGAAAACAACACCCATAGATGCACAGGACACTCGTGAATAACTTTAACCACAATTGGTATAACTAAGAACTTTTTTATTTACAATTTTACATGATAATTGAGGAGCTCAATGTGGTCCCAACACACATTTTTCAAGCTTGTTTAGTTCCTAAAAGATGACAGTCAGGTCACCTAGCAACTAGATGTTTATAAAGGAAATTAGGATTGATAACATGTTTAACCTTATGGACTACAGTTTTGATGTCATGTCTTTGCCTAACCACTAATATTGTCTTTTTCTTGGAATTGTTACTACACTTGCTCTGCTTTTAATTTACTTTTGTTTATAATGCACTGATACACTTGAAGTTCATTTAACGTCTCACTAATTGTCTTGCGACCGGTTGCCTTCTATTTTCATTGCTCTTTACAATTATTATTTTGCTAGCACGGTTTCGTTTACCTTGCAGTTAATTTGCATTTTGCTGGCTTATACACTTTTACTACATAACGCTCATATTCTTTCTGTATTTAACAAATCATTTTGTATTATTCTATTCACATTATGTCTGACATTAATAAGCTCAATTCCGTCAGTTACAAATTAAATTGCGAACATTTATCATATCTGAACTCTGAATGTAACCCTTCTAAAACTTGTTTTGTTTATGCTAACTTTTATCCCTCAAATTATTAGTTACTGCTGCTCACATCAAGTGCACTTATTAATGTAAAGTATTGATTATCTTGCAATAGATAAAATATTTAATTCTGTGCTCATGTTGACCTTATTTATTTAGTTAATTAGGCAATCAGAATTTCTATGGGCAGTGAACTCTTACAGTACAACCTACTGACATTCATTATTGCTGGTTTCAGCAGACGACCAAAAAGTCCTCATCAGCAACAGATTGTACTGTCAATTTCACCCTAGGCGGAGTCATTGCGTCTATTGTAAAATTTGCTTTCTTGATGCCTGCACTCACAAATTTTATAGGTTGTTGAAGATGTTTTGTTTACAAGCTGTTATAGCCTTCCCATCAGAATGAAGCACTAGAATCTTCTCTTGAGTAGCGACTTCTTTAGTTGTCTTTTTCTTCACCTTGTCCTTGTATTTACTGACCACTTTACTAGTCGAGCAGCAGACTTTCTATGTATGGTGCCAATATTGTATGTTATCTCTGAATTTTCTGATTGTTTTAATATGGGGTAGCATCTTATAAAACCCGACACTCCCAACTTTTCTTTAATATAATGTACTATTGACGGTACTTATTTGGTAGAGTAGTACCAAGATAATTGTTTTATATAAGAAGCACAAAATTTAAATACTTCAAAATACTTTATTAACTTGTTTATTATTTTGTTTGGTGGTAGGCTTAACGACCACAAGGCTACTGGAATACCAACATCCCCCCCCCCCCAAAGAAAAGATAGGAAGGGCGGACAGGTAGGAAAGCTAATTTAATCCCGGACAAAAGTAGCAGAATTATATTTAGCTACAAAACTTCCTGGATCTATTCAACAATTCTAAAAATACTAATAACAATAACATTACAAATAATAACAATAATAAAAGATAATAACCATAATAAAATAACGGATAAAGGAACACAACACTACACATATGTTGCCACTGGTTGCAGAGTCTGGGCCGTTGATGCAGCGTTTCCTCCTGCTTCAGAGATGAAAGCTGAACTGAGAGAAAAGTAAAAAATATATAAGCAACAAACAAATAAACACATGGAAGCGTAAAAGCTTCTGTTATTCTAGAAAGTAGGTTGGTTTCAGCGGATCGAAACTGACTATCTCGGCAATGCCTTCCACTGACATGTAGTTATTTGTGTGTTGACAAACTTAAAAAAACCTAAGTGTATTCGCAACTGCGGATGTGCGAACTCGACATGTGACCAAGCACAAGGATTTACTGCACGTACCGGACCAGCGTAGATCGTAGAGACACGTGGGCAGCGATAGCAGATTGCGAACGCCACTGCGAATCTGCAAGGGTCAATAAGTGACCAAGCACGAGGGGTTGCTGCACGTACCGGACCAGCGTGGGCCATGCATGCACGTGGGCAGCAAGAACAGGTTGCGGTTGCAACTGCGGAAGTGGCCGAGAAATAAAAGTGCAAACCATGCAAGGAAAAAATAAATTTGCCAGAAGATGGCTATGCATATTTATATGTAAATGGTGCATGTGTGTGGCCAGCGTAGGCCATGGACGTGAATGAACCCCGAAAGCAGGCTGCGGGAGCGGTCGCTGCATGCATCGGGTCAACATAGGTCGTGGACGCGGGCGAGCACCAATATCAGGCCGCGGGAGTGGTTGCTGTACGCACCTAGTCAACAGAGGCCGTTGATGTGTGTGAGCAACAGTAGCAGGCCGCTGAAGTAGCCGCTGCACGCACTCCACCAATGCAGGTTATGAATGCGTGTGAGCAACGAGAGCAGGTTGCGGACGCTGGACGCACCCGGTCAACATGGGACATGTAGGTGCACGAGCGACGAAAGCAGAAAAAGGCTGTGCAAGTTTGCATGTAAACAGACAGATTGTACATGTTACAGAGAATTTTGTGAAAATTAATCTTTGTTCGAGATTAAATGATACGGGTTATACCGTTATAATTAATAACAGTGTTTACATAATTTTGAAATGTGGGTGATGGAGGACTTCTGCTCGTTGTAGATGGCATTCCGGCTGGAAAATCACAGTAGACGGTGTAGGTAATGTCTCCGGCGGTTGCTTATCCTCTTTAAAGGAGATTCTCTGTCCAGAGTGTAGTAGATGTAGTAAAATGCGTGGTGATACTTCAAGATATGTTATTGACTTGGTTATTATTTTGTTGGGTGGTAGCCTTAACGACTACACGGCACAGTTTCTATTTTACCTAGCTTACCTAAACTTCTGGAGAGGCTGGTTCATGACTGTAATATTCTGTTTTATCATCACAAACTATTGGACAGGAGCACGGCTTTGTTAAAGGTAAATTCGCTAGTAGTAACTTGCTCATTTATTCAAACTTCCTTTTTCACAACATACATTGTGGTTATCACGTAAACGCAATTTACTGTGATTTAAAAAAAAGCCTTTGACAACGTCGACTTTAATAAAAAAAGAACTCGAGGTAACTTACTGCGCTGGTTTGTTTCGTATCTAAAAAATAGACAAGTTGTGTCAATTTGTGGATGCATTTCGAACTTTAAAACTGTTAACCTCAGGTGTGTCGCAAGGCTTCATTCTCGGCCCACTCCTGTTCATATTGTTTATTAACGCTTTATTAATGCTTTGAACACTGTTTTTCTTCTTATATGCTGATGACATAAAATTCTTTGCCACTGTTCGGAGTCTCAATGACTGCCTACAAATCCAGCGTGATTTGGAGAGGTTTGATATATCTTCCTTAGTTACAGTAAATGTAAACAAATTAATTTCACAAAAACAGTAAAATTATTGACCATAAGTTGGTCACTATTACCTCGAGCGTGTAGACAGCATAAGAGACTTTTTCCTCCATATTCGCCAGTCACTAACGACTGCGACCGATTCGTTAAGACATCTACAATGTATTTAAGCCGGTTTGTTTTCCTACCTGCTATTGAGTTGTTACTACCAAAATCCGTTAGCATACGTTCAGTCGCCAGTTGCTTGGCATCTCTGTGAGCAGACAAGTGACTTATTTGTTGACGAATTTTGATATTTTGGCATTGTGTGTGAGTCTTCTTCTTAAATTGGTAAAATCAGAAAAATTTAACTACAAACAACTTTTGACAGGTATCTAATAGTTTGTACTTTTCGGTTACAGCCATATCAAGTATTTCAACATGTACCGTCTTTAAAAAACATAGCTGTTGCGAATAAAATTATGAATTATTATAAAATCACTTTCTATGAGCCTCAATACGTAGTTAACGTGATAACCTGAAATTCGAAAAAAAACTTTAAATTTTGTTTCTCTCAAATGTGTTAAGAGTAGCAGATTTTTTGGCCTGGTAACTTAGCAACATTAAAATTCTTGTTTTTTTAATCAATATTCATTTTCTAAACTGCAGGTAGTCGCGAGCGGCAAACAGTAATACTGCTGCGGCAGGAAAACAGGCAGACATATTGACGAACCTGTCTCGGCTACTTGGTCGCAGTCGTTAGCGTATCGAAAGCACCTAGAAAAAGTGTTTACGTCGGCTAAGCCACAGGATGAGTACTACCAAACGTTCTTATGCTCAAATGTTACTTAACTACAAATAACCTACTCTTTTTGATCGACGTATACAGCTTGATCTAATGACTCTCTGTAAGATATGTAATAACCTCATTGATTCACCATGTTTACTGCAACTGATAAAACTAAGAGTGCCCTCACTAAATACTAGACTCATGAGCTTGTTCCATCTTAGTCGAGCACGCACGAATGCTGGCATTATAGATCCCATTAGGATAATGTGCCACTTATATAATAACAAGAATAATGAGAAGATGAATGTCTTGGACATATTTTTTGACTCTCAAAAATAATGTTAGGCATACTATTGCATGAGCACCTATCTCCATTACCTTTAAATCTATCAATTATGCTGTAAACTTAAATTAAGTTAAATTAGTATCTGTATATTAATGAGGAATGGTTTAGGTTCTATTCTCAAGTCAGATTTTTTTCTGGTTAAAACGTCTGTACCTGTGTTTCCTCCAATAAACTTAATTAAAAAAAAGACTACTGGGATTCCAACATTACTATGTGATTGCTCTTATAGTGCGATGGAAGGTTTCTCATAATCACATACTGCCATTCGCTTTTACCTAATTTTTCATATTGAGTAGGTAAGGTTAAATTCGACAATGGTTTTGGACCACTCAAACTAGGAGATCTTTCTGTTGTTTGGGTGCCAACTGACATACAAGGCCTTGATGTTTGAATTGGGATTGGTCGTGAGGTTGAAGAAGCAACATCCGGATGATTTCAGTTTATTTTAACCGTATTCTCAATTGAATGCTCTCGAAATAACTTTGTTCTATCTGCAATGATTAAGAAACTATTTAATTTGATAAATTTTATAAATTAAAGTTATTTATAATTACTTCAAAAAGATGCAAACACTAGGGCCGTAACTAGGTATAGGCCGAGTAGGCCCCTGCCTACAGGCGCAAGCGGCAAGGGGCGCCAAAATAGCACTGAAAAAAATTATTTCGTACTAATAAAAAACAAATAAACAAGTGGCTAATTTTACAAATAAATTACTTTGTAATATTAACGATTTTAGTCCAAATAATGCTAATTATAATAATGCGAATTGTGCCCCATCTGGTCGATACATTACATTGCCTTGTGAAATTTGCAGAGGAAATGTTATATGTCTACCAGATTG
Source organism: Agriotes lineatus (assembly GCA_940337035.1). Classification (NCBI taxonomy): domain Eukaryota; kingdom Metazoa; phylum Arthropoda; class Insecta; order Coleoptera; family Elateridae; genus Agriotes; species Agriotes lineatus. The sequence continues at coordinate 66,798,980 of OW679202.1, forward strand.
TAACAGCGTTTATTTTATAGTTCTCACCTATATCAATAAAAAAAATTAGAATTATTAGCTTGTTAGCCCACCGCATAGGTGGCCTTATTCTAATTATAAAAATGTTTCTATTTTTAAAACAATGTAGGTACAGCAGTGGCGACAAACTAACTTAAATGTTTAACAACTGTTGAAGCGGGTCCACTGATATTACATATACATTCACTGTTTTGGGCTCATTGCTGATACAGTCGTCCATTGCAACAATCAGCAGAACACCACATACGATTTTGAGAGCTTACTTTTCCACTACTATGATATTTTTCGCTATAATCATTTTTCCGGTAGAATTTGTGCAATTTAAAACACTTCTGCGACCTTACACGATGTTATCTTTTATTTAAAAAAAAAGAATAATCGAATTTGGCCTGATGCAAGGCTTATACTACGGGCCTACAGAAAAAGCTTCAGGTTTTAAATATATTGATTATTACGAAACAGTATGACAGTGTGGCTGCGAATACAGAACCTTATTCTACGTTCACATGTTACTACGCATAATTGTAATGCTACCTGGTTTATTTATGGTAGTTTAGCATTCATTATGTTTGCCCTTATAAATGGTAGCTTTTTGACTGGGCCAGGTTCGCTTTATATTTATACCTACACTGATTTAAAGAAGGTATTTCAACATAAATAACATTTATTGCCGACTGATAACAGTTGGAAAATAACTAAATAGATAATTCATAAATATGTACAAATTAAATTTTATTTTAACATAAATCTCTTCGGTATGGTGTAGGTAGGCAAGCTTTATTGTCTGCGTGCTCGTCCGGGATTCACGGTATGGTGGTCGCTGGAACCAACAGGGAATTTTACTAGTGTTGGTAGACCTGTAACACAGTAATCGATTATTGACAGCTGGCGGTATTGTAAACAAATTTGAATAATTATTATTTGCTTTAATTACCAATAACTAACTGAGGGTTTGCAGAGCTCTCGCCAATTGAGGCCCGCGCGCCACGTCAGGGAATCGAAATAATTTCTCGGATTAATTTTCTTCGAGTTCGGCGGAACAATTTGGTTTTATACGTTGTTGCTCTCCCTCTTGGACATCAAGGCGGTAGGGGAAATGCGTACGGGACGATCTGTCGTGTCGTTTGCGCATCGCGACAAATCTTCGGCAGTGGGCACCCTGGAGCGCAAGTAACATAAAACGCGAAATGTTAAATGCTCATAATATTTTATTAGGACTAATTCGCATTTAAAATAGAAGTGAAACGTTACATAATAATATGTAATTATTTGTTTATATTGTCTTATTTTAACATATTGATATGTCTTTACCAGCTTTTGAGCGCACAACATAGGTGGTCTTATTCTCATTAAAATAATGTTTGTATTTTTAAAATAAAAAAGTTACAAAGGAAAATGTTTTCAACGTCTTTAATATTGGGGGTGTTGGGGTTCTCTATAGGGGTAGTACCTTTTGTCTGGGGTCGGTCACATCTCTAGCTATAATCCGGAGATGGATCACAACAACTGGTCCTCATAGGGAGCCCTGCTCTCACTTATGGCTCCCAGCGCCACACCCTGGTAAACTGCATTGACCTGCAGGCTAAACTAAGTGAGGGTAACCAAGGCTATGAACACGGACACGATTTTGGTACATCTGATATGGAAGAACGTTTTGGACATGGCAGGAAACGACATGGCGATGGACAAGGATAACGACAAGCGGGTCTGGACGCTATAAATGGCAGCCCCATTACCAGACTCGGGCAGTGGGCTAATCACCCGCCAGCCTTAAAGCATCTGATTCTTGAAACCTCAATAGATGATAGCCGGACCGATAAAACGAAGACGACCTTTGGCTTAAAGACACGGACACGATTTGGCACATGGAATATAAGAACATTACTAGAGACCACCAGGCTAACCCAAGTTTCCAGGGAGATGGACAAATATAAAATTCAGGTACTGGGACTTAGTGAAGTACGATGGCCCGAACAAGGTGAGATTACTACCAATGATGGCAAAACATTTATCTACTCAGGACCATCAGAAGAATCAGACAGAGTAAACGGAGTAGGCATACTCCTAAATAAAGAGGCAAAAAGATGTTTGCTGGAATGGAATCCAATTAATGATAGAATCATACAAGCAAGATTTTTCACCAAAGCGAGAAACCTCACTATTATACAGTGTTATGCACCTACAGAGCCTTCAGATTTGGAAAGGAAAGAAAAATTCTACAGCGAATTGGATGCCACTGTAAACAAACAACGTAAAGGAGACATTCTAATAGTCATGGGTGATCTAAATGCCAAAATAGGCACGGGTAACAATGGCCTAGAACGAATTATGGGCACGCACGCGATAGGAAAGCGCAATGGCAATGGGGAACTCTTTACAGAGTTCTGCCTAAACAATGACCTATGCATAGGAGGGTCGCTATTCCCTCACAAGACCATCCATAAGGTAACATGGGTATCACCGGATCAAAAAACCCAAAATCAGATAGATCACATAACGATAAGTAGGAAATGGCGACATTCTCTCAACGACATACGGAATAAAAGAGGGGCAGATATGGCGAGTGACCATCATCTACTAGTCGGTGTAATACAGATAAAACTACGATCAATAAGGTCAGAACATGCAAAGATAACGAGAGACAAATACAAGCTGCAAAAACTAAAAAACCCATTCATACTCCGAGAATTTAGAAAAATGATTAGGAAGAATGAAGAACAACCTAATGAGGCAGACAGAAATGGAAATCACGAAGAAAGATGGCGAGAATACAAGAAAAAACTACACGACACAGGAGAAAAACTGCTGGGAAAGGAGAGGAGAGCAAAAGATGAATGGATCTCCGACGAAACATGGGCACTCATAAATGAGAGGAGAGATATGAAGAGTAGAGTAAATGCAGCCACCGGAAGCGAAACCAAGAGACAACTAGCTCAACAACTACATGATATCGACAAACAAGTTAAAAGAACAGCAAGAAGGGACAAAAGAAGATGGGTGGACAGATTAACGGAACAAGCCCAGGAGGCAATGCAAAGGAAGAATTTAAAAGAAGTCTACAGAATAACTAAAAAAATAGCAAAAAGACCCCAATATACCAACAAACCAATGAAAGACGACACTGGAAATATTATCACCTCAGAAAGAGAACAAATCAGAATCTGGGAGGAACACTTCTCTAGTCTACTCAGCACACTTGAAGAGAAGGAGACACAACCGCAGGGAGTAGCACACCCTCTTCTGAGAATTAACACGAACCCTCCAACCAGTCATGAAATTATAGCAGCAATATCCAAACTGCGAGAAGGGCGAGCGACGGGTCCAGACAACATACCGGCTGAATTCCTGAAAGCAGACTCACAATACACTGTAAAAGTAATACAACCAATACTTAAATACATTTGGGAGGAGGAAACGATTCCTACAGATTGGAAAGAAGGCACGATAATCAAGCTTCCAAAGAAGGGCGATCTGTCTAAGTGCAATAACTGGAGAGGCATTACACTCCTCAACATGATTAACAAAATTATAGCTCAAATCATAAATACAAGGATGATGGAACATGTGGAAAAGAACCTCAGAAATGAACAGGCAGGCTTTAGGCCAAACAGATCTTGCATTGATCACATTAACAGCTTGAGAATAATAATAGAACAATGCATAGAGTGGAGATCCCCACTATACATTGTGTTCATTGACTTTAAACGCGCTTTTGACTCTCTAGACCACAAAGCACTTTGGCAGATACTGGAATTAGTCGGAACCCCACCTAAAATAATAGCCCTAATAAAAAATCTCTATAAAGATGCACGATGCAGCGTACTTCACAGAGGAAAGAGTACAAAAACATTTCCAGTCCTTAAAGGCGTTAAACAAGGTTGCCCCCTGTCCCCACTACTCTTTAATATAGCATTAGATTGGACTATGAACAAAACAAACCACCAACAACGAGGAATCACATGGGGACTGCAGCAGCAACTGTTAGATTTAGACTACGCAGATGATATATGTATTGTGGCGCACACTTTTAATGACATACAATCACGCCTTGATCAGTTGGTTGAACACGCCCAAATAGTAGGTCTAGACATAAATATTACAAAAACTAAATCCCTAAGAATCAACAGCAACAACCAACGCAGGTTCATCATCCACAATACACCAGTCGAAGATGTTCAACAGTTCACTTACTTAGGCAGCGTAATAACTAGCACAGGGGGCACGGAAGAAGACATAGAAAGTCGTATTGGGAAGGCCAGAGGAGCCTTCGCCATGCTAAAAGAGATATGGAACAGCCCGCATCTATCCAGAAACAACAAAATAAGAGTGTTTAACTCTAACGTAAAATCCGTCTTATTGTATGGATGTGAAACATGGAAAGCCTCAGCAACCACAACCTCGAGACTACAGGTATTCGTCAACAGATGCCTTCGCAAAATATTAAAAATTAAATGGTCAGATCGTGTAACAAATGAAGAAGTATGGAGGCGCTCAAAACAAACCCAACTATGCCATGAGATCAGGCTAAGAAAATGGAACTGGATCGGGCACGCTCTACGAAGGAACCCTGACAATATCGCGAGAGCTGCACTAGACTGGAACCCCCAAGGTAGCAGAGGGAGAGGGAGGCCTAAAACAACGTGGCGAAGGACAATCCTACAAGAAATAAAAAACACAGGACGATCGTGGCTGGAAGTAAAACAAATAGCCCAAAATAGAACGCGATGGCGAGCATTTGTCGAGGCCCTATGCTCCAACTCGGGAGCTTGAGGAAATATATATATATATAATATCTTCGCCAATGTCTTTAATACAGAAAGCGGGCTGAAGAAAAACTACTTTTGCTAGATCGAATTATGGTTGATGTCTTCAAAATTCTCTACAAAATAGGTAAAAAATACCTGAATGCTGCTAATAATACAGAAACACCTAAGCGAATTAGATGAGTTTGGAAATTAAAAAGAAACATTGCAGCCAGTGGGATTTCAACCCGTGTTCACTGGTAAATGTATATGCTTATCCTTGCGCTATAAATGTCGCAGTGGCGTTCCGATTTTGGATGCACCATTTGTTTATATATAGGGATTTGTAAAATGTTCTACTGACTACATAATAATATGTACTTTTTAAAAATTAGAATTGTGTTTTCTAATCTTGGTTTTTGTTCTCATTTTATATGTGTTGAATTTTCTTATTTTAACATTTAGTTGTTTATTTTCAAAATGTTTTAATAAAAAATGTTGGATTTATTTTTGAATATCTACCTGTTTGTTTGAATATATTACATCATATATCCAGAGATAAATGTAGAAGTCATACGGTATCATTAGTATTTTTTGTCACATATACATTTGGACTGAGGGGAGCAAAAATGTTGGCTTGCCTACAATAAAATTTGTCTAGTTACGGCCCTGGCAATTGTCTAATTCCACCGTCGTTCACCGGGGAGTCCCAGTTCCAGCATTAGTTTTGCTGCGAGCGCCCTCTGGATAGCTTTCGCTCCAGTGCACCAGTCGAGACCCGCTCTTTCATGCAGAGGTAGCCGCGGTTGAACAGTGTTTCAGTCAAACTGGTTGATGGTTGTCCACTTGGGCGAGATTTATTTTTTGCTCTAAACATTTGTGTGTGGTGTGCTCAGAATGGAGTCTCCCATACTGCCAAATCTCCTCAACTATTATGAAAGTCGAGCATGTAAAGCATGGGAAGAGGTATGTCTTATCGAACAATTTATTGAGTTATAAAATACAATTTTCAATATAGCAGTAACTACATAGCGAGTTGTTGGTATTTTGTATTTAATGTAGGTATTATTTAAATCTAAAATAGAATGAAACAAAGGCGTACACATATGCTTAGATTGACTTGATACGTGTTGGTTTTTACGACACCGTTTATACATGCGTTTTTCTTCAATCAAATAATTCGGGATGTTTTAAAGTTGTATCCTCTGCAGGTCTTTGTAAATTTTTATGGCTGAAGAGAAAACCAACTAAGGAATAAGTTGTTCTGCATTATCTATTATCTACGTATCAGTGCTATTCGTATATCTGGTCCAATCTGGACTTAAAAAGACGATTTTGCTATAGAACAAGAACAACGTTGTATGTTATTTTTAGATGGTGGGTAATATGAACTGTTCATTTAAATCTTTTTGAGCCACAGGAAAAATGAGCCAAAAGCTGCTAAAACGCTCAAGTCTTCACATTTTGTCATACTTTATCGATGAACATTTTCTACTTATTCTAAATTTATTAATGTTCTTTGATATTCGCTACAGAGGGGTTTACATTAATTAAATCTTAAGTATAAGCAAAATTCACTATCCGATTTCTGAATTTATTTTTGTTAATGACCACAAGACTTGTTTAATTCCATTAAAATATATGCCTGAATATTTACCTCCGTTTCTAAAAGATCATCTTTTAAATTTTATTGTAATTCTGGCCATACATATCTCTCTTTCAAAAAAATGATTTTTCTTTATATCCATTGAGGGTAAGTAAAAAAACGACTTTCGTGTCATTATTGATGTCGAAGAACTCAAAGTTTCGCCTACTTTCGTAAGGGGCTTCATCAGGAGGAAAAGTTAACCACGCCAGAGGCGAAACTCTTTTGCAAGGGAAGGGATAGAACAGCACGGTAACTCAACGTGTAAACCACGTCAGAGGCGAAACTCGACGTCGAGTCCAATCCCGGAAGTCGTTTTTTACTTAATGACAATAGCCGTGAAAGCCTCCGAAATCATCCATTGAGGGTAGTTTCAATGTAGCTATTTGTACCATTCGACAACCACTTATATACATAGATAAAATTGTTATAACCCATTTAAAAATTGCAAGAACTAGTAGGGGTTTCTCACTCGTTTAAAATGTTAATTGTTTTGGAATATTTTAGTTATTGCTCTGTCAATTTCTTTTTCAGTTTGGTAAAATTTCGAGTTATGTTATTTGTATATTGTTAAGCAGTTTTATTACACTCTACAAATTCGAAACGTTTTAACTAAAACATGTGCACTGCAAAAAGTGGTCTCTAGAGAAATCAAGTTATATAAAGAAAAGTTACGTCATTCTTACTGGCTTTTTAACAGTTTACTGTTTAAATATTGTTACATATTCAAGACATACAATTGTTTAAGTAAAATTTTCAAATATTTTCTCGCAGGCCAGTGATGAGATTTTGCACAACACTGTCCGTAAGAACGTTGTACAACTTTCTCCATTTTCTTTGGAAATATGTGTCACTTGTTTGTCTTTTTGATTTCTTCGAATTATTTTTATTATGGCCCAATTAGCTTCTGTGGGTACCATGCACGTGTTGTTGTGTTCGTACCATTCTAATGCTTGGTACAAGCAATCATAAAATATAAAAAACATCCAGTGCAACTCATTACTTTTTTCTTTAAATTATAAAGCTGAAACAATGTATGCTCCGTATCCAATTGTTTAATGATGGTCAAATAAGACTATGAAAGTAATTAAACCATAATGTACATTGTTGAATTTAGAATAAAAAATCTTCTAAATTTGATATCACAAATAAGGACCGTATTTAAAAAAATGAAGTTGATGGTTTTCCGGAATCGAAACGTTGGCTAAAAATGTGATAATTGTAATGTTTAGGTTCGTTAAAAGTTGCTATAAAGAAGTTTTGTCAAATATACTGTTTGAGGCTTTGGCGGTTACTCGAATTATTCTTCTCAACATAGAATTTCGGTTTAAACCGCGTAGTATTTGTAGACGAACACCTAGCATTCTCTGGCTTAATGTGCCTTGCACCTTGTGAACTCGAGGAAAACCCCGCGCGATGGCCATGCTCTTTGGTGGCTCGTGTTGTTTGAGTATCTTGAGAACGAGGATATTTAGGCATATTAGGCGTTTTTGCTGTTTATGCATCCATATTCACTAACTTTTCGCAAGACCTTGCAGCATGCATCATCCGAGTGAAAGTCTCACTAAGAACTGAAGGCTTCGGCTCGGGAATTTGTCAAAGTTAGTTTGTCGAGGTGCATTGCCAAAAAAACAACAAATCGTGAGTAAAACATTTGCCGAACAAAATCGTGAGCCCGAAATACATTTTGTGGACTATTTCCCAAATATGGGTTTAGTTTGACATTTATACTGATGCGCAATGACAGTTTAAATGACGTTTCTTAAATACCACCTTGATTAAAGCAACATATTTGGTGGTTGCCGTGGATGCAAGTGGCAAAAGAAACTGACAAAATCCCAAGGGAAAATTTCGATTTTTTGCCACTACAAAAACACACGATTATTTGAATTTTGAAAAAGCATGGCTTTTCATTGGATAATAAGAGATGTGGGAAATAGTCTATTTTAATCTAGATTATTTAGAAAATAAAATCAGATGTGCCCAGTTATCATCCCATGAGAAAGGCAAAGAAACCAACCAAGAACTCCGAAAGAAATCAGAGGCGTGTGTTTTACAAAACTGTGAACATGTTGAGAAATTTATTGGATCGACGGTGCTTGCTGTCTGTATAACCAAATAAAATTACCAATCCTTAGACGCGATTTTGGGCAAAACTTTCTATAGAATCCCACTGAAATTCTATGCATACAAGAGAAAAAGATGAAGAATTTAAAAATATAACCAAAAAATGCATAATGTACATCCGGTTTAACCAAAAGCAAAAAAAAATATTTGAAATTGCTACCAAATAGCAATGATGATCTCCAATAGCCAACTATTAATTTTGTTTAAATCGTATAGTAATAAAAAGGTTATCGAGTGTACTCTTTGATTAAAGGCACTCTGGAACAAAATACGCCTCAGTGCACATTTTTAAGCTTTCGATTTCAATTGAAAAGTTCCCAAAAATGGTTGAATCTACTAAAAATAATCCGAAATTCAAATTTTCCGTTGTATCTTATATTATAAGAGCCGATGCCGGCCGCCGGCCGTCTAGACCGTAAGCAGGCGCGCGCACATGCCGATCGTACATGCCGATCGCGCCGCAACACGCAGCATGAAGGGCCCGCATACTGGGCCGGACGTAGGCTGGCTACCAGGTTAAGCAAGCATTTTTATTGTTAACCGTTTATTTACGCCGGCAGGGCCATAACATAATATTAATAGTAACCGTGCTATTTTTAATATATTTTGCCATACCACAAAATAAAAATATTAGAACATGAACATTTCAGAAGACAAATCTACTTCCATTTAGAACAATTAACTATTAAATTAACTATGAGAGCTTAGCTTATTTTATTGGAAATCTAGCAAGAGTGCGACTAACCTCCCCAATTAAAACAGTGTGACACTGACAGCCTCCTACTTGATTACTTCTTTAAGAATGGATAGGCAACTTAGTATTTAAATCAACTAAATGTGTGGACACGCATTCGTCTTTGTTTAGTAAAATATACGCAGCTTCTTTAATTTCACGTCTAGTTAATATCGATTCTATAAATAACATTTTTGTGTTATGCCAATGTATTTCGTGGTTGTTGTTTCAAGCATGTTCTGCTATTTTAGATTGGTCAATCTGGTATTTCTTAATTAAATTTTGGTATTCTTCAACCCTAATTTCTAAAGGCCTTGATGTTTCACCGATATAGTTTTTTTTCGCATTCACACGGATACTGAAATTTTCGAGAACATCGCTTTAAATATTAAAACAAAAATCGAATAAAAGAGTTAGCTCTAAAATTATCACAGTTCTTCATATTGTGTTTATCTGTTTTTGTTGTGTGCTCTTAATAAAATAAATAATTTTGCGATATTTTCAGTGAAAAAGAACGAATTCCAAATTTTAGTATTGAGAGAATGTGGTGACGGTACGATGTTCTCGAAAATTTCAAAATACAGTATCATACTTTTTTTAGCGTCCTAGAATTTCATGCTTTGTTCAAATTCATAATAAAAGTTAAGGTTTCAATTTTAAAAAAGGTATCGCTAACGTCATAAGTCAAAAACAAAGACAATCTAACAGTGACAATTACAGCAAAATATATCGTATGTAAAATACATGCGTGTTATTGTTTCGTACATCAAAAATGTTCTGAAAAAGAGTCTCGGAATAACCGTTATCATTTAAAACATTTATAATAAATCCTTTCTTTATTTTGAAGATTTCATTATTAGTTCAATTAACCTTGGCTCTATCTGTAAATACTTTTACAACATCTGCCTTTATGTTTTTGTGATGGAGTTGGAGTTAAAATGTAAGAACCTATTGGGCGTTGGTTTTCTTGCGGTATGCTGATGTTTAAAAAAGTATTTGTTCTTCGCGTCATTAGTATATCAGAAAAAAGTAATTGAACGTATTGTTATGCTTCTAATGTGAATTTGATATTTTTTTTATTGTTAATACGTTCAAGAAATTATCGTCAATACTATATGGCCAAATTGCAAAAACATCATCAACATACCTCCACCAAACTATTGGTTTGTTTGTGTATATGTAGACATGTTGTTACTCAAAGTCTCCCATAAAAATAAATTGAAACAACAAACATTAATAAAATGCAACTTATATATTTAAAAGATCCGCATTTGCCCATTACTAGGAAATACTCGCCTTGGCTCATATGTGTAAGATCTAATTACCGACGCGACGTTGCCGAATGTGCAGGATCTCAGGTTATGCATAAAATGTCAAACACTGTATAACTTGTGGAGCGCCCTCTTTAGCGCGTTAGTGTAACTATTTCTGTATAAAAATTGATAAAAATGGACAAAATGAGATCCGGACTAAAATTTAGAGGCGCACTACCCTCATTAGCATTAATTGGAAAAACACGAGATACACATAGAAACAAGGCGAGATCCAATTTGGATCTCGACCTGTTCAAACGGATCTCCACTTGTATACTATTTTATCACTAAAAGATCTCGACTTGTGCAGAAAACATATATATATATATATATATACCTTTTTAGAACATTTATTGTAATTGTAGTTTAGGAGTTGAAATTTTTTATGTTTCTAAACTGTTGCCATTTTATAACTATATATTAAAATTATATAACAACCAATAGCAGTAAATGTTGAATTTTATATACAATTTGTAGTCATCCCCATGTAGAAGACAGTGTACAATTTTAAACACGAGGGCTACTTTTGTTAACCTTAGGGAAAAAAACAAGAATGGATAAGAAACATTTATTGTACAGAAAAGTTAAGTACAGCTACATTTTTACATAATCGCCATTTCGATTAAGGCACTGATCAGACCGTGGCACGAGTTTTTTCTATGCCCCCTCAAAGAAGGTTGCCGCCCATATTTTCATATTCTGGGATTTGCATTCAGTGGGACTTGCGACCAGGAAGTAAAAAAACGTAAATATTTTTTTCCTCCTCCGTGGATTTGCGATCACTGCAGCGTTCTTTTATTCAGTTTGTACTTGGTGTAATGTGATTTGTATTACAATTTTGTATTTACATTTTTAAGTTTAGCAACTTCCGTTCACACTTTATCCATGCTTAGAAGTGGCGTATGTTACTATGAACAACACAGCGTGTTTAAAAGTTATCTATTTTAAAAAATTGTATAATTTCATTTCTGAGGCTTTCACGGCCATTGTCATTAAGTAACAAACGACTTCCGGGATTGGACCGTGTCATGATTGAGATCGAAGAGTTCTTGAGTTCTTCGATCTCAATCATGACACGGTCCAATCCCGGAAGTCGTTTGTTACTTAATTGTATAATTTTTATATATTATTCTGATTTTATCATTTTTTGGTATATTTTTATGTTTATTATTTTTATATTTTTTGTATAATTTTTAAGTATTTCTACCTTCTATTTTTTCTGAAAATGAGACATTCTAAGACATTGGCTCTCTGAACATATGTTCAAAATATGGTCTATTTTTTGTCCACCCTTTCACAGTGTTGTTATCATGTACTATTGCTATAAAAATAAACAAAAAACTAGGTCAAGGTTTTTTAGCTGTATGAATCTGAACCTTTACCTAGTAACTGATATATTAATAAATTTGAAATTATTTCAAAACGTCACGGTCAATAACGCCTAGATTCTAGGTATTATTGACTAGGACCTAGAATGAGTTTACTTTCAAAAAGCTCATTTCTTGCTTAGAAAACGGCAAATTGCACATTTATCTAGTTTTATAATGTTTTGTATTTTAGTTTTTGATTGAATCGGACATTGATAAAAAAATAACCCTCGTATTTGCATTTGGTAGTATCCTTCTTAAAGAATTTTTCCTCAAAAAATTGTATGAGCAGGAATGGACTGGTCTTCGCCAGCACGATTTCTACAATTTACTATCTAATTTTGTATTTATACTTCCATGACACATTCATGGTTAGTGTTACAAATAATTGGTACTTTATCCGCCACAGTTTTTAACCTTCCAGGGCACTTTAACTTCTTATTTTTCACACTTTCATATCTTTAGATGTTCTTCTAGGGCTATACAAGGTTATTAAATTTGGATGCTCACCATTGAGATTTCGCAAACGGCACGAGACGAGGCAAAGTTGCAGATTCTAATGCTAAATAATATTCAAAAAAGAAATGGGATCTAGCCGCCTTAGTATTTGAGTTATGTTATTTTTTTTTGCTTTTTTATTATATATTAATTGTTAGTTTATTAGGACACGTTTATAAAGAAAATTGTAATCTGATCTTATATTTTCATTTATTTAAATAATTTTCGAAATATTGATCCTAACTTTCTTATTTTAAATCCACATTAAGGATTGCTATGCGTCTATGGCACCATTACAAAAAGCTTCCTCATTTCCCTGAATAAGGTTGCTGCACTTATTTTCATAAATAACCCTTAATTTGCTTTTCGATTAAACAATCACGCCTACTATAAATATAAACATTTTTTCTCATATCTCGGTTATTTCTGAAAATAAGTATAGCAAACCTTATATCATGAAAATAAAGAAATAAACTCTTGTTAATGGTGCCATAGCCATCCTTGCGGGACTTTTTAAAGAAAATAGAGTTTATTGTTTTTTTTGTAACATTCCACCTTAGCCATAATATATTTATTCTTTGAAACCACTTCTCAAAACGGACAAAGATGTTTTTTGAAGATCGCCAAACATCCGCTAAGAATCAGCAACAGTCACATTTGCCTCAGGATATTTCTTATCATGTATGCGTTTTTAATCATACATAACAAAAAGAAATCGCTGAGGGCAAGATCTGGACTATTTGGAGGTTAAGTGAGCAGCTGGACTCGAGATTCGTGTAAGAATTTTAAATGAGTTGCTGAGTTGTATCTCATGGTGTAACAAAATGACATAGTAGTACTATTCGAATATGACCCAATCTCCTCTAATCTTCTTAAGATTGCAAACTGCTTTACTAATATATTGTGTGAAAACGATGCGTCTGAACAATAGACATTTTAACCACCTGAAATATTGCTGTATAGGTAGTAGAGTTGTAAAAAACTGTTTTTCAGATTTTTTTATACTTAAAACACTTTTTTCATGAAAAACCGAAACGATCGCTTTTTTCACAATTGAAATACAAGTAATTAGTACAGTTAAATGACAACACTGTTTTTTTTTACTTGTGAGCTTAAAAAGGCACGCTCAGAACTGAAAAAAGCCAACAGCTCCATATGTTTTTTCTAATAAAAAACTGTTTTTTTTAAAACACCAACTTTTTTTTATTTACAACACTAATAGCTGAACGTGTTATTTACAAGTAATCTGTTTTTACACTTTAAGAAGATTGGAGGAGATTGGGTCTCGGCTACCAGTACACAATTTTTCAAAGTCTTGAGGACGTTACAGTTTTACAATCGTCAAGAGGAACAGGAAGTACTTCAACTGGACCACTGAGTCTAAAGAAAGCCGCAATCATTTTTGTTTGTACTTTTACTGCGAATGAGTTTTGTTGGCATAGCCTCATTTTTAAAAACCTAAACACTTGATAGTTGTTTAGCCTTGGAGTTACAATTCTAACTTTTCTAACTTAAATTTGCACCCGTGCTTGTTTTTGTTCTTCTGTTAATAAATGCGAAATTGACCGACCCTTATTACTTACACCAGCTCTTGGTGTAAAATGTTATATACAGCAGATGATCCAATACCTTCTTGAATCTATCTAGGAGTTATAGTCCAATTTTCTTTAAGCAGATTTTCGGTAACACTACCGTTTTCAACACGAAGAACTACTGGAGGTCGTCGAGGTCTTGGTTCATCTTCTAATGTACCTACATCATCCACGTTTAAATTCACGGAACCAGTAGCTAACTATGACAACACAGAACTGGTCGACAGAAGCTGCCACTAAATTTTGGTGACTTTGGTCATATGAAAAACAATCATTGCCCGAAAAGCATTCCCGCAGGATTTCCGTAAGGTTTAGGAGACAACAAACTTATAAAAATAAAAAAATTTCTTTCAATTAACAGAACAGTGCTGGCATATAAAATTAAGCAAATACCTACATACTTGATTAGAAATGTAATGTAATTATAGTTTAGAAGCTGATTGAGATTTTGAATTCTCTAAACTACAAGTACAATGGGAAATAATTGCAGGCATTGATATAGTTTCAACCGTAATGGTATGGCTATGAATCATTGTTTTCCTATCGTTATCGGTTAGAGCTCGGCTTGGTACGGTTTATCAACTATTATAAACGTTGGCGAAGAAAACTTTCATTGATAACGATACGCCAAGTGAAACGCGATTGCGATCTGGCAGTCAAAATAAAACCGTCACCTTGAAAAATTACTTTCAATAGTATCAATTACGATTAGGTTTATTCGTCTCCGCATATAGAATTTGGAAGAACAATCGGATTACCCTAATTTGAACTATAAATATACTAAGTTGGTTATTTAGAGTTAGAGCAAACGTTTTTATTATGACATATATTAACCTTGAATTCGTTTATATTCTGACTGGCTTTTGCCTGCGGCTTCGCTCACGCAGGAAACAGTCTTGGACTTAAAAATAAATGCCATTTTCGCAATCAACGTTCCAAAAAACGTCAATAACGACACCATATCATTTTTTAGGCTTATTTACCCCCATTTCACCCCCTAAGGGGTTGATTTTCGGAAATCACGAAATACGTGTTTGCTTATTTGTTTTTAGGAGTACTCCTACGAAGTTTCAAGTCGAAATGTCTATTTAATATTATTTTTCCATACAAAATTGGAACCCCCATTTTACCCCTTTAGGGGTTGCGTTTCGAAATATCTTTCCTTATTCCTTGTATACACCATAAAGGGATCCTCTGTACAAAATTTCAACTTTCTATAAGTCGAAGGGTTTGGGCTGGGCGTTGATGAGTCAGTGAGTCAGGACTTCTATTCTTATATAAGATATTCTCATATTCCTTATTTTACATGCACAGCAGACAATTGAAAATGGTTTATCTATTTTTTTATTACTATAAGTTTGTGAGATTTATTTTCATAACGACTCGATTTACGACTAAAAATCCTTTCTTTTGGTAGTAGGGCAACGGCAACCAACTTTAATCTGAAAAAACATACGAATTAGCATGTCTATTCAATTTTAATAATGATCTGAAAGGTACCTTTGCATGATTTGCTGTATCGTGTTTAAACTAGTGGGATTCTGAAATAAGTTAGTTAAAAAATGTGGCCTAATTTATTTGAAGTCAATTAATTTAACGTTGCGGAATACAATTGAAATAACCGACATACATATTTATTTGCCATCTTCAGTTACGTTGTGACTAATTCGAGTGACGTAATCCGTTTACTTTGAAAAATGCGTTTATGTTTCTGCATTAAGAGAATTACGCATCGCATTGTTGTCGATAACGTGGTTAGGTATGTGAAACTTGATCGTTGCACATTAAATTATAATTATATATTATCTGCCAATGAGTAATGACTA
>OW679202.1:66814940-66975890 GCA_940337035.1 Agriotes lineatus
ATGTATTGAATTTTGTGGACGTGCTCTAAAACAAGGGTGTCCAACTTCAAGTGGTCCAAGGGCCACTGTAAAAATTTGAATGTTATGAGGGCCGCATCATAAAATGTGTCGTATGCGACTTTGTGAGTGATTTGTAATAATATAAAACGTGTATATTTGGATACTAAATTTAATTTATTCAAGAAGCATAGGTGACATTACAAAAACCACTGAAACATAAAAGATATATACAGGGTGTCCTCTGAGGTAACCGGCAAACTTGCACCATGTGTTCTAGAACTGATTCTAAATTAAAAAAATCATATACACTTTATATTAATTCCTTTCCGTTCTTGAGATACCGACAAATGAAAAAATGTGCATCAATTATAGTAAATTTACGTATAGAGATAAGTAAACTAGGTAAAATGACCTTTGTTGATAAGTAAAAATTGTTAAAAGTAATCATTAATTAACAAGTAGAAGAACTAAACACTACTAAAAAACAATCAAAAACAGGCGTCTAATCGCTATAGGGCCATTCGCGTTGGTGGCAGGGCCGTAGCTACCACCGGGGCAGCCGGGGCAGCGCCCCGGGGCCCCCGAAAGCGGAGGAAGTTTTTTTACGAAATTGTCTTAAAAGAGTATTGAACCAAACTGCCAAACATGAGAAAATGAGCACTTTATCCTGATATGTGTACAGCATGTATTATGTACTTGACAATTTCTGTGACCGTAGCTAAGGCCGAACGGAGGAAAGGTTCAGAAATCTAGCTTTGCTTTCAATCAATGACTTTGCTTGTAATGAAGTTAGGAAACAGAATTTAATGTGATCTTGATTTCAGTAAAATTCAACCTGTGTAGACTTATTAGGATATTCTAACTTTGCAAGTTTTATATGCATGCTTGCGTATAACGGGTAGTACTCCGCCTGGTGCAGAAGTTTTACATCGCGATAAGCGCCTTCTGCGTGATTTAACGACTACCATGATGCATAGAATACAAGGTGTAACGTCCAGCTGAAGGGATGCATTGTGGGCGGAGCCTCAAATTCAACCAATAAGAAATACGCCCCCAAAGGGCACGAATGGTAGTACTGAAGTGTATTGTCACATTCGAGGTCAGTTTGTGTCACACTGACGAAAACCCTAACCGGCTAACCTCGACTTTGATATCGACTGACAGTGCCAGCAACAATATACTATCGCGGCCATGGTTACACCATGATCGCGGCCCTAATGGATTTCCTGAGTAGGCGCATTGGGGATTGGTGCATATCTCCCCTCTACTTTCTGAACGACTGCGCATCTCCGGGAACGCTTCACTTTGTATTCTTTACACCATGACGACTACCACTAAATTAATAATAATAACCGGGACCGCTGCAGTATAAAGCTAACGCCTCAGCCAACTGGTTAGCAAGTTTCTACAGTAACAGAAAAAAAAAACACCAAAAAGCAACCCTATTAAAAAAGGCTTACTAAATGAAAGTGGTGTAGAGGTAAAGGGAAGATAACGTGGGGGCCCCATAATTATTTGTTGCCCCGGGGCCCCCAAGCCTGTAGCTACGGCCCTGGTTGGTGGCAACTGACAGACTGATATAACGGACAAGACAAGCGTTGTACCTTTGTCCTATGTACCTATATTATATTGTTTTCAATGATTTATAGCTTATATTCAAGATTAATGTTTTCTGACAGTAGTACCTAGTACCTATCGATCTGGGGCCGCAAAAATTTCCTGGCGGGTCGCATGCGGCCCGCGGGCCACATGTTGAACAGCCCTGCTCTAAAATACGCCAATACTAAAATATCTTCACCATTTGCGGCACATCCATTTCTTGCCATTCGTACCTAGGGTTGCCAACTTTTGAATATAAAATCAAAGAACAAGCCAGCGCCGCAGGCAATTCGCCGAAGGCGCAAATTTTTTTGGTGCCACCCCTTTTTGGTCTATCAAATTTTTTTTGTTGCATTCACCAAAATAATACATACTAATATAAGATATAGGAACATTTATTCTATTTTTAATATAATAATATGCATATAAGTAGATATAAAATCAAAATCAAAAAGTGAGTATTAAATTAAAAGCATCAACTTCTGTATGTCCTGTTTAACAAACACAATAACACAAATAAAAAACTAAAACATAAACGAAAAACCAAATAGTTATTCTAGTTGAGTGCATACTTAAAAATCTGGGGTGATACATGCACACAACTTCCTTTTAGTGATCTTATAATTAGCCAAAAAATGTATTTGTAATTTTTAAGCATTTGTCAAAATTTTTCCAAAATTTCAAATTCCACAGAAACCGTACAAAATGGAGAGTTAGTTGAACAGACAAATTTTCTTTAAAATTTTAAGCTGAATTAAAAAATGTAATAATATAGCGTGTGTTCTATTTAAAATAGGAGTTAATAAAAAAAAAAGAAAAATACAAAATAAACTCATTTAAGAGGTATTTAACTTGAAAGTCAATAAACCTCGGCAACTAAATCCACAGTCGTGATAAAAAGATAAAACTTCAGTGTCTTGGTATTCAAATTACTATTAAGCATTAAATGGGACATGGCTTCCAGTAGACAAAGATGGCGAAACACGATAAAAAGAGCCATCAGTAATATTCAAAATTAATAATGGGTCACAACACATCTGTCAAGATGTTATGAATAAGAAGAAGAGGGACATGTTTTTATTTTGAATATTAGTTTTTTTGAGGTACTGATAAACTGTTTGGTTTTAAAGGACATTTACCGTCCTTTGACACCTTACTAAAAGACAAAGGACGCTATTTTGAAATAAAGGACTGTCCTTTGAAATAAACGACTGTCCTTTGAAATAAACGACTGTCCTTTGAAATAAACGACGGTTGGCAACCCTATTCGTACTTGATCTTTAAAACAGCTTCGTAAATTACTTTCGAGCCTTGTAAAAGTACGAGGATGTGGATGTCTTCTTTCTGGCTACGTAGCTTGATACATCACACAAGCAGTGTCGGACTGGCCCACCGGGCAACCGGGCAAATGCCCGGTAGGCCAATCCAGTTTGGAGGCCAAAATGTCCACACATTTTTTTTCAAAAAATGAAAACAAAAGAAATAATCAAAAATAGGCTAAGAGCTTCTTTATGCCAAGAAAGGTTAGAATGTTTTTAACTTTGAATATGGAGTGTGATCTACTTCAAAGTTTGAATTTCGACGAAATCATTGACAAGTTCGCAAATAAATCAGTCTCTTTAACATCAAAATTATTGGTGTGATTCATATTGTTAAGTATAATTATTATAATAGAATAGAGTGTAAACGTTCCTATAAGGTCAAAGCTTGTGAACATAATTGTTTATATTTTTTTCGTTATAATTGTTTTAAACTCACAGTTTATAAATCATAATAGATAATAGTATATTATGTAACAAGTTTTATCAACGTCACTTTAGACACGAGTTTTTTTAGGCTCGAGCGGAGCGTAGCGCAGCGAGTGTTTAATAAACGAGTGCCTAGACGAGTTTATATAATGTGTTACATACTATACTTTTTCTACGGCCACAAATTTAGACAATATAACATCATTTCATTAAGATTTTGAATATTATGTTAGGTTAAATTATACTTGCCAAACGTCAAAGTTGACTGTTGAAAGTTGAAAACTAACTTGATTTTAGCTTTGGCTGTGGCTAATAAAGCAAATACAGTTTGAACCTAGCTTCACCCCATGACTAAAACGTCGTTGCCTATTTCAGCTCGTGACTAAGAGGCTCTTTAGTCACATGTTATGAAGGCGTGATTAAAAGGTCACTTAGCGACGCGTATGTTAGTATGTTAAATACCATTTTAGTTACAGGAGTAGAAAACGAATAGATTTTCGTTATTTGTTTGAATTTCAAAGTTTATAAGAATAGAATAATTAACTACCTCCTACCTGTTTTATTTTTTTGTTACCTTGTTTCATGTTTACATTTAAAAATTATTAGAATAATAATTATACTAGACGAAGAAATTTTATTTTATCGACCAGCGAAAAGTTCTAATTTTCGAGCGACGAAGGAGCGAGTAAATTAATTTCGCGAGTCGATAATGAATTTTATCGTCTAGTATAACATTCTATTTTTTTATAGCAAGAACTAGCAATTTCAAAAAAAAGGAAAGTCAATCATATTTTAAAATTTCAGTAGCTAGATTGGGTTACTAGGGTAATACGAAATTTGCTTCATAACAGCTTTTTCGCAATTTATGTCAACAAAAAAATTTTTTTTCATTCAGTTTTAATATCCTGAAAACGTGCCTCATAAGAAGTTCTTTATTAACAAACGACAGAAAAAGTGTACCATCAACCTGCGTGGATAAATACTTTGTATACATTTCTTAAAGAAACTGCCGAAGATAGAAATATATCAGAAAGAATTAGAATATGAAAAACCTTCACTCGATGTGGAAGAATTACAGGTAATTGGTAAATTAGTGCCTCAAAAATCGCGGTTGATATATGAAAAAATACACGTGCTTTCAAAAGTGGAAAATGGCAATAAATATTAATAATGTGAGTGAAAAGATACTTTTGGCAAACTTTTGGGAAAATTCAAAGAAAGTGAAACCATCCACATTATGGTTTTATTACTCCATGCTAAAGTCTACGTTGCTGGTAAATGCAAATTGTGACATTTCAAAGTGACTAAAGCAAAATTTAGTGAATCTTGTCTAATATCAAGCAATCATTACAGATACAGCAAACTCATTGCATTGTTAAAGAGACTAGCTAATGGCTATAAACCAAAAAAAAATCAAAATTTTTTTAAACGAATGTCATTCGATTTTTAATAGAAGCTTCTGATGACGATTATTTGTTTATGAATTTTGTTACGATAATAAGTTTGTATGGGGCGTGCCGGTTTGATGAATTGTACAAGTTAGAAGTTGTTCATGTTGATGATCGAAAATCAGTAATGGTCGTCTCACTTATTGACACCAAAACTAAGAAAGATCGGTCGTTCTGCATTGCTGACAAGGAAGTGAGTGTGTTGGACATTGTGAGAAAATACATTGCTTCATCAACTGCCGACAGAAAATATGTACTATCCAACCTGTAGAGATAAATACTTTGTATGAGATTCCTAAAAAAATTGCCGGTTTCCTGAAGTTACCAGATTCAGAAATGTATAGCGGCCATTGTTTCCGCCGTTCTGCAGCCATAATGATGGCAAATTCTGGTGCTGACCTGGTAACAATCAAACGAGCAGGGGGATGGAAGTCATCAGCAGTAGCAGAAACTTATATAGAAGACTTAGTTCGGAATAAAATTGAAATTTCAAACAAGATACTTAGTATGGCAGGAAATTCTAGCAAATCCACATCTGTATGCTTGTCAGAGGACAAAAGTTCTGTTCCTAAAATCGATATTTCTGAAAACGTAAATTGCACAATTGACCTTGTTATCAATCAATGCAAAGAGTTAAAATCATTAATAAGTTGTAATATTTAATTGAAATAAAAATTATCAAATTAATGTACTTTATCTACCCTTGCTGTTAAAGTAACACTTGATCTTTTGTTTTGAGTCGATTAAAGCACACTGTAACATTTTCTATATAAAAAATATTTTTTCCATTCCTCCATCGTTTTCTTTATCGTAGTTATTGATTTTGTTGTACTTTTACCTGCCATTACTGTACTGTGCCATTACTGGTAAGAGGGGTGCGTTTTGGGTCTTCGAGCTCCGTAGTCCCTATAATCATAAAAATTTTGCCTGCGGCAGGGCTTTGTCCCCCGGATTTTCTCTTTTAGCCTGGGGGCTGTGACCTCCCCCCCCCCCCCGCTTTCTCTAATTTTTAAGTGAGGAGGCCACATGCATTCTTTGCCCGGTAGGCCAAATTTTGCCAGTCCGACGCTGCACACAAGCCTCTCTATTACTGTCATTACATCGGATGTACACCCTTAGCATATCTATTTTTCATCATTAGAGTAATTATCACTCATTTCGTGGTTCTTAAGATGAAAATAACAATACGTAGGAATTTACTCAGTTTGACACTAAAGCTGTAGCAATTGTTTTCACCGCCTACCTACTCAAAGCGATTTGTTCAATTCGCCTAAGCCTGCATTTGTTACTTAATTATCGATTTATGTTTTTAATTGATTAGATAACTATGACGTGTGCTATATCGTTGTAAAGAGAATTTTTACAGTTTTAGAAAATGTAATAACATTGGGTACTTAACGTTCTATTTAAAATTTTGAAAGTATTTGCTTTATCTAACACATTTTTGACACTCAATTGTTTTTTGGCTATGGCAGGTAATAGAAAATTAAATGTAGAAGAAATCTTCTTCTATAACATTTTGTAATATCTCCAACAATAGCCCAGATATCTGCTGTGACAGCTAAAATCAAACAGACTGTATTTGAACACCAGTAGATTTTTGTAGAAAATCATAAAATGTAGGTGTTTTCTCTTACTTATTTCTTTTTAAATACAGACATGGCGCTTTAGCGAACTTCACTTGGGACAGCTTCGTTTTAAAGCGTTTCACTAATACATTGCTTTCATGTTTATTATCATCGAAACTTGGCAATTTTCAACATTTTTTATAGTTTTGCATCGTTTTCAGGCTGTATGTATTGATAAGTGGAAAAAGGCAGTAATTCGCTTTATACGGTGGTGGTCTGGAACCTAACCGCCGTATTAGCGATATACACCTGTTAAGTCTCCGCCTCAAAAGGGGTTGTTCTCATTATCAACGACGCCTCTGAGTATTTGGTTTGTTACGCCACTGAGGAATGTATATAACACAATGCATGGCATTTAAATGTTTGTGTGTCATGGTCATCCTAATTCGTTGTTGCTTTTGTTGGGGTCTTGGTATTTTCCTAAATTACAAAGACTGCCCCCAAAAGCTGCAGTTTAAACAACAAGATAATGGTTTTAAATTCAGTTATACAACCTCATGACGTGTAAATTGTTTGCAACAAAAGGGCGGCTGTTTTTAAAAACCCGTTTCGAGAGGCATCGCGTTACCGAGCCCTGCCGAACCGTCTTCTGTTTTACAACCCCGAACACAGCACAAGCGCCGTGAATTTTGGTGTACATGCGTATGCGTATTAAAAGTATGTAACTAGCGTAAATATGGCGTCAAAGGAGGAAGATAACAAACCTCGGGTTAATTGTAACGTGAACAACGACCGAGAAGTAAACATCATAAGTGTATACAAGGTGAAGAATCGCATTTTCGTGCTTCTGTCTCACTAGTTTATTTCTTTTTCGCATGGTTATTGTGGTCAAAAAGTGTTACTTTTCGTTTGGCATGGCGGCCATGTTCGTACAGTGAATATTCCGAAATATTAAGGTGCGAAAGTTTCGCAAAACGTCGTCTAGCGTTTTGGCAACTTTTGTAAAATGCTTGTTTTACGTAGAGACTCAGTGCCCTTGGAAGTGTGGCTGGAAGCATGTAGTGAAGTGTCATCTCCTGCGTAGGCGTACTCTGAGTATTTCTTTGCTGCAATTTGTTTGTTTGAATTGCTTGTTCAAGAAACGACTGTCCATGATGAACACGATAGGCGAGGAAGCTTCTACAGATTACAATTCCTTAAGAGCACGTATCGTTTAATGTTTAGTTATAACTTATAGTAAATTATAGGCAGAGTGATTTCAGGGGCATGTTTTATTATGACCACTTGTAGGTAAATGTTTACATTTAGCAATGACCCCTTTAACTGTGCAAGACTGTAGTTAAGCGTGTTATATTGTGCAGTAGTGTGATTGTTCATGAGGAATATGCCCTGGGGCAAAATTTCACCCTAATTTAGCTCATTAAGTGTACATATTTTCGAGCAACCCAACCTGCTGTCACCAGTAATTGCAGGATTATAAAACACATACTCCATTAAACTGCTCGTAAAATCACTCTCGCTTTGTATTTACTAAAAGCATTTTTAAATTTACTTTTGCACGTAATTCCAGATGAACTGTAATTATGAAATTTAATAGGTCAGAGCTAAAGCTGTTATGATTACGATATTTTGAATTTGATTAGTTAACGATCTGAAAACCAGAATTTAACATTGACTTTAGAACAAGTGCATAATTCAGGTTTTGCTGTACTAGAAGCTGCTAATGCCACGTGTTTCAATCGCAGTAATTGCCAAATCTGTGTTTCGAGATTTATCGAAACCTGAATTACGCCTTTACGTGTCTTTTATATGCATTCCGATATTTACGTTTTGTTCTTGAAACGGCCCATTCCTTCTATCGATGTTGTTTAGTGTAACTTCGTGAATATGCCTAATGTTTGTTGAATTATAATGAATGCTTACAGTGAAGTATTGTATATGTGTATATTTTGTGTGAGTAAGAAATAATTGTATATTAGAAAATGTTTAGGCTTGAGTAGTCATCTGTCATCTTTTTTTAAAATTTCGTTCGTACAATACATTTTATAGTATTTCTAGTTTTAGTTACGGGTTAACGCAGTAAAGAATTGTAATTGTAAATAACTATGAATTTTTAGTCATTTTAGGCTTTTTATTACAGAGACTAGAATATGTGCTTAACAATAAATCGGAAACATTTCCCAACAAAGTTGAATCGTTAATCCAAGTTTGGAAGCAAGTCAGCCAGTGCCGCTTAACCGAACACAAGCAGTATGTCATACATCTCATGGACTGGCTTAAATTGCACACCTTGAACATAGTATTAACTGGTGACTGGAAAAAGTATAAAGGTACAGTTTAGCAATCAACTTGATTTCTGTGTTATGAGTAATTAAACGATTTTAGATGTTTACGAGGAACGACTTTTAAAGGAGGTGAAGCACTGTGAGATGTTATTGTTGCACTCCAACAACATATTTTCCTTGCGATGCAGAAAATTAGCGGAAGTTATTAAAGATCCATGGGGGAGCCCGATTCTTAACAAGCTTCTTAACAACACGGATGTTACCGTTGGCCCCGAAGGTAAGAAAACATTTACATTATTTACGGTAAAACAAGATTTTGAAACTACTATACGTAGGCTGTCTATTATGTATCAGATAGTATGAGTAACATGCGTATTACAATAGTTACATGGTCTGAGTGAACTATCGGGAAAAATTTAATAATTTTTCAACCATTTGTGCTAGAAGTGAAATTGGCCCTTGACAGATATTTTTATGTAGTATTGAATCATGTTAATAATTTTCATTGTGCGCTTTATGTTAAGAGGTACAAATTAGACCAATTTGCATTTTTAAGTCAACTACTTAATAGGTTTGGAAGAGTTAAATAGGTTTGGAAGAGTTATAGGTAAATATAAGTTTTAAAAAATAATCAGTTTGGTTTAAAAATTTATTTTTTGTTCATGCGACCACTGCTTGTCCAGTATTCCTTATTCCTTTTTGCACTATCGGTTTCAGTTTAAGTTGTACGCAAGTAGGGATGTATTAAAGACTTTTAATTTTTCTTTGGATGTAACTACGGCATTCGCCGAAATTACTCCTGGATGCTGATATTTTGAAATGGTGGTTAGAAATCAAAAAAACCTTATAACGTTTGTTCCAACATCATCGGTGCCTTCGTAACGAGTATTTTCGGTTGCAGGTTCCCTAATTACAAAACATCTCAGTCGATTAAGTGTTAAAAAGACATATAATATTTTTGAATAAGAATAGCAAACAGAAAATAAAATTTTATTTAGAATTTATTTTGTATAACGTTTTTATAGCCTTTTATACGTGTAAACGTTGATTTTGAATCATTAAACGTTTAAAAAAAACTTCAAAATCTGCATCAATTAATATACCATGTGTCCACAAGGGTACGCATCATAGAGATTAGACATGTAGAACAACCAACAGCAATCATCGACTGTATTATTTAAAATTTAACATTTTTTAACGGTACGTGCTGCATGAAATTAAGTTAGCAAACCGTAGTTCAATGAAAAGATGAAAATAAGCTCTTCTTAATGGTGTCATAGTCATCCTTGATGTGCGTTTAAAATAAGAACGTTTTAGTATGTAACAATAACTCGAAATTTATGAAAAAAAATAATTAAATCTAAAATCAGATTTAAACCCTTCTTTAAAAAGTTTTGTTTT
Source organism: Agriotes lineatus (assembly GCA_940337035.1). Lineage (NCBI taxonomy): Eukaryota > Metazoa > Arthropoda > Insecta > Coleoptera > Elateridae > Agriotes > Agriotes lineatus. The sequence goes on from OW679202.1 coordinate 66,824,990, forward strand.
TTGAACATAACTCTGAAACTAAGGCATGTAGGTCGAATTAATTTTTTGAATGTTAGGCAGCATTGTTTTAATCGACGTATCTCTTACTGTTTTTGAAATACCAATGGTGAGCATCGAAATTGAATAAACCTGTATACAGCAGACGCTCGATAACCTGAACTAATTCAAATCAAGTGTGTCCACATTGTCGAAATGTTTACATTAGCGAGCGTGATTTTATTAATAAACACATTATTAAAAGAAAGTTTAATAACACAATAAAAACCAAAACATATTATGACAGCAATAAGTAATACACATTTTTAATGAGAAGAAAAGTAAGCTGCTATTTTATTCTGCATAAATTAGCGCCTATGGTCAACAATGATGAATCCCCTACATAAAGCGGTGACTAACCGTCGCCAAGAACTGTTTACGTTATCAAACTGTACAAGTTGTTTACGTTATCGGGTGTTCTGTTTGATCCTATAGTATGAATTCTGTGTTTATATTAGCGTGATGTATACGTTATTGACAGGGTGTCTAGCGACGGGGAATTCCTGGAAAACCGGGATTATACGGGAATTGGAAAGTGCCCTTGAAAATGCGGTAATTTCTTAGGCAACCGGGAATTTTTTTATCAAAGGGAATTTGCAGTAATTTTTGCCATTTTAAGGAAATAATAAGCGAAATTTTCGTAAAAATTTTCGGATTATCCTGAATAATTGAAAAAATGTACGGGACGCGCGAAGACAGGTCGTTGTTTTTTTTTTTTTTTTTTTAATGAATACCCGAAAAAGTCAGACCGGAAGACCAGAAAGTATCCGGGAATCCTAATAAAATGACCGGGAAAATACGGGAATTATACGGGAATTTTGAATGCCATATTTGCTAGACACCCTGATTGAGCACTTGCTGTGTATACAGTGAGAGTCAAAAAGCGTTGGTCAGTTTCAATTTGTAATAACAATTTATTTCCTTAAATTACACAGTTAGTGAAAAGTATTTCTTAACGACAGAATAGGAGATTTACTTATAAAAAATACCATCGGTCAAATGCCCCCCCTCACTTCTAAATGGCGGACGAAATCTCTCATCACACGTTGCAGCATATCCTGGTATAGCTCCAATTTCTTCTCGAATAAATCTAATAAACTCCTCCATATTTCTTAGCCTTCTTGTAAATACTCGACTCTTCAAGTAGCATCTACAAAGTTAGAATCGGTGATGTCCGGAGATCTCGATGGCCAAGAAAGGTCACCATAGCGAGAAATCAGTTTGTTTGAGAACGATTATCGTAGGTCATTCGTACTAGTTTTTGCGGTGTAACTGGTAGCAACGTTCTGTTGAAACCAATACTCATTTATTATGTCCTCTATTTACAACAACATTTTTTTGAACAATGTATGTATATCTTTGAGTTGTAACCGTTACCGTTCCATCATTTTCTTCGAAAAAGTAAGACCCGGCAAACTTTGAAGATGAAACAGCACACCAAACTGTTACTTTCGAAGAATGTCAAACATTGAAATAAAACTCCCAAGCCTCGTATTTATGAAGAAATTATCATTGATTCCATAAGTGAAGTGGATGGATTTTTATTACTTACCGAAACTGACCATTGCTTTTTGACCCTTATATATACAGTGTGTCCAAGATAAGGAGGGCCAGTATGGGGATCTCGGTAATGGTAAGAGATACAAATTTGGTTAAATGGGAAGAAAGTTGCGCAATTAAAGGACTAAAAAAATTACGTCTAGAAATCCTTGATATGATTTTTCGTTTTTGAATTATCTCAAGAAAACTGAATTTTTGGATTTTCTTTTTTATTTTTTTCTGGCGTTAATATTAAAGTTAGAGCGAAACTGATTAAACTTCTTTATAGCAACTTTTAGTGGACTTAATGATTACGTTATCAATTTTTTTATCCGACGTTTCGTCTTCGAGAAACCATCATCAACTTCATTTTTTTAAATACGGTTCTGGTTTTTTGATGCCAAATTTGCAAAGCCCTTGTTACTCTGAATTCAACAATGTGCCACATATTATGGTTTAATTACGTTTCGAGTTTTTTTCTGATCATTATCCGAAATTTTTTTAGATACGGACCTGCATTTCTCATAATTTTGTAAAAATGAGTTCATACAGTAAGTTAGGCCTTTTTACATGCCGTTAATAGTATATTATACATCAAGGTAGCGAAGCGCAGTATTATAACCTGAGCGCATATTAGATACTGAGCGCGCAGCGCGAAGTATCTAAAGCGCGAAGGTTATAAGACGATTCGCTACCATGGTGTATATACTATTTTTTGCACTACCAAACAGCTTAACACCTAAATTCCCAACAAATTTCGAAAATATTTTAACTGTCAACCTGACAATACAGCTTTTTAAAACGTCAAAATTAAAATAGTCATATTTGGTAACTTAGCAATTTATTAGTTACCACGGTGAAAACTGTTTATTTTACTTTCTCTCCCTTGGTGGAGAAAATCAACTTCACGACCTAATGATAGGCCAATAACGGTGCGTTTTGAGACTAGTAGTGCAAAAAATATTAAAATGCACATCATAAGGTCATAATTCTGATACATTAATTTAATAAGCAACCAATAACTATTAACAATAAACAACAAATAAATGAACAAAAGATAGACAGAAAGAATAACAAAACGAACATCGAAACCATTTAATAGCTATTAAATTTACAGAAGGTATTCAAAAAGGTTGCCATCATTCTCTATGCATAAATAACATCTAACTGTAGAATCTAAAACATTATTCAGCAATACTGGCGTTATACTTTGAAAGGCTTCAAGAATCAATCTTCTAAGTTCTTCTTCTATTTCAAAACGTTAAATACCTATTACATTGTTTCAAGGCTCGTTTTCTCATTCTTTCTGTCTATCTTTTGTTCATTTCTTTTTTGTTTATTGTTAATAGTTATTGGTTGCTTATTAAATTAATGTATCAGAATTATGACATTATGATGTGCATTTTAATATTTTAACGGCATCTAAAAGCGCCTAACTTACTGTATGAACTTATTTTTACAAAATTATGAGAAATGCAGGTCCGTATCTAAAAAAATTTCTGATGATGATCAGAAAAAAGCTCGAAACGTAATTAAACCATAATATGTGGTACATTATTGAATTTAGAGTAAAAAGGGCTTTGCAAATTTGGAATAAAAAAACCAGGACCGTATTTTAAAAAATTAAGTTGATGATGGTTTCTCGAAGACGAAACGTCGGATAAAAAAATTGATAACGTAATCATTAAGTCCACTAAAAGTTGCTATAAAGAAGTTTAATCAGTTTCGCTCTAACTTTAATATTAACGCCAGAAAAAAATTAAAAAGAAAATCCAAAAATTCAGTTTTTTTGAGATAATTCAAAAACAAAAAATCATATCAAGGATTTCTAGACGTAATTTTTTTAGTCCTTTAATTGCGCAACTTTCTTCCCATTTAACCAAATTTGTATCTCTTACCATTACCGAGATCCTCATACTGGCCCTCCTTATCTTGGACACACTGTATATATTCAGCACTCTAAGCCTGTAGGCCTATGGCTAGTAACCTTGCTCTCCATTCCTTTCGATTTCTTGCACAATCCTCCCAATTTCTGATTTTTAACTCTCTTAGATCTTTCTGAATATCTTCCCACCATGTTCCTTTTGGCCTTCCTTTTCTATTTTTTTCTCCGATCTGCTGGTAGAATATTTGCCTTGTTGGTTGTTGTTCTTCTAACCTTGCGATATGTCCCAGCCATCTTAACCTGTTTTGTTTGACCACATTTACAATTCCTGTTTCTTGAAAAATTTCTTCTAACTCGGAATTGTGTCTTCTTCTCCACACGTTACCTTCCTTCACTCCCCCGTACATACACCTTAACACTTTCCTTTCCCACACTTCCAACTTGTTCCGATTTTCCTGCGTCAGTACCCATAGCTCACTACCGAATAGGACTGTTGGTCTAATCACTGATTTGTACAACGCCACCTTAACATTCCGCGACACACATTTTGACTGTAGCATTTTTTTTATAAATTCCCATACACCTATACCCGGCCTTAGTACGATTCACTATTTCCTCCGTATTGTTACCACCATTTACTAACTCCACCCCCAAGTACTTGACCCTATTCACTTCCTTGAAATGGTATCGTTTGTCCCCGCTTGTGATGTTTAGATCTTCTCCTGATTGGTTTTGCTTTTTTCCCAATTTCATGTACTGTGATTTAGATTCATTTATCTTCATACCAAACTCTTTTGCGCTCCCTTCCAGGTTTCTAACTAAATTCTTCAACTCTTCTTTGGTTTTGGCAAGCAGGACCACATCGTCCGCATATGCTATACATTGATATGAGTCTCTTAGCACATTATATCTTGTATTAATTCTACTTTTTCTTATTATAACTTCTAGAATTGCGTTGAAGAGAATAGTGGATAGAGGGTCCCCTTGCTTTAAACCCGTGTTACTTTGATATTCGCCAGATAGTTGTCCGTTGTTTGACCCTTACTGTATATTTATATTTTACTGTTATTTATTGTAGTAACTTACATAAAATTATATTTTATTAGTGAAACAGTCAATTTCCATCACAAAACGGCCATAAATTTAATGAGCTACCATCTATTGCTCTAAATAATAAACTATAAATAAGTTGCAAACATTGTATCGTTGTAAAACTGATGATGTTACTATTGTTACAATAAAATCATGTATTTGCTAGTAACACAGGATTGAACATATTTGATCATGGACGGCTCTTCAAATGAGGACTTTTACCTGAGATGTATAGAACTGGAAGAAGGGCAGTATTTTTTGTGAAAGAGCTGCAACATCGGTCAAGACTACAACACGTACATTTCGGTGGCTCGTGCAACTCGTTGAACTTTTTTGTAATGTTTGTGACTTCTTATCTCCAATTATTTTTTTATAAATTCCAAAAAAATTGCTGTAACTTCTTTACTTTAGCCTTAAATTCATATTCCGAATCTTAGATTTCCATTCTACAGCTGATTTGAATTCAACCCAGATTGTACTCCAAGTGTACTGCTGAAAATCTCGCAGAACATGTTGCTATTGTGCGCCGTAAAGTTAGTGAAAGTTCTTATTTTATAGTAAGGTGTATTTATGCATGATAAATAGTTACCAGTAAAACATTTTTTACTTGGAAATACAAATTTAACTTCTCATTTGCAATTGTTTTGAAGTAGGTAGAAATCTTTTCAATTTGGCAACAGCACTGGCTAATCAGACCTGTCATGTGAAACTGAGGAACAAGTTTTGGGATTTGCCACACTATAAAAAACTTAATATAAGCTTTGAACTTACTTTTGTTAGAGAAATAAAGCAAAAACTGTTAAATATGTGAAATATCAAAAAGCTTTGCAATTGTTGCTGATCACTCCAATACAAACTAAAAGACGAGACAAAAGTATATACCTAACCAGCATCGAACGCCTAAGTGGATAGCCTAGTGAGATCGAAAATCTAGCGAAACCTTGGTGGTCGAATTTTAAGAAAACGACTCTTAACAGCAATGGAGGAAGCTTGTGGAATGAAGAAGCGTATAAAGGTGCCAAAGTAAACAAACCAGCTGGTGGAATGAAGAGTTAAGAAAGGAAACCACGAAGAAAAAGCAACTATGGAATAAATCATCATCAACCATCTTGTATCCACTGCTGGATGTAGGCCGCCTCCCTCATTTGCTTCCATACGGTCCTATCTTGCTCAAATCATATCCACTGTGTCCCTGCCGCTTGTATGTCATCTGTCCACTTCTTTGGGGGCCGACCAACTGTTTATAGGCCAGCGCTCCTCTGATTGTCTTGCCACGTGGCCCACCCAGGACCATTTTGCTTTTAGTATCACTCGGACGATATCTTCAACCTTAAATCTTTTTCAAATATCAGAATTTTTGACCTTGTCGCATAGGTTGATACCCAGCATTGCTCTTTCCATCGATCTCTGAGCTACTTGAAGTTTCAACATACTCTTTTTAGTCAAGATCAGTGTCTGAATACTGTATGTCAAAATTGGTAGGATGCACGCATTGTAGACCTTACTTTTTAAACAGTTTAGGATGTTACTTTTTAGATTATAAGATAGCTTGCCAAACATGGCCCATCCTAATTTGATTCGTCTTGCTAGTTCGGCTGTTTGGTTGTCCCTTCGAGTTTTATGGTGTGTCCCAAAAAGATATACTCTGGTACTTTTTCGATTGCTTGAACTTCAATAACAATTCAACTGTCCTCATTGCTCATTATTTTCGTCTTGGCAATATTCATCTTTAGGCCAACCTTCCTTGATTCTTGATGTAGATACGTGAGCATATCTCGTAGTGCCTCTGACGTTGCAGCTATGATGACAATATCATCAGCATATCTGCGGTGATTAAGCATTCTATCATTAATGTTGATACCCTGATCGTTCCATTTTAATTTCTTGAAGATGTCCTCAAAGGCAAGAGTGAAAAGTTTTGGCGATATCTTGTCTCCCTGTCTAACTCCACGATTTAGGGGAATTTTTTTTGTGTTGACGTTGTCTTCCAGCTTGACACTTAATGTAGCGGTTTTATATGTGTGTGTCAGCAGATTTGTATAACTTGGAATAAATACTTAACAAAAAAAGATCTAGTGAGTTATGAGTACAAATAACAGCATAGGAAAGTGAAGGAAAAGGTTTACCAAGCTAAAGCACAACACTGGGAAAGTTAGGTATAGAACTGGAGAAAAGCTTTAAAAACAACCAGAAAAATCTTATAGAATTGAAAGATAAAGAAGGTGAAATACTAACAAGAGAAGTGGAAATACTACAGAGGTGGAAAGAGCACTTTAAGTAACCACTAGGCGGGAGACGACATCACAATACAAATGAAGAGGCAATCGAACAGCAAGAGCCACTTGAGATCATGGATTCTGATTATATTATCTTAGAAGAGGTAGAAATGGCTATAGATTGAAGGAATGTAGATGTAAAATTTGTGTGGGGGCGAGATTGAGCTCCTCATAAAAAAATAAATAAAAAGTCTCTTTTTGATACCATTTGTATGTAAAGTTATTCATCAGTGTGCAGGGCATCTGTGGGTATAATTTACCAGGTGTTAAAAGTGCCAAGTGAAGCAGATTCTATGTATTTAGTGACCTTATCACAACCGAATTAACAGCGGGCGGCGGCGGGGGCAGTGCCAACGCCGGCGAGAATTTGAGTGGAGAGGGGCGCGAGTCGAAGACAAAGAATTTTTGCTTTGTGATTTATGTATGAGTGATTGGACTGTTTGAGTTTGTTCGGTAGCCATGAGTTGGAGAGCCGTGAAATTTTATGTAAAGTGCCGCGGTCTGCCGATCCCTGCCCTAGGCAAAGGTAACAATTTGATATTCTTGGACCAGAAATTGAAGCCATACTTAATGGGCTTCCATTGAAATCGTTGCTTGCAGCTATAATGACTGTAATACGGAACCATTGACTCATCAACGACTACTGGTACGTTTTCACTGAGCGGCATGTATTTTATAAATACAATGTTCAGGTGTTCTATAAGTGGTCTTACTTTGGCAAACTAGTCGTTTGGTGGTAGCTCAGCGTTATTGATGAAGTATACATTTTTTAGAATCTCTCTAAACCTATTTTTAGTGATTGCATTGGCAACTACTTAATTGCAAAGATTGCAATCTATACCCCAATGCATGTCCTTCTCGGGTCTCTGAGTTTGTTCTTTTTTATGTATTCAAAACAAGCATCCGTTCAAAACAATTAAAAAAATTCAACTAAAACTTTATTAGGAACTTGGCGATCAAGGTTTGTAGTGTTCTCTTGATTTATAGATTCTGGCAAGACCCCTCTCTCCTATATTTCTTTTGCGGATGACAATTTTCGTTTCTTGTTTTTTGTTTACATAGTTTATTAACGGCTCATCTTTGTTGCTGTTTGTGACTAGTTCGTTAAGCTCCCCTGCACGACGGTGCGACACAAGGATTGCTTCAACAGAAGCACCTAATATTTTTTGAGAAAACCTGTTGCAAGTCACCCTCATTTTCGTTATCTGATAACTCCGAGTCACCGTTAAAATCTTCTGCAGGGGGATTTATGTATATATCTGCTGAATCAGAGTGTTCTTCGTCTAGATCAGTGGTTCCCAAACTTATTTGGCCTACCGCCCCCTTTTCAGAAAAAAATTACTCAGCGCCCCCTGGAAATCTACATTCTTTAAGCGAACAAACAAAGATATTGTAGTGGTAGCTTCTTGAGACTGATAATTATCTATAAGAGTATTTCTAGGTAGGAATCTATTTTGAAAGAATAAATTAATTAGCAATTAAAAAGTACAAGGGGGGATTTATACATTAAAAGTACTACATAAATATTTGAGAATTGTTTAATGAATGATACATTAGATACAGTTACTGTTAAATTGTGAATAGTTTATTAAAAAGGTTCGAGCATATAAGTTGATTTAGTTGGGATGGTAACATCAGAGCTTAGATTTTAATTTGTAGGTATTAATTCACAATCAGAATAACTAAAATGAAAGCCAAACTCAAATGATTATCTGAAAAAGTCAATTATGAAATGTTATAATAAAAAACGACGCATCTAGGAAGGACAAAACCGTTTCTGTAACTGTACAGGGTTAGTCAGAAAAAATACCAACTTTTGTATTTTAAATTGGACAACCTGTATATTACCGAGGAATCAAATAGTCCTTCAAAAGACAAATTCAACGATATAGAGTTTGACGGAGTTATCTGTCAAAATCTGGTTTCAACAAGATGGCGCCCTCGCTCATTTTGGTTTACAGGTGCGTTGAACCAAATGTTCCCAAATCAGTGGATAGGGAGGAGAGGCGAAATTGAGTGGCCTGCTAGATCCCCTGAACATCTTATAAAGTAATTTGTATCCAATCTTCATGTATTTCCTATTTACACCGTGTTCTTGTTAATTTACTTCAAATTAGTTTTTTTAAGTCTTTTTAAGCAATAAATCCGTCAAACCTTATATCGTTGAATTTGTCTTTTGAAGGACTATTTGATTCTTTGGTAATATACAGGGTGTCCAATTTACAACACAAAAGTTGGTATTTTTTCTGACTAACCCTGTAAGTTACAGAAACGGTTTTGTCCTTCCTAGATGCGCCGTTTTTACCTATATAAGTCTGGCAATTTGAAAATTGATCTCCAGTAGTTTTTGAAATATTTGCTATATTCCAGACTTTTTTTACACCTTGTATATAAAATCAACAGCCATATACCTTAATGGTGTTGGCTTTACAAAATAAATACATTATGTTTTACAATACCTTTATACTTTCTTAATTTAATTAACTTAATTAGTTATGCACAAATTTACACCATTCTTTTCTATTACTTGTCATTGCCTTTGTCTCCATTATTGTTTTTCCTTTGCTTGTTAGTATTTTTCCTATAACATTGCCCCACGTTTCTTGTGGCCTTCCCTTTTTCGTCTTACCTAATTTTCTTGTTTCCCATATTTGTTTTACTTGTCTATTTTGCTCCATCCGATGTAAGTGACCCCACCGTGCTAGCTGTCGCTCCTCGATGAGATTTGTTAGTATGTTTATTTCTAGTTCTTCCCTTATCTGGCTACTTCTTATTCTATCACTCAAGGTGACACCTTTCACTCTTCTCAGGTATTTCATTTCCATAGCTTCCAGTCTTGATTTCATTTTTTGTGTCAGTACCCACGATTCGCATCCGTAAATCATGGTAGGTCTAAAGATTGTTTTGTACACAGTAAGTTTGGTTTTTTGTGACACCTCTCTTTTATTTATGAAGTTTGTGTTCATTGCATAATATAGTTTGTTACATTTCTCTATCCGTTCTGATATGTCTATTTCTTGTCTTCCACTATCCTCAATATTACCCCTAGGTACTTAAACTTCCGTATCTGTTCAATCTCCTCTCCATTTATCTGTATATTTATCTTCTGGTGATCTTTCCCAAGGGCCATAACTTTCGTTTTATTTATGTTCATCTTCATTCATTGTTTAGTTCTTCGTTCCATATCATTAAGTTTCATTGTAGCTCTTTCTTTCTTCCTGCCATTACTATAATATCATCTGCAAATGCACAGTCCTGTATGAATGTGGGTTGGAGTTTTCTGTATCCCACGTGTAGCCCTTTAATTCTCTGGTGACATACTCATATTATTTCGTCTATAAAGATGGTGAACAGTACCGGGCTCATTGCCCCTCCTTGTCTTAGTCCTTCGTTTGTAAGGAACTCTTCTGTTGTTCTGTTATTGCTTATCACGTAATTCCTTGTCTTTTGGTATAAACTTTTAATTACCCTCGTTACCTTTGAGGTTACTCCTCTGTTCAAACTTTTCCATGCTCTTTCTCTAGGTGTTCTATTGAAGGCTTTCTCATTGTACTGTAGTGTTTTTGCGATTATTTGTTTAATGGTAAATACGTGGTCTTGTACACTTCTACCCTTCCGGAAACCACTCTGTGCTTCTGTTAATGTTGGTTCTATTGCTGTTCGTAATTTATCTTGAAGTATTTATTCAAAGAGTTTCAGGGGTATACTCAGCAGCGTTATGCCTCTATAGTTATTACATGTCTTCCTATCTCATTTTTTGAATATTGGGACAATCTGCCCTATTTCCCAGTCTTTTGGTATTTTTTCCTCTCCATATTTTATTAAAAATTTTTAGGAATGACTTGTTACCTTGTTCTCCCATTTTTTTCAACATTTTGATTTTCTTTAATGCTGTTACTAACTCTTCTTCTGTTATACCTTTTTCTTCGTGTTCTATATTCTGGTGTTTTTCTTCTGCGTGTGCACTTTCTTCATTACTCATCTCTTGGGTCTGTAAAAGTTCCTGAAAGTATTGCCTCCATCTGTTCATTATTTCTTCTGGTTTTACCAATAACCTTCCATTTTTATCTTTTTCTACAGCTTTTTACATCAATAAACGTTTAAAACCTTCGCTTTTTACTGTTTTTTGAGAACAGTTAGGAAATATTCATTTCTTAACTATTTAGAAAGAGTGGAATAGTATCTTAGTTCATGCATATGCCGTCAGACATACTGTATGATACAATAGTTGAAACATTATTATGTTTTATTGATGGCTTACAGATTTACTTGTACATTTAATGAGTTTCATATTTCATATAAGTTCATGCTTCTGTTGTTAAAGATTCTAATTGTTCAGTAAAATTAGTTTATTAGTGCAATAGGAAACTCCATATAGAGATGAATAATGGAATTTTAACGATACCATGATGGGTAGAGCTAACTACTAGGTAGCTTACCAGACTGAGACTAGTTCATAAATTTCAGTTTCATATACACGTAAATAGATTAATTAAGTCTTATTGATAGGAAAGACAATAATCATTGGGCTATTCTTTACTTGTCATGTATAACAGGTCAACAGATTTATCTATTATTTGCTGTACAGATTGTAAATAAATGGTTAAAAAAAATTACAAGTGGTTCGAGAGAATGGGGATAGCCTAAAATGAACTGAGAACTCTATTGCAATAAACTAAAAAGGCTATTAACTAGTGATGGGCGAATCAGAACAATCGGATGCTCGGAACTCCTATGGTCTTTCAACAGATTCTCTCGTTTGAACTGCGATAATTCGCATTTGTATACAAGTTTATCTGAGTGATCGATGGTCGGCTCTCGCTCTCAGCTGCCGGTGTGCCACTTGCCGACGGATTATCCAGGGTTTTTATTTAAAACCATATTTTAACAAAAAATTTAAATAAATAACTGAATATACGATGTAGCTGCTATAGGATACTGGCAGTTTAAATTTAAACTACATGAATTAATAACAGATTCATTCATTTTCAAGTTAGGTCTATAATGTATAATGGTTATTTATATTTTACAGTACATTAAACATTGCACCTCCATACTTTGACCAAATGATTTATAAGAAAATTTTGTCAACTACACGAAAAAATTGCATGTTCAACATATTGGAAAAGTGATTCTTCCATGCTCACGTAAAACTTTGACATTCGCTGGAAAACTCACTTTTCTTAACTTGTAGAACAATCTATTATTAATTCACTAGCGATTTAAGAACAACTCGCTAGCATATAAACATTATAAACAGTTACTTATGGTTGCTACAATAGAGATAATAATAATAATGCCAGTTTAAAATGACAAAACTATTAATCGAGTTATTTAACAATAACCGTAACGGCGTAACTGGAGACTTGAATTGCCGCATTTATATTTTTATGACGCTCAACGGCTTAAACCTGAATAGAAACACAGATTGCAGCTGAAAATTATTTCGGTGGCTTCGGTGGCGCAAATAATTCTCGTATTTTAAATGCCCGCATTCGGCACGCACAGTGCACACGCAGTACGCGCCTACTGCACAGCCCTTGACGGAATTCGAGATATTCATTTGTATTCGATTGTTCTGAATGATTCATTCGATTGTTAAATTCTCTCGCATTCGGATATCTCAATTGTTAAATTTATTCGTTTTCGCCCATCACTACTATTAACGGATGGACTCACCATAACAAAAATAAGTACGAAGACAGATTTGATATGGGACGAGGGAAAAAATAAAAACGAAGAATATACAGAAAGAAAGAAAAATAATATTAGCTACATGTAGAGATGAGTCGTTATTTCAGTAACGTTATTTTACGGCAACGTTACGTTTCGTTACTGGTTTATTAAATAACTTGTTACTTTGTTAACGGGTTCTAAGGTACAAAGTGTGATACGGACAGTGTCACTAGCGTTATGGAACGAATAGATTGTGAGTTTTTGCACAACTTTACTTTAACACAGCGTTATTTAAGCTACACGTTTTGTAAAACTTCCCAAAAAATAATGGTGTAAATGACAATGGTACGCGCATGCAAAGCTGTCGTTTCAAATATTACAAATGGAATTCAATAAACGAATCATTATTAATTACAAACAGCTATGCGATTACTTTTTGATTTCTGAATAAAAGTTCCAAATCATAGGTCTTTCTTGAACTCATTTCTAGGGCTAAATTTGTGACCGCAAGCACCCACACTATACTATAAAAATTTATATTAAAAATCTAGGTTTTGGCGAGTGAATGGTGAGTAGGTACTGTAAAAAATATTAGGCTGGCCGGAGTCGTTGAGAGGGATAATAAATAATATGCACGTGCTGAAATAGACAACAAAAATGCAGACGTCGCGGTCAGCAATGTTTGGATTTTTTTCAGGGCATTTATTGCCATCAACGATAACAGCATACCGGTCAGTGGTCACGGATGACTCACATTATTAAAGACAGTTTTATCAGTAATGTGGTAACGTTATTTCGGAACGTTATATTTCGGTAACGGGAACAAATGTAACGTTACTAGTTAGTAGCAATATTTCCCATCTATAGGTACATGGAACATTCCGGGAATAAACAGTGAAAGCGCATTAAGCAATTACTATAAAAATAGAAATGTTACAGAATAAATCTAATCGAACTTCAAGAGAAATATAAAAGGAGAACAAATAACTAACATAGAAGATTACACTTTCTTGAATAGTAGAGGAATGGAGAAAAAATTAAGAAATGGATTCTTTTTTAAAGAAAATAAAGAAATGTAGGGATGGAATAAAACAATAGATAGATTATGCTGCTGAAGACTATGTTGGTGAGTAAGTTTATGTCAAATTCGAGGTTAGCAGGTTAGATTTTGTGTCAGTTTCTGTCAAAACTGACGGAAAACCTAACCTGATAACCTCGAATTTGACATGGACTTACAGTGCCACCAACATATTATTCATAACAATCTTTGGCGAGCCGCTGGGGAACGACTATGCATACGGGTGTTAGGGTTTTATGTGCAGCATATCTTGAAATAACAAAAGAACGAAAAATGTAAAATTTATAATAAAATATAGATACCTATCTCAGCTTGAATGTTTATTGATCGCTACTTTGACGGAATTTGATTACTCATGCTGTATGTTGAGTTCCACAAACTCTTAAACTTGTGAAAATTGTAAGTTAATGTTAATATTATCAATGATTGAAAATGTGTATAATCTGTATTGGGTTGGCATTATTCAGAAGTTATAGTAATTTTTTGTTTGTTATAGAAATCGAGTTTTTCTCCATGGAAACTGGCTATTTAATATCTACTCGTTTAAGGAAACTGTGCGAATCTCACTGTGAAGACTTAGCGTTAAATTTAGTGACCGCCTTCATGCGTTGCCACCAAATGGCAGAAACTCAACATTTTAGTTTAAATGCTACCGAAGATCAGAAGCGTTTTATTTTGGATGTTTACATTGCGTTGCTGTATAAATACAAGAAAACTTCACTTATAATTTCAACGGTAAGTAGACTAGCGATGATGCATTACGAAATGTGTAGTTATGCAATCTGTTTCTAAAATAAATATATTGCAAAAGTGCTTTCTAATAATTAAACTTGAAGGACTATTTTCACTTTTTTTTATAATAAATTATTGAAACTTACCGCATTTCACACAAATCATATTTATGATATACAGTTAGACCTCGCCGTTCGCGGGGGTTACGTTCCAGAAGAATTCCGCAAAGCGCAAAACCGCGATGCACGAGTAAACACATAAATGATAAAAACGGGGTTAGGTTCTATAAACTAGATTTATTTATACTATGCAACTTCAAAAAATTCAAAAATACATAAACGTGCGTATGCAAACATGCAAATACGTACATTTTCAAAACATATTCAAATATGTAGGGTACATTTACAAAACATAAAATATAAAGCAAAAAACACTAAACAAAAAACATTAAATTTTACAATTTATTTCAGGTCCGTTTTGGTAAAAAAGATTCAAATAAATAGGCTCGATAAGTGTGTTTACAAGTTCGTGATAAATAATGTTATTTAGGTGGTCATGACATAAACCGCATACGTCTGCTTTATTTACTTACGGCCGCTTTTATGAAGGTCACTAACCAGTCGTTAACTTTAAATCGCTGTTAAAATAAACACAAGCTCATCAAAACGTTGGCGCTTATGACATATTATTCATTAGTAAACAAATTTTTATGCGCTTTTGTTTATTTTAACAGCGAATTCAAGTTAACGTCAAATTAGTGGTCTTCATAAGACCGGCCGTTAGTGTGTGAAAGTTGAAACAGTTAACGTTGGCAATTCCATCCTCGAACGGCAAAGCGAATATCCGAGAACGGCAAAGAAAAGCCGCGAACGGCGAGGTCTGACTGTATTAGTAATTATTATATTTAAACAATTATTAAAAAATGTTTACTAATTTTGTTATTTTTCTATAGCTTAAAACCTTGTCGTTAAGAGAAGGATTAGAACTACTAAAACGTTTTGCCCATAAACGAGTGAATATTTCTAAAATTTGGCGACACAGCAATAGAATTGCCCATCTTGCAGCTCAAGTATATATCACAGCAACTGTTATGAAGCAACCAGAAGAAAGCGTCAGTATCTTGGAGGGTCTGCTGGAGACATGGCTATCGCTTAACGAGACCAATGATAATTTGGATTCTCTCATGTCTGCCGTAAGACGTATTATTCAAGCAGCCGACTCTGCTGTTCACATGTACATCTTCTGTGAAGTATTTCACAAAAAGGTAAATTATTAAATTAACTTTTTGAGTTTGTATTAATTGTAGAATGACGAACAATATTAAAACAACTAAGTAGTACTGTACTGTTTTACTGTACTGTTTTTTATGCCGAGTTGTTTGCATGACTGGTGGTTAGCGGTGTTAGGAAAAGAGTAGAATTATTAGTCTTAAGCACGTGAATCTTTACAAAAGTTAAAATTTAATCACGTTTTAATGCTTTTTAAATTCTTATTTCAGTTTGGTCCCACCATGAAAACTTTTATCATAGAACTATATATTCGAGCCTTGACAACCGACATGAACGATCTGGAAAGGCAGAAAAATGAAGATGACGCTGTGAAAATGCAGGAAATATGTAAACGGTTAGCGCATGGTTTCTTACGTCTTGCCGATGTGCTGGAGGAGCATGTAAAAGTTAGTCGTGAATGTGTTTTGACGTCTTTCAGTCTCCAACCTACTCAGGAAACGCTAGATAGGATGATTAAACTTGCAGAACAGTGTGGGTACGAGGTGCTTGATACGGGACAAAATTGGAAGTGCAAACTTCACCCACCCGTACTTTCTACAGAAGATGTTTCCTGGAAATGTGATTTATGTGGTGAATTTATGAGTCAACCCGAGTTTCAACCACCACTTAACTCAAACACTGCTATGAGTGAAGCATTATCAGCAGAGCATCTAGGTCTTAGTCGACAGCTGTGTGATGATTTAGTTGTTGTGTTATCTAGCCCTCGTTACCAAGTTCTCAACTGGCTGCTGTCTTGGGAAGATTTACATCGATTATGTGTTTTGTACCTAAATAATCCTGAACGAACCAAGAATTTAGTTACAGAACTGAAATTTCTGGATATTGATTACTCTATATTTATGGGAATGAAACGCGAACCAGAAGACGAAGAACTAACAGGCATTGAACGTGGTTACGAACATTATTTGGAAGATGAACTCTATCCTGAAGAACGAATTAGTGGATCTAGCGAGGATTCGGCTTCTCAAGAATCACGCCATTACAATTTAGGCAGCGATGGCATGGGAGAGAATCCAAAGCTACTTCCTGCTCCTGCAGCATCGAGATCTGATCCAAATGTTCTGAAAAGTCTACGCCTCTTTAGACCAAATTTGAAACGTACCAAGGCAAATCATATAGAGGACGAATTGCCACCAAAAGTGTTTGTTGCTAGTGAACAGATATCTCCGCTTGCTACGGGCCAAACCACTACATCAGTTGCACATCATAGCAAGTTTTCAGCGAGGCAGGACCACAATTTTCTCGTACCTGGTAGTAGTTACGGTGGCAGATATAGTTCAAAGTTAAATAATTTATTGTCTGTTCAATCGCATCCATATGCTGGAAGTTGGAATAGGTTGGGACAATCTAGCAGTGGATTACATTCTGACGAACCGTTAAACTTTACTCTAAATCAGACTAATAATCGTACACGTAGCTCTCCTGAAAATTTAACGGCTAGTGCAAATCCGCCGTATAATTATTTTGTTGGTAAATCTAATCAGCAACAAGATGTGCATAGTAAGACGCAAAATTCGCAAGTAGATAATTTTAAAGTGATGGCACTGAATTTGAGTAAAAATCGCTTAGTTCAGGAGCGAGTGTCTGTTGCAAAGGCTGAGGAACATACAAAATGTAGTTCAGAATTGACCAAAGACGATAATAAGTACCAGAATAAAGTGACGCAAGCAAAGGAACAGCCACCAATTGTCCACACAAAATTAAATGAGAGTAGCAATGTCAGTAACCATGCAGAAAATCTTAGTATAAAAAGTTTAGAAAAATTTCGTGTAGATAAACTAGGGATCCCTTCACTTACACACCAGGATCAAGAAAATAAGACAAATTTAGAAAATGTTATTTTGGATCATAAAATGTCAGATAGTCCAGAAAAAAATATAAAATCGCAAAAGATTAACATTAAAACAATTCTGGAAAGTTCAGAAAAGGTATCGGAAGCCTTTACGCGTTTAAATGAAAACATTCCGAAAGATGCCAACTGTGCCATGCCTACTCCAAGTGTAGATGTGTCAAAAAACTTAGCTTCTGTAAATAATGTCGAAGGTGGAGAAGGTGACCATCACCATAGTCCTATTGTTTCTTTTCCAAAAAACATATTGCCTGAAATAGGAGAAAGTTCAGAAGTAAACCTTGAAAATGTTTGCCAATCTGCACCTACTCCTGCAGATACATCAAAAATGGAATCTTCCTGTAATGACACCAACAAAGAAAAAAGCATTTGCCATACTTCAACCACACCTGTAGATACTTCAAAAAACTTAACATCGGCAAGCAGTGCTGTACAAAGTAAAGAAAGTCGCTGCTCCACTGCCTTACCTATTCCATATGTAGATATGTCAAAAAACGTATTAACCATTGCAAGTAGTGACACAAAGTCTGGAGAAAACCATTGCTTGCAAGAAATTCCAATAGACTCCAATTTAGAAAAATTTTCCTATGTCATATTCTATAAGCACTTCATGGAATACATTCAAAATCGTAAAAAGTTAGAGAATAATCCAGAGAATAATCCCCCACTTGTTCGTATTGATTACAACAAAAACTTCAATCAAATGAACTACAACGATTCTAGTAATCAGGAGAAGTCTGATGTTGATGCTATCATGAAACAGTGTGAGACCGATAAAATTGAGACTTACAAGTCAATAGATTTATTTAAAAAATATAGACTGAAAGAAGCATGTGTAGTGTTGCAGAGACTAACTCTATCAGATTATTTCAAGAACAAGGACAGTATTTCTCCTTTGGAATTTGTTAAACCGTGCATACCCAAACAAAGAGGACCCAAGAAAACAGCAAAGAAGTCTGAAAACAAGAACAAAGAAAAGCTTAAAGCGAAATCTAATATTCGTAAACATAAGAACGGCTCCAAACCTTGGCCATTGCAGGATATTAATCCTAAAGTCAACCGTCGTAAAGAAATAAAATCGCACATCTTAAAAAAGGATAAATGTAAAAACGATTGTAAAGGTGACGATTTAAAACATATGAACCCTTGTGTTGTATTGAGAAGGCTGGAACTGGATAGTAAAGACAAGAAAAAATTAGCTTCTACTATTTTAGCCAACGTACCTGGATTGAATGATTTGCAAATGATACGTCCAAGCTCGGTGGATCGCATAGTGCAAGTTGTTCAAGTTCCTGGTGCACGATGTACTACTAGTGTACCAGTACAAAGTACTCAAACCAGCACGCAGGTTACTCCACACATCCAACGAATAGGGCAGCCTCGTACTGAAAAACCTGAACCCAGCGATCCAGATTCCACTTCTACCACAAGTACCACTACTGCTACATCCAGTACTGTCACAACTACGACGTCAGAATCGTCCACTTTGATTAATATTCTTTCTCAACAAATTATTCGGCCAGGGAATCAAAATAACTGCATGAACGTGAGGCCCCGGACTTCTCCACTGATCAACATACTTTCTCAGCAAATCATCAAACCTGCCACCAGCGTGTCTTCATCTACCAAGGTATCATCTTCTTCAGGGAGCGCAGAGGTTCAGGTAAATAATAATAATGATAAATAATATCTTTTACTTTTATATATAGTATATGAGTTTAGTTGAACTAGAAATTATCTATTGTGATAATTCTACATATGTCTCAATAAGTATAATACATGCAGCATAATACGTGGGTGGGTTGAAAAGTAATGCACACATGCTTGTAGACGCAAACGCAATGACTTACGGAGACGCGCATAGTTGTATTCGGAAGCTACATCCTTCCCTTATGCGCATGCCAAGTTGGAAGGAGTTTCGTCCACCAGTTCGTTTTTTAGTAACGGAAATATGGAGACGTGTTCTCGTGCTATGTCAACGCGACTTAAACAGCACGCGGTTAAAGAATTTTTAACTGCTGAAAACGTGATTCCTACTGAGATTCATTGCCGTTTATGGTGACGATACTGTTGATAGGACTACTGTTAATCGATGGGTAATAACATTTCATAGTTGGTATCCCAGAAAAGCTGTAATTGATGATGAAAAACGCAGCGGACGTCCGATGAACATTGAAAACACGTCGACAATTTGATCCAAAATGACTTGCGGTTTGCCATGTGCTTTTGAGCGATTTGCCGGTCATTTTGGATCAAATTCTCCACGTGTTTGCGATGTTCATCATCTGTGGCAGTCATCGGACGTCCGCTGCGTTTGTTGTCATCAATTACGGCTTTTCCGGGATCGCAACCACGAAATGTTATTACTCATCGATGCACAATAGTAGTCCTAAACAGCCTTTAAACAGCGATAAATCCCAATAGGAATCACGTTTTCAGCAGTTAAAATTCTTTAATCGCGCGCTGTTTAAGTCACGTTGACATAGCACGAGGACAAGCCTCCATACTTCTGCTACTAAAAAACGAACTGGTGAACGAAACTCCTTCAAACTTGGCATGCGCATAAAGGAAAGATGTAGCTTCCAAATACAACCATGCGCGTCTCCGTAGGCCATTGCGTTCACGTTCTACAAGCATGTGTGCATTACTTTTCAGCCCACCCACGTACAATATTTACAATAAGCAGTATTTAAGATTGAAAACTGCTTAATAAAATAACAACTACTTGCAGGGTTGGTAAAAACTCAGGTTTTTCAGAAATTATCTGCTCCCTGGGTTTTATTGGGTTTTTTCTATTTTTTTTTTTGGGTAAAAAACGAACTGGTGAACAAAACTCCTTCAAACTTGGCATGCGCACAAACGAAGGATGTAGCTTCCGAATACAACCATGCGCGTCTCCGTAGGACATTGCGTTCGCGTTCTACAAGCATGTGTGCATTACTTTTCAGCCCACCCACGTACAATATTTACAATAAGCAGTATTTAAGATTGAAAACTGCTTAATAAAATAACAACTACTTGCAGGGTTGGCAAAAACTCGGGTTTTTCAGAAATTATGTATCCCCTGGGTTTTTGGGGTTTTATTGGGTTTTTTCTATTTTTTATTTTTTTGGGTAAAAACGAACTGATGAACGAAACTCCTTCAAACTTGGCATGCGCATAAAGGAAAGATGTAGCTGCCGAGTACAACCATGTGCGTCTCCGTAGGACATTGCGTTCGCGTTCTACAAGCATGTGTGCATCACTTTTCAGCCCACCCACGTACAATATTTACAATAAGCAGTATTTAAGATGGAAAACTGCTTAATAAAATAACAACTACTTGCAGGGTTGGCAAAAACTCGGGTTTTTCAGAAATTATCTGCCCGCTGGGTTTTTCGGGTTTTATTGGGTTTTTCTATTTTTTTTTGGGTTTTCGATAAATTCACTTTTATGGATTTAGGTATCCTATGTAAAAATCTGAATGTTAATTTTTATTTTTAGGTAAAAGGTAGATACTTGGGTAATTTGTAATTTACCTATAAATATGCAAATAAGCATTCTTTAAACATGTAAATCATGTATGTAAATGGGGTTATATGTATACTTAAAAGTAGGTTTATCAAATTATGTTCTACAGCAGCGGTCGGCAACCCGCGGCCCGCGGGCCGCATGCGGCCCCCGGCGCTCCGTCTTGCGGCCCGCGACTGTTTTGTAAATGAAAGTCTTATATACCTACCTGAAATTTAAATAATTGCGTCATGCGCGCGCAAAATTCAAGCGAGCGTGCATTTAATAAGTATGTAATATCACAGACACAGAGTGGGTGCGTTCAGCCGGCATAGCGCTGAGGTAGCGATTGCGTTGAACGCTTCCTTGAGCGAGAGCGCTTCGGTTTCGCTTCGGCAGCCGTCGTCATTTTTGGGAGCGAATTTATTTTCGCTCCATATTTCCACTTGACCACTTAGCAGAAGATGGTGTTTGGGTTTACTTCTAATTATAACCTAGAAAGGCGCGAATTTTTTAAAAGCATGGATTCTGAAACGACCCTGCTGCAGTTTAATGTTAAGAAATTACATGACCATTTTCTCAAAATCGGTAGTTCCTTGAAATTATTGAAACAAGTAGCCACTGAAATGTGATACAAAAGTAGTAATTAAAAAAATTCTCAGTTACAGAAGAAATAAATATGCTTCTCGTCTCACAGATGAGCATTTGAGAGCTATTCTTCGAATTTCAACTACAAACATGAAAGCTAACACAACAAATAGCCACTAAAATACACCCTCAAAAGTCACACTAAATTTTGTATAAGTACAGTTATATGTAGGTAGATATACTTTGTACATAGTTCTCGTATTTTTATTATATTTCCTAATTTTTTTGTCATTGTTCCTGCGTATTAATAAAATTGAAATACAATGTTTTCGCATTTTTAATATCACCCCGATATACATAGTATACCTATTATCAAAATTATGAATAAGTGCGGCCCGCCTTCACTTCATTTTGCCACTATGTGGCCCTTGTCTGCCAAAAGGTTGCCGACCCCTGTTCTACAGTAAGAGGTTTCCACTGTCCAATGATTCTGGGCGCTTCCTTCAAGGGGATTCCCTCATTCAATGATTTGCCACTTCAGAAAATTAGATGTGGTCAACACACAACTTTCTTTTACTGCTTGTAAAATTTTAATTTGACTTTTTCAAAATCGATACTTCCTAAAAAAACTTTTGACAAAAGTTATAGATAATTACATAATATAAAATAAAGTTTTACTAGTATATTACATACCTAAGTGGAAAGCGTTTCATTACTGTCAAGAGATTAAGTAACTAACTGAGATGCGAAACGTCGAGGTTCACTTTATCTCGAGACAGGAATGAAAATTTTCACTGAGGTATGTATACTATTATATATTTAACTTCCTCCACCGCAACAAGTGTTACAAGAGGATCGATTATGTACAGGGTGTCCCATATTCGTGGGTGGTCATTGGGATCTTGAAAACCGTAAGAGATACGAAAAAGTTTAAATCATGGCAAAGTTGAGCATTTTAGAGCTTATTAAAATGCCGTTTTGAAATTCTGAAAATTCCGAGTATTTCCGAAATTTTCAAAAAAAAAATTTATTGCTCCTGACTTTAAAGAGATAATGCGAAACCAATTTAACATGTCCAAGGTCACTTTTCCTGCACTACACGCTGGCGCTTTCAGATTTTATATTAGACCTTTCGTCTTCCAGCTACCATCATCAACTTCCATTTTTTTAAATACGAATCTGAATTTTTTATTTTAATTTTTGAAAAAACGTTCAATTCCAAGAATGAGCATCTATCATGTTTTATAGTTTTTGAATATTTTGAGGCAAAAATTACGTCAAAATGCTCAACTTTGCCATAATTTAAACTTTTTCGTATCTGTTACGGTTTCCAAGGTCCCAATGTCACCCACTTTATTGTAAACAGGAATTGTAAAAATGGGTTTGACAGTTTTTCAAAACTGCCGTTGAGCTAATAATAATACAATGCGGATAAAATCTGTTGCCATGAGAGCTGCTGGGAAATGACTACTTCCCACCCGCTGTCATGGTAACCTATTTCCCGCTCGGGCTGGGAAGTAGACGTTGGAAATGGCTCATTTTCCAACGTTTTATAAGGCAGTAATGACCTTATTACATATATAGTTGGGAATAAAATATATATATTCCTATTATTAATTTATGAGCTCAAGAAAATCTTTGTAAAAATGCAATTTTTTCAAAAACTGTACTTTCTACAAAACAATGTTGAAACGAAAATTGTAAATAATTTCTTAACATATGATTCTGTTCTATGAAATTTAATTTTGATTAAACAATTACAAAATTTTCCCACAAAACAGAAAAAACAAGAGTAAAGTGCCATTTCCGGTTGCCTCATTTTAACCAAAAATCAATAGGACCTCTGAATTTATATTAGAAACGATGGTATAAATTTTCAGGCCAATCAATTAGATGACTGACAGACATCACTTTGAAAACTGCAAAAATCACTAGTTTGAAAAAAATTATGAAATTGTTATTAATGGAAGATTTTATACCAGCTTTAGAATACTTTTTTGTCAACTTTTGAAAAAACCCAGATTTAGTCTTAAAACCCGCGGGTTTTTTCAGGTGGGTTTTACCTGAAAAACCCAGCTGGGTTTTTTCAGGCTGGGAAAAATCTTGCCATCCCTGACTACTTGGGAAATAAATTTGAGCCAAGGAGAGTGAATTAGAACACATTTTTAAAGAAAATTACAAAAATTGTAAATGTAGTGCAGATGCAAGTAATTATTGGAAGATGTTGAATTTATTTTATATTTTTAACGATTACCCCAGCTGAAAATTTTACATAAACTTCCAATATAATTTTTAATAATAACTGATGACCTATAACAATTTTATTTTGCATTTAATATAGTGCAAAATAATATGTTAGAAAAATTTTATAAAACTCCAAAATCACAGAAAATTAATCTTTATTTCTTGATAAAAATCACATTTATTTTAAAACATTAAAAAATATGTCTTTTCTTCAAATACCTATTTTTAATTGTTATTTAGCGTGCTCGGTTGGGTGAATTGTATTGTTTATTGTTAAAAACCATACTTTTACAGTTTGGTTTCAATAAAATTCTAAGTTGTGCTTACATCTATTTAGATTGCTGTCAAATCACTTGTATTTTATTGTTCAGTGTTGTTGGTCGAAATCAGCATTTGTTTTTTTAAACAGTTCTAATAATATTAATTAATAAGTGCAACCAGCATGTAAGGTGTTCTGCAACTAGAAGACCATAGCGAATATAGATATTCTTGAGGTTATTCTAATTCAAAAAGTCCAGATAAACGTTGATCCTAAAGTGAACTGTTTTCGAGTTACGAAGAAATTAATAGTTCAATTGGTATTATTTCTAACATTCTCGTATTTAATCTTAATGCAAATATTATGCTGATCTAGATTTCTTAGCTTCTGTTTATGGTTTGTTTGTTTATTAATGTCGGGTAGTAGCTATAAAATTAACAATAATGAGTTGCAATGGCTACATTTTCCAGTAAGGAATTAATCGCTAGAATAATGGAAGTAGCCAATCAAATCAGCAATGATCCGGAAATCCTAATAAGATCAATTATGTCAATTGTACGAAGGGCTGAGCTGTGCGTTGGTAATAGACGTGGTAATTTTGAATCTCACTTACATTAAAATTGATTTAAAACGATTGTAAGGTTACGTAATAAATGTTACAAATAATACCAACAGAACTGTTAATTTATTCATAACTCAAAAACGGTTCCCTTTAGGATATATGTTCATCAGGACTTTTTGAATTAGAATGACCTCAAGAATATGTATATTCCGTATGGTTCTCCAGTTGCGGAACACCCTGTATATCTTTCTGATTGTCTTCAAATTGCTATTAAGCTACATTGTTTTTTATTGATGTAGAACTATCATACACTTGTTTTGTTGATATCTATGCTTTTTGAAGGGCAATTACAACAGTAGCAATTCATAATATTAATATATTTACACAGCTACTACTAATGGCTCAAATTATGTAAAATTAGAGTTCGGTGATTCATTATAAGGCATTTCCTTAATCTGCACATAATTAAGCACACTTCTTGATTAATAATATATCCATTATAACCGTATGGAAAATGGATTGAAGGATTAATTAATAATATATATGGAAAAAACACTTTTTGTTTTAAATGCTACAAATTGTCATAATCCAATTTAAATCATGGCCTATTATACGTATTGATGCACGACTTTAATTTTTCAAATGGAACACATTTTCAAATATTTTAAATGGGTGCGTGCTATTGTAGTATGCTTAAATTAAAGTATGGGAACTTATTTTTTATTAATAAAAAAATTGCCTAAAGTAGGCCATGAAATCACCAACAATCGAAATGCAAAAGAAAGTCTACCTGGGTCTAAAAGTCTCATATGGACGAATTATCGCACCACATGTACTAAAACAATTTTTTTAAAGCTACTTTTAATGAAATGGCAAATATGCGACATCGTTTTAAAGCTATTTTATTGTATTTTTCAACCGTTTAATGAAACTGATATAGTTCCATTTTAAAAAACAGTTTTCAATTGTTTTAGTACGTTTGATGCGACAATTCGGCCATGAGGAATATTTTGAGCCAAATGAAGTTTGTTTTGTATTTCTTGTTTGATTTTTAATGATTTTGCGTAAGTCATGGCCTACTTCAGCTAAATAGTTTTTGTAATTTTAAAAAATAACGAGTTCCAAAATTTTTGTTTAAGCATAGGAGGCCATGATTTAAATTGGTTTGACAGTTTGTAGCCTGAATACTGAAATTTAAAACAATAAGTTTTTTTCAATGTCTATTAATAACGAAGTTACAAGCTGTCTGGCGATGTACAAACACCCTGTATATAATTAATTTCTCTTTTACCTTTAGGTGTCCGGATATATTTTAAATTGTACTATACATTTTTCCATTACCACCCTAAAGGTCATGCTTTTGTTGCATTTCCTACAAAACTATTGAAAATTGTTTTAAGAGTTGGCATAACTGTGCATCTGATGTACAGGGTGGGCAAATTTGGATATTTTCATAGGGAATCTCTATAACTACAATAGATATGGAAAAATGGACCTCATATCCTCTATCTCTTTTTTCGAGAAAATCTTAATGGCACAAACAATAGTTCGATTTTTTGAGTTTTGGTTTTGTTTATATCTCGCTTATTTATGAAAATATAGAAAAGTAATTTTTACATTCTTCAAGCATTTTTCTGATAAGAATGCATTGGCATGGTAAGTTTTTCAAAAAAGGTTTCGAATTTCGAGTTATGCCATAAAGTTGTTTTTTTTATGGAACTCATAGTTGGCTGTGCCATCATGAGAAAGAGGATTTTTCTCATTCTCGTGATATATAGCATTTGGGGCCGTTTTATTTATTTTCACTACATTTCACTAGTTTGTAATATTTCCTCGATTAAACAAAGTATCTGTCATTGCATTGTTGCAGTAACGACCATTTTATTACTAGAATTAATCACGTTTGATTGCTGCGTACGATGCTATTCAGTGCCCGTCATAAATTTGGACACATGAAAAATTATTCTATTTATCAGAAAGTTTTATTCTTGATAAAAGTCCCTGCATCTTCTCAAACTAAAGTTGCACTTGTTAAAATTTAAATATCTTTTTTCTTAAGGGGGGGGGGGGGGAGGTTCAAAAATATGAAAACGGTTCAAGAATAAAGTATTCTGATTTTTCAGAATACACATAAATGTTATTTGCAGATATTTGTTATTACATTTTTTGAAGATACTAGATTTTTTACTTTGGACACAAAAAATTAGATTTTTTTAGCATTAATTTAGATTAACATAATTTTCTGGTTGCTAACTTAAGCCTACAATAATACATACTTATCGTATCCGATAATAACTTTGAAGCATTCCATTTTCCGTATTATACAGGATGGTGA
This sequence comes from Agriotes lineatus, assembly GCA_940337035.1. NCBI lineage: Eukaryota > Metazoa > Arthropoda > Insecta > Coleoptera > Elateridae > Agriotes > Agriotes lineatus. The sequence continues at coordinate 66,851,919 of OW679202.1, forward strand.
AAAAAAACGAAAAACCAGTGAGAATTGTTTCTCGGAATAGGTGGCTGTGACTTCATATTTTACAACTTCATTCAATTATAAACAACTTTTCCAAATAACATTTTTGTGTGTTTTGAAAAATAAAGGTACTTTATACTTGAGCCATTTTCATATATTCGAACCTCTCCCGTATACGGAAGGAGATATTTATATTTTGGCAAGTGCATTTTTAGTTTGAGAAGGTGCAAAAACTTTTATCAATATTAAATTCTTTGATAAACGAATTTAAAAAATCATATGTGCCCAAATCTATGACGGACACTGTATGTTATGTTATATACTGTGACCATAAATGGTTGTGATTTTTTTTCTTAGGTTGGCACTGTTTATGTTGGTGGCACTGTCAGTGTATGTCAAATTCGAGGTGCCAACCTAGGAAAAAAATCACAACCATTTATGGTCACGCGGTATTATTGTAATGAGAAAAGGTTCTTTTCCCCAGGATGTTATAACCAACTAGGGGTTCCATTTTCCGTATAAAAAAATACAACTCTTGAATATATTTTTTTTAAACTGATACACCACGGCATTCTTATAAAAAAAGTGCATGAAGAACGTAGAAATTGCGTTTTCCTATTTTCATAACGAAAAGTTAAAAAATCAAACTTTTGTTATCGAGATTCTCTATGAAAACATCAAAATTTGCCGACCCTGTACATCTAAATTTAGATTTCTCACTAAAACCAAATTTGACAATGCTTTGTAAAAAACATTACACAGAAGAAAAAATGTGTAATACAGAAAAACTTCTTATTAAAGAACTTTTGTTTTAAAAAATTCTTGATTCTACTAATTTTGTACCGGAATTCTGCCATTCGAATAATTTAGCATGGATTTTTACTGCTTTTTACAATAAAGGAAGTATTGGATTCACCCCAAAAATTCGAAATGGAGTTTTCAATAGATCTTCACGTTTTCGAGTCCTCTAAACCCAGAAAACATGTTTTTGTTCATTGGGCTGTCTGATAGTCAGTCTGTGTTTTGAATTTTAACGGAATTTTGAAGGCGTTTTCAAAAAAAATTATAAATGGAGAAGTTGTTCGATTCAGCGAGTTCTATTATGGGTTAAAATATTTGCACTCATTTCCATAACACCCTGTATATGATATGTTCAATATGTCAAACATCTGCATGTATATAAGCCTCCTAGTTGTAGGTTATTTCATTGAGTATAGTTGGATAATGTGCATATTGCATATTTCACAAAAAATCTGCTAGCTGTATGCCAGTTATTGTGTAGCAGAATTATTAATATGTATGATTGCATATTATATATAATTTATTGCTGCGTATTAGGTTGTGCTATGTATATTGGTTTGGACAAATCGAGATTCTCCTATAGTAGTACATATTATTAAACTATTTTACTAATTTTGCAGTGCGCTTAAAGGTTAGAATAAATTCGATCAAATTTTAATAAACCATTTGAAAAAATAGTCTTCAGACACTTATTTGTTTTTAAAAAGATTGTGTTCCGATTGTATTTTGTTTTTCTTTAAACATACCAGATATTTATCTTTAATAACTGGAAATATTGGAGGTAATCAATCGCTCGTAAAGTGAAAAGAGCATATAAAAATTACATAGTTATGGAGCTTTGACATTTATTAGCGATTATTTTTACTGTCATGACATTACAACTAATCCAAAAACTACTATTAAAAAAATGTTTGTTTTATTACTTATATCAATTCCCAAGTTCAATCAAAATTTTCATTGCTGTTGCCAAGAGTTTCAGGCGAATTTACGTAATTTCATCTAATTGCACATTATTAAATATACAGTGCTTTCGTAAAGTAGTGAATAAATTTGTTAAAAGTTCAAGGAATAACTTTTGGAAAAAACGCTCGGACCCGTAGATTTTTATTTTTGAGCATTTTTTGAAATAAAATGCATACATACAGGGTATCCCGTGTATGAAGTATGGCATTATCGATGTTTTTTTTAAATGGAACCCTCCTTTTTTTATTACGAAATCTGAAAGAACGCATCTTTTTACTTACGCTAAGGTAATTTTTGGGTATAAAAATTACGAAAAAAAATTGAAATTTGCAAAATACTAAATTTGATTTTAAGAAGTGTGATTTTACGCTTTTATCAATGACAGCAATCAACAAAAAACATATTGGTCGTCTTAGTTACTGTCAGGCAGACAACGGTGCACAATTTGTACATTTAATTTAGTTATTTTAGAAATTACTAAACTTAGTATTTTGCAATTTTTAAATTTTTTCTTAATGTTTGATCATCTGATCTATACTCAAAAATCAGCTTAACGTAAGTAATCTTTCAGATTCCGTAATAAAAAAAGGGGGTTTCCATTTAAAAAAAACATTGATAACACCATACCTCATACACGGGACACCCTGTATGTATGCATTTTATTTAAAAAAATGCTCAAATAAAAATAAAAATCGGGGTCCGAGCGTTTTTTCCAAAAGTTATTCCTTGAACTTTTAACGAATTTATTCATTACTTTACGAAAGCACTGTATGTATAGCTCACTTTGTAACAATTTGCTTTTCGATACTGCGCTTGTGGCCACATCGGAAACAACTAAACTTATGTCGCCACATCAGAAAAATACTATGTATAGTATGTCGCCACATAATATTGGAGGGTATTAATATCTAGTTAGCTTTGAATATTTAGTATTAGTTGAACTAATTGCCGTCACTATTACAACAGAGTATAATATATATCGAGAGATCCAAAAAAAAACTGTTCCTCAGCGGGCTGTGGAAATTCAACCTATGAATAATATGTTGGTGACACTGTACGTCAATGTTAAATTCGAGGTTATCAGGTTAGGTTTTCCGTCAGTTTTGATACAAAATGACGCAAATCCTAACCTGCTAACCTCGAATTTGACATTGACGTACAGTGTTACCAACATATTATTCATACGTTGAATTTCCACAGCCCGCTGAGGAACAGTTTTCTTTGGATCTCTCGATATATCATGGAAGTTACAGAATAAAGAACGTGTTAACAAATATCAAATATTTGTTTAAACTGTTACTTAACAGTTTTATTTCAAGCTTTTCTTGGAGTGAATACGACGAAAAAGGCTTATTTAGGTTATTTATTCCTAACCTAACCTAACCTAACATTGTTCCGGTTTTTTTAAATTTTAATCCACAATACAAAACCTAACCTAACCTATTTGGTATAGTGTATATTTTGTATTGTGTATTAAAATTTTGTATTGTAGTAAACTTTTTATGATTGTGAATTATTTATTAAAATTTTTTCGATTTTCAATTTTTTCTGAAGTGGCGACGTAGTTTTAGTTTTTCCGATGTGGCAACATATACTAATACCAACACCATCTCCAATTTGTAACAGGTGAATGTTGCCAATACAATACTTTTGCAATATGATGTTTTGGCTTTGAAGTTCGAATAGTGTAAATTTACTTAAGGCCGCAGTTGAGAAGTGTCAATTATGCATGTATATGATAGCCACAGTGCAGTACGTGCATCAATGAGTAAAAAAGGCAGTATTTTACAATTGGTCGATTTTTACTGTACTAGCAAGGTCTGTGGTAGATACAAGAATACAAATTTTCATTTAAAAAAGTATCGATCATGACATAATTCAAATAAAAAAGACAACATAAGAGTGACCTAGCAAAAATGTATGTTTGGATTTTTTGCGTAAACGAATTTATCCCAATCTATGCTCGCACTATATACTTTCATTTAATAAAAGTGAATTTGTGCAAGTGGAAAGTGCCACCTAAACAGTGGTTCTTTATCTCTTTATCATGCATTTTTGGTTGTGGCGATGGATTTACCATTTCTTTTCTGAGTAAGTGCATGTTTTCATTTTGTTTTATTTAGTATCTTATTTTGTAGTGTTGTATAGAACAATTCATTGCATGTGCTAGGTGAAGGTGATTTTTTAATTGCTAGTAATAGTTGCACTTAAATTGCTATTAATTATTGCCTATACTAGACAACTGCTGAAACACTAAAGAATGATTAATATCTTTAAATTCCTACTATTACTAGTTAGTATATTCTTTATTTTACCATAACTGTAGTTAGGGGGGGAGGGGGAGTTATTAAAACCATACAAAATTATCAAATTGCAATTTTTTTAATTTTAAAAAATCTTCACTGACAGTGCTTTCCAAAATAAAGGAAATTAGCAGAAACATGAACGCAAATGCTGCCAAGTATATTGATAAAGGACTGACAATAATATTGACAAATTAACAAAGTACAAACAAGGCTGTTACAGATTTGGTTAAATGATAATGAGAACCTTTTCAATGTAGATATCGTTTTATAGCTTTTGTTAGAGTAAATATAACTGCTTCATTTTAATTTTTTTGTAAGCAAAATAAAAACTTGCAAGTAAATGCTTTTGGTAAAAAACCAACTTCAGAAAATGTTTGTCAAATATTTAAAAAGGCGTAAGTTTCTTGAAAAACTAAAAAATATATTCCTTAAAGACGCTTGTAAATAAAATGTATTTGTATAATGAAATCTTTTTTAAAAGATAAAATTCTTTTTTAATTTAAATTTGTAGTACTTGCATATAAGATGTTCATAATTAGATAGTAAACACGTGAACTAAGTCAGGAAAGTACCTTTCTTAAAAAAAATTAAAGTGGGTAAGAATTAAAAAATTTTTATTCCGTGTAGAAATTAATACCTAGTACGCTACAATTTTGAAGTACATTTTTACGAATTTGATGTTGTAGTTCTCAGAAACTTTTGGAGTAGTTAGTTAAACTTGACAAGCAGGAATATACTACATATTTCTATTACATCCAGAAAAATTTGTTTATCATAAATGCGACGTTTTAGGAATAATAATTCGTCGCTTATTAACTATAATGAAAGATTTATCCTCTTTGCTATCATTCTTTTGTGTCTAACTAATTTTATGTATTTTAACATCTTTGTGTTCAGCCTTCATCAAATTTTGTTTAATTTTCATTTTTTTAACAGTCACGACATAACTTATTGCATGTTTCATGTAAGAATGATTCGTATTTTTCTAAATTGCACTTGCTTTATATCACATAAGCTAATATTGTTAAAATAACTACTAATGGCAACAGCTAGAGATTTAATTACATTAAACATTGATTTGTGAAGACTTCTGAGGCTTTCACGGCCACTGTCATTAAGTAACGAACGACTTCCGGAATTGGACCGTGTCATGATTGAGATCGAAGAACTCAACGTTTTGCCCACTTTCGAAAGGGGTTTCATCAGGAGCAAAAAGCAAAAGAGCACGGTAACTCAACGTGTTAACCACGCCAGAGGCGAAACTCTTTGTAAGGGAAGGGATAGAAGAGCACGGTAACTCAACATGTGAACCATGTCAGAGGCAAAACTAGACTAACTATCGGAAAGAGAAAGGCGAGAATTTATAGGCAAGCGCAGTCGCAGTTCAGTGGCGGTGGGCGGGGCTTAGGAATTAGCACTTTCCACATAGAAGGAAGGGGAAAGTCTTCGTCCCAATTGAGATAGGGATATACAGTCTGCCATCAATCGCCATCTTCATCCATGGCTACCCAAACCTCCAAAATCCGATCCTCCTGCAGCAATAGTCTTTCTTCCCTATATCCACCAAGCCACCGATCGCGTTGGAAAGTTTCTTCGAAAACAGAACATTAAAACAGTATTCAAACCTCTGAGCAAAATCTCACATTGTGTCGTCCAAAGGGGTTTATAGAGTCCCTTGCTCTTGTAATGCTGTTTATATTGGTGAAACAGGTCGTTCAGTGAAAACTCGCATCTCTGAGCACCAGCGCTGTCTCAAGTCTGGTCTCGTTTCATCAACAGCATCGCCGAACACCAACATGATACTGGTCATAACATCCTTTTGATGAAGCTTCCATCATCTGCAAATCCCCATTCTTCTTTAGCAGAAAGATTCGCGAAGCCATTGAGATTTATAAACACCCTAACAATCTCAATCGGGACGAAGGCTTTCCTTTTTTTTCTATGCGGAAAGTGCTAATTCCTAAGCCCCGCCCATCGCCACTGAACCGCGACGGCATTTGCTGATCCGCGACTGCGCTTGCCTATAAATTCTCGCCTTTCTCCTTCTGATAGTTAAGTCGAGTTTCGCCTCTGACGTGGTTCACACGTTGAGTTACCGTGCTCTTCTATCCCTTCCCTTGCAAAGAGTTTTGCCTCTAGCATGGTTAACACGTTGAGTTACCGTGCTCTTTTGCCTTTTCCTCCTGATGTAGCCCCCATTACGAAAGTGGGCGAAACGTTGAGTTCTTCGATCTCAATCATGACACGGTCCTATCCCGGAAGTCGTTTGTTACTTACTAAAATTATTAATCAACTATTGTATCATGACTAAGATACAACAAATCAGAAGACTAGTCAATGATTATCTTTAATTCACACTTAAAAAGCTTGTTAATTGTACTGTTTTGAAGTTTTTAAAAAAGTGCCTTAATAGTTTTGTAACTGTCGGGGCATTATCATTGACAATAGCAAATTATACACAAAAACATGAATTGGAACATTTCGATGGGGCCATAATTACGATATGTATACTACTCCTTTAACAGCAATGAGATAAAATAAACAAGAAAACAATGCATTGCTCAAGTAAAAAAGAGATAAACATAAAAGCAAATATTTGAGCCTGCTTGACTCTCATTTAAATATGCCTACTAAAATATATTTTTTTGTACCTATCTCATTGCTGGTATACGAGTATACGTATAATTATTGCTCCATCGTTGCAATGTAATGGTTAGTTAATTTGTTTGTAATTGAATCATAGTTGAAGCTGTTAATTCTTTAGAATTTCTCTTGCATGCAGCTTTGGTATATGTAGCAATTAACTCATTACTATTATAGATTTATTACATACAATTTACACAGAAACTTTTTCTTCCACTCCTAACCTCTCTGCCGTTCCCCCTGGAACCGCTTTCGCATTACCTCAGGGGATGCAGGCGGCACTTATACTATCATGCCTTAACTATGTGAAACTGGAATGCCTGGACCGGCAAGTAAACTCTCGCCTAAGTGTTCTGTGTTTCACTGTGACCTCGGCAGCAGCCGAAACCACTAACCTTCTGAAGTCCCACATAAAAACTATTATTGTCATGTGTGCAATAATTATACAATGTATTATGCATAGTAATTGCACATATTTATAACCATTGAACTATTTGTTTTCTTTTCGTGATACTTAATTTTTGAGTCTCTATTAATGCTAACTAACATTACTGCTTTTCAATTTTTTTTTAAACAAAATATTTTCTTAAATACCGTAGAACTCTGATATAGCAAACCCGTAATATAACAAACTCCTGCTTATACTGCACAAAAATGAAAATCTCCATCAGTACCTTATGCGGAACGAATAACATACCTACCCGTTTGTGATTCTCAGCATATTAATTAACTACGTCTAAACGTCAACAGCTAAGAAGATTAAACAAAAAATTATAAAGATGCCAACTTATTACCGTAGGCGTAATTTTGTGTATTTTATAATACCTACAAACATTTTTTCCCATTTAAACTTGCGTAAATAAACGTTGAATAAAAGGTGTTTTTTAAATTTTGACTGTAGCAAACGATCGCGTATAACGAACATTTTTAAACGTTCCTTTGAGGTCACTATAATTGTGCTTTACTGTATACAGGATGTTCTGGAAAACATGTATTAAGTAATCTTTTAGTGTCCTTATTATAGGAGTACTAGCAACCAGTGAGACAAATGTCTTATTTAATAACTTTTTTCTCTATCTCTTACGGTTTGGCTGCTGAAACAGCGTCCCGGACGGACGGAAATCACGTGATTTCTCAAAAACCGGAAGTGTCACGTGACTGAAATTCGGTTCCTGACCTGACATGACCATTTCAAACATATAACTTTAATAACTGTTTTCTCTATCTCTTACGGTTTGGCTGCTGAAACAGCGTCCCGGACAGACAAAACAGCGTCCCGGACAGAGAAGTCTATTAAATAAAGGATACTTTTGAGTTATAGTACTAGACTCATTTGCTGTAATGTCACTTTCAAATGTTTTCTGTATTGTTACTCTAATTTACTTACTCACTTTACTTACAACTTAATCTCCCTTACTAATCAACAGTTAGAATTTATATCATATAGGTACTATTACTTTAAGGGAAATTGTAAGAAACGTACAAAAAGTAAATTTTGGTAAGAAATTATCACCAAATAACATAGAGAGCGAGACCTGGCAGGCATAGTAGGAAAGAGGAACTCATTTTTTGTTTTACATGAATGATTTATGCTGAGCTCTGTCACAAAAGGTCACGCCAGTTGAGAGATTTTTGTAGGAAAACAATTGTACTGCCGATATTTCTGTTAACCTCCTCGTACCAAATGCTGAGCGACTAAGTAGGCTCTTCTATAAGTTTTGAATATCTTTTATCGTTGAAAGAATAGGACCAAATTGCAAATTTTCGTTTTTTGAAAAGATTCTTCACTACTTGACTCACCATTAGATTCTTTATATTTAAAATGGCTCCGTTTCCATTCGCCATGCCGGAATTCGATTTGCCGGAAGTCTTTTGACCGGAATGCATTTCGCCGGATATCAAGGTCGAGGACACTATGTTGATCGTGGGGACAACACTGGCCGTGGTAGTGAAAAAAATTATCAAAGACTGCAACTAACCTAAACAGGCTAGAATGAGACACAGTACTTTGCCGAATTTCGTTATATGACACGCACCCTAAAATTCAGCGAAACAGAATCCGGCGAATAGCTTTCCGGTGAAATAATTATCTGGCGAAACGAATTCCGGCGAGTCCAAATGCGGCAAACGGGAAGGCCACATTTAAAATCACTATCAGAACTAGATTAATTAATTTTTAGACATGTGAAAGTGTAAAAGAGACGAATACAGCAGGTGGTTGCAAGAATTATTCTTCATCCTACTCTACTATCTAAAGGGAAAAAATATAAGACGAGGCCTGTATGCATCATGGGCGCAAAGGGGTCAATTGCAAAACGTCAGGAAATTTAAATAGGACTTTTGTAATTGTCAGTGATTCTCCCTAATTTTTTGATGATTCTCAATCAAATTGTGTATCACAACATTCTCTTGGCGAGTATACTTTTTGTTGGGAAAATTCTTCTGCCCTTCGTTAAATAAATGATGCTAATGTCTTATTACATTAGATTTTAATTGCGTTGGTTTTTTAAAAAGCCACTGCTACAATGCTCGCTTCCAACGTAAACAACGCGTTGCTTCTGACTGAAATTTGTCCTGGCCTAGTTTGAAAAGTGAAACTTGCCAGCTGTGGCACTTTCTTATACAATTTACTAAACTTATCAAACGACTTTCGTAATTAGGCAAAGTGATACACTTATCCAACCAGATACTAGATAATGTGTAGCTACTATCGATAATGCTGGGCGTTGCTGCATGGGCCCACGCTAGAATGCCGGTCAAACAAGTCTCGCAAGATAAGCGATGTTAGGCCTGGTCGGTACTGGATAATAATAATAATGCCATAATGATTCTAAAAATATATTTTGCAATAGGGCACATGTAGTAAACATTTTATTTTCAAATTATGCCTGAATGTTTCAAGAACTTCATGTATACAGTTTAGAACAATTAATGAAGAAGGGAACAGAAAATCAATCGTGTAAGGTAATGAAACTATTAGAAACTATGAGGTGTAGTTGGATTGCATAATTGCGAAAAAAACGAAAATGTAGTCAAATAGGGACAAATGCTACAAAAATTCATGATCAGTTTTACGTTTATCTATGTATGTGAAAATTGTTTCAGCATGTAAATCTAAACAAAATACTCTTACTTGTAGGGATATTATACATGCAATAGTACTGTCATTGAAGAGTTCTACAAAATTTTTTTTGGAATTTGCTGTTAAATCACTAAAGATAATAATCATTTTCTAGACCAGTGATATTCAACCTAGAGCGTGGGAATGTATCCAGTGCTAGAAAACAACTAAAGAGACTAATAAAAAAAATCGGGTAATACACTATTGGAAATTTTTTGAGAGTATGCGGACACAAGGGTTGAATACCACTGCTTGTACACTATGTTTAAGTAATATACGTAGGTAAAATACTTTATCTACACAAAATATTATAAATTAGGATAAAATTGTTTAAAAAAGTCATGTTCAATGAATGAGTTCTATTTTTAACGTACTTACAGAATGTATATATTAGATCAGTAGGATTTAATTATGTATTATTACCAGGTTAACAGCATTCCTAGAGTTATCGCCGGGGGTGAACAAATTCTAAGTCAACTGATAAATCCAGTAAGGGCACCAGCGCCAACATTGAAGACCTTAGTGGGTGCCCCAGCATCAGATCAGAACCGAATCGTACAATTCATTTGTAAATCTTCCGATGGAAAATTGATTCCTGTTACCTCGTTTACGTCGAACAAAGTGGTCAAAGTATCTATGACACAAACTGTAAGTTCTTCGGTTGCTGGAACCACTAGTACTGATGAAAGTTACACGAAGTTGCCTCAATCGACTTGTAAAACAAAAACGGACTCATCTGAGAGTTCAGACACTCTTCCTAAATTTCAACAAGCCTTTGGAAAACCAGCATATCAAAATAATATAGATTCCACAGAATGTGTCACTACGACTAGCGAGACTATTAACACAGATATAGACAAATCTGGCAGTGTTGTAAAAGCCCAGCCAAAAAACTCGAGTGCTTCCCTGAACGTGCAGCCCGTTCAGGGAGGAGTTATTTACACACGCCAAATGCCTGTTGGACAGACTATAAACTTAATACCGCCTGGTCGTGGCCAAGTATTTCGTATTGCGACGTCTAATGCCGAACAACTTTCGCTAGTAAAGGACACGGTGATACATGGCAAAATGAGCGCACTGCTGGCTGCAGCTCTACAAGGCAAACAGCGCACTGTAGATAATAGTGAAATTGATATTAGTTCTGACGAGAGTTCTCAGCCAAATACAAGAGTAGCAGTGACTACTCGTCCTACATTAGTACAAAATGCTCGTATTGTAAAGCCTGTATTGCAGATACCTTCGAACGTTATCCGTAGTACTCCACAATCTAATCTAAGTTCCACAACATTGGAGCAACTTCGTGAATTCGATATGGTGTATAAACAGGTGGGTTAAATTCTGTTCTTCAAATCTAAAACTTTGGGTATTAGGGTGCATTTATGTTGGAGCAACGGCAACCGACCAGCTGCGATAAAAACGAAGCAAATCAAGACAACACCTTGATATGTACAGAGTGATTTTTTAAAAACTGAGGAGCAGGCCCTGGATAGCCTGAATCAGTTGGCAGTACTGAAGTGCATTGTTATTTGACACAGACTGACGCAAAACTTAACCTGCAAATCTCGAATTTGACATAGACTGACAATACACTTCAGTACTGCGTACTGATTCAGGCTATCCAGGGCCTGCTGCAATTCAGTTTTTAAAAAATTCTGTATGTACCTGTTCGTTCTGGAGATACCTGCTAACCTAGGTTCACTTATCGAACAGCGGTGACAATGACAACATATTTTTCAATTTTATATTTCTTGATACGTATCAAGGCGTTTCTTTTCTTTGCTTCACTTTTATCGATGCTCTTATCGGTTATCGTTGCTCCAACATACACGTACCCGCAGGCACATAATACTAATGTATAGTTTATTATGCAGGTAAAAGAACGAAGTAGCACGACTGCACCAACAGAATCCAGTCCACAATCTGACTCGAATGAACCTCCCCAACAAATTAGCGTAACGTATTTAAATCAAGGACAAAAAATTAATTGTGCACCCGTGGTGGTTGTTAGTAGTTACTGTAACGTACAACCTGCTGCATCGCCATCGCTTAGTGTTACTTCTCAAGGCAGTTCAAGTCCTTGTGTTACTCCAGCACCAACACTTACGTTGTCATCAAAAACGGCAAGTAAAAGTCCTAAAACTAAATCCGTTAAAAGTGCTACTACCCACACCACCAAGGCTTCTCCAATACCAAAACCTCAGCAAAAACCTCAAGAAGATGAACATACTACTCAAAGGATATTTGATATTCTAGCAGAATATGCAGAACAGTTGAGAAATTCGCCAGATTTAAATAATAAACCAGCACCACGAAGGCGTTCAAATCCACCCACCAATCCCAATCAGAATGCTAAAAGGAAGAAAAGCTCTAGTTCGAAAAAAACAGGTCATTGTAGTAATTCTCTCGCTTCTGATGGAGATGTTGAAGATACCCATACAGTTGGGAAGCGAGGACAGTTCGTGCGGAGTAGTGCAAATAAGCGTTCAAGAAGAAGAACAGCAGTTAACCACTGTTAGTGCTTCTGAAACGAGTGAAACCTCCGTAAGCCCGAAGCAATTAATTCTGACTGATTCAACACCAAACCAGTCTCGAAGTCTTATAATTGCGGATTCCAATGTTGGGGAGGCCCTTAAAATGTCCAACACTGCTGTTCTCGTTCCTGGGAATTACATCATGCCAGTGTCAATGGTCAAAGGAGGGCAGCAGATAGCAGTTGTTTCGGGAGGCAGCAAAATCCTAGCTACAGTGCCAGCCCGCTCAGGTCCCAATATGTTGCTGTTCCAAAGTTTTCTCAATCAAACTCGTAAACATGGTTTACCTACTGTAAAATATTCAGCTGTACAACCCATTTCAGGTATTGCACGGAATCTCTCTAACATAACTGCGCAGACGCCTGCAGCTGCTCCACCAACTTCCCAAATTTGACTGCTGTAACATTAGCTCAAACAGTTTCTCTGCAAAAAGTAAATCAGTTAGATCGTTCGGATATTAATAGTTTTGATACAGAGCTACTGCTTACAATTGCTCATCCTCCTGAAAATAAAATTGTGACTGAACAACAAACGGAACATAGAGTATTGCAGCTTCCAGCGATACGGTACAAAGCATAAGAGTAGGGGATGCAATTATAAAATCGGAAAACTCGCCGGAAGAAAGTTTTTCTTATGAAGAAAAACCATTAACTAACGCTTCAGTAGCTACTTCTGTAATCGCTCAGTCTATTAGTATTAAAGAGGAATTACCGGAAGATCAACCTTCTACGGCCCAAACTATTATGGCTCTGAATTTGAACTCTTCTGATAACGATAAAGGTATGTTTGTTTTTCACATTTTGTAGTAACTGTTGGTGATGGGTAAAACTTGTGCAGATTCCACAATCAAGGTGGAGGGACGTGTACAGTCTGTTCTAGTAGCAACAGGTACGTCGAATGGCCCAATGTTGTCCCACAGCCCACCTGCTTACAGCAAACAGACCGACTCCGCTAATTCCATTTCAGAGTCAAATAAAGATGAGTACTTGCGCACGGAAGGAAAGGTACTTAGAGTGTTATCCCACATTGATGGTCAGTCACTGTTCTTTAATCGGCACATATTTCCTACTGTAGTTGCAGAAGACTGTATTTTATAATACGTATATCAAGTGAATGATTAGTAGTAGACATAAGCAGTAAACAGTGAAGGTGCTTGTTTATTATTTATTAGTTTATTCTTTTATCGAATTTTACTTTATGTTTAAGGCTAGTATTTGATTAATTGTTCATTTTGCATGCTAGTGCATTGTTATTTACAGTATTTTTATTTTTTAATTGTTGCTACACCATATTAAGGACACTATTCGATTATATTATTTTTTAAAGACTGTTTTAAACACGATTGCTTGTAACTTTGCAACAAAGCTGCTTTTATTTGTCATTTTTACAATTCCATTACCATTTTGAATTGCGCATTGTATTATTTATGCCCTGCAAAACGATGCTTTTAATTTCCAAATTGCAAACAAAATGGTAATGTTGTACATTTTGTGTGATTGATGTACTGGAATGCTTAGATGTTTATTGATTATTACTTTATGAATTGAATAAAGAATTTTATGCAGATACTTGAATTTATTGTATGTTTTAACTGTATTTAACCTTAAAAAAATAACGCTCCGGCATTTCTGATTTTTTGCCTACTATTTTGGCATAAAGATTTATAATAGTAGTCAAAACCTGCGATTAGCACAGCAGACAAGTGATGCGACATTTCACAAATTATATGATGCTATTTTGTTATTAACCTACAATTTAGTAATAAAAAACGAGCTTGAACACGAAACATTTATTGTATAGAAAATATAAATTGATCTCTCGGCTACGTTTCCACAATTGTCATTTCGATGAAGAAGAAAGAGAGAAGGTTGCCACTTGTTTCTCGGTCAACCGTTGTTCACGTTGGCTTTCAGCTTCTTTTTAAAATTTACCATTCTCGCACACAGCCGTCGCTTAAGAACTGTACTCATCTGACGATGAATTTCGATTGCATTTTGCATTTAAGTGTTTAATTTAGAATTAGCGAATTACGGCTTACTGCACCCGCCAAGTATGAACTGCGTGCCGTTAGCTATAATTCGCTTTCTTCTGGTTGAAGGCTCAACATTGAGGAGCAAAATGCAGACGAAAACATCGTTGGATAAGTGCAGTTTATGAACGATGGCTGTTAGAAAATTGAAAGGAGCTGAAAGTCAACGTGAACTGTTGTATGAGTGACCAGGCGGCTTAGAAAAAACCTGCCATGGTTTGATAAGCGATTATGTAGAAATGTAGCTGACAAGTGCACTATATAATAAATGTTTCGTAAACATTCATGTTTTTTATTGCTACCGAATTGGAGGTTGATAAAAAAACCCTCGTAGTATATAAAAATTAACTGCAACCTGTATTTTATTGCACAGTACAGATGAAAATGTACAAAATCCAGTTCCATAACTCCAGACACCTTATCTACTTTGCTTACCTGAACAAAAACTGAGATTGCAGTAGCGTTATCTTCAGAAACTAATTCTGAATCGTTGCTGTCAGGATAAATGTTGATAACAAGTGGCTCTACTATGCATTGAATGCGTGCGCAGAAGTTCCACATTTTTTGTTCTTTTTCAACGCGAAAAATATACTGTGTTGGCTCTTTTGGCAATGGCCCGTTCTAAAACGTCTTTAACATCGACCAGTTTAATAGTGGAATTTTTGCAAGCCACTTCATGTACGTTTTACTTCACAATGATATAGCGATAACCTTAACACTAACACCACGTTCTTTTGCCATTTCATGTACTACATATTCAATATAAATGGTTTTATTTATTCGCACAATCTCCAGTTGTTCCACTTTTAGCATATTATCATCGTATTGTAGATTTGTTATAGTAACCACTCGATTATTTGAACTGA
Organism: Agriotes lineatus; assembly: GCA_940337035.1. NCBI lineage: Eukaryota > Metazoa > Arthropoda > Insecta > Coleoptera > Elateridae > Agriotes > Agriotes lineatus. Next base: position 66,867,176 of record OW679202.1, read on the forward strand.
ACGGAAGTTTTAATACATGCTCAACGTTGACTGTGGTATGGCGCATTGTCTATTACAATTCAATTTTAAATTTTCTTTGACCTGTAGTTTTTGTTTTTAGTATAACTTTTCCGTCCTCTTTAACTATCCTAAAGAGTGTGGTGTTGGGAACTTTTGTTAAAAAAACTGCATAGGCCTACGTCTTTCATGCACATTTTTAACCATTACGCGTTCTTCCCTCGTTAAAATGTAGCATTTTTAATCTGTAAGCCACTACAACCTACTTTAGATTCCATTTTGAAAACAATTTTGTTTATGTAGCACTGTAAAATATATGAACCATAAATCTACGAATTCAGCACTGTTTCTTGTTCTCATGGTGCCTTATCCGTTCCGGACATTGGCGATCAGCATGGCTATTCTCACTTTGTTGGCGGTTAATCTGAACAGTTCTGTTGACGTTAGACCGTGTCAGTCTCTGAGGTTTTTCAGTCAGGAATGCCGTCTTCTTCCTGGGCTTCTCTTTGCTTCTAATTTACCTTGTAGTATGAGTTGTAAGATGCGGTATTTATTTTTTCTCATCACATATCCGAGATATACGAGTTTGCGGATCTTTACCATGTTCAATATTTCTCGTTCCTTGCTCAGTTTCCTCAGCACTTCTTCGTTTGTTTCGTGGGCCTATCCGTGATTTCTTTATTTATTGTCCAGACTTCAGCGCCATAGAGGAGAGAACAGAACACAACATTTTGTGATCCTTATTTTTAGTTTTAGACAGATCTTTGGCTAAAAAGAATCTTTATTTTTGCAAAAACGGCCCTTTCTGATTTTGTCACCACCATACATTTGGTTCTTGTGATGTTTAGCTCTAGGCCATATTGCTCCGATTATTGTTTTACTCTCGTTAGGTTGTGAAGCTCGTCTTAAGGAGTTAGCGACGATGGCAGCATCGTCCGCATATCTGATATTGTTGATATTTTCGCCGTTTACTTTAATTCCATGTTGTCCTTCCAGTGCCTCCCGGAAAATGCCTTCAGAGTAAAGATTAAATAACGTGGGGGAGAGGACGCATCCTTGTTGTACTCTCTTGATTTCAATTTTGTTCGATGTGCTGTTGTCCACTAATACTGTCGCCGTCTGTTCCCAGTAAAGATTAGCAACTATTCGTATGTCGTTGCCATAGATTCCTGATGACTCAAGTATCTCGATTAGTTTGTTATGTCTGATTTTATCAAAGGCAGTCTATGCAACAGATGTACGCGTCATGGCTCATGTCCCTACATCTCTGAGCTAGGACCTGTAGCGCAAACACTGCTTCATGTGTTCCCATGGAGTCTCTAAATCGGAACTGAGTTTCAGAAATATTTGCTTTCCTTTTTTTATATATCCTTAAATGTATAATCTTTAGGAATATCTTACTTTAGGTGGTATTCGTCGCACTGTTTAAAATCCTAAAAAGTGAAGACTCGCCGGCTATGCAAACTTTATTTAATGGAACCTTATCACGCTGAAGGACACACGTGCCACATTACATTTGTGATAAATATACAAGTAACAAGTGCTATTATCGCAAAGACTTCATTGATTTGTATCATATTTTTAAGCAGCGGCACAAATGAAATATAAAGTGTTATGTTTATTTACCATTAGTTTTGTGCAGATATATCAGAGCAGCTCTCCTGCAAGTGATTTATATTGTTTGCAGAGATAAGGTGTCTTCAGATTTGAAACTGGACTACAGTCAAGTAGATGAAATTTCTCTTCAAATGTCACTATTTGGTAGCGTTTTAATTTGAATGCAGTTTACATAATAAAATGCTGAAATTACAGAAAACCAAGTTTTAATTAATTGATTAAATTTGGGTTATGCCAATATGGTTTGGCATTAAATTGATAATGCTATAAAATCGACTCGAACTCTATGGGATACACTGAATTGTTCAATTCAATAGAATCTTCACGTCGATTGTGTTTTAAAATGAATTTTTATTTTCTGTTTTAGCGGAATAGTGCAGAACCTAAAACTTTACAAAGCAGTGTATATGCTTACCAAGGTAAAATAAAGAAAACTCAAGTGGGTTCGCAGAGGTTGGATCGGGAACTGCAGCAGCTGTCTTTACAACGTAAACAGGCAGCGTTGGAGAGAGAATTGCGTTTACAGAAATCCTTATCGGAAGAATGCGAGGATTTGGGTGTAGATGAACCCAGTACCAGCGACTTGTTTCCAGAAGCAGATTTGTTGTTCGATTCGAATCATTCCCCATCCTTCGACCAGACCTCTCAGGATCTCGTGAAACGGCCCCCTAATGTTCAAGAAGTTAAGGAGGAGACCAAAACCATTGGTCTCTTTTGTGACGATGAACCCATGCGGACGGATTTCCTGTTTGAACCGATTGAATATCAAAGTACCACTGTGGAATTGGAGTACGATCGTGCTAGGGATATGACTAATGGGCAAGGCAGTACCAGCAACGAATCGGGGCTGTCGTGCGAAGATAACACGTTGCTACAAACTTGCACCTCCATGTCGGATGTAACTATACCATCTCCGATTTCTCCAGATCCGTATGCTGATAACTCACCACCTCCCTTAAATAAATGTAAGTATAAATATAGTAATCGCAAAAAAGCGGAAAGATCTAAGCAAGTAGAAAATTGGCCCATGGAATTGTCGAGTTCAGAAGATACGACGGGTAGTACTGAACTGGCAAAAAGCTGTAGTCGCAGTCCGGAGCTCTATCCAGGTAAACGCAACCAAAGCTTAAGCTGTGACGAAGAACTCTATGGTTTTGCAATAGTGGAGCGTTTGCCACTCAAAGATGAAGAAGAATGTGAAGAGGTGCATTGCGAGGAAGTTGTTGATTGTCCTAGTGGTAGAGGTGCTCGACGTAGTGTGAAGAAACTGTGTTCTTGCTGCAATGGGTCAGCAAAGGTTGCTCGTAAGAGGCCTGCATCTCGACCACCGACGCCCTTTTCACATAAGAAGACTGTAATTGCCAAAAAGAGATAGTGTACATGTTCATACTAGAAGCGACTTTTAGGTACTACTTATTAGTTATTCCTATTGACTCTAGTCAAGGCGACAAGTGGGCCCCAGTTTAGTACAAATATCCAAATTAAAACAGTTGAACAAGTCTATCATGGACTTGAACTCAGTTTGTATAGTGTTTGCTATATTTGCAATCTCTTTAGTACCTCTAATACTGGTGTAAATTCTTTTCGTAATGTAAAATTTTTAAGAATTGTATGTGCAGTTTTGCTTGTATATACTTTATTTCGTTACGATCAATACTAGACGACGGCCAGTATGATTTAAACTGAAAATGTTTAACCACGATTTAATATGTCGCAAAGTGGTCGCCAGCGTTGCAAATTGCAGCATTTATATTATGCAATAATTATGTGTTATTTTGTTTCAAACTCGATCCTTATGGTTTAAATCTTAGTTCATAAGAAAATGCAGTATTGTTATTTTTGTTTTGTCAAAAGTACGTATTTGTACATCCTGTCATGGCGGCAATATCCGTATTGACATAAAATGTGTCTATTTGAGCATCGATCCTGGCACCGAATGTATTTGTGGCGACGAATGCAGTACCGTTTGAATATGAATATCCAAAGTGTCCGCCCACAGTTGATACTTCAAAAATTTTTATTAAAAAAAATGTGATTTCTTTTGCCCAACATGCCAAAATTTTCGCATTAGATCGATTAGATAAAGTAAAGTGCAATTGTGTCTTCCAAAGACTGCATGAGATGATACGTGGCAACACTATTGATGTTGCTCAGTATAGGAACTATCACAGTGGCTTTTATATTTAGAATTTACAATCAAGTTCGACGTTTATTAGTTCCTTTTTTTTCAATATTAATGCAAATGTATTTGGTAAATTCGTATTTTTAATTATTGAAATTTTTCTTAGTTGTATCAACAAAAATAATGTGCATGTAATTTATATCGAGCCATCAATATATTTTACATGGTAATCTTACTAAAGAGAACTTTTACACTTTTGTCATAGTTCATCAATCACATTGTGTATGTACGTAATTGCATCTTTTAAAAGATTATTCTCAGTAATTCCTAAAATTTTCAAGTACAAATTCTTGTGTACTTGTATGTGCAATTTTCTCTTCAGAATATATGCTTAAATTAAGAAAAAGTAAATACATGATACCATTTCGTAACAAACTACTTCCGGGATTGGACCGTGTCATGATTGCGATCGAAGAACTCAACGTTTCGCCCACTTTTGTAAGGGGCTTCATCAGGAGGAAAAAAGCAAAAGAGCACATTAACTCTACGTGTTAACCACGCCAGAGGCGAAACTCTTTGCAAGGGAAGGGACAGAAGAGCACGGTAACTCAACGTGTGAACCACGTCGGAGGCGAAACTCGACTGACCATCGGAAGAAGAAAGGCGAGAATTTATAGGCAGGTCTCTCGCCAACCCAGTGGCAAACTTGGTCATTCTGTATATCGCAAACCCACTCATACTGATCGCTATCTACATGCCGATTCCCACCATCATCCTACACAAAACTTTTCCGTTATCAATTCGCTTGTACACCGGGCTGTTTTCATATCCCAACCCGATAATATCCACGCTGAATTAAATCACATTCGGAAAGCTCTTAGGAATAATGGTTACCTTGCTAGGGATATACAGTCTGCCATCAATCGCCATCTTCATCTACGGCCACCCAAACCTCCAAAATCTGATCCTCCTGCAGCACTAGTCTTTCTTCCCTATATCCACCAAGTCACCGCATAGGAAAGTTTCTTCGAAAACAAAACATTAAAACAGTATTCAAACCCCCGAGCAAAATCTCACAGGTTCTTCCTTCATCTAAAGATAAATTAAATACTATGTCATCTAAAGGCGTTTATAGAGTCCCTTGCTCTTGTAATGCTGTATACATTGGTGAAACAGGTCGTTCAGTGAAAACTCGCATTTCTGAGCACCAGCGCTGTCTCAAGTCAGGTCTCGTTTCATCATCGGCCATCGCCGAACACCAACGCGATACTGGTCATAAGATCCTTTTTGATGAAACTTTCATCATCTGCAAATCCCCATTCTTCTTTAGCAGAAAGATTTGCAAAGCCATTGAGATTTGCAAACACCCTAATAATCGCAATCGGGACGAAGGCTTTCCCCTTCCTTCTATGTGGAAAGTGCTAATTCCTAAGCCCCGTCCTCCGCCACTGAACCGCGACGACATTTGCTGAATCGCGACGGCGCTTGCCTATAAATTCTCGCCTTTCTTCTTCCGATAGTCAGTCGAGTTTCGCCTCTGACGTGGTTCACACGTTGAGTTACCGTGCTCTTCTGTCCCTTCCCTTGCAAAGAATTTCGCCTCTGGCATGATTAACACGTTGAGTTACCGTGATCTTTTGCTTTTTTCCTCCTGATGAAGCCTTTTACGAAAGTGGGCGAAACGTTGAGTTCTTCAATCTCGATCATGACATGGTCCAATCCCGGAAGTCGTTTGTTACGTAATGACAATGGCCGTGAAAGCCTCAAAAATCACATGATACCATTTGTTTTTCTGTGAAACGATTCAAAGACAGCAAAATACCATATACTGCAATTTTTAACGGAATTTAATTACGCTATGAAAAATGCAAGCGAGTAGCTTGCTACAGTTAAATCACATTGTTATAATTAATTTCGCAGCTAAAAAGATCTGTAAAAGCCAATATCTTTTTCTATTACAACTGTAAAGTGTGCACTAACAAATAATGGAACTGATGATAGAATGACCTTAAACCAATACATATTAGTAGGGTCACAAAAGATTTAATGATAAGAATTTTACATACTCACGTCTTGAAATAATAGAAATGGAAGTAAATACCAAAAGAAAACGAACCTCAATTTACGCAATAGTTTGTAACTGGTGTTCTAAAAGTCTCCGTTCTGGACGGCTATAGAAATTCAAACGTATTAATAATATATTGGTGGCACTGTAAGTCTATGTCAAATACGAGGTTAGCAGGTTAGGTTTTGCGTCGGTTTTGGCAGACTGACGCAAAACCTAACCTGCTAACCTCGAATTTGACATACTTACAGTGCCACCAACCATATATCTAATACTTACTATATTGCTAGCTATGAGTGGGAAACTCACGGAGGAAGTGAGACAGACAACCAACTCTTCAATGTATAATGGTGAGCTGTGCGCAAGCGCAGCGGCGTCATCCGCCCAATGGGGAAGTGGTCAAGTTTAAAATTCGCTTCTAAAGGCGGAGTTCGAATTCTCACGCATGCGCACGAGACGCGTTATACTCTAAGTGAAACTATGTCGGTGCCGTAATGTTTTCGGGCGTTCCGAGGCCCTACTAGCAATATATGTGTATTATATATATATGCCACCAACATATTATTCATATGTTTGAATTTCCATAGCTGCCCAGGACGTCAAGACTTTTTGAACACCCGTTATTTATGATATTTCAGGTGTTAATGCAGATAATCCTTGAACAGATGCAAATTATATACACACAAATGGTCGTATGTGACCTGTTATTATATAGACCCAACTTCCCTTGTTTTCCGTTAGTGTTTATTCAACAACAGCTGGCCACTGTATAACAATATTTTATAGACTGTTATTAGTCAGGTTATGTTCCATTGCACTGCCAAGCAAACATTTGGGAAGTCATATTTTTTTAATTATTAGTAATGTAGGTACGTAATAGTGCATTATAAGCAGGATTTTTGTTCTTTTATATAATAGTTATAGCAGCCTACAGTGCAAATATTATGTAGTCTGTGTTTTGTTTTTCATTCTGAGAGTTTTAGTTATCACGTAGTGTAATTTGATATTCATCAAAATATTTTTTTTAACCCTTTTTTGTAATACAGATTGATATACACTGCATTGGAATGTCATCAGTGTGTATTGGTCGAGCTGAACTAAGGGTTTCGCTTATACTTATTGTTAATCATATTATAAAATATATTGAAGTTTAAGGTAACATCTGTGGGTCGTACAAAACATGCCACAAATTCATGCATAGTGAAATTGTTGCTCACACAGTACATTTCGTTTAATTACAGTGTATGTTTTGTACCTTTTTTTAGTAGTGTAACTGACAACCATTCCCACTGTAAGTATGGAAGTTGCTTTGTATTTTTTACTGTTAAAGGCAAAAACTTAATGTAGTTGTTATGTTATGACATTTCGACATCATTTTTCAAAATAAATGTCATACTGATTAAAAGTATTAAGAGTGGTTATTTTTTTTTGCGCAGAGGTAAAAGTTTTATGCTAAATCAATGGAACATGAGATTTGTAATAGTTTTAGCAGGTATGACAGTTTTTACTTTCTTGATACTTATAGAGGGGCAGTTTTTAGCACCGTTAATATTGGTACGTATTGCTCAATAATTATTAATAGCATCTCCAAAATATGTAATGTTGGTTGCGTGATAACGACTTTCAGAATTGGTTTGTTGGTAAACAGTTGTTGCTGTTAGAAATACTTTTTAACTGCATGATCACCTGGATTATACAGGGTGGGTATTTAAAACAGATTGAAAAAAAATTTCGATTTGCAAGTTAAGAAAAAAGTATACCTATATTATGGTTGCCATATTTGAAAATAACAACTTCAAGACATGGGAGACGAAATGGGAGGGGGGGGGGCTGTGGAGAAAAAGCAATTTAAGTTTTTTTTAAAACTGTAGTTTATTTGACAAGTAGGTACTAGAAACTAAACACTAAAGAAACACATTAAACTATTATTTGCAAAGGAAACTAATAAATAATATATTAAGAGCCATTTACACGAACAAGAATTTCTGGTATAGTGATGGGAAGTTTCGATACTTTTGCGGACTCGTTCATTCCAATCCCATTCCGCAAGTGGATTGAGTCCATCGGATTCGATCCTCGGATCGACATCGAAATTGAATGTGCATTTCAGACACCCGGGGTCCTCGGCCATTCCGGACCCGGAACGAACAATGCGAGTATCTTTGTTTTGATGAGTGGTCACGCAGTCGGTAATTCAGTATGTTTATATGTCTCAGACATCAATTGGGCACATACAAAGCCGCCAAAAGCCATAAATCACTGATAACTGATAAAAAAGCATGCAACTTCGGCCGTCTCATGTGTCGCCTGTCGACGTCGAGCCTTTAAAACAAACACCATCATCATTTGCTGTTCCCCATCAACACATTGTATTGTATTCTGTATTGAAATGGATTGAATAACGGAATGCCAAAGGAATGAATGAATGTCCACGAGAATTCACGCCTCGCGACCTTTTCGTTCCTCGGAACGAATCCGGACCGAAACTTGGACTCGATTCAAATCGATCCTGCCCCGGATTCGATCCGACCGGATCGACACATCGCTATTCTGGTACAGAGACGTTACTAGTCCAGTTAAAAGTAAATTGTAAATCCGTTTACACGAACAAGCTTTTTTTTGTAAATTCACTTGTAGCTGGCTGTCGTGCAGTCATACCAATCTATTTAAAATTAAATAGAAACATAACCTCAAAAAATAGGTCTATCCTGTGGGTTAACATAGTTTCTTTTCGTAGTTTTCATACAATTGTATGAGTAATTGAATTTCTTCTCTTTTCCACTGTTTGCCAGTAAAAGTTTTTTTGTAGGAACGGACTTGTAAGACATTGTTTGTCTCTTTCTAATACGCGTGAATGTTAGACAGAGAAAACTTGTAACGTCACTGTACCAGAAATTCTTGTTCGTGTAAATGGCTCTTTAGACACTACGTCTACTATCAATTTAAGGTCCCGGGTGGTGTAGCTTGAACAAGCATCCATGTTCGATCAGCAGAGTTAAGCAACGCTCTTTCTGGTCAGAACTTGGATGGGAGTTCCACGGCTGCATCTCTCGGCGCCTCGTGATACGGCTGCCATGGAAATAGTTGGTCCCGGCGGTCATAACAACATCATGACAGTCGTTAGTGGGGTTGAAAGTCCCCATAAATGCACAGCGACTCCTATAATTGGCCTAACGGCTGTTGGCTGGGTGCGATATAAATATAAATTTACATGTACGTCCATTTCTGCTGCAGCAGTAGTGGCTTCATTTGGATTCTTGTATCAGTTATACTTCTTTTAACTTTCAATTTTTTCAACTGTTACTTATATTGAAGAAGAATTGGACAAAATTCAGCAATAGTTCGGTGGTCTGTTCAGTGCCATAATAACGGGTGTCCCAACAAGAGCGCCGGATTTAAATTTTCCGACATTTTGTTAATACGAGTTGTACGGTGATTTTTTTTGACAGTTGTCACGTACAGACCACGCGATTTAAGAATATGGAGAAGTATTCAAACGAACAACGTTTAATTATTGTAAAAACACATTACAAAAATGGTGAAAGTTTTGCGAGTTAACTGTTAATGGTGTGCGGTATCGCAAAATGTTAACGTAGTTTTTGTGGCCCGAATTGGATGTAATTGATGTCGAGGACATGTTTTTCCAACAAGACGGTGCGACCTGTCACACAGCACGTGAAACAATGGTGTTACTGCAGACCAAGTTTCCAGGCCGTGTCATTTCTCGATTTGGCGATCAACATTGGCCACCAAGATCGTGCGATCTAACACCGATGGACTTTTTTCTTTGGGGCTATGTGAAGGAAAAGGTGTATGCGAATAAGCCTGAAACAGTTGAACATCTTAAAGAGGAAATACGGCGCGTTATTGGTGAAATACAGCCACATTTATGCGAAAACGTTATTCAAAATTTCAACAAAAGAATAACCCTGTGCCAGAGGTTTCGTGGTGGCCATTTGCCTGATGTTGTATTTCACGTTTAATCGGAACTATTTTTCTTTATGTTGAAATAAAAATGTTTGCTTAATTCAAAAAATAAATGTGTTTTTCTTTAAAATTAAATCCGGCGCTCTTGTTGGGACACCCATTATTATGGTGGATTTATTGGCACGTTATGTTTACTTGCAACTTTCTCTTTATAAGTAAATTAAATATTTTGTTTATATATTCACACATGATTTATTTATTTTTATTTTTTATTGCTCACCTATACGAGTAGGTACTATTGAATTACAATTTGATTTTTGTCTTTTACATCCGTATGAGCAATTGCATCAGAATCGCACATTTAAATGTACAATTGGTTTTGGCAAATTTTTTAGATTTTAAGAAGTACGTATTGGCTTTCGAGTTTGATGTAGTTGCGGTGACTGAAACGTGGTTTTTACCTCGCATTTCTGATGATGCCGTGAACATTCAAGGGTACAATTTCTTCCGCAGAGATCGTCAAACTAGTACAAGGGGAGGTGGTGTAGGTATTTATGTTAAGAATTTCATTGCTGTTTCATTAATTCATTCCGTAAAATCTAGCTGTGCTATAGAACAAATGTGACTCACAATTAAATTACAAAAGCTGTCTGTAGAAGACAAGAGCCTTCATATACTATTGAATTTTTAGATGCCCTTGAGGATGCAGTGACACCTTTTTAGGAAGAAATTTATCTTGGGAATTTCAATATTGACTATTTTAAGTTTAATGATATTGTTGCTGTTCAATTTTTGCTGATTATAGATTCGGTAGGTTATAAACAAATCATAAATGTACCCACATGTTAGCTTTTCACTTACGTTTAGTTCAGCATTCTATATTTTAACTTTCAAAAATTGATCGCTATAAGAGTGTACTTGAGGCCCGTCTCTAGCTACAGTGAAGACGTCGTGTATTCTTTATTACTGAGATGTTAAAAGGTGAGCGCCAACAAGTTTAATCCCAAGCACACTGATATAGGTAAAGAAACTTATAAACTTTACTATATATTTAACCTCAATACAATTATTGAACCTTCAAAGTTTAAAATGAAAGAAGCAATACTTTTAACTAAATTTATTGACATTAATCGCTTTGGTCAACTTCTATTTTATATGCATTCATAATGACAATTATTCATTTAATCCAAGGAAACGAACGGAGTACCCCACTTAACTTCTATCACTACAACTACTGGGTATACACTGTCCTTATTTATTGACTATATGCGAAATATCATTAGATTATCGTTATTTCACTTATCTGTTATGTTGTTGTACTTGTGGTATCAACGGTCAGCCCTATGAAGCTTAGTGCACCTGCCAGCCCGGCTCCGCAAGACAATCCTCTCCCCAACTGTCACTTTGGCAGCCACTAAATGCCGGTTGTCACCTACCGCAAGTAATCACCAGATCTCCGTAACGAATCTCACAAGACGAGCTTCCCAAACTACTGTATGTTTTTCCGCCTAATACTACTAATGAGGTAGACGCAAACCAAATATACATACCCTGTACTTAACAGGCAATAAACTATGCAACGCTTTCCGTGGTTCCTACATCGTCAAAATGACTCGGATCTCCGTTCGTTGGAAAGTAACACTCGTTCCCAAAATCCGCTTCAAGCACGGTCGGCCAGTATCCAAATACTATCACCGAAACCACGAGAAATTACGAGTTTACCACATTTTTTCCACAAAAACCTTTTGCACAATTAAATTCTGTCACTCATTTTTGAAAACAAAATTTATTGTCTTCTCTCTACCCTCTTTTCTTTTTTAACAACTCTTGCAACTCTGATACTAATTTTTATAAGCTTTCACCGCGTTTTCCCACTTGATCGTTTATTCACGACTATATATACCGTAAACTACTAACATTAGTACAATATGCTTTTAGCCCGTAACAATGTATTACCAAAACTAGTTCTACTTTATTAGATTTTATAGTTGTCTCTGTCGACAAGGAAGTTACAAGTGCAGAAGTTGTCAGTGTGCATAACATGTCTGATCATCATTTAATCTATTGTGACTATTCATTTGAAATTTCAGTTTTAAAAAAATTAATTTTATATTCGTTTAGAGATTTTTGTGAACCTAATTATGATAACTTAAATGCCGATTTACAGTCGATACCTTGGCATACAATTTTTGAAATTGATGATGTAAACGATAAAGTTACTTTTTTAAATAACACTATAGTCAATTTGTTGACTCAACTTGTAAAACCATAAAAATTTCGAAGCTCCCGGCGCCTTGGTTGACTACAAATATTAAACTTTTGATGTCACTTAGAGATAAAGCTTTGAATAGGTTTGAAAGCTCATTGGGAGTATTAACAAGGAAAAAGCTTACCTTGAATTTAAACTACATAATACAAACAATATCAAATCAGTTTGGAAAGAATTTAAAAAAAAACATTTATGATGGGTTGCAACCTACAGAAATTATAATGCTTTCGTTAACTTCAGCAACTACAATATTCTTGAAGATAAAGAGCTGCTTGATTTTTATAACTGTAATACATTTACGATTTTTACATCTAAATTCAAATTTAAAACTGTTAGTGAAAATGAAATTGTCAAAATTTTTCTAAATATAAAATCTAATTCTCTTTGTTCTGACGGGATTAATATGAAAATGTGGAATTTATGCTGTCCATTTGTAATTCCATTTATTACGCATACAATTAATGCATGTCTGTTAAACAACACTTTCTCTAATGTATGGAAAACTGCTAATGTTATTCCGTTACCTAAAATTAAGCAACCCCAGGAATTCAAGGATTTGCATCCAATTAGTATAAGTACTGCCTACACTGTCAGAGGTCCTGGAAAAAATTATGGCATATCAACTTCGACAACACACCATGACTACTAAACATACAGATAATATATTTTCTGCTAATGACAACAATAATTTATTACTTCTTGTTTTGATCGATTATTCAAGGGCCTTTGACACAATATCGCATAATTTACTGCTGAAAATACTTAAATTTATTGGTTTTGGGTCGGACGCCATTAAAATTATTGAAAGTTATTAACTAATCGCTCTCAGACCGTTATACTTAAGGAATCTAAATGCAACTCTTTGTCCATTACTAAAGGTGTACCACAGCGTTCAGTACTTGGTCCGTTATTGTTTATAATATACACATTTTACTTTAAAACATCTGTAAAACATTGTGAATATCATCTTTATGTCGATGATTCTCAATTATTATAAGAATTTCTTTCTGACAATGTGGCTGCTGCAAATATTCTTGTCAATGATAATATTAAAAGTCTCTGCTATCAGAAAAACACTTTAAAAATCAATGCTAATAAAAGCTCAGTTCTGCTGTTTGGTAGTCCTACACTAAAAAATAGTGTAAGACAGAATATTGCTATTAAAATTAATGATATGTTTCTGCCGCTTTCTGATCATGCAAAAAACCTTGGCATTATACGTGATACTGATCTTAGATTCAAGAAGCATATATCGACAGCATTACAAAAATCTTACTCAAATAAATTTTTAATAATAGATATAGTTTAAACCGCAATGTTACTTTGCGAATCGCTAGTGTTGCCACAACTTAATTATTGCGATTGTGTTTATGGACCATGTTTAGATGCCGTTCATAGTAAGAGAATTCAGCGTATGCAAAACTCCTGTCTTTGACTGATTTTTGGTATACGTAAATACGAACATATTTTGCATAAATTAAAGGAGGTTAAATGGCTGAACATGTATAATCGTCAATTTCCGCATTCTGTATGTTTACATATCCAGCATTGACAGGCCATTCCTGTGTGGTTTTCTTCCACTCTTCTCTGTTTTGTACTTTTTGTCTCCAGTTTGTTATTCCTCTCTCTCTAAGGTCTGCCTCTACCGCTTGCCGTCAGCTGTTTCTCGGTCTTCCCTGTCTTCGTCGATGTCGTTCTTCATTATTTAGTATTATCATTGGTAGCCTTGTGTCCGCCATCCTTCCTACATGTCCTAGCCATCTTAATCGTTGCTTTTGAATAAACTTCGTTATTGATCCTGTTACGTATATCTCTTGCACCTCCTTATTTGTTCTTTTTCTCCATTCCTCCTCCACTTTCAGCCCTCCGAATATCCTCCGTAATATTTTCCTTTCTCAAATTTCTAAGCTATCTCTTACTTTCTTATTCGGAATCCAGGTTTCACCTCCGAATGTCACTATTGGTCTCAACACTGTTCTATAGAGCTGCACTTTCGCTTTCCTCGACACCCACCTAGATTTTATTATGCCGTTTAATGCCCATGCACATTTATCACCTTTCACTATCCTAGCTCCCACTTCTGTACCTTTGCATGCATTGTCTGTAATTACCGCCCCAAGGTATATAAATTGTGTTACTTGCTCTACTGTCATTTCTCTATTGCCCGTTAGTTGGAAGGTTACTTCGGTTAGTGTCCCTGTTGGTGGTGTCTTCTTCCCCATTATCCTATATTTTGTCTTTCCTTCGTTGATTTGCAGTCCCACTTTCCTCGCTTTGTTTTCCAAGTTCTTTATTATTCTTTGTAGCTCCTGGGGACTCCTTGCTAATAATGCAATGTCGTCAGCGTAACCTATGCACTGGTGGCTCTTATTTATCAGGGTGCCTGTTGTATTAACTTTACTTCTTCTCACTACTGCTTCCAGGGTTAGGTTGAATAATGTGGTTGAGAGGGGGTCCCCTTGTCTAAGGCCGTTTTTGACTAGGAACGCCTCTGAAACCTCGTTCTCTATTTTTACTCTGCTCTGTGTTTGATCCAGTGTCATTTTTATGAGCTGTTAATTTAGTAGGGATTTCTAGCTCTTCTAGTGCATCAAATAATTTGTTCCTCCTTATTGAGTCGTAAGCCCATCGGAAGTCGATAAACAATGTGTATATTTCGGTTTTATGCTCGTAACATGTTGTCTGAATTTCTTTCAGCGTGAAGATTTGATCTATCATCGAACAGCTCCTTTTGAATCCGCACTGGTATTCCCCTATTACCTTATCTGCAATCGGTTGAAGCTTGTTTCTTATGACTGTTGCTAATATTTTGTATACGGTATCTAGGAGTGATATACCTCTGTAATTTTCACAATTGGCTTTGTCCCCCTTTTTGTAGATAGGCACTATAATCGCCGTTTTCCATTCGTCCGGGATTTCCTCCTTTTGCCATACTTCTTTAAATAGCTTGAACAGTTCTTCCAATAGTGCTCTGCCCCTATATTTTATCAGTTCGGGTGGAATTTGGTTCTCACCTGGGCTTTTTCCATTTTTTAGGTTGGTGGTAATCTCTTCTATTTGTTCTCTTGTTGGCTCTTCCTCTTCCCTAGGTTCTGTCGAATTGTTCCGTCTTCTTGTCAGTACTTCTGTTTCTATCTGGTTTTGTTCATTCTCCTCGTTTAACATTTCTTGGAAGTACTGTTTCCATCTTTCGACTTTTTGCGCTGTGTCCCCTATCAGGTTCCCTTCTTTATCTCTGCAGAAATTTGTCCTCTGTTGGTATCCTGTTTGCCACGATTTGGTTTCTTGGAAGAAGTATGTTTATTTCATAAAATAATTAGTACAAAGGCACCACAATATTTATACAACAAAATTAGATTTAGTACTGATGTTCATAATCTTAATATTCGTAGAAAAGATCTAATAACACACCCTTATCGTAAAACTAGCTTGTACGAACGATCATTTTCCTACAATATTGCTAATATTTACAATTCTTTGCCTAATAAGCTTAAATCTTTATTATCAACTTGCTTCAAAAGCCACAACGGGTTAAGTGGTAGAGCAGATGGTATTAGTTTTTTAATACCAATCTGAACTTCGCCCTTTTGGATTTTTTTATTACTCATACAATGATTTTGTTTATATGTATATAGTTTCTTAAACCCAATAAAAGTCCATTATTATTATTATATTAAATGTGGATCAAGGTGTTATTCGCATAAACCCGAAATTAATTGCCTATTTATATCGTCTGCATATAGCAAGCGCTGCAATTCAATAAGACAAAGATCCTTGTATCCCATTGTTATTTTAATCACAATTCTTTTGTCAAGTTTCATAATTCTATCCATCGATATAATAAACAAAAGAGGACTCAGCTATCCCCTTATTTAATTCCACTTTGCATCTCCAATTTTCTGGAACATTTACTTTTTGTCTGTACTTCCCCTATTACTCTTTTGTAGGCGCTTCTGATCACCTGTCGAAGCTTTTTTGATACTTCCAGAAGGTTGTATTTGTTATATAGTACTTATAGTTGGCTATGGCATCACGGGAAAGAGGATGATTTCCATTCCTATTCCTATTCAATTCCTATTAAGATTTGTTTTGGTTTTTCATCAATTAATCTTAACATTTTTATATCTATTAAGACTCAATTTCTGTAACTGTCCAAATTTATTCGTTCAATTTTCAACATTCCTTTATTATGATTTCTGCCCATATCATGTATCATAATAATATATCATAATATGTAATATAATATACCAAACTTTTGGTATTTTCTCTGTTCTCCATGCCATTCTTAAAATTTCCGATAGCCAACCAGGTGAGTTTTTTAAAGTGTTATAAGGCGATATCTCGAAAACGGTTTACAATATTTTCATGAAATTTTTGTGAGGTAATAGGGAGATGAGGGGACATATTTAAACATATGTTTGGTATTTACCTTCTTTCCGTGTTTTGAGGGGTGGGGGTAACTTTGGAATTTTAAATAGGATGATGTATTTTTGTTTAGAAAATTCCAATATACGTAAAAAACTATGCACGTATACAAAATATTTTTTGATTTGCTTTTTTGATTACAAGGTTCTGATTAACTAAATTTTCATAAAAAATTTTAAAAATTAAATTTTATACTAATAAATCAAGTTCACTTATTTCAGAATTATTATTCGTTTTCATAGAAATGTGTTAGTTCTACTTTAGTCAGTTGAGAATTTTGACCTTTTAATGATTATTTCACATTCTTTAAATTTTATAACCTAATAAATCATAATTTCGTAACCGAAAGCAAATCAAAAAATGTTATGTACACATAGGTACGTAGTTTTTTACGTAGATTCGAATTTCATAAACAAAATTACATCATTCCATTTAAAATTCCAAAGTTACCCCCCACCCCAACCGTTTTCGAGATATCGCCTTGTAACACTTTAAAAAACTCACCCTGTATACTATCCGTCATAAATTGGAATCTGGAAAATTGTTTTATTCTCCATTTACTAAAATTCTTTATTAAAGTCCCTGTATCTTCCCAAACCAAAGGTGCACTTGCAAACATATAAATATCTCCTTTTGCATACGGAGGTGGTTTAAAAATATGAAAATAGCTAAAAAAAAGTACCTTTATTTTTCAAAATAGACGTAAATGTTATTTGGAAAAGTTGTATAGAATTGAAAGAAAGTATGAAATGTAATGTCACAGCTCTGATCCGGAAAAAAATGTTCGCTGGTTTTTCCTATTTTTTTACCACCCTGTGTATTACGAAAACTGAGATGCTTAAAGATGTACTGTCGAATTTGAGTTTCGCTCACTTAGTAAGCAAACATTTTTATTAATCGAAATACTTCTTCTTCATGTGTCCTGCCCTCCTAGGGCGTTGACGATCAATTGCATGACTTGAATTTTGTCTGTAGCTTTCCTGAAAAGGGATGTACTTTGTCCATACTATTGGCGAAGGTTCTTGAGCCATGATGTCCTGCGACCGCCTGGATTACGCTTTTCCTCTATTTTCCCCTGAATTATATCGAAATACTGCTCAAAATCAAAATGTTTGTGTTCAACGTAAAAACAGAGGTATTTTAAAAAATCTGTAATGGGGTTTAAACGGAACTTCCCCTGTGCGAATTACATCAACTTGTAAAAAAAAATGCAGTTGCTGCAATTCAAAGTTTACGCGCCCAGGCAGAATTAGTATTAATATTTTTAGGGAGATTTATAGTCCGCTGCTCGGTTCGCCGCTTAAACTACAGCGCCACTATCGAGCGCATATTGAATGCGCTTCTCTCTGCGTTATAAAAGTGCTATGCAATTCTGTTAGAGAACTGTAAAATACAAAATGTTAAAAGTTTACGTACTTAGGTAGTATTGTTGACGAACATGGAGGATGCCACGCAAATATTAAAACAAGAATTTGTAAAGCACAAAACGCCTATAATATGCTACGAAAGATATGGGCCTCAAATGAATTCTCCAAGAAAACAAAGCTACGAATTTTCAATACTAATATAATTGACTTTAAACGTACCTCCTAGGCCTGTGCGTTTCAGTAATTTATTTTTCGTTACCTCGTATTACACTAGAACTCCGATTACGGATATGCTGAAATTAGCAAATCAAGTCTCTTTGCTTTTAGATATTGACTTTTCTTATACATTCGGTAAATTTCGTACTATAATAAATACGTATTATTATTATTCACCATGATTATAAAAAAAATTGTGAGCTGGATAGTTTTTTTCTTTCCCTTTTTTCTCGTTTTTCTTTACTTTCTCTTTTGCTTAGTTCGAAATTATTGTATTGATTTATTAAATTTGCACTTTATGTAATTAGGCCTGTGCCTGTTTAAAGTGAATAAATAAATAATACGCGTACTGCTGTATGGAGCCGAGACATGAGCCCTGAATAAGCAACAAACAAAAGAACTACAAATATTTATTAATAAAGCCTTAAGGAGAATTTTTAAAATATATTGGTCGGACCAAATTTCCAACGCTGAGCTATGGGAAAAATACCGAATAAGAACAGGTCGAAATCACTATAAAAAGGCGACGCTGGAAATGGATAGGACATACGCTAAGAAAACCGGTAGCAGACGTAACACGGCAGGCAATGGATTACAACATCAAAGGCAAAAGAAAACAAGGAAGACCAGCTCTGACATGGAAAAGAAATGTTAACAGTGAAATTAGTGCGCGAAATATGTCCTGGAGTCAAGTGAAAGTTTTAGCAAAAATAAGGAGAATTGGAAAGAAAGAGTTGTGGACTCACTTTGCAGCAGTTGAAGACAATTACTCAACCACTAATGTTAAAAACGGGTTAAATTAAAGTGTAGTGAACTGAAAGTGTAAGGCTGACAACCTTATTACTTTTGCTAACAGTCGGTGAAACGTCCCTTTGGACGCCCTATAATCCTCAGAGGACCAACAGGAACGAAGAAGAAGATGCAATTCTGTTCCATTTGCGATGTTCACCCTGTATATGTTACGTCTCACTTTCGCCAAGAGTAAAGTCTGAGCTATGTGCAAATTATTACTTTTATGTATTCCATCATCTAGGGACCCTGAAACGTGAAGATCCGAAGAAATCTTGGAAGATGATTTTTCACGATTACAATACTTTCTTTGTCTTTCAGATGAGGGAACTAAAAAATAACAGCAAACGATGCGAACATCAACAACAACGCAACGTAAATTTATGAATGTCACTGTATAATATTATAAGGATACTGCATGGTCGAGGACGCTTTACAATTCCTGAAGAGATTTTTCCGAATATTTCATAAAATTGCTGATACGTGATACGTTTACAAATAAGGTAAAAGAGAAATTCCTTGAAAATGAAATCCTGCTAGGCATTGTTGTTAAGAAGATATGTGTGCCCATAAAATATTAAAGAAAAAGAGATTTTAGGACGAAAGTTGCGAGGACGAAGCACGAGAAAATTCATTGATAAAGGTATCAAGAATAATTTTGTTTTGATAAATGGATAACAAAACAATTATCCATACATGTCCAAATTTATGAAGGGCACTGTGTAATATTATAAGCAACAATAAAACTTGATTAATACTGTCAATCAAACGGTCGGTATTGTAACAACGCAATGATATATATACTTTGTTTAATTAGCTATAAACAACAGGGAACTCAGGTGTCCCCTTGTTTAATTCCTCTTTGCACCTCGAATTCTCTGGAACATTTACTTTTTGTCCGTACTTCCCCTATTACTCTTTTGTAGGCGCTTCTGATCGCCTATCGGCGTTCTGCAAGATATTTTAACAGAACACACAAGACTGTGTAGCCTAATTATGAACTTTCGCTCCTTGCGTGTTGACGTTGAAAAAACAGATCTTCTCAATTCCGTCTGTCTGTTTGATGCTGGTATAATTCAAACACTAGTTGTTAGAGGAAGACGATATTTAGCATGCTGTTTATATGCCTTCCTCGCATAAAACGGAGAAAAGGTAGGTAAAATATATACAGGGTGAGCACCTTAAAAGAATAATAAAACTCTGTCAATTTTTGCTTTAACTTAAGAACTATTACTTAAATGAAAGTTTATAATAAAAGTACATAGCTCAAGTTTTTACCCTTAACAAAAAAGAGCATATTTGGGACCCAACATATACAGGGTAGTACACTTAAAAAATCAATTTTGTTTATTTTTGTTGTAACTAAGAAATAAATAAAAGTAATAGTTTGTACATAGCTCAGGCTTTATTCTTAACGAAAATGGGACCCAAAAGATACAAGGAGAATTGTTGCAAAAGAAACAAAAAAGGGTAACCAATAAGTGCATTGTGTTTAATGCAGCTACATCGCAGATATAATAATAATAATGTCTTTATTGACTTGATAATATAACAATAAAATACATTCACTACATAAAAAAAGAACAAGTCAACCTCGAGGCGAAGTTCAGTTACCCCAAAGGGCTTCTGGTCTTCCACTTAACCTAGCAAAAACAACTGCAAAAAATATATTTATTTAAAAAAAAGTAAAAAAATACGAGTGAATTATATAATAAACCTTAACTTTTAAATGTAATACATGGTGGCATATACCATATCCAACTGCAAAAATATTGGTATTATGTTTGTGATAGAATGTAGGTGTTAACAATGTCCATTTATTAAGACTGAAGGATTCTTTACAAAATCTAATGCATTGTAGATTTTAGTTATATTATAAGAAAGAGGACGTTCAAAAATTGTAGTCCTGTGCATTGGTACAGTAAGCAAACCCCTGTGTCTGAGATTAAGTGTATGAACGTCTGTTCTAAAAGTAATTTTGTTATAAAGGCGTATGGCTTACTATGATTTTATGGTACAAAACAGAAGCATGCAGATGTCTGCAATCAGACATATTTAACCAGTTTAATTCTTTTAATTTCTGCGTCACACGATCAAACTTTCTAATGCCGAATACAGGAATTTTGAAGAATCTGTATCCTACTCGCTGTTTTTTTATCTAAACATGGTCCATAGACTACGTCACAAAAATTAAACTGGAACAAGACCAGGGACTCTGCAAGAATAGCTTTAATTCTGACGGACTTTTAAATTTGCATACCCTTTTCCGATGCAAATATCTACGTGCTGTTTGTATCTTAGTTGACTATCGATTTGCAATCCAGTATTACGAGTAACTTCTTTCAGTGGTAGTATGGCATCACCAACCTTTATATTTATTTTATGATGATACTCATCTCGATCTTTATTCCTGCCGAACAACATTGCTACAGTTTTTTTCGGATTTAAACTCAAACAGTGGCTTTCGGATGCTTTGTTAAAATTTGTAAGGTCTTGGTTAATATTGTCAATTGCAGTGTCTATACGATTAACGTTAAACGAATAGAATAATTGAGTATCGTCTGCATATGTATGTGATTTGCCATGAACCAATGAGTGAGATAAATTACTTGCATATATTATGAACAACAGGGGCCCTAGTATTGAGCCTTGGGGGACTCCGGTATGGACTTTAAGAAGTTCAGAACATTTGTTGCCTAGAATTACAAATTGTGATCGATTGTTCAAGTAATTCTGAATTAATTTAGAGGCATCATTAAAGTATGTTAGTATGGTACTAAGAATCTCGTGATTGATCGTGTCGAAGGCCTTTGAGTAGTCTAGTAAGATCAAAACCGCTAACGTTCCAGCGTCGATAGCTTTGAATATTTCGTCGGCAATGTTTAAAAGAGCGGTTGTGCAGCTATGGCCTCTTCTAAAACCTGACTGCAGTTCTGAAAATAAGGTAAAGTTATTAAAAAATGCTCTGATTTGAAAATCAATGACCTTTTCTAAAATTTTTGACATGCTACATAATACCTAAACTTATAGATCTGAGATCTTTTAATTCATTTGGTTGATTTACTTTAGGCAAAGGAATTACTTTAGCAATTTTTCATTGCGATGGAAAAACATTGTTAACAAGACAAAAGTTGATAATGTGTGTTATGGACTGCAAAATTAGCGGGGTGCAAAGTTTTATCATCCTGATATTAATATTATCAACACCAGATGACAAGGATTTAATACTACATATCATTTTATAGATTTCTTCTTCAGTGACTGTACTAAATTTAAATTCAGAACTAATTCCTTGCTTTTTATTATTAAGATAAAAAGCAAGAGTTTCTTGAAAATGTAAGTTAACTGCTAGATTGGAATGAATAAATGATTGGTTAATTTCATTAACACAAAAAAGTTTGGGAGGAATTTGCTTTTGTTTGGATTTGTTGTAAATGTCTGTCTCCTAGTTCTTTCCACAGACACTTCGAGTCCTTGTGACACAGTCTATGCTCAAGTTAAGCTTTTTTCTCATTCCTGCAGGATGTAGTAACAAGATTTCTTAAGGATTTGTAATAATTAAAGTGGGCAACCTTCTTTGTTTTCTTGTAACGTTTATAGGCTTTATCTCTAAGAGACATTATAAACTTGAGAGTTTCTGTGACCCATGGACAGTTTCATTTTGAAAAACGAGCAGATTTTACTGAAGCATGAATGTTAAACAAATTAGTGATATGACTAATTAGGAAGGTGAGTTTAGAATCAATATCAGGCATATCCATCAAAAGGTAAAGCGGTAAAGACTGTAAGTCCCTCTCAAATTCAGCATGATTAAATTTAGAAAAATCTATAAGTTTTGAATACAGGCAAAAGTTTATGACGTTTAATGAAAACATTGCAGAAAATTAAGTCATGATCAGACAAGTCATGCACTGGCTCTACACCATGTTTTGTAATCAGTTCTTTATTTGACGTTAAAATTAAATCAATTAGCGTGGATGTCATTGGCATATTTCTCGTTGGCTCATCTATGACTTGAAAAATATTATAAGTATCTAAAAGAGATTGTAATTTGTTTGCATTAGCACTGTTTAATAATATATCAATATTTAAATCACCGACGCAAACTATTTCTTGGCATGTAGATATCATGTCGGATAAGGTTTCCTCCAGCACTTCAAAGAAACTATTGATACTTTTATTGGGAGGTCTATAGATAACTCCAATACCAAACGAGATTTGTTGAGTTTTGATGGTTAACCATAACTGTTTAAGAGATTCGTTATCAATGACATTTATGCATTGAGCGTGCAAAGTATTTTTAATATACATACCAACCTCCTCCTTCTATCTATCTATCCGGAAAAAAATATAACCAGGTATATAGACCGCATCGTCAGAAATATTTTGAGTTAACCAGGTTTCACTTACTGCAACAATGTTGTAATCCCCATTGGCGAGAAGTGTCTTAAAATGTGTAATAACAGGGAACGAACATTTAAGTGCGATATTGTTAAATTCATTGGACTATTATTTTCTTAATGATAGACAAAAAATAGTAACCCTAACAAAACAATTAACGAATTTTTGTAACTAAAACTGGGTAGGTAACTAGTCTTTCAAAAGAAACCTACGAAATTATTAAAACACAATAATTAAATAAAATTTGATGGAACAAAGAAAAAAGGTAACCACAGAGTAAATTACAAACAGTTCGTTAATTGTTCAATCGCTATCAAATTATAGTATATAAACTTTTTATATTTGATTATTGACAGAGTCAGGAGGTCAGGTGACAACCACGCTGCCGATGACAACAAACAAACAAATTAAAATAAAATCGAATCCTACAGCCGGTAACGTTTTTCATTTATTTTAAAATTGATGCAATTCGCATTACGAAGTGTTTTCTTTTATTGTTTCAGTATTGTTAGGAACGTTAAGATATTATTAACCTTAGTTTACTTTAATTTTTAAAATTGATTAGTGCCGCAACCTCCACTTGCGAGGGAAATTCTGAGTAAAGCCCTTTACAGATTTGTTTGTTACCCAACATTGTTGTCAGAGTGTGCTTACTTATAAGGTTAAGTAAATTGAACCTTTGCAAGTGCTCTCAGCATGTCCTCATGCGCAAATTGTTAACGATCTGTCGCAAATGAACCGCGTCTTCAATGCGACGGCTGCAAAGGCGAACTGCACGTTATCTGCACATGTCTTAGCGAAAATGATCGTGTTACCAAAACTCAACTTCGTGGAGTAAAGATCGTTTGCAATCAATGTAGCACTAATATTGATATTGATAAACTGGGCGACTTCAGGGCTCCCGTCAAAGCATTTAAAACTGAATTAAAGTCTAAGATTGATACTTTTGTCATAAAAATTGCGGAATTAAATGATTAACTCCTCGGAATCGGTGATTCTAAATCTACTGCTTATGTCGAAAACGTTACCAACGAGGCAGTCGAACGTATAAAAAGATGGAGGAACATTGTCATACGTGGAGGTCCAGAAATTGAGGATAACGACGTAAGAGAGGCAAAGTACGATTCACAAAAAATTGCCGAAGTATTAACTGCAGTAGGCTTAAGCGTCACTCTAGTATCTTTCCATCGCTTTGGTAAAGACCAGCAGAACAAGTATCCGCACTGTATCAAGGTCGTACTACCTACAGAACATGACGCTAAAAAGGTGCTACGCAATAAGCGTAGGTTACTAGCGGCAAATTCTCCTAAACAGATATCAATCGTAGATGAAAAAACTCCTAATCAACTTAAAAACAACCTAAGAACACTACTGGACGAGAAAAAAAGTGCGCAACGGTACGAACCTCACCATAAAATACATTCATGGCTCCCCGCAAATAATTGATCTGAAGACATTTCAACAACAACAACCTCGATCCTAACGAAACATTTACTGACTGGTCCATTCTTTACACTAACCTAAGCTCGTTACCGGCGAAGCTAAACGATTTTATCTGTAGAATTAACCAATACAACCCTGACATTGCCTTTATTACAGAGACTTGGTCATAGATAATGTAACCCCACGGAATTGGTTAAACCCGGCCATACCAGAATCTGTTGTTGACATTCGTGGTTTCAAATTTATCGTACTCGTATAAACCATGTAGAGGGCGGGTTATGTGTATATATTTCAAGTAATATAACAAAAAATTATAAAATCACCCCTATTGACTTAACTGTTCCCGATATTGATATCACAATACTAAAACTCTCCAGACATGATTTTTCCATAGTTCTTTTCTGCATATATCGCCCTCCACGCACTCCTGTAGAGCAAGATTTACTTCTTATTGAGAAATTAACAAACGTATCCATTTCATACGATTATCTAGTGATAACCGGCGATTTCAAATTTCCGGACATTTCGTGGTTAATTTCTCACGTTCCTGACAATTTTAATTCCACTACTTGCTTCATGAACTTTATGATAAATTCTAATCTAGACCAGTTGGTTCAAGAATTTACCAGATTCAGAGCAAATGACCAACCAACCACTTTAGATCTTGTTTTAACAAACGATGAACAACTGTTAACACAGCCTGAAATTTGTGCTCCTGTTGGCATATCAGACCACGTGGTTATACGTTTCCACATACAGTTTGCATCACATAGCCATAAACCCTAACCATCTTAGCTTTATTGTAACCAACTTGAACAGAGTTGGGAATGAACTACATACATACATACATACATACATACATAATCCGGTCCTCTTCTACCTTTCGGTGTCGAGGTGGGAATGAACTACTATCCTATAATTGGGAAGATCCTAACTCGATGTGGGAAAATTTTACGATATCGTTCGCAAGTCAATTGACTCAAACAGTAAAACAAAAATCGTTTTCAAAAACCATTTAAAACCCTGGATTGATGACGAGATTATGTCTTTGATCAAACAAATCCAGCCTACTGAAAAAATTTGAAAGCACCAAAAATATAAATGACTACCTACATCACACATCGTCGTTTTTCGAACCAAGTTAGTTCTGCCATTAAAGCTGCCAAATACAGCTACGAAGAAAGCATTGCTAATAGTAATAACTCTAAAAAAATTTAAAAGTAGGTAAGAACATGTATGAAATCTAAGGTGTCAGTGCCACATTTAAAAAAGGATAATGGCCAAATGTGTTCTAACAATGAAGAGACATCAGAAATTCTGGCTGAAATCTTTTCACAACTATTTACTCGTGAGTCAAATGGAAAAAATCCCTGCAGTCCTTTCAAACTGGGTGAACTCTACCCTTGATCTTATTGACTTTTCATCCGAAATTGTTGAAAATCAGTTGCAAAAATTAAAACCTAATTCTGCACCAAGACTTGATGGATTGTCTACCTATTTTCTTAAAATATGTTCCGCTGTAGTATGCACTCCACTTTCGTTAATCCTCCAGTCTTCATTCGACAATCATTGCCTGCTCTCAGTATGGAAATCAGCGTCAGTAACAGCTATATTTAAAAAGGGTGATAAACTGAACCCAAATAACTATAGATCTATAAGCCTGGTCCCAATAGTGTGCAAGGTTATGGAATCTATAATTGGTGAAAAGATGTCTACCTTTCTAACGGAGAATGTTATTCCCAACGAACAACACGGGTTTTTATGTGGCCGATCTACAGTCACCAACCTTCTACAATGCGTTAATGATTGGTCTTTGGATCTGGATAATAAGCAACCGACAGATGTAATTTACTTAGACTTCGCCAAAGCCTTTGACAGGGTACCCAGAAGACGGCTAATGCATAAACTGAATCATATTGGAATACGTGGCAATCTTTTACTCTGGATTCAAGATTTTCTGACCGACATAACTTTCATCATCCGGGTAGGTGACTCGTTTTCTACTCCTAAAAATGTCCTTAGTGGTGTCCCACAAGGATCGGTTTTGGGTTCAGTGTTATTTTTGGTTTATATCTCAGACTTACCACTGCACATCTCTTCAAAAAAGTCATTTTTTGCCGATGACACAAAAATATATGCAATTCATTTTACGTAACCTCCAGCTTCAGAATGACTTAACTTCTATTATAAGGTGGTGTCACGAATGGCTACTGCCTGGGAACAGTGCCAAGTGTGCGGTGCTTCATATCGGCAAAAATAATCCGTGCTTCTCTAATAGCATTAATAACATCGAGCTTGGAAATGTCGATTCGTACACTGACCTTGGTGTTCAAATAAACAAGAACCTTACGTTGTCCGGTCATGTTATAGAGGCATGTAAACGTGCAAATAAAAGCCTTTTTCTGCTAAAGAAATGTTTTACTTGCGTGTCGTATCCGGTTTTTATTAAACTGTACAAAACTTTTGAAGACCTCATCGTGAATGCGGGGGTGTGGTCTGGTGTCCTGATGGGGTTGCGGATCAAAACCATTCCGAGAGGGTACAGAGGTACGCTACTCGCATCGGTTTCGGAAGGGTAAGACCATCCTACGAAGAGAGACTATCTATGGCAAATCTTCCTTCATTTTCCGACCGAAGACTTCGAGATGATATAATAGTCACGTACAAAATTCTTTGCAATCTGTTCTCAATTGACCTTTCATGTTTAATATCTGTATATTTTGAACATAGACGATCGACTGCATGGCCATGAGTTTAAATTACGAAAGGAAAATTTCAAAACCAGGACAAGACAACATTTCCTGCCTAACAGGATTTTCGTCTCTTGGAATAACATGCCGGGCGATGTAGTGTGTGCGCACCATCAATTAATATTTTCAAAAACAAATACGGCAATCTCTAATATATTATGTCAATTGATGTTTATTTAAATTGTAGGTACTGTATTCTTATTTTTTTATTTTCTTATACCATTGCTGCCAATTGTAGTAATTTGTGTTTTTGAGCATTATAGGACCAGCCCTTATCTGAATAAAATAAATAAATAAATCTACTACACTCTCTAGTTGAAAGCTGTGACCGGAAGATTGATCGCAAAAATGTTCTACGAACTACGAATATTGACGGTGCGAGACAATTATTATCAATGTTGTTCAGAAGAATTTTTATGCTTAATATCTACTGACCTTTTCTCAAAGTATCTACAAACATCAGGTACGGACTTCTTTCCAGGATACTGCATGGTCGAGGACAATTTACAATCCCTGAAGAAATGTTCCCGAAAATTTCGTAAAATTGCTGAAGAGACTATTAAGTTTACAAATAAGGTAAAAGAGAAATTCCTTGAAAATGAAAACCTGCTAGGCATTGTTGTTAAGAAGATATGTGTGCCCAGAAAATATTAAAGAAAAAGAGATTTTAGGACGAAAGTTGCGAGAACCACAAAATTTAGCTGACAAATTTAGAATAGAGGCTTTGAATGTGGCTGTGGACAAAGTTGTCATGTCATTTCGATACCCATTTTTTGTAATGTCTTCTCGGCTATGGCCCATAATTATTACACCATCTGTATAGAGTAAGCACCACAATTAAATGAGTCAAAGATCCTTGTATCTCATTGTTATTTTAAGCGCAATTCTTTTGTCAAGTTTCATAATTCTATCCATCTATATAATAAACAAAAGAGGACTCAGCTATCCCCTTGTTTAATTCCACTTTGCATCTCCAATTCTATGCAACATTTACTTTTTGTCCGTACTTCCCCTATTACCCTTCTGTAGGCGCTTCTGATCACCTATCGAAGCTATTTTGTTACTTCCAGGTTGTATTTGTTATATAGAACTTGTAGTTGGTTGTGGCATCACGGGAAAGAGGATGTTTTCCATTCCAGTGATCTTTTCATAATATGTAATATAATATAATATACTATCCGTCATAAATTGGAATCTGGAAAATTGTTTTATTATCCCTTTACTAAAATTCTTTATAAAAGTCCCTGCATCTTCCCAAACCAAAGGTGCACTTGCAAACATTTAAATATCTCTTTTAGCATACGGAGGTGTTCGAAAATATGAAAATAGCTCAAGAAAAAAGTATCTATATTTTTCAAAATACACGTAAATGTTATATAACTTGTATAATTGAAAGAAAATATTAAATGTAATGTCACAGCTGTCTGATCGGGAAAACAATTTTCGCTAGCTTTGTCTATTTTTTCTTACCACCCTGTGTATTACGAAAAATGAGATACTTAAAGGTGTACTGTCGAATTTGAGTTTCACTCACTTAGTAACCAAAAACTTTCGTTAATCGAAATATTGCTCAAAGTCAAAATTTTTGTGTTCAACGTAAAAAAAAAACAGATAAAACAATTATCCATACATGTCCAAATGTATGAAGGGCACTGTATAATATTATAAGCAACAATAAAACTTGATTAATGTTGTCAATCAAGCGGTCGGTATTGTAACAACGCAATGATATATACTTTGTTTAATTAGCTATCAACAACAGAGAACTCAGGTGTCCCCTTGTCTAATTCCTCTTTGCATCTCGAATTCTCTGGAACATTTACTTTTTGTTCGTACTTCCCTTATTACTCTTTTGTAGCCGCATCTGATCACCTATCGGCGTTCTGCAAGATATTTTAATAGGACACAAGACAACGTACCTCAAATTCAGGACATCCTGCGAAATGCAGAATGGTTGGCTCCCTTACTACATCCTTAGCACAGTTACCAACAAACGGACTCAAGGCGTTAATTTAAAAGAAAAAGTAAAGAGGGCGCCACCTTCTTCCTCACGCTAAGTAAGATCTATGAGTGGAACTTAAAAGCGGCACATTTGTTTTGATATGGACAGGTTGCACTGCGCGGCCGGCTTTCAACTAAATTTTTGTAGCTGGTGGATCAACTACGTTGATTTACTCCACCGGCCCATAAATAATTTTTAACAAATTACTTCAATAATTATTACTCTAAGAAACAGTGTAGCCTAATTATGAACTTTCGCCCCTTGCATGTTGACGTCTTGCTGCTTTGTTATTTCTACTACTATTGTAATAACGAAAAAATCATCTTCCGAGATTTTCGCGGTCCCTAGATGACGAAAAAACAGGTCTTCTCAATTCCGTCTGTCTGTTTCTTGCCGGTATAACTCAAATACTAGTTGTTGGACGAAGACGCTATTTAGCATGCGGTTTATATGCCTTCCTCGCATAAAACGGAGAAAATTTTGGTAAAATATATACAGGGTGAGCACCTTAAAAGAATAATAAAACTGTGTCAATTTTTGCTTTAGCTCAAGAACTATTACTTAAATGAAAGGTTATAATAAAAGTACATAGCTCAGGTTTTTACCCTTAACAAAAAAGATCATATTTTGAACCCAACAAGGTAGTCAACTTAAAAAATAAATTTTTGTTTATTTTTGTTTTAACTAAGAAATAAATAAAGGTAATGTTTGTACATAGCTCAGGCTTTATTCTTAACGAAAATGGCAGATATCGAATCCTACCGCCGCGCTGGTAATGTTTTTCATTTATTTTAAATTTGATGCAATTTGCGTTACGAAGTGTTTCCTGTTATTGTTTTAGTATTATTAGGAACGTTAAGATATTTTTACCCCTAGGTTACTTTGATTTTTAAAATTGATTAGTGTCACAACCTCCACTTGCGAGGGAAATTCTGAGTAAGGCCCTTTACAGATTTTTTGTTATTGACTCTACTACACTCTCTGGTTGAAAGCTGTGACCGGAAGATTGATCGCAAAAATGTTCCACGAACTATGAATATTGGTGGTGCGAGACAATTATTATCAATGTTGTTCAGAAGAATTTTTATGCTTAATATCTACTTACCCTTTCTCAAAGTATCTAAAAACATCGGATACGGACTTCTTGCCAGGATACTGCATGGTAGAGGACGCTTTATAATCCCTGAAGAAATTTTCCCGAATAATTCATAAAATTGCTGAAGAGACTGATAAGTTTACAAATAAGGTAAAAGAGAAATTCCTTGAAAATGAAATCCTGCTAGGCATTGTTATTAAGAAGATATGTGCGCCCAGAAAATATTAAAGAGAAAGAGATTTTAGGACGAAAGTTGCGAGGACGAAGCACAACAAAATTATTGATAAAGATATCAAGAATAATTTTGTTTTGATAAATGGATCACAAAACAATTATCCATACATGTCCAACTTTATGAAGGGCACTGTATAATATTATATACAGGGTGAGGCACATAAAGTGTTACAGAGCAATAGCCCTCAAACTATTGATCACATCCAAAAATGTTTCAGACAAAAGTTTCAGTGTTCGAGAAGGCCGTTATACTGGACCACCCTATTTTTTTATCGGTGGAGGCGCTGAAATTACGTCAAGGTCAACTCCACTTTTTTAAATGGAACCATGTATTTTTTTTTCGATGACATTATTACCGATTTGAAGACAAATTCAGCGACCTGAAACACAAGGTCATTCTAGTCAAGCAAAGTATGAAAATAGTCGAAAAATCGAAAAATGCAACAGCGCAACAAACACGAGTCAACACGACGGTGCACCACCCCATTATGCTCTGTGTTTAAGACAAGTAATGAATGAGATTTTTGGCGAAAAGTGGATAGGACGAGGTGGTCCTGTAGCTTGGCCACCTCGATCGCCAGATCTAACATCAGCAGATGACTTTTTATGGGTTTTTGTCAAAGATCGCGTAATGGCGGTAGCACCTACCACGTCTGACGACATGAAAGACAGAATACAACGAGCATGTACCGAAATTACACCACAAATGTTTGCTGAAGTTAGACGGTCTTTTCATCAGCGAATTAACAAGTGCTTACAAGTCGAGGGTCATCACTTCGAGCATCTTCTGTAGGTAGAACCAAACCAAGGTTAGTGGATCCTTTGAGAGTGATTATTCCGATATTTTTCGATTTTTTGACTATCTTCATACTTTGCTAACTAGAATGACCTTGTGTTGCAGGTAGCTGAATTTGTCTTAAAATCAGTAATAATGCCATCGAAAAAAAAATACATAGTTCCATTTAAAAATCTGGAGTTGGCCTTGACGTAGCTTCGGCGCCTCTACCGATAAAAAAATAGGGTGGTCCAGTATGACGGCCTTCTCGAACACTGAAACTTTTGTCTGAAACATTTTTGGATATGATCAATAGTTTGAGTGCTATTGCTCTGTAACACTTTATGTGCCTCACCCTGTATATATATATATATATATATATATATATATATATACAGCTCAACAGGCCTTAGAGGCCCATGGCTTAAAGTTTCTCTATTATTTTCTTCCATTCTTTTCTGTTCATGGCTAGGTCTCGCCATCTTTCGATTCCTAAAGTGCGTAGATCTTCCTCACATGCCTCCAGCCATTTATTCCTTGGGCGGCCTCTTCTTTTCCGAACTCCACCTCTCACCATTATTGCTTTCGCCCACCTGTTCATTGGCATCCTTGTCACATGTCCCAACCATCTCAACCTGGTAGTTCGGACTGTTTGGCTAATAGCGGATTTTATGTACAGTTGCATAATTTCAGCATTTGTTCTTCTCCTCCATTCATTTTCTCGCACTTTGACTCCTCCGAAAATTTTTCTTAGTACCTTGCGTTCCCAAATGTTTAGTTTTTCTTCTTCTTTTTTATTCATCACCCAGCTTTCACACCCATACAGTACCGTGGGTTGTATTACTGTTCGGTATAATCTTAACTTTGCCTTTCGTGAGATTTGATTGGATTTTAGTAAGTTGTGCATCGCCCCCACAGTTTTACTCCCTTTTGCTCTTCTCTTCTCCATTTCCCGTACTTCTTCACTTTTACAAGTTATGGTAACCCCCAGGTATTCAAATTCGTTGACTCTTTCGAAGCAGTATACTTTATTTTCTTCTGTTGTTATTGTGATTTGTGGTTGTTTATTATTTAGGTTGTCTCCCATCTCCAAGTATTTAGTTTTCTCCTCATTTATCAGCAGTCCTTATTCTTTTGCTTTCTTTTCAAAAAGTTTGAAAGTTTTCGTGAGCTCCGTCTTTGTTCTGGACATAAGCACTATGTCATCAGCATAGGCTAAAACTTGGTTTTTACTGTTGTAATTTGTCCCTTGCGTTCTTATTCCTGTCTCCCTGAGTATTTGTTCTAGCAATAGGTTAAAAAGTGATGTTGATACAGGATCCCCTTGCTTCAGTCCCTTTTTAACTACAAATTTTTCTGAAAGGCTTCCTTCCACCGCTACCCTGTTTTCCGTTTTCTCCAAAGTCATTTTGACCAATTTAATAATCTTCTTTGGTATTTGTAGTGCTCCCAATGCTTGGTACAGCCGTCTTCTTATGACCGAATCATAGGCCTGCTTAAAGTCGATAAACAGCATTTTGAGATCCAGTTGTTGTTCGTAGGAATTATGTTGTATCATCTTTAACACAAAAATTTGATCACTAGTAGACCTGCCTTTCTTGAAACCCCCTTGATACTCTCCTACCTCTTCGTTTACATATTTGTCGAGTTTTGTTCGTATAATTCTGGCAAGGACCTTATAAGTTACATCGAGTAAGGTTATGCCTCTATAATTTGCACATAATGTTTTATCCCCTTTTTTTTATAAAAATGATAGATGACTGCCTCTTTCCATCTATCTGGCATTTCCTCCTCCTCCCAGATTTTTATTATTAGACCGCATATCCTCTCGATTAAGGTCTCCCCTCCTTGCTTGATTATCTCTGCAGGTATGCCATTTCGCCCTACGCTTTTATTATTCTTTAAGCTATTTACTATTTCTTTTATTTCATCCTTTGTAAGCGTTTCCACTACTTGGGCTTGTACATTACCAACTTGTTCCTCTTCATTTCCCTCTTGCTCGTTTTCGTCAACTACGTCATCCAGTAAATCACTAAAGTGCTCCCTCCATCTGATTAGTTTTTTATTTTTATCCCCTATTAATTCTCCTTGTTTGTTCCTGTAATACCTTTGTCCTCTTATATAGGATTCTTTATTTCTCTTGGATTCTTGGTAAAAATTTCTTATGTGTTTATCTTTGTAGTGGTCTTCTATTCTCTGCAATTTTCTATCAATGTGCTCTCGTTTTTTTCTTCTGCATATCTTTTTTGCCTTTTTTCTTGCCGCTTTGTATTGTCTTTTTATCTCTTCCTTGGGGTTATTCATCATATTTTGTCTTGCCGTATTTCTTTTTTCAATTGCTTCTATGCACGCTTCGTCGTACCAGTCTTTCCTTTTATCTTTTGACATCATCCCTAGATGTTTTTGTGCTACCTCCATCATCCCCTCTTCTACTTCTCTCCACTCACTGTCAATGTTGTCGCGCCTTTGCCTGTTTAGTAGGTTTTTTGTCATTTCCTCTTCAAACTGTTGTGCCAATACATTCTGCTTTAGCTTTCCGATGTCATACCTTATCATATCTTCAGCACGTCGTACTGTTTTAGGGATTTCTTCTGCCAGTTTTGTAATTACTAAGATATGGTCAGAGTCTTCGTCTGCCCCTCTGTAACTTCTGACATCTTTTATAGATCTCGTATGCTTCCTTTACACTAGGATATGGTCAAGCTGGTTTCGTGTCTTCCCATCTGGTGCTATCCATGTTTCCTTGTGTATAGCTTTGTGATCAAAGTAGGTGCTCATAATTCGCATGTCGTTTTCTTGTGCAAAACCAATTACCATCCTTCCATTTTCATTACTCGCGGTATGTTTACTTTTACCCCCTGTAGTCTTCCTGTAGATTTCCTCATTTCCTACTTTAGCGTTTAAATCACCTAACACCATCTTAAAATCATACTTTGGGATGTTCTTATAAAGCAGTTCCATGTTATCATAAAATTCCTGTTTTACTTCCTGGTCTTTATCCTCCGAAGGAGCATTCCAGTGATCTTTTCATAATATGTAATATAATATAATATACTATCCGTCATAAATTGGAATCTGGAAAATTGTTTTATTATCCTTTTACTAAAATTCTTTATAAAAGAAAATATTAAATGTAATGTCACAGCTGTCTGATCGGGAAAACAATTTTCGCTGGTTTTGTCTATTTTTTCTTACCACCCTGTGTATTACGAAAAATGAGATACTTAAAGGTGTACTGTCGAATTTGAGTTTCACTCACTTAGTAACCAAAAACTTTCGTTAATCGAAATATTGCTCAAAGTCAAAATTTTTGTGTTCAACGTAAAAAAAAGCAGATAACAAAACAATTATCCATACATGTCCAAATGTATGAAGGGCACTGTATAATATTATAAGCAACAATAAAACTTGATTAATGTTGTCAATCAAGCGGTCGGTATTGTAACAACGCAATGATATATACTTTGTTTAATTAGCTATAAACAACAGAGAACTCAGGTGTCCCCTTGTCTAATTCCTCTTTGCATCTCGAATTCTCTGGAACATTTACTTTTTGTTCGTACTTCCCTTATTACTCTTTTGTAGGCGCATCTGATCATCTATCGGCGTTCTGCAAGATATTTTAATAGGACACAAGACAACGTACCTCAAATTCAGGACATCCTGCGAAATGCAGAATGGTTGGCTCCCTTACTACATCCTTAGCACAGTTACCAACAAACGGACTCAAGGCGTTAATTTAAAAGAAAAAGTAAAGAGGGCGCCACCTTCTTCCTCACGCTAAGTAAGATCTATGAGTGGAACTTAAAAGCGGCACATTTGTTTTGATATGGACAGGTTGCACTGCGCGGCCGGCTTTCAACTAAATTTTTGTAGCTGGTGGATCAACTACGTTGATTTACTCCACCGGCCCATAAATAATTTTTAACAAATTACTTCAATAATTATTACTCTAAGAAACAGTGTAGCCTAATTATGAACTTTCGCCCCTTGCATGTTGACGTCTTGCTGCTTTGTTATTTCTACTACTATTGTAATAACGAAAAAATCATCTTCCGAGATTTTCGCGGTCCCTAGATGACGAAAAAACAGGTCTTCTCAATTCCGTCTGTCTGTTTCTTGCCGGTATAACTCAAATACTAGTTGTTGGACGAAGACGCTATTTAGCATGCGGTTTATATGCCTTCCTCGCATAAAACGGAGAAAATTTTGGTAAAATATATACAGGGTGAGCACCTTAAAAGAATAATAAAACTCTGTCAATTTTTGCTTTAGCTCAAGAACTATTACTTAAATGAAAGGTTATAATAAAAGTACATAGCTCAGGTTTTTACCCTTAACAAAAAAGATCATATTTTGAACCCAACAAGGTAGTCAACTTAAAAAATAAATTTTTGTTTATTTTTGTTTTAACTAAGAAATAAATAAAAGTAATAGTTTGTACATAGCTCAGGCTTTATTCTTAACGAAAATGGCAGATATCGAATCCTACCGCCGCGCTGGTAATGTTTTTCATTTATTTTAAATTTGATGCAATTTGCGTTACGAAGTGTTTCCTGTTATTGTTTTAGTATTATTAGGAACGTTAAGATATTTTTACCCCTAGGTTACTTTGATTTTTAAAATTGATTAGTGTCACAACCTCCACTTGCGAGGGAAATTCTGAGTAAGGCCCTTTACAGATTTTTGTTATTGACTCTACTACACTCTCTGGTTGAAAGCTGTGACCGGAAGATTGATCGCAAAAATGTTCCACGAACTATGAATATTGGTGGTGCGAGACAATTATTATCAATGTTGTTCAGAAGAATTTTTATGCTTAATATCTACTTACCCTTTCTCAAAGTATCTAAAAACATCGGATACGGACTTCTTGCCAGGATACTGCATGGTAGGTAGAGGACGCTTTATAATCCCTGAAGAAATTTTCCCGAATAATTCATAAAATTGCTGAAGAGACTGATAAGTTTACAAATAAGGTAAAAGAGAAATTCCTTGAAAATGAAATCCTGCTAGGCATTGTTATTAAGAAGATATGTGCGCCCAGAAAATATTAAAGAGAAAGAGATTTTAGGACGAAAGTTGCGAGGACGAAGCACAACAAAATTATTGATAAAGATATCAAGAATAATTTTGTTTTGATAAATGGATCACAAAACAATTATCCATACATGTCCAACTTTATGAAGGGCACTGTATAATATTATATACAGGGTGAGGCACATAAAGTGTTACAGAGCAATAGCCCTCAAACTATTGATCACATCCAAAAATGTTTCAGACAAAAGTTTCAGTGTTCGAGAAGGCCGTTATACTGGACCACCCTATTGTTTTATCGGTGGAGGCGCTGAAATTACGTCAAGGTCAACTCCACTTTTTTAAATGGAACCATGTATTTTTTTTTCGATGACATTATTACCGATTTGAAGACAAATTCAGCGACCTGAAACACAAGGTCATTCTAGTCAAGCAAAGTATGAAAATAGTCGAAAAATCGAAAAATGCAACAGCGCAACAAACACGAGTCAACACGACGGTGCACCACCCCATTATGCTCTGTGTTTAAGACAAG
Source organism: Agriotes lineatus (assembly GCA_940337035.1). Lineage (NCBI taxonomy): Eukaryota > Metazoa > Arthropoda > Insecta > Coleoptera > Elateridae > Agriotes > Agriotes lineatus. The sequence goes on from OW679202.1 coordinate 66,904,243, forward strand.
TAATGAATGAGATTTTTGGCGAAAAGTGGATAGGACGAGGTGGTCCTGTAGCTTGGCCACCTCGATCGCCAGATCTAACATCAGCAGATGACTTTTTATGGGTTTTTGTCAAAGATCGCGTAATGGCGGTAGCACCTACCACGTCTGACGACATGAAAGACAGAATACAACGAGCATGTACCGAAATTACACCACAAATGTTAGCTGAAGTTAGACGGTCTTTTCATCAGCGAATTAACAAGTGCTTACAAGTCGAGGGTCATCACTTCGAGCATCTTCTGTAGGTAGAACCAAACCAAGGTTAGTGGATCCTTTGAGAGTGATTATTCCGATATTTTTCGATTTTTTGACTATCTTCATACTTTGCTAACTAGAATGACCTTGTGTTGCAGGTAGCTGAATTTGTCTTAAAATCAGTAATAATGTCATCGAAAAAAAAATACATAGTTCCATTTAAAAATCTGGAGTTGGCCTTGACGTAGCTTCAGCGCCTCTACCGATAAAAAAATAGGGTGGTCCAGTATGACGGCCTTCTCGAACACTGAAACTTTTGTCTGAAACATTTTTGGATATGATCAATAGTTTGAGTGCTATTGCTCTGTAACACTTTATGTGCCTCACCCTGTATATATATATATATATATATATATATATATATATATATATATATATATATATATATATATATACCTCTTTATATCCTTCCTGAACCAATAGACGAACCGTACAATTCCAGACCACCACGAAATAGTAAAGTTTCAAGCAGTATTGTGTAATATATGAATTCCACTGAACTAAGTAACCTATTAGCCGCAATATATATTCCAGAATTATCAATAAATACTAATTTGTATATTTATTAGAAAAACCAGTATTCCTGAGCCATACCAAACTCAAGCAATTGGAAGCCTTATATATTCGTACTACCAAAACCTGTATACAAATTTGAGCCATTACAGTGATGCCATATCCAGCCTTTGCGATTAAGCGATATGTAGCATGTTGTTTTGAGTAATGTTTCGTAATTTGATATATTTATTCGAAGCAAAAAGTTACAGCGTAGCATTTCGATGCAGTCAGTTATAATGTAAAATCAACGTTTTTGGTCTTAAGTTTATAGGAATTAACGCTCTTTCCTCCCTTTTACAAATGTTAATTTCAATGTTTGTTTAATCTCATTTTTAACTCTTCCAAGGATAAATTTTGCTGTTATCTAATATGATTTTCTTAATATGAATATTTCATGATGAATTTGAATAAGTTTGCTATGCAAACGAAACGTACGTAATTAAATTAAAAAACCTTGGATGTTTTATTGAAAACATTTTGGCTGCATTTATTTTCCTATCAACATTGTAACCTCAACGACAGCCGTTTATTCATACAATTCTTAAATCAAAGGTTATATTTCAGAATGTGTGAATCATACAATTTTTCTACTTTTATGGCATTTTTGCGTTGTGAATTATACTCAAAAAGTGCCCTATTGTTTAAAGTTACACCCTATTTGATACAATTTAAGTTTTAAGCAATAAAGCACACCTTTTCGCAAATTTTACGTTTACATTTTCTTGTATAAATCCTAAATTATTTTAGTAGTAGTTAGTATTTGTTGTGGGGAGACTGATGTCAAGCAAGTAGGCCTTCATAGGCATGCAGAGTACCAGGTACTTTAGTGTTATTTAGAATTTCGCTGTGACTAAGGAGTTCCAACACTAGCAAGAAATCTTTTTTGTAATACCTACTTGTTAAATATTTCTTTAAGGACTGATTACTACTGCGTAAGCAACCTCTTTACGGCCCGGCCGTAAAAAGTGTCCGTAAAGACCACGGCCTGCTAAACTGTGTGACAAACGTCACTTTGACGTTTGTCACACAAATCCAGCAGCAAGCAAGCCTTCAACTCCACATAGAAGAAGGCGCAAAAAAACTGCTATAACTCCTGAACATACGCTAAAATAACTTGCTCATTCAGAATCTTAACGTCTTTAGGAATATCTTCATCATTTTCTACAGATGTCATAAGTTACGAGCTGGTTACAACTTAAAACTGCTTACAACCATAGACGAAATTGGAAATAACTGACATTTATAAACAACAGTTGCAACGTTCTACGCACTCTCAATCATTCTAAAACGTCATTACACAAACCTAGCGTTTTGATAAAAATAAATTAGAAAAATATAGATATGACCGAATTGTATGTAGGTATTACAAAAACTATTGTACAATACACGTCCGTTAGGGCCTCTACTGCCTCGCCAGTATTATTCGACTCGCTCTTCGAGCTCGTCTCACAAATTCTCTGGCTCGGCAGTAAAGGCTATCCTAACGGACTTCTACTGTAAAATACTATTACAAGCTGCACATCTTAGTAACATGGGCTTTACATCACTTTCGAATGATGGCATTCTGTAGAAGTTTTCATCCGCATTTTTAATTTTTTTAAAATCTGACTGGGATCGGAGATCGAACTCAGTACTCTTAAATCAGTAGTCAGAATGCTTAGCCACTGGAGCCCGGCTAAATTATGTTAAAAAGGGTGCTTCTGAACAATTTTGATTAAAACAACTATTTTTCATAAACAGTGATTAATTTAGCATCATCGAAAATTGACCATCTTTTACAAACTTCAAGGAGTAATATCTTCTTAAGGAAGCGTATATGGACCTCTTTCTTCACTCATTTCAGTGAGTACTACTATTATAGGAGCCTGAAATATAAAAAACTGTATAAAAGTTCTATAAAAATAATCAGATAATATAAGTATTACACATTCTTTTTCGGTGGCTGTTTGTTCTTAATGTGTTTAGCAAAATATTTAACTAGCATGTCTTTTCGTCTTGCCGACCAAGGCTGTCGCTGGTGAGGAACCACTTTCTTCCTATTTATCTTGCTTCGTTTTTGGGAAATTTCTTTTTCAATGTCTTCGCTTCCATTTATTGTCTTTTTTGTTTCTTTTCTATCCATTTTACAAGTTTTAGTAGCCGATAAAGTGGATGGGACTGCTGCTGAAGTACATTAAATTGCAGACATCTCTTCAAGAATGTTTGCCGTATTTTCATATACAGGACTGAGATCGATGTTAATGTCGGTAAGCTGTTTTCCGACAAATTCATCGGCTTTGCCATCCGCTATTAGCAGAAGCAGTTTTGAAATTGTAGCGGTTTGATATGCGCTATCAGCCATTCGATACACATTGCAATGGGTTCGCAGTGTATCACAGTACAACCCAAAAATTTGGACAACTGTTTTAAGTCTCCTTCCGAAAATTGCAATAACTGACAAACAGTCGTCAAACGTTTTCTAAGGCGTGTTGCTGTAATACTGAACGGTTGTGTAGCTCCACAATTGTTGGCGTACCCGTACTTTTGTAATATTTCCGTTCCATCGACGCAATTATTTCCAGAAGTGTGAAACACATAATTATTCTGGCTAATAAAATGGCCACGAATGTTAATTGGATAATCAAAATGTTCTTTCATGACATGGGACAGAAGAACCGGCACTGCTCTTCCTCGTATTACTATACGATTGTAGGTTTGTAATAGAATCCGTTCAGTTTCAGACACGCCTTTAGCAAGTTCGTTTTCTTTGCGATGTTCCAAATATTGATGTGTACGTCTCAACTTTTAATTGGGCCACCTCCGCAGGACGTCTTCGGTTCAATAGTAGAATTTGGGTATAGTTCCTTAAGAAACGTGTAAGCCCTAAAATATTTGGGCTACCTTTTCAGAATACTATAATGTTTGTCAACATTTTCTTTTAAAAATTCATTTTTGCACTTGCGGGACTAAAGTTGGCACTTTAGTCACTTATTTCAGGGACTAAAGTAGCTCATTTAATCCCTAGAGACAGAAGCAATTACTTTAGCCCCTAGGGGCTAAAGTAATAGTATATTATACATCAAGGTAGCGAAGCGCAGTATTATAAACTGAGCGCATATTAGATACTGAGCGCGCAGCGCGAAGTATCTAAAGCGCGAAGGTTATAAGACGATTCGCTACCGTGGTGTATATACTATTTTTTGCACTACCAAACGGCTTAATACCTAAATTCCCAACAAATTTCGAAAATATTTTAACTGTCAACCTGACAATACAGCTCTTTAAAACGTCAAAATTAAAATAGTCATATTTGGTAACTTAGCAATTTATTAGTTACCACGGTGAAAATTGTTTATTTTACTTTCTCTCCCTTGGTGGAGAAAATCAACTTCACAACCTCAAAATAGGCCAATAACGGTGCGTTCTGAGACTAGTAGTGCAAAAAAATGTTACCGTATCTATGGTAAATTTATGTACACAGCATTCTTAATAAAATTTGTATTTAAAATTAATCAGTTGGCAGTACTGAAGTGCATTGTCAGTCTATGTCAAATTCGAGGTTAGTAGATTAGATTTTGTTTGTCATTTGACACACACTGACGCAAAAAATAACCTGCAAATCTCGAATTTGACATAGACTGACAATACACTTCAGTACTGCCAACTGATTCAAGGGGCCTGCTGCAATTCAGTTTTTAAAAAATCACTCTGTACACAACATTCTTAATAAAATTCGTATTTGTCAGTTTCCAAATTGACAGATTTCAAATTTTTCAAATATTTAATGATAATGTTCCCAAAAGTGCAAAAAATAGCGTATATCACACGGGACCAAAGTGCTTAAATCCCTTGAGTGATTATTTCCCTCAGGCCCTACGGGCCCTCAGGAAATAGTATTCATTCACCGGATTTAATGATGCACTTTAGTCGCTCATGATATAATATACTATTAGTTTCTTTATATCTGTAGAAGGAAGAATTAGTTCTTCTTTATTCCATCTATTCTCATTCAAATTTGTAGCAGATTGTGCAGCCGCTTGTGATTTAATTCACTTTTGTAATATTATTAATTCTTTGCGTTGGACATTGGTATCTCATTTTGCCTAACCAAATCCAAATTGCCTTTACTTTTACGTTCTTTTATATAGGAATAAGCATGTCAACGGATCTTTTTAGCAGTTAATGCTACCTCATCTGCCCGCATATGTGGAAATAATTCAGTTTTTAGTAATTGGTGAAGTATATAAAGTGTGTTAAGAAGTAACGTTGTTTGTTCATCACTCTGAGCAGTTTGTCTTTTGGTTGAAAATCCTTAGAGCTGAAAAATATTTAGTTGAAAGCTCCAAAAAGTTCGGAGGTCTATAATTTCTCAATTGTCTTATTTAAAAAAAATCGGGAGTGTGCTCCCCTAGACTTTCTCGCATTCGCCTTGTTTTCTAGCAAATTTGAAAAGTTTATTGCAATGTATACCGGGTGTCCATTCTCAAAGTCGAACATAGGCAATTAACATTAGTGCCTTTACTCGTTCTTCATTGAAATAATTAATTTTTCTCTAGATAATTTTAATAGACTTTGACAGAAAATACCTGATTTACGCCAACTAATTACCAATTTTTTTTGACAAATGCTATCGAACTTGAAAAGCAAGGCATGGCATATTTAAAAATTCCCAAGCCTGAAATTAGTATTTTAAAATAAAAATCGCATGTTGAATATTATTATTGGTATCATTTGATGCGTAATGATTTTATCTTTCCATTGACACCATTACCTTCCCTGTAAGTTGAATTGGCGAGCAGGAATCGGCAAAAACGTTCAATACAATGTTAATCGTCTATGTTCGACTTTGAGAACGGACACCCGGTATACATACAGCGATAAAATTACATTTTCAGGTAACCACTACCTGTTTAGGTAAAGTGCCGCTTTAGGTTAACCTACCATACTGAAATTTTATATCTGGGAGTTTTTCTCAATAATAAATGTATGTGCAAAATTTCGTGCAAATACCTCGAAGCAAACTGGTACTTTACTTGAATGGATACCGCTACCTGTTTAGGTAAAATGCCACTTCCGGTTAACTGATCATGCTGAAATGTAATATATGGTAGTTTTTCTACATAAGAAATGTATGTACAAAATTTGTTCAAATATCTCGAAGCAAACTGGTACTTTACTTGAATAGGTACCGCTACCTGTTTAGGTAAAGTGCCACTTCCGGTTAACCGATTTCGCTCAAAATTTGACAGGAATCTACAAATTTTGAATAATGACTATGTACATAATTTCAAGGGTCTAGCTTATTTCGTTTTTAAGTTATCGTGTTCACACACACACACACACACGCACACACGCACACACATACACACACACAGACATAATTCGAAAAATGGTTTTTTCGGACTCTAGGAGGTCTAAAACGTCAAGATTCGTCAAAATCTCGAAGTCGATTTTTTTGACTATTACAATACTTTACCTATACTACCGTATGCGAGAAACTAAAAATCAACAGGAATATCCCAAGTGCATTAAAATAGCCGATTACAATTTGACGTTTGCTGTCACAATGTTTTGCTAAAAAAATTGTCAACTCAATTCGCCGCTCAATAAAAATTTTGGGCCAGAAAATTTGCTCTACAGAGCAAAACAGTTTGACAGAAAATCGTAAAAAGGTATTCAGGCTAGTTTATATGCACACTGGATATTCGGCGTGATTATTGGTTGGCAAAGCACCTTTAATAATCATGTTAAAATTATGCACAAGCGATTAAATTTTAACACGTTTTTAACCGCGGTTAGATTTTGACGTTTAAATTTTTGTGATTATTAATCTCACAGACACCGTGGTGATTACGCATTATTATGGATATGAAGGAAATAATCAACAGTAATTACATAAGTGGTGATAATTTTTGATAATTTTAACTAGATTCACGAATCTTCGTTGCTATTAAGAAATCTCTCAAATGGACGAAATCCACGAGTGGTATTCGGTATTCGGCGTGATTACTTTTTAACCGTCCAAGTTGTAATTAGGGTTTGATTGAGCCTCTAGATGAGTGTCCTGTTATTTTTAACAACTACTGCTCACCTACTCTACTTTTAGCTAGTTGTGTTACAGCAGAAGACCGATTTGAATGATTTGTGAAAAAAATATCGCTGTAGTCAGCTACTAGCAAATAGTCAATGTAATTTTGATGCTACTAGCAAATAGTAAGTGTAATTTTGATGCTATTGGTGGATTTGAAAATTTTCTCGTTACTATTGGCTGATAGGACTGTTAAAAAAATAATCACTTATAATACCATGAGTAGTCGAAGTTATGTCGACTATTTTTGTGGTGGTGTCACGAATGTCCATTGCGCTTTGGTACGATTAGGACGAGTGCGCCAGCACGAGTCCTAATCCCAAGCGCAATGGACATGAGTAGTGATACCACCGCAAAAATAATCTACTTAACTTTCACTAAGAATGGTATTCGAGGGACTATTCAATTCACCTGTCATCTGTCAAAAAGTGACCAATAAAGATCCAGAATTCTGACGTTTCTTGACCAATCAAAAAAATATCAGTGGATATACCTTCCTAGAAGGTATTCAAGTGACTATTTTTAACAAATGCGATTTTTATTAGAAAAAGTCAATATTAGTGTTCTGTTACTATAGAAATTGCGTAGTTTGTTGCTAGATTTACTGAAAACTAATTTGAAAAGGTAGTTTGGTTCATTAAATAGTCCCTCGAATACCATTCTTAGTCAAAGTTGAGTAGATTATTTTTGCGGTGGTATCACTACTCATGTCCACTGCGCTTGGGATTAGGACTCGTGCTAGCGCACTCGTCCTAATCGTACCAAAGCGCAATGGACATTCGTGACACCACCGCAAAAATAGTCGACATAACTTTGACTACTCATGGTATTATAAGTGACTATTTAATGAACCAACTACTTTTTCAAATTACTTTTCAGTAAATCTAGCAACAAACTACGTAATTTCTATAGTAACAGAACACTAATATTGACTTTTTCTAATAAAAATCACATTTGTTTAAAATAGTCACTTGAATACCTTCTAGGCAGATATATCCACTGCTATTTTTTTGATTGGTCAAGAAACGTCAGAATTCTGAATTTTCATTGGTCACCTTTTGACAGACGACAGGTGAATTGAATAGTTATAGTAATTTTTTGGGTAAATAAAATTTAAAAAATCAATCGTAGTTTAGCTAAATCAAATGCAATTTTTACAAACACAGCATGCAATTCATTATAAAGAGTACAGATTGAATTGCACAATTTTGCGTCGTATAATCAAAGTGCTAATTTGAAAGGCATTCTGTTTGAAACAGCACATTCTGAACTTAGCTTAAAAACAAAATCGCTAAATTTAGTATGACACTACTTCTTGTAGACATTATAAAGGTTATATACATGCACTATCACTCGTTGCACACAATATGAAGCCACTGACGCATCTGGGAATCACATAATATGAATGCGTTGTTGCCATTTTGTACGCATATATTTGGCTCAGATTTGTAAGTAATTTTACACATTACACATATACGCCACCACTACCAGCAGCGCCCCTATGGCAAAACGCGGAACTAAAAATTTGCAGATTCTATCAAACTTGAGCCAAATTAAGATTGAGGGTACGCACTCATAGCGACATCGTACGGTCGAAAAGCATTGGAAAACAATCCTGAGCCAGTATACTGGCTTAGGACTGTCGTGATGGCTCAGGATTGTACATTCAAGTTACTATGCCTGGCTTAGGATTGTATGAAAGCGCAATATATATATATATATATATATACAGCTCAACAGGCCTTAGAGGCCCATGGCTTAAAGTTTCTCTATTATTTTCTTCCATTCTTTTCTGTTCATGGCTAGGTCTCGCCATCTTTCGATTCCTAAAGTGCGTAGATCTTCCTCACATGCCTCCAGCCATTTATTCCTTGGGCGGCCTCTTCTTTTCCGAACTCCACCTCTCACCATTATTGCTTTCGCCCACCTGTTCATTGGCATCCTTGTCACATGTCCCAACCATCTCAACCTGGTAGTTCGGACTGTTTGGCTAATAGCGGATTTTATGTACAGTTGCATAATTTCAGCATTTGTTCTTCTCCTCCATTCATTTTCTCGCACTTTGACTCCTCCGAAAATTTTTCTTAGTACCTTGCGTTCCCAAATGTTTAGTTTTTCTTCTTCTTTTTTATTCATCACCCAGCTTTCACACCCATACAGTACCGTGGGTTGTATTACTGTTCGGTATAATCTTAACTTTGCCTTTCGTGAGATTTGATTGGATTTTAGTAAGTTGTGCATCGCCCCCACAGTTTTACTCCCTTTTGCTCTTCTCTTCTCCATTTCCCGTACTTCTTCACTTTTACAAGTTATGGTAACCCCCAGGTATTCAAATTCGTTGACTCTTTCGAAGTAGTATACTTTATTTTCTTCTGTTGTTATTGTGATTTGTGGTTGTTTATTATTTAGGTTGTCTCCCATCTCCAAGTATTTAGTTTTCTCCTCATTTATCAGCAGTCCTTATTCTTTTGCTTTCTTTTCAAAAAGTTTGAAAGTTTTCGTGAGCTCCGTCTTTGTTCTGGACATAAGCACTATGTCATCAGCATAGGCTAAAACTTGGTTTTTACTGTTGTAATTTGTCCCTTGCGTTCTTATTCCTGTCTCCCTGAGTATTTGTTCTAGCAATAGGTTAAAAAGTGATGTTGATACAGGATCCCCTTGCTTCAGTCCCTTTTTAACTACAAATTTTTCTGAAAGGCTTCCTTCCACCGCTACCCTGTTTTCCGTTTTCTCCAAAGTCATTTTGACCAATTTAATAATCTTCTTTGGTATTTGTAGTGCTCCCAATGCTTGGTACAGCCGTCTTCTTATGACCGAATCATAGGCCTGCTTAAAGTCGATAAACAGCATTTTGAGATCCAGTTGTTGTTCGTAGGAATTATGTTGTATCATCTTTAACACAAAAATTTGATCACTAGTAGACCTGCCTTTCTTGAAACCCCCTTGATACTCTCCTACCTCTTCGTTTACATATTTGTCGAGTTTTGTTCGTATAATTCTGGCAAGGACCTTATAAGTTACATCGAGTAAGGTTATGCCTCTATAATTTGCACATAATGTTTTATCCCCTTTTTTTTATAAAAATGATAGATGACTGCCTCTTTCCATCTATCTGGCATTTCCTCCTCCTCCCAGATTTTTATTATTAGACCGCATATCCTCTCGATTAAGGTCTCCCCTCCTTGCTTGATTATCTCTGCAGGTATGCCATTTCGCCCTACGCTTTTATTATTCTTTAAGCTATTTACTATTTCTTTTATTTCATCCTTTGTAAGCGTTTCCACTACTTGGGCTTGTACATTACCAACTTGTTCCTCTTCATTTCCCTCTTGCTCGTTTTCGTCAACTACGTCATCCAGTAAATCACTAAAGTGCTCCCTCCATCTGATTAGTTTTTTATTTTTATCCCCTATTAATTCTCCTTGTTTGTTCCTGTAATACCTTTGTCCTCTTATATAGGATTATTTATTTCTCTTGGATTCTTGGTAAAAATTTCTTATGTGTTTATCTTTGTAGTGGTCTTCTATTCTCTGCAATTTTCTATCAATGTGCTCTCGTTTTTTTCTTCTGCATATCTTTTTTGCCTTTTTTCTTGCCGCTTTGTATTGTCTTTTTATCTCTTCCTTGGGGTTATTCATCATATTTTGTCTTGCCGTATTTCTTTTTTCAATTGCTTCTATGCACGCTTCGTCGTACCAGTCTTTCCTTTTATCTTTTGACATCATCCCTAGATGTTTTTGTGCTACCTCCATCATCCCCTCTTCTACTTCTCTCCACTCACTGTCAATGTTGTCGCGCCTTTGCCTGTTTAGTAGGTTTTTTGTCATTTCCTCTTCAAACTGTTGTGCCAATACATTCTGCTTTAGCTTTCCGATGTCATACCTTATCATATCTTCAGCACGTCGTACTGTTTTAGGGATTTCTTCTGCCAGTTTTGTAATTACTAAGATATGGTCAGAGTCTTCGTCTGCCCCTCTGTAACTTCTGACATCTTTTATAGATCTCGTATGCTTCCTTTACACTAGGATATGGTCAAGCTGGTTTCGTGTCTTCCCATCTGGTGCTATCCATGTTTCCTTGTGTATAGCTTTGTGATCAAAGTAGGTGCTCATAATTCGCATGTCGTTTTCTTGTGCAAAACCAATTACCATCCTTTCATTTTCATTACTCGCGGTATGTTTACTTTTACCCCCTGTAGTCTTCCTGTAGATTTCCTCATTTCCTACTTTAGCGTTTAAATCACCTAACACCATCTTAAAATCATACTTTGGGATGTTCTTATAAAGCAGTTCCATGTTATCATAAAATTCCTGTTTTACTTCCTGGTCTTTATCCTCTGAAGGAGCATTCCAGTGATCTTTTCATAATATGTAATATAATATAATATACTATCCGTCATAAATTGGAATCTGGAAAATTGTTTTATTATCCTTTTACTAAAATTCTTTATAAAAGAAAATATTAAATGTAATGTCACAGCTGTCTGATCGGGAAAACAATTTTCGCTGGTTTTGTCTATTTTTTCTTACCACCCTGTGTATTACGAAAAATGAGATACTTAAAGGTGTACTGTCGAATTTGAGTTTCACTCACTTAGTAACCAAAAACTTTCGTTAATCGAAATATTGCTCAAAGTCAAAATTTTTGTGTTCAACGTAAAAAAAAGCAGATAACAAAACAATTATCCATACATGTCCAAATGTATGAAGGGCACTGTATAATATTATAAGCAACAATAAAACTTGATTAATGTTGTCAATCAAGCGGTCGGTATTGTAACAACGCAATGATATATACTTTGTTTAATTAGCTATAAACAACAGAGAACTCAGGTGTCCCCTTGTCTAATTCCTCTTTGCATCTCGAATTCTCTGGAACATTTACTTTTTGTTCGTACTTCCCTTATTACTCTTTTGTAGCCGCATCTGATCACCTATCGGCGTTCTGCAAGATATTTTAATAGGACACAAGACAACGTACCTCAAATTCAGGACATCCTGCGAAATGCAGAATGGTTGGCTCCCTTACTACATCCTTAGCACAGTTACCAACAAACGGACTCAAGGCGTTAATTTAAAAGAAAAAGTAAAGAGGGCGCCACCTTCTTCCTCACGCTAAGTAAGATCTATGAGTGGAACTTAAAAGCGGCACATTTGTTTTGATATGGACAGGTTGCACTGCGCGGCCCGCTTTCAACTAAATTTTTGTAGCTGGTGGATCAACTACGTTGATTTACTCCACCGGCCCATAAATAATTTTTAACAAATTACTTCAATAATTATTACCTACTCTAAGAAACAGTGTAGCCTAATTATGAACTTTCGCCCCTTGCATGTTGACGTCTTGCTGCTTTGTTATTTCTACTACTATTGTAATCACGAAAAAATCATCTTTCGAGATTTTCGCGGTCCCTAGATGACGAAAAAACAGGTCTTCTCAATTTCGTCTGTCTGTTTCTTGCCGGTATAACTCAAATACTAGTTGTTGGACGAAGACGCTATTTAGCATGCGGTTTATATGCCTTCCTCGCATAAAACGGAGAAAATTTTGGTAAAATATATACAGGGTGAGCACCTTAAAAGAATAATAAAACTCTGTCAATTTTTGCTTTAGCTCAAGAACTATTACTTAAATGAAAGGTTATAATAAAAGTACATAGCTTAGGTTTTTACCCTTAACAAAAAAGATCATATTTTGAACCCAACAAGGTAGTCAACTTAAAAAATAAATTTTTGTTTATTTTTGTTTTAACTAAGAAATTAAAAGTAATAGTTTGTACATAGCTCAGGATTTATTCTTAACGAAAATGGCAGATATCGAATCCTACCGCCGCTCTGGTAATGTTTTTCATTTATTTAAAATTTGATGCAATTTGCGTTACGAAGTGTTTCCTGTTATTGTTTTAGTATTATTAGGAACGTTAAGATATTTTTACCCCTAGGTTACTTTGATTTTTAAAATTGATTAGTGTCACAACCTCCACTTGCGAGGGAAATTCTGAGTAAGGCCCTTTACAGATTTTTTGTTATTGACTCTACTACACTCTCTGGTTGAAAGCTGTGACCGGAAGATTGATCGCAAAAATGTTCCACGAACTATGAATATTGGTGGTGCGAGACAATTATTATCAATGTTGTTCAGAAGAATTTTTATGCTTAATATCTACTTACCCTTTCTCAAAGTATCTAAAAACATCGGATACGGACTTCTTGCCAGGATACTGCATGGTAGGTAGAGGACGCTTTATAATCCCTGAAGAAATTTTCCCGAATAATTCATAAAATTGCTGAAGAGACTGATAAGTTTACAAATAAGGTAAAAGAGAAATTCCTTGAAAATGAAATCCTGCTAGGCATTGTTATTAAGAAGATATGTGCGCCCAGAAAATATTAAAGAGAAAGAGATTTTAGGACGAAAGTTGCGAGGACGAAGCACAACAAAATTATTGATAAAGATATCAAGAATAATTTTGTTTTGATAAATGGATCACAAAACAATTATCCATACATGTCCAAATTTATGAAGGGCACTGTATAATATTATATATATATGCAAAACGTCAAACTCGCCTCCGAAAGCATACGTCGAAACGAAGGACTGGCCTCATTTTTGGAGGCCAGTACGAAAAATCGGAGGCGACTAGGTATCCCCATGTATAAGTGTTCCATTCAACAGATGGTGCAACAAGCATCGATTTAACAGATTTTTTGGTGGAGGTGAGTTTGACAGTACACATATTCAGTTATACACTTTAGTTGGTAGAGGTTATTCTTGATAACATTAATGATAAAGTTAAGTATTTTAATGAAAGTATTGTATCAATTTTTGACATTTTTGCACCACTGAAAACCTCTGTCTTTTGTAAACCTAGGGCTCCGTGGTTAACCGACAATATCAGATTTATGATGGGTTTAAGAGACGAAGCTTTCAAACGATTTAAAAAATCTCGCAGCGCTGTGCATTGGAACTATTATAAAAGTTTACGTAACCTTGTTACCCTTTCTGTTAAAAATGAAAAAAAAAGCATATCTTAACTATCGAGCTACTCGTGGCAACTCTAAAACAATCTGGAAAGAGTTACGAACATGCGATGTATATTCTCAAAATAAGCATAAGGAAATTCCATCTGAATTAAGTAATGTCGAGGTAATTAATAATTTTTTATTGATTCCATTCATAGTACCGATGACCCAGATCCAGACGTACTAAAAATGTATGAAAATATTAAAAACAATATTACTACAAAATTTCAATTCTATCCCGTGGATGATAATGTTGTTAATAATTATTTAAACTCTATAAAATCCAATGCTGTTGGTGATGATGGAATCGGCATACTGATGTTGCAGATGTGTTGTCCTTTTTTATTGCCTTTCATAACCAACATAATTAACACCTGTCTGTCAAAAAGTGTCTTTCCCTTGCAATGGAAAATAGCAAATGTCCACCCTATTGCTAAAATCAATCTTCCCAAAGAACTAAAAGACTTAAGGCCTATAAGTATTCTCCCAGCACTGTCAAAGATCTTGGAGAAAATAATGGATAGCCAAATTAGAAATTATTTAGGTGATTACAACTTAATTTCTAATTATCAATCGGGTTTCCGTTAAAATCACAGCTGTACAACAGCCTTATTAAAAATTGCTGATGACATATTACAAGCTACAGATAACGGCAATCTAACAGTATTAGCTTTGCTCGACTTTTCTAAAGCGTTTGATACTATTAATCACACAGTATTGCTAGCTATCTTACACCACTTTGGATTTCATGAATCAGCTTTAAAATTAATTGACGCTTATTTGAGCGGTAGGCAGCAGTATGTTATAGTAAATAATAAAAAGTCTAATCTTCGTAATGTCAAGCATGGTGTTCCTCAAGGTTCGATTTTGGGACCTCTACTTTATACAATATATTCCACAACCCTTTGTAGTTCAACATTAAGACATTGTTTGTACCATCAGTATGCTGACGACACACAAGTTTATTTATCGTTTAAACCTCAAAGTACCAACCAAGCCTGCAGTCTTATTAATGATGATTTGAATAGATTAGTAAAGTTTGCAGAATTACATTCTCTCAAAATCAACCCAACTAAATCTGTTGTTGTTGTTTTTGGAAACCCAAACAGCAGGAGTATGCATTTACCGGATATTCAAATTAAAATTAAAGATACACCAATAACTTGTTCTAGTACTGCACGTAATCTGGGAGTGGTCTTTGACCACAAACTTAGATTTCAAGAACACATTAATGGCTGCGTACGTAGAGCTTACTGTAACCTTAAACTGCTTTATAATAACAGACATGTGTTAAGTAAAAATGTCAAAAAATTGCTGTGTGACTCATTGGTGTTGTCCCAGTTCAATTATTGTGATGTTGTATATGGTCCTTGCATTGACAGCGCTACTAAAAAGAAAATTCAATTAGTTCAAAATTCGTGCTTAAGATTTATATATGGAATAAGGAGGCGTCAACATATTTCGCATAAAATCAAAGAAATTAGCTGGCTCAGTATGGAAAATCGTCGGATTTTACATGCTGCTGTTCTTTATCATAAAATTCTAACTATGAAAACTCCGCCATATCTTTATAATAAAATTAAATTTAGGACAGATGTTCATACTCTAAATCTGAGGCACAGAGGATTATTAAGTGTACCGATCCATCGCACGGAATTATTTAAACGATCATTTTCTTATAACGTCTGCAAAGTATATAACTCGGTTCCTTCAGATTTTAAAAAGTTGTCATTATTGTCCTTCAAACATCACATGTCTCTATGGTTATACAAAGTGTAAGATACACGCAACAGGTTTGTAACATGTGATAAATTATTTTCTTCATTAAATAAACCTATGCCGTGCAGTACCCAGCTGTTTTACGAAAGCTTCTATTAGTTTGATTAATGCATGCTAAAATGAAATATGTATCTATAGCATGGCCGCTCTAGATACGTTTATTCAAAAATATATGTAAATAACTATTAAATTGGTGAGGTAGTATGGAAGAGCAGGGGTTTCCATTTTGGGAACTTACTGAATGCTATCTCTTTTCCTGTGCAAATCGATCCACATTTATTTTGTTTTATTTAAGATTATTTCTTTTGTGTATTTTAGTTGAGCAGGAAATAAAAAACTATTATTATTATTATTATTATGTAATACACATATACACCTAACAAGGTGCGCCAGTAGTACTCGCCTCTATCTATGAAACATACTGTTACGCCTCAGAGACTTGGCAAACGCGCACGGGGGCTTATCGCTAGTAATGGATTTAAGTAAATACAATACAACCGCCTGCCACTGGACATTTAATACAGGATCCGTCAACGATGCGGGGTGGGAAATATCTCTAAAACTAGGAGATTTACATTAAAATAGCTTATATAAAAGTTGAAGGTACGAAAGTGTTGCATATTACTAAAATATTTCTGATTATACAGGGTGGCTCAAAAAGTGTGGCGAATCAAAGTTATTACTCTATATTTAGGAAGCTTAAAAGCTTTGCATTGAAATACCAATAGTTTTAATATAAATTTGTATGGGTCTAACATGAACTGTTTTGGAGATGTTACCGATTTTATGCACAAAATGCTAAACTTCAGGCAGCTGCTGTAGATACTGAAATAAAAAATAAAACATTACGTTTTTTGTGAATTGCCTTTCGAGTGTAAAATGGTGATTCTCGGCATTCATACTATACAAGGTGTCTGCAAATTTAATGATTTCAAAGGTTTTTAAAGGAAACGCACTACACATTTTAGTATTTTTGAAATGCCCCTTTAAAGAGATTTATTTTGATATCTTACTGGATAACTCTGAATTCAACTGTTTTCCAACTATGCGAGTGTGAGTATAAGAAAACAGTGTAAGGCCCCTAAAATGCTTTATTTAAAGGAATCACAAACTAGGTTTAGAAAATAAAAATCCAGCCATTGCTGACACAAAAACCCGAGAAATGCTGGAATAAATTAATAATAATTTGCATATAGCTCAGGTGTTTACCGTTGAAGAAAAGAGGCACTTGCGATGGAAGTTCCGTGTAAAGCCCAGTTTTTTTTTATTTAAACCAGATGCCATGTTCTAACAAATATCTATAGATTAGTATTGGTTTATTGTAAGATGATTTTCCATTTAATTAACTTAAATATGACATTAAATTTCATGATATTATCATATGACTTTTTAAAGATGTGCAAGCGGCATTAAGACATGTGCAATTTAGTATCAATAAGAAATCTTCTCAAAATCGCATGTAAATATGTGCAGAAGGCACTTAATCAAACGTAAGAGCAAACTGGAAAAACTGGTTGATACGGAGCTAGAAAATGTGTATGTGGACTAAAATTGTGATCGGAAAAGATGATTCGTTTGAATGGTTAAAATATGACAGTTATTAATATAATTTAGAAATCAAGTTTGTACATATAAAAAATAATTTAAAATCATGTAAGTAGGAGATAAGTAAAAAATAAATTTAAAAAATTGTTTTTGGGCACCATCGACAAATTTGTTGTTGGGTCCCAGGTTTCGTATAGAAAGTGCCCAGAATTAAATTTGACATTGCCCATAATAGTTGCTTTATCGTGTTGGGTGGTATTTGCATTAAGTTAAGTCGATTTTATTGCTCATGCTAGCAATTTTTGGAGTTGTTTGGAGCACTATCTGAATTGGAGACTTCAATAAGAATTAGTATGAGAGGATGCATTGTTATTGCCGTAGGAGTTTGGGACAATCTTGGGGCTGCATCGCATTTTTGGTAACTTCAAAGAAAGTCATAAGAAGCAGACAGAACGTTGCAGTAGCCACAAGAGGGCCCTGATGTGTCTTCCTTTGTTGTATCCAACGGCTTGTTGCCCTGAGCCCGACCAGGTGGCAAATTTCCGTTCCCTATACATACCAGTGACCGGAGTCACGAAATCGTATAGGGAATGGAAATTACTTCACCACTACGAACTCTATACGATTTTATGACCTTCTTTAGATTGTTTCCTCAATAGATGCGGACCAAACATTTGCAAATAAAAATTTGCTATATTAGTAGGTACATCCAATGTAATAAAAAATACAAGGATGGGAAAATAATATGCTATATTAGTAAATCTAATCTAATAAAAAATACAAATAAAAGAAATGAGAAATGTGCAATGCATGAACTAATTTTACATATGCGATTTGGCCTGAGGTTTATTTGCTAAAATATTCTCGATTAATTTTCTTTGTCTTTTCTTTTTCCTTGCTTTCTTAATGCCGTAATGCCTGTAATGATGTTGACCTTGTAATTAGTTCTTCTTCGTGCAATTGCAGTTGGTTGCAGTCGAATTTTTTTCCATTACCATGCTTACTCGCCAAGTAAGATTCGAAAAAGGTTAATAATTGTGATCGAGTTTCAATATTTTCCAGTCTATCGTTAAATTGTGCGTTTGCATCATATGATTGTTACAATGCAATTTTGCCATATTAGTTATTTTAATGAAATTATTGGCTAACCTGTCGATCTCTTGGGAACTTGCTCCATCTGCTTCAATATCTGTTTCCATTTCTCTTGGTGACTATAAAAATAAGAATTTAAGTATAGGTAAATACAGGGTGTCTCACGGTAGTTTGACACATTTTGATCGTTTTTAGTTTGAAAACGGTTATAGATATTGAAATGCGGTTTGGACAGAAAAGTCGCTTATTTTACAGTCCTTTTTTTCAGTAGACTCAAACATTCAATATTGTATAGGAACGGACATTTGACCTTGAGATCACTTTTGTTTGAAAACCCGTATTTTCTGAATGCTTCAAGAAAAAGCCAGGAAACCACAAACCTAGTATCTCCGGAAAGAGGAAAAACTATCCTATCTTTGAAAATGGTGGATTTTATTTTATTTCCTCCCCTGTACAATATTGAATGTTTAAGTCTTTTGCAAAAACCTTTGTAGAATAAGCGACTTTTGCTGTCCAAATCGCATTTCAATATCTAAGTATAACCGTTTTCAAGTTATATTGTCTATAATTGTTTCTGGTTGTAGAGAGTTTGTACTATTTAAACAGCATTGAAATATGCCTCCGCGCATAGATTTTTTCCAGTAAATTTTGTTCTCGTGTCCATCCTTCAACGTAACCGCACGGCATCGTGGCACAGCAATGTATGTGGAAATAACACTCAAAAAATTTCCGGAGAGAATCTATGTACTTGGGGTATATAAGTGAAAGTAATATGCATAAAACTCTCTAGAGGGTTTTTATTATATACCTAATAATAAAACGTCTATTAAAAGAAATGTCTGTTGCCATGGTATTCGTTACATAGACACAATTTAAAACCTGTTAAATATTGCAGTATAAATCAAATTTACTGAAATACTGTGTGTGAAAATATATACTTTTATCTTGTATTTGTTATTGAGATTGCGGAAAAAAATAGTAATATAGTATAGGAGAGAATGACGTTTTCACGTCGGTGTACTTGTATTTCTTGAGCTTTGTTCTTTGTCTTCAAACTTACATCTAAAAAACTCATACTTTTCTGTCCCTCAATTAATTTGAAGAAAAAAAATTAGAATTGAAAAAAATTGTGGGGCACACTAAACATTATGAAAAATCAAAGAAAACTAAGAATAAAAATATCTTAACGTTCCTAATAATATCACAATAAAAGGAAGCACTTGGGAATGCGAATTACATAAATCAATTTACAAATAAAAAATGAATTCAGTAGGTGGGATTCGAACTAAGTGCGATTTCAGCGTCTGTGAGAGCAATTTCAACACTTGGCAGCAGCCCACGCACAACCCCCCTCTTGGTTTCGTTCTGTCACGAAGGAATGCCTGGCATCTGCGTAATGCAGCGGCATTAAACAAAACACTCAATTTGCGCACTTAATACAAAAATAACCGTTTTTGCGAATAAATACATATCTATTATATTGACAAATGGCGGCTCATTTTCGTTTTTGTGTATATGGTTCATTAACCATTGGAGATATACAAATAAGTTGCAAATAAAAAATGTAGGTTAGAAGAAATAAACAATTTCTCTATTGGTTCTTCTAAACATAATGGTTTTTGAAGTATTAGCTGTAGAATGTTATTGATTTTCATAAACCCTAATTTTGGAGAAAATGCACTGTAAAATATCGCTTACTATGTCTTCGGTTAAAGTTAGTGAAGTGAGTCATTAATTATTATTATTTGCTTAGTAATTGTTTAGAATTAAAGGCCCCCCAAGTACAGTTATCACGATCCGCCACTGTATTTTGGGCTTTAATTCATTGGTAAATTCACAAATAAGGGGACCCAATATACCGCCCTGTTTCACAACTGGTTTTGTTAGGAAACAACCAAACATTTGACGTTCTTCTTTGACAGGGTTTCTCGTAAGTCGATAAAAAATGTAGAAGGTACAATATAAAAAAAAACTTTTGGAAAATATGGAAATTGGACGCCCCACTAAAGATTTCCCATGTAGGCCAGCCTACATGCCTCCTGGCGTTACCGAATTATTCATTGACTAGCTGAAACCCGCGGCATATGCCGCATTTAAAATGTAGGACGAATTTAATAACTTTTGTTGCACTAAAGAAAGTTTTAAAAGCACGCTAGAGAATGGCAATAAGGAAAAGTTCCAAAAAATATATTTTCAAATGGAAAGTTTCTGGAAAGGAAACGCTCGCCTCTGGAAAGCGTTTTATGGACATTCTTGGATAGCCTCCAGGCAACTGTCTTTCATATTGGATACCGCCAATACTGCTGAATTGAATAGTGTCTTCTTTTTCTGTTCATTATTAAATGGTAAATGGTACAGTACACGCAAGCATGAAAGATAAGCGATACAATGTTCAGGTAAGATACATTTTAGCTTAAAAAGTATAATTATTTAAAATACTAATTGCTGCTTCAGATGGATTCTAAGCAGTAACGAATACTAAGTATATATTTTTACTTTGTAGATCTTCCTCGATGAAGACAAAAACATAACCTCAACTTCTTGCACATGTCCTCGTGGACAAGTTTCATGTCATCATGTTGCTGCACTGGCACTATTTGCCCATTACAATACATCAGTTACAGACCAGTCATGTAGCTGGTCAGTGCCTAAACAATCCAAAGCACTTGATGAAAACGTGAGAACAATTGATGAATTGTTTTTGCCGTCTAAGGAATATCGAGCTTCAAAGAGAAGTGTTACCAAGGAAGAGATAGAAACGCTTAGAGAAAAATTTGATTCGTTTGGAGGGGTGGTAGGATTCAGTTGGCTTCTAGCACCTAGACTTACTGCACAGGAAGATATTATTGTTCCGCAGATTAGTTATATAATATTCTTCGCAGAATATCAAAAATATCTGAAAAAATTAGTTATTTTGAACAAAAAGTGAATGTTTCTCCTAAGCAATAACTATATTTGAGTAAACCATAGGGCAGTAAAAAAATCCCTTGTGGGTAATTATTCGCAGGTTTCGTTTAACAGCCAGTTCGTTCGGTACGGTGCTAGCAGCTTGCAAAAGAAATCGGTACCCTGCATCGCTTTTCAAAAAACTACCAGGTTTGCTTTGCAAAATATTTTTCACATTTTTTCATAAAGTTCTCTTATTATGCAGGCACATATAACTTAGATGGAGTATAGGCCATTCGGTGGGGGCGAGAACATGAAAATAATGCAATAGAAGCATTTGGGGCAGCAACTGGACTTCCTGTGACATCTGCTGGACTATGGCTCCATCAGTGTGGATACCTTGGGGCCACCCCAGATGGCCTTGTAGACGAAGAAGAGCTTGTGGAAGTTAAATATCCATTTAAATATCACAATTCCAACTTGATGGAATCATTGCACATGATAAAGGCTATATTTGTTCTTACGATAAGGTACTGCAACAGTTTGTGGTAAATGAAAACCATGAATATTTACACCAAATACATAAAAAGAAATAGTATCTAGTTATCTGGACTCCTCAAGTCATAGCAATAATTCCAGTTACAAAAAAAGAAGAATGGGCAGAAAATATAGAAATTTTGAAGAATTTTTATCATACAAAATGCCTTTCATCTCTAGTGAATGTCGAAATTACATAAATGTGTAACTATGTTGTGAGTAAAATAGCATACATACCTCGTGAGAAGGCTTATTCCAACTTCGCGCTTTTAGCTGACCTCCTCTATATGGAGCTCATCCCAGCGCGGGAAGCGATCACGGAAACAAACTGTGCACATCATCAAATATTTAGTTATTAATTTAAAGTTATTATTTGATGACGTGCACCGTTTGGTTCCGTGATTTACCTATAGTTAATCATATTTATTGTAACTATAGGTAAATCACGGAATCAAACGGTAACTTTAAATTAATAACAAAATATTTGATGACGTTCACCGTTTGTTTCCGTGATATTGCTGTACTATTAATAAGAAATTTTTTATTAGATAGCAGTTAGAGCAATATTTTTGTAAATACTTTTATTTATTAAGTTAAGTTCTGTAATTAACAAAACGAATATTTGAGTTAACATAAACTAACATATAGTAATGTACAACTATACAATAATAAAAAAATGTCTTATTTAAATAAACTAGCAGTCCAGTAAGACAAATGTCTCATTTAATAAAACAAAAAAGACCGTCCCGGACGGACCAGCGTCACGGACGGACGGAAATCACGTGATTTCTCGAAAACCGGAAGTGTCACGTGACTGAAATTCGGTTTCTGACCTGACATGAGCATTCCAAACATATAACTTTAATAACTTTTTTCTCTATCTCTTACGATTTGGCTGCTGAAACAGCGTCCCGGACAAAACAGCGTCCCGGACAAAACAGCGTCCCGGACAGACGAAAATCACGTGATTTCTCGAAAACCGGAAGTGTCACGTGACTGAAATTCGGTTCCTGACCTGACATGGCCATTCCAAACATATAACTTTCATAACTTTTTTCTCTATCTCTTACGGTTTGGCTGCTGAAACAGCGTCCCGGACAAAACAGCGTCCCGGACAGACGGAAATCACGTGATTTCTCGAAAACCGGAAGTGTCACGTGACTGAAATTCGGTTTCTGGGCTGACATGAGCATTCCAAACATATAACTTTAATAACTTTTTTCTCTATCTCTTACGATTTGGCTGCTGAAACAGCGTCCCGGACAGACGGAAATCACGTGATTTCTCGAAAACCGGAAGTGTCACGTGACTGAAATTCGGTTCCTGGGCTGACATGACCATTCCAAACATATAACTTTAATAACTTTTTTCTCTATCTCTTACGGTTTGGCTGCTGAAACAGCGTCCCGGACAAAACAGCGTCCCAGACAGACACGTCTATTAGATAAAGGATAAGCAGTTGTTAATTAACACTCTTATTTCTATTTTTACTGTTCGCCTTCAAAATATGTTTCAACTTCCTTTATTGGTGGAAATTGGTTAGTGCGCCACACACTTTCCAGATTTTGGTTGCCGAGTTCATTAAATTTTGGGGTATTAGATTTAGTATTTTGTATGCCTTAATACGACGAATTGCTCTTTCCACATGAATTCTAGCACGAGCAATATTTTTGGTTTGTATTACCCGAGAAGGAGTAAACTGTGGTTGGCACAAAAATGGTGGAATATTTAGAGAAACACCTGCCGGTAAAATGTCGCCAATGAGAAATCCCTTATCTGCAATTATCAAATCTCCTGGTTCAAAAATAGTAAGTACTCCACAGTTCTGCACAATTTTCTTATCAGAAGTGGAACCAGGATACAATAAACTCAAGTAAATCACAACTCCATTTGGTGCAACTCCCACAAGACCTTTTAAAGTGTTACGGTGCTTGTAATGGCTATGTCGCTTTTTGCTTTTCAAGCAAACATGGAATTTCAGAAAAAATTTCGGTGCGATCTAATACCATTCTTGTGATCGGAAAGAAAGCAAAACAATTAGGTAAACATGCTTGATTATCTTTAACAGATGGTACAGATGACATTAAACTGGAAAATATTACTTCGCGTAACAAATTTAACCAAGTTAAAAAATATTAGTAACTGTTGCAGTGCTACAGTTAAAGCGCTGAGCTAAATCTTTATGTGGGGGATTCTGGCGCAGATTATATAACGTTAAAAATAATTGATCGATGGCAGAAATACGTTCCACGTTCCATTCTAAATAATAATTTTTATCAATATTTTCCAACAAATTGAAAAGCGATAAAAAAATTTCTTTGTTGGGTGGTCCAGTATATAAGACAAAGTTAGTAATTAATAATAAGTACATAAGAATGCTATAAATTTTAACAAAAAATGCTCATTCTATTTATGGTAGTTTCTACACTTGAGCCAAGTTACGAAGGCAAGCGACGTAAACAAAGATTCTGACAGTTCCCGGTGCATGCTAAACCAGTTTCACACCAGTGAGCATTTTACGTAAACTTCCGTCGCATGTTGCCGTAAAAGAAATTACCGCACAACAAAACAACGCTCATTCCTCCTCTAGGTTAACAACGCGTATAAACGGTGTTCAACTTTCTATTCGAAAGGTCCAACCGCAGAACGCCTTTCTATCACGTGATATTCACCGACTAATTGCGTTTGTTTACTTGGCTTGCCTTCGTATCTTACCTCAAGTGTAATGATTATTACACACAACTGTTACATGACTGATATCATCCAATGACAACCATGCATTTTTTGAAAATCAACCAATCCCGAACTGATTACTTGATAAGCTTCCCTAGTGCTAATTATCAACCCCGTAGATGGTGGCATAATTAGAAATAGAAATTCAAGAAACACGCAATTTGAGTTTGTTGGCATTATTAGATCAATTTTAAATCATAATTCGTATATGTGTTTTGTGTAATAATCTTCAAAATATAAACGCGGGGGACACAGTTACATATAATTTTGCCCGTGCCAAGAGTGATCGTGCTGGTTGAAAACTGCCCTCGGAACAGTTTTCATTGCAACCAGCACTCGACCCTTGCCGTGTGCAAAATTATCGGTAAGTATGGCTCGCCCTTGTTATATTACTATTGATAATATTTGTCGCTTCGCTCGTAGAACAACATATACGACTGTTAAAAATTTAAAAAAATTCCACAACCGAGAATAGAAATCAGTTTCTAGGTTACAAAAATTGTGACAGAAAGAACACATTTTCTCTATACGGAGGAAATGGGCAATATGAAAATGTCTGTTGTCATGGTATTCATAAAATAACACAATCGGCAATTAGAGTAACAGCCAAGGAGGAGCGTGTAACAGGAAATATGGTGAAAGTAGGATACCAGTAATGTCATCAGAAAATACTATAAATAATCGGAGTCGGTAAATGGTAACATAAAATAAATAACTCCCTTCGGCGATTTCATGTTACGTATTCAGTCTCTTGCAACATTTGTCTGCCCTGGGCCCAAGTGGTTTTGGATTTCCTCGTGGTTTCAGTTGGTCAAACTGAGCTGGCACGAATACTGGCTCAACTTTCGGTTCTTCTGCTCCAGGAAGCCCCTCAACAAAAATTAATATTAGAACTGCAGCACTGTATTTATTTTAATTCGTACCTGGGTTACAAAATGGTGCAATGTCATTAAAATATTGCAATTATCTTCCTCACAATTGGAACCAACGGAGTGCTTTGAAACCAGATTATTCACAAGCCATCCTGGACGCAGTACATTTGTCAAAGAACACAAGGGCTCTTTGCCAAAATTCTGGACGCACTGATTTCTCTGCTTTGACATCTACAGCCCACAGCAGTTTTCAATTGTTTCTCATGTTTATTGAAAGGCAAACTACCGTTCACACTGGCGAACAAATTGCCCATAAAATGCAAGAATTCTGCAGTGTCTGTAGCCCGGCTCTCCATTTTGATGGCCCCATCTTGGGCAGCGTATTCTAAACAACTTTCGGTTCTTCTGCTTCAGGAAGCGCCTCAACAAAAATTAATATTAGAACTGCAGCACTGTATTTATTTTAATTCGTACCTGGGTTACAAAATGGTGCAATGTCATAAAAATATTGCAATTATCTTCCTCACAATTGGAACCAATGGAGTGCTTTGAAACCAGATTATTCACAAGCCATCCTGGACGCAGTACATTTTGTCAAAGAACACAAGGGCTCTTTGCCAAAATTCTGGACGCACTGATTTCTCTGCTTTGACATCTACAGCCCACTGCAGTTTTCAATTGTTTCCCATGTTTATTGAAAGGCAAACTACCGTTCACACTGGCGAACAAATTGCCCATAAAATGCAAGAATTCTGCAGTGTCTGTAGCCCGGCTCTCCATTTTGATGGTCCCATCTTGGGCAGCGTATTCTAAACAACTTTCGGTTCTTCTGCTTCAGGAAGCGCCTAAACAAAAATTAATATTAGAACTGCAGCACTGTATTTATTTTAATTCGTACCTGGGTTACAAAATGGTGCAATGTCATTAAAATATTGCAATTATCTTCCTCACAATTGGAACCAACGGAGTGCTTTGAAACCAGATTATTCACAAGCCATCCTGGACGTAGTACATTTTGTCAAAGAACACAAGGGCTCTTTGCCAAAATTCTGGACGCACTGATTTCTCTGCTTTGACATCTACAGCCCACAGCAGTTTTCAATTGTTTCCCATGTTTATTGAAAGGCAAACTAGCGTTCACACTGGCGAACAAATTGCCCATAAAATGCAAGAATTCTGCAGTGTCTGTAGCCCGGCTCTCCATTTTGATGGCCCCATCTTGGGCAGCGTATTCTAAACAACTTTCGGTTCTTCTGCTTCAGGAAGCGCCTAAACAAAAATTAATATTAGAACTGCAGCACTGTATTTATTTTAATTCGTACCTGGGTTACAAAATGGTGCAATGTCATTAAAATATTGCAATTATCTTCCTCACAATTGGAACCAACGGAGTGCTTTGAAACCAGATTATTCACAAGCCATCCTGGACGCAGTACATTTTGTCAAAGAACACAAGGGCTCTTTGCCAAAATTCTGGACGCACTGATTTCTCTGCTTTGACATCTACAGCCCACTGCAGTTTTCAATTGTTTCCCATGTTTATTGAAAGGCAAACTACCGTTCACACTGGCGAACAAATTGCCCATAAAATGCAAGAATTCTGCAGTGTCTGTAGCCCGGCTCTCCATTTTGATGGCCCCATCTTGGGCAGCGTATTCTAAACAACTTTCGGTTCTTCTGCTTCAGGAAGCGCCTAAACAAAAATTAATATTAGAACTGCAGCACTGTATTTATTTTAATTCGTACCTGGGTTACAAAATGGTGCAATGTCATTAAAATATTGCAATTATCTTCCTCACAATTGGAACCAACGGAGTGCTTTGAAACCAGATTATTCACAAGCCATCCTGGATGCAGTACATTTTGTCAAAGAACACAAGGGCTTTTTGCCAAAATTCTGTACGCACTGATTTCTCTGCTTTGGTAGCCATGACAGTTTCACTTGGCAGGAGGGAGATTTCGTACCGTGAAACAAACCGATCGGCATCGGCACCACTCGGGTCAGAATATGCAGGGTTGCCAGGCTGAATGCATGCGCGTTTTTACGTGTTACGTCCTAACGATTAAAAATTTTTGTCTACCAATTTCGCTTTGCCTGGCTGATCTGCTAATTTATTTTTGAGAGTTTCGTCTAATAAATGAGAATGAAAATGTACCAGAATAATTTTAAAAATATACTTTTGCAGAAACGGTTTCAGAATGTACCAGATTCGTAGAATTGTACCAGGTCTGGCAACGCTGCTAATATCAAGACCACGCCCAAAATTGTAACTGCACATAGACCACGAGTTGAAATGTTTGACCTTGGGAATTGTTCTGCTTTATTATAGAGTTATGATGTTTAAACTTTAATCTTTAAAAACAAAGTAAATAACAGATGTTAAGTTAGCTAAGCAAGTGTAAAAATTCTGACTTTTGACATCAAAAGCAAGGAAACAATAATTTGGCCGAAAAGACCTGATACTATAAACTAAAAATCTGTAGAGAGGTTTATACGGAACTTTCCTCGCAAGTGCGGTAACACAATAGGTCTAAATATCTTAACATTGCTAATAATACTGAAACAAATAAAAGGACACACTTAGTAATACGCATTACATCAATTTGCAAATAAAAAAAGCTCGTCCTGTAACTGTGGAGTCAAAAATCTGCCTACTTTCGTCAAGGGTAAACACTTGAGCTATGTGCAAAATATTGGTTTTATTTAATTAATAGTTCTTGAGTTAAAGTAAAAATAGACAGATTTTGGTGCTGGCCCTGTATATTTTTGACCGAATGTATATTCCGTTTCGATCCAGGTAGACATATAATCCGCATTCAAAATATTGTCTCCCTCAAACAAATAAATAGCTTTGAGCTATACAGCCAACATACAGACGGAATTTAGAAAACATGTTTTTCGTCATCTAGTAAGCCTGATATAAAGAAACCCCGAAGGGTGATTTTTTCACAATTGCAATATTTCGTTCGTCTTTTAGACGAGGAAAGAAAACAGCCTTACTCAAATTTATTTTTAGAATATTAACCAGTACTAAATTCGACAACATTGCCTTGGTACATATAACCAACATCACATTTATTAAGATTAATATATGGCGTAGAGCCCAGGACTGACACGGAAAGGACAAAACATTTCTTGAGCACATGTGAAATGAAAGTACTACGAACAATCCAGGGGAAAACCTTAAGAAACCGAATATATGCAATATAATAACAAAATGGACCAACAACAGAGGAAAATACTCTAACAGGAGAATCGATAGAATGGATACCAATATATTATCAAGGAGAACAAGAGAACACCGACCAATAGATAGAAGAAAAGAAACAAGGCCGGCCATCCAAATGTTGGATCGATGGCTGGATATCCACATCCGAAGAGGAGTAACGCTAGGTTTAAATAACAGGCTAGCAGCCTATTTAAGAAGATTAAGAAGAAGAAGAAGTATTCCTGTATGGGACTACATATATATTAGGTATTAGTAAAGTTCAGGCACTTCATTCCATGTAGGAACATGGCTTGAGACAAGGCGAGTCAGGGTCGCCGAAATATCTCTCCGAAATCCAGTCAATCTGGCACACCGTTAACGGCGTACTGAGTGATGTGAGTAGCATTACGTTTTCTACGACTGCCGTCCTTTCCCTACTTCCACAACTGTGGTTTCGGTACCCAATTTTTAAAGCGACTGGGTGGGCCGCTCGCCAGTTGCCAGATGTGGGGATTGAAACCCCTACCGAGGCACCGCAGCCTGAGGTCCTTAACCGCACGACCACGCCGGTGATACATATTAAATATTACTAAACCTTCAAGAAGTTGCTACCTACTTTTACTTAGTTTATTTGTATTTGTATTCGTTAAATAAACTAATTCTATTATTTTCCAATGCCAATTTAATGTCCTTTTTTCATCGGCCATCCACTGTACAATAAGAGTAATAAATTACGAAGAACGGCTGTAGAGTGCAATGTGTCAAGCGTGTTGGTAGATGAAGTTCTTCTTCGTTGGGTCAATTAACCTCATGATTTATCTCGCACTTCTCAACGTCCACTGATATCTCGCTTAGAATATACTGATCCGAAGGTCTCCAAATTCTCGTCGACGTGTAAAAGTTCAAGTCATATTCCAGATGGCCATAATCGTGTATTATTGCAAAGTTTGTGCCAAAGTAATTTAGTCTTTTTTTCAAAATCAGAATCGTCGCTGAAATGAGATGTTCCGAATCAATCGTGTTTAAAGCAGCTCTCTATGGTTGTTTGGGAAACTGCACATTATCTTTATTGCATTGAGAAGATTAATATTCCAGTTAGAGTTACGGTAACGTATTCCACCATTTTACAACTTAATTTTCGCGGTGGTAGTGTTCGAATGTAAAAAACACAACTGCAAACGTTTGGGGGTGCTGGACTGTTATGCAATCGCCAATAATTTTCTTGTAATTGATCTTGACATCAACACCACAGTTAACACTGTTATTATTTCCTTTGAAATTTGTCGGCTTACACATTTTTTACCCCTAAACTCAAAAGCTTTGCCAGGAATTATTTTGAGAAATTTTATCGTCTTTGTAATCTTTGCGAAGGGGTGGCCATGCCGTTTACGCAACTTTGTGTAACATCTACAAGATACTTACGGCTCCTCCATAAACTATACTATGGCGCTAGTAAAATAATTATTTTAATTGCAAGTCTTTGGATGTTTGTTGCAAAAACATAGTTCCATTTATTGATTTTTAAAGTACTCCGATAATGGTTTGTTGAATGGGATAAATTGAATTCTGTAGTTAGGACGCCATCCGATTCTCCATTTTCAAGTCTCATAATGACAGATATTTTTTCTTCTGCAGAAAGCACTTTTCTTTTTACTGAAGCCGTAGCCGTCCATAACATATGTACAAATTATAGCATTTTTTGGAAATTAACTTGAGATCCACAATTTTCCTGGCTACACTCAACATTTTGCTATATACTGCAATGCACCACGTTGGGCGACTTATAATTATGCAGTAACTCCACTTTGAGCTAGCCCTTAATTAATTTCTTTTTCAAATCAATTATGTTAAATTTTACTTTTAACTGATTATTTCAATTGAGTACTCTTATCAGGGTGGTTCGCCAGTCTAGTTATCTCTTAGTTGAAGTTTAAATTCTATATAAATCCTTGACTACTGAATGACATTAACTGTCAACTTGACTTCTACATTTAATCAAACCAAGTATTGACAATTATACTTCACATTGACACATCTATTAATCAATTCACCAAAGTAAGTACTGTATTATGTTTATTTTCACTCTTTCTTTTATTGTTTATTAATCAAAATGGTTTTATATGAATTATTAACACAAACCTTAAAACTTTGCCAGCTTTCACTGCAAATATCCAAATATCCACAGCTTCCAACGTCCACAGCTCCCGATGTTCACAGTCTGCAGCGCCTACCGCTGATTCCTCCAATAGTCACAACTATGATGGTCCGTCAACCTCCAAACCGCATCTAACCTGTCAATAACTCCTATTGTTCGTAGAATCCAGTCCTGCTCCCTTTATCAATGTCACCGCCACTCCAATCGATTCCCGGTAAGTTTCAGTATTATAGATGATCCCAATCTAACCTTCTTTATTCCTCAGATAGTACTCTGTATCCAGCAACACCCACATAACCGTCCAAATCAAGCAGCTAATTCCGACAACTTTCTTTTAAATGTTTGACCCGTCTTCCATGCAACCACCAACGTCACCAATGAATCCTAATTATATTTTGCATGTATCAATAAATCCAAACCCCTTCAAATAATGTAATCTTCTGTGTTATTTATTTCCAATTCACTGTATTTCACAATCTCTTCACCGATTGTATGGTTTTATTAAATCAATGTTATATTTTCACACTTACACAACGTATTTTTGTTAATAGCCCCTTTATTTGGTAATTTACCAAACAATTATTTAAAATAAGGCATAATTGCAACCTTTTTATTCTCAAAATTAGTTATTTCAAAATGTGATATACATTTTTCTATGAGTTTGTTTATTTTACTAACTAAACACATTTTTATATCTCTCGTAGTTACAATTCTTCTTGCCTTCTTAAAAATATTAATGCCCTATTATTACATGCTACAATTCTTTATTATTATCGCAAGCACATATGTCAATTGTAACCCTGGCTTGAGACTATTAAAATTGAACTCAACCATCAAAATTGAATACTCAATTGCTATTTACTTATCAAATTACCTTACTCATTGTCTCAATTAATTTTTATTATTCATTTTGAAATTAACACCCAATCTTATCTAAACACCTCAAATTTTGATTGTAATAATCTTCTAAATTTATCAATTTTATATTTTTATTTTGCAACTACCCTTAGTGTATCATAACAATACATACAAGTAGATTGCACTGTATTTACTTTTAGAGCAGAATGGCTGAATATAAAAATTAAAAAAATGAATGAAAAAACTGTCTTATATACTTACACGTATATTAAAAAATGGCATAGAATAATCAAAATATCAAGACATCATTCTATTAGTAATACCCCTGCACTTATGATGTACCTACTAATTTTAACTTAATATTTTGTAAACTGACACTATCCTGGAATTATTTGTGATTATTAGAGGTGTTTGCATGTAAAGAATATAATTTAGGTCTCTCTCTCTCTGTTCTGTGTATTCTTTTTTGCCAAACTCTGTAAATATTAAAACGCATTTGCTGCTGTTTTGCGATTTATTATTTTCCTTACACCGTATGATCGTGATGATGCTAATACCAATGATCGAGACCATCTTCGCAGTTGGTTAGGCTTAGGCGGGCCGACTGAATGACTTCAGTGATTATAAAGATTGGTTTTATAAATAATTTAGTGAAAATGTTGTCTTAAAGAAGAAATTAAAACTATATTGCCTTTATCGCTCTTAAGATATTACCAAAACCCCTTATTAGTTGCACTAGACCATGAATCAGAATTTGGTCTTGTTAAGTGATATTTTTTGGATTTGAAAACCCAATTTTCTTGTTTATGAATAATTTTTATCAAACGCCACTTAAAGTTCAATTATAAGAAATGATTGTAAATAACCTTTTAGTCACGTCACATCACTATCGTTTGTAGTTCTACACATAACTTCAACAGGCATGATTTTGTCGCACGCGTCCAAGACTATAAAACGAATTGCAAAGCAACGAGCTTTTTAAAGAACAAGTGTGACAAAAACAGGCCTTCTGAAATGAGTTTTTTATACTATTTTATCTACTTTGCATACAAATAACCAAAACTTTGAATTTTGACATTTCATAAACTTAACAATCTGTCAGTTGTCAGAAACAAAGGAGCACATTACGAAATCAACGAAAATAAACAATTGGGAGATTGAGTAAAATCGAATTTTCAAAATAGTTTATTTCTATCTTCCGTGGAATTCTTAATACATACTTAATTCCTTATATGACATTACTAGAAAACTGTTTTATGATATTCGTAGGTATAATAGTTATTTATAACCACTGCAGATACTTATTATTTTCTTAACGTTACATGCCTGCCTCTCTGTTGTACTCGTAATTCATGAAATTCGCATATAGTAAAAGGTCTGCATTTTATATGACACTTCAATCGTCTAGTGTTTATTTCTAAAAGCCTTTAAGTGCTTTACGTGTAGCAAGGTGATATATCTATTGTCAGTCTACATTAAAAAAAACAACAAAGCATTAACGTTTTTATATATTTAACATAATGTATTTTTTAAATGTTTTCCTGACAAATGACTATTTCACGGTCACGATATTCATTTGATAAACAATTGCAAAGTTTAAGTTTTTTTGTTGAATGCAAAAAAATAGTTTGATGTGAAAATAGCCAGGATGATCAAATAATTTAAAATTCTAGGTATGGATTTTTATATAAATTTGTAAGTTATTTGTAGATACTAAAAAAACCTTCTAAACTTTGCCATGAATTCAATATTCCCAGTTTCATTTTTCTATCAGTATAATCGTCTTCTTCCAAATTTTTTTTTGCATCATTCCATGATTTTTTTGGCTTATTCCCATACTTTTTTTGGTAGTCTATCGGTGTGCATCCTTCTCATGTGCCCGTACCAAAGCAGTTGTTTTTTCAATAGTATCCGTAAGTGATATATTTATTTTCATTAGTTATTTAATTCTTTCCTTCCTTACAGGGTCCATTATTGTTAACTTGCAGCATCGCCTCCAAAACATCATTTCTGTGGAATTAATTTTGTCTTTCATTTTGTTATTTACAGTCCATCCTTCGGCTCCGTATGTAACGCTACTTTCGATCAAAGTACTAAATAGCCTTTTTTCTAGTTTTGTTATATATTTTGCCATTCCATAGTAGTGGATGCAATTCTCTAATTATAGTTTTTGTTCTTCCTATTTTGCTGTGTATACCTTGTTCGTCTCTTCCATCTGTTGTTATAGTGACTCCTAGATATTTGTAATGTTTTCAGATCGTGTCCTTGACCTCCAATGACCATATATTCTGTTTTATGGATATTTATACTCAGACTCCACTCTTCGTACTCGTTTACTAATTTTCTAAACATGTAGTTTATGTAGTCCTCGTCTTCGGCAATTATTATCTGGTCATCAGCAAATAAAAGACTATGTATGTTATCCTGTCCAATATTAAAACCCATCAAGCTGCACTGTCTTCGCCATTTTTTCAAAGCCTTGTCTATATAAATCTTAAATAATGAAGGAAAGGCAACACCTTTGTCTCATTCCTTTGTTTACCAGGAATTCGTCCGAAAAACACTGTTCCACCTTTACTTTGCTCTGTGTACCGTTATACATTTGTTTTGTAGCATTTATATATGTTCTATCGACGTTTTTATCTTCCAATGCTTCCCACAATTTTCTAACAGGTACAGTGTCGTAGGCTTTTTTCAAGTCTATAAGTGCTCATCTCTCGTCCGTGTGCTCTACCATCAGTTTTATGCAAAAGATATTGTCTATGCAAGGTCTACCTGGTCTAAAACCCCTTTGCTTCTCTGATTCCTCTAAATGTTCTTCTAGTCTAGCTTTAATTGCTCGTCTATACAGTCTAACCAATGGTGACGTGACGCTCTAATTCCTCTATAGTTTCTGCAGTCCATTTTATTGCACTTTTTATGAATTGAGCTTATCCAGTGTGTCCTAGGATTGATGTTACAAGAGGTGAGATGGACTAACAATTTTTGAATTTTATTTTAAGATTGTGAGATTAGGTCCTTTTTGGTCTGAAGAGAATTTTAAGAATATTTTCAGTTTTTGAAAAACAAGTCGGCCTTGACAA
Organism: Agriotes lineatus; assembly: GCA_940337035.1. NCBI lineage: Eukaryota > Metazoa > Arthropoda > Insecta > Coleoptera > Elateridae > Agriotes > Agriotes lineatus. The sequence continues at coordinate 66,938,930 of OW679202.1, forward strand.
TCAAGTGAAAACTACTTTCTTTTCAGGTAATCTAACCTTTTATGATACGGCAAACTTTTACCAAGAAAAGTTGTTCAGAATGATAAATTATGTTCCTATACAATATGTCAGGAAGATTACCTCCTTGCCGTTGCTATGGAAAATTTCCAATTAAATATGCATAAGGGATATTCTCTATAAATGATTGCAATAAAGTCATATTTGACTTTTCAGTGCAATTAAGTTTCACTTTCTCAGTTCCCATTTTAAACAAATAAAAATATATGGAGCTCATTAGCTCATCAAGCCCCTTAACAATTAACTTACTAGGAGTGACTGTAGATGTCCATACGGTATGGAGGGGTCGCTTAAGTACCTAGTGCAGATGTCCTATGTAGAAATTGTTACCTCCCCTAGTGCAGTTGTCCAACGTCGGGTAAAAACTCTAGACTCACTGCTATCAGATCATGAAGCCCAATTGCTGTTTTTTAATTAAATAAACGTAAAAACTAGCTCTAAAAAGTATTTATTTTTGGTATATCGGTTGCTACGGAATCTATGTTTCAATTACATATTAGATATTAAATACCAACTGGACTTTCGTTAGCAACGATATTTTAGATATTAATACTAAATTCACTATATTCATAGATCTATTTAAACATAAATTAAAACAAGCCGCTCCTTTTGTAAAAAAGAAACTCCATACACATAAAATTAAAAATAAATTGTTTACCCCAGAATTGTTTAAAACTAGAGAATATTTGCGTTTGTTATCTGACATGTACTCACAGTTTTCTAATCATAACTTAAAAAATCACATACAGCGTGTAAAAACATATACAAGAATAAGTTGATAAGTGCAAAAAGAGTAGAATCGTACAAACAATAATAAAAATATATGCTTAAATGCTAATCAACGATTATTTTACCAAAATACTTGATGACAGCTCAAAATAACATGTAGTCCACTGAGATTCGAAGTCCGCGCTCTAAGGCAAATATTGGGACCCAGTGTTTTGTTCGATGCTAGAATAACTGAGCCACGAGCGTGTTCGAATACGACGAGCTTCTGCTGCGTTATAAAGCACCATACTATTCTGTCCCATTTGTGATGTTTACCCTGTATCTGTTAGGTCTAATTTTCCCCAATGATAAAACCTGAGCTATGTGCAAATTATTACTTGTATCTATTTCTCAGCTAAAGCAAAAATAAAAGAAAATTTTTTTTAAAGTGTTTACCCTGCATATATTTTTTCGAAATTTTCTCGGTTTCATGCCAGGTAGACATATAATAATATGCATGCAAAATATCGCTTTCTTCCAACAAATAGTTTTTGAGTTATACCGCCAACAGACAAACAGGCAGAATTAAGAAAACTTGTTTGGCCTCATCTAGGGACCCCGAAACGTGAAAATCTAAACAAATCTCGGAAGGTGATTGTTTCGTGATTACAATACTTCATTCGTCTTTTAGAGAAGGAAAGTAAAGATGTAAGTTTTAACGATATTCGCGATGTCATTAATATACTAAACCAGGGCTGTCCAACTAGCGGTCCGCGGGCCGCATGTGGCCCGCATAGCTGTACTCTGCGGCCCGCGAGGAATTTTGGAAAATCATATTTTGCGGCCCGCGATGCCTTTTTAATTGAGAATGATTCTGAAATCGTAATCAGTGGCCCGCTGATTGGCAACGAATATGTTTAGGCCACCTTGTACTCAGTAATGCAAACACTAGAGTTACCATTACCGCTTCAAATAACAACAGTGGGGATGCGGGTGCAGTTCGTGTCGTTAACTCGTTGTTGCGGTTACCGGAATAACTGTCTGATCTGTCGCCGGCGAGTCTACGTTTCATTTATAATCGTAGTACGACCACAGTTTAAACAGAGAGAACAAATACAAGGACTGCATTCCGTAACATAAAGGCGATAATCCCAAGACCGAAATCCAAGTTGAAAATTTCTTATAAATGTCAGATGCAGTGTGATGCAAAAGTTTACCAGTTATCGTAATCGTAATTAACATTAGAATTTATTTTGTGCATAATTCTTGACCATGTAAACGCTTATTTATTTGAACGCGGTCGCCGTGCGAACGCAGCTTTAGCAATTAGGTAGTAATCTGCTTTACCGGCAGACTTAGCAGCTGTTTCAGGCCGTTTGTTTCGTTTTCTCTTGCAAAAAGTGGCACTATGTCGGCAGAATTCTTGTGATTGCGCGTTTTAGGTCTTAGCTTCAGCTATTTTGAAATATTATTTGTGGAAGCTTCGCTGTGATGTGGTTTATGAGCCTTGGGCACTTATGCAGTGCAAATGAGTCCGCGTCCTTGAGACAGTTTATTTACGCAGAATTGCTAGCCGGCCTAGCGAATTGCCTGTATTACAAGGTGAGTGAATTACTTCAATTTCAATTTTGGTAACGTAATACATATTAGCTGAATTTTTAGCGTCACCCAGGAGTTGCATAACATAAGTGATTCCTCCAAATATTTTATTTTGCTGGGCTGCGGCCCGCCAATCATTTAGAAAATAACTTTGTGGCCCTCGCATTATCTGAAGTTGGACAGCCCTCCCTAGCAGCACAACCTGATTGGAGCCATGTTGGCTTCCAACATTGGCAAAACATTGGAATGAAACGTTTTTATATATGGTATTTATATTGGACTCCCATATGTATTCTACATCGGCGATCAATATTTATCCTACATGGGTGACAAATATTTATTCGACATTGGCCACCAATATTTATTCTATATAGATGACAAATATAGTACCTTAGCAGCACAACCTGATTGGTGCCATGTTGGCTGCCAACATTGGTAAAACATTAGAATGAAGCGTTTTTATATATGGTATTTATATTGGACTCCCATATGTATTCTACATTGGCGATCAATATTTAACCTTCATTGGTGACAAATATTTATTCAACATTGGCCACCAATATTTATCCTATGTAGATGACAAATATAGTACCCTAGCAGCGCAGCCTGATTGGAGCCATGTTGGCTGCCAACATTGGCAAAACATTGGAATGAAACGCTTTTATATATGGTATTTATATTGAACTCCAATATGTATTCTATATTGGCCATCAATATTTATCCTACATTGTTGAAAAACACTGAATCTACATTCTTGGCCAATATTTATTCTATATTGATAATTCATATTTATTCTTTTTAGATCCTTCTTAAAAATTGAAAATAACGGAGTTTTTTTAAAATGACTGCTTTAAACCTTTTTAAAATGAAGTATCCATGGAACAGAATAATAATTTGTTACAGAATAACAATAAAGTAAACGGCTTACTATGATTTTTGGATAAATTGTGGACGATCTGGACTAAATTATTGCCATTTTTTGTTCTGTTCCACGGCTAATTGATTTTAATGGGTTTAAAACAGTTATTTTGTAAATACCTCCTGTTATTTTCTTGTCATAAAAAATGTATCGGAGTATTTTTGTTGAGAGTTGAATTTGCGTCGATTGGTACAAAAAATCTACATTTTTGGAAATAACTCGAGAAGTAAATGCTTAATGCTTATGCCCTTAATTTGGTCCACCCTGTATAGTTCATTTATAATTTACAAATATTAAATACTAGATATTTCAGTCAATATACAGAAATGCAATATTTTTCTAAGTATAACCATGGGTGAGATGTTAAAAATACATTTTTTTTTTAATATCCAACCATCTATATAATTATAATGTTATAAAATATACATTCACAAAATAATTTTTATACAGTCGTTAGTCGTTGCCAAAAAAAGTGATACAGACTTTCTCATATCTGTATCTGGCACTTCCGGGAAACGGCGTCGCACGGCAGCTGTAACAAAAATTAACACACTATACATCTTACATTTCAAAATATATGGAAAACAACTTACTAACAATAACGTTGTAAATTTTCAAGGTACCAAAGGGCAGTTTTTTCTTTTTTCCAAGTCCTGAATACAATGTTGTTACTTCTGGGGATAGAAGTTTTTTCATAATATTATATATTTATTAATATAATAACAAAATAAGAATAAAAGTAGTACTCACCTTAAAGATTTATTTCTAAGGGCGAAAACTTGCGGAAAACGTTCAGTCACAGGTCGCAAAGAGAAGTGTGGCATCGAAATCGAGTAACATTTGAAGCTTTAAGAGCCCGACAATTACCCTCTCGTTGACGCAGGTAGAAATGTGGCTGAGAACTAAGCTTGCCGACCTTGAGACGACAATCTTTCTAAGTGTAATAATGGAAATAATCACGGGGGTGAGGACAGAGGGGCCATTGGCACTTAAATTGCCGTGAAAGAATTAAAAAATTGCACTAAATGTATAAAAATTGAACAACCAAATACTCTTCAATGTAGGTATAATGAGTACTTCAACTGGATAGAAATACATATAGAGAAATCTATTTTTTATTTTATTAACCACAATAATTGCGTAATACAGTGGAATCTCGAAGGGACAGGAAAAGAACTTGAACTTGGAGGGAGCAACTATAAGTTGCATACAAGTGTATACAACATAGAGCATGTTTACTAAACACATATCATAATTAGATTATTAATTAAACATCGACATTATGTCTTGATTGTCCATGAAATTCTTCGGCTTTTAATAAAATTAAAAGTTTTGACTTCTCATCCTTTTAAACTGTAATTCGCCATGGCCTAAATTGCTGCACCAATGAAAACAGTTCTCTTAACATTTTTAACCCTGGCAGTATTGATGAATATTTTTGATTCGATACATTTTTGATAATGTGTTCCAGCGAATTCGAAATTCATTTGCAAAAAGACATAAAAATTAAATAGGCATTATTATTTAAGTCGTTTTATTGGCATTTACAATATAAATAACCAATTTTGTAATATGAACATTATTATTTATATAGGAACTACCAACAAATTAGTATAGGTTTCGTTACTTTTCGTGACTAATGTTTGCCATCTATATTTCTATCAGACAATATACATAATAGAAATATATAAATTATGAAAACCATAATGCAATTTCAGCCATTTTGTAATTCATACTTTCTTAATTTGTAGTGCCAGAGGGAATTCATTTGTAAGCTTTTTACGATGCCGAAGTCTTTATTTACTGTAAATAGAGAATCACACTACTTGTCTGTAATGATACGGTCTTTATTGCCACATGCGCTACGAATATCCGTAATGCTATCGTTTAATGTTAGCGGTAAAAGTCAAATCTCTGTTTTCTAGACTTGTTAGTGCATTAGGAAGTTGGGAATAATTACCAGAAATAAATTCTGAATAGTTTTGTAAAAGTTTGTTGTCGCTTCAAGTGAAGTCGCCGAATCTCTATCAACATTTGTAGGAATACGAAAATTTCTTCACGTTCAGTTACGGACGATTTCACTGACCTATGATTCATAAAATATTCTCTTTGTTCAGAAAAACGGTAATAGCATTTTCTAGGAATATATATATATATATTTAAACTGTGTTCGGCCATTGGTACGTAATTGGAGAAGCTGAAAATATGGCTATGTCTCAAATATAAATTAACGTCGTGTATATATTAAGTTGAAGTAGCATGAAGATACATTTTATGTAAATATTCCATTGTTGGAAGTCATTCTAGATAAATCCAACGTAGGGCCCACATTGCTTCACAATATTGTAAAATAGTAGCCTGCCAATATTGAATCAAGATGAGTTTTGCGTGAATATTCCAATATTGGAGATAGATAAAAAAATTTACATCGTCACAATATTTTCTGAAGCTAGGAATCCATTATGGTCTTCCTAGACAAATCCGATGTAGGGCCCACATTGCTTTATAATGTTGGAAATATATAGGAAATTTATATGGTAACAATAATGTCTGGAGCTAGGCATCCCATTATGGTCTTTCTAGATAAATCCAATGTAGGCACCATATTGCTTTATAATATTGGAAATATATAGGAAATTTATACGGTAACAATATTGTCTGGAGCTAGGCATCCCATTATGGTCTTCCTAGATAAATCCAATGTAGGCACCATATTGCTTTATAATATTGGAAATATATAGGAAATTTATATGGTACAATATTGTCTGGAGCTAGGCATCCCATTATGGTCTTCCTAGATGAATCCAATGTAGGCACCATATTGCTTTATAATATTGGGAATATGTAGGAAATTTATATAGTAACAATATTGTCTGGAGCTAGGCATCCCATTATGGTCTTCCCAGATGAATCCAATGTAGGCCCCACATTGATTCGCAATACTGAAAAATAATAGGCTAACAATATTGTATCAAGATGGGTTTTACGTGGCCAATATTGGCCAATATTCCAACATTGGAAACAGATTGGAACAATATGGTTCCAAGATTTTGTGCTGCTAGGGAAGTAATAGGCCAATTGGTAGAAAAATATATAAACAATAATGGAAGAAGACTGATACACTTCTGCCTACTAAATAACATGGTAATCACAAACACAAAGTTTAAGCACAAGGATATCCATCAATACACGAGAGTAACGGAAACAAGAAGAGAAAAAATCACTAATAGACTATGTAGGTAATAACGGAACAAAAAAACTTCAAAAAAATAAAAGACATAAGAGCAAGAAGAGGACCGGAATTAGGGAGTGGCCGCTATATAGTGACAACAGATATTCAGGGAGACCAAGAGAAAGTAATAAAAATAAAAAAAGGAGAACACGGTTAGAAAAGAGAAAATAAAAACGTACAAGCTAAAGGAAGAAGAAGTAAAGAAAAAGTACCAGGAAGAAGTAAGGGAAGAATGTATAAGACAAAGGAACAAGGAAGCAAATGATATTGAAACGGAGTGGACGAGATGGTAGAACCAAAAGAAGAAAAATGAAGTGAGCAAAAAGACGGAGGTATGGAGAAGATATATACAGGAAAAGATAAACCAAAGCTATGAAGAGTAAAAGAAACAAAGGAAAGTACCGAAAGAGGAAATACAGAGAGCAAAGAAAGAAACCTGGGAGGGATTTCGAGCCAAATTAGAGGAGGACAGCAGCAATAATCAAAACCTCTTCTTCAAAGTGCTTAAAAATCTTAGACAATCAAATAAACATCCAGAACAAAACATGTACATAAAAAACAAGAATGGAGAAGTAATTACAGAAAAACAAGCAATAATTAACAGGTGGAAAGAATATTATGAAGAACTACTGGGAATAGGAGTTGACAGTGCGAAAGTAAACAATGGAAATGATAAGAGGGAACCAAAACAAAAAGAACAGGAAAACGAAACAATAACAGAGAAAGAGTTTGAAGAAGCTATACACAGACGAAAAGTAGGGAAAGCAGCAGGACACGACGAAATAACACCGGAAGAGATTAAAAGTATGGAACCGTTGGGACGAAGGCTACTGCTGAAAATATGGAGAATGGCGTGGGCAGGAAAAGTAATACCGAAGGACTGGGAAGTAGCACTGATAGTTCCGATCTTCAAAAAGGGAAACAACAAAGAATGCCAAAATTACAGGGGCATTTCACTACTGATTATGCCGGGAAAGATTTATGAAAGAATTTTTGATACAAGAATAAAGAAAATAGTGGAGAAACAGCTTATAGACTCTCAAAGTGGATTCAGAGGAAGGCACAACACACAGGAACATTCACAATAAGACAGATAACGGAAAAACATTAACATATAATAAAGAAGCATACATCTGTTTTATTGATCTGGAGAAGGCATTTGACAGCGTTCCTGGAGGGGATGTATGGAAGAACCTACAGAAAAGAGGGGTAAAAGACGATTTATTGGAAGCAGTAAAATCTTTGTACAATAAAACGAGAAATCATGTTAGAACACACAATGAAAACTCAGAGGAATTTGTCACAACACAGGGAGTAAGACAAGGAGGAACAATGAGCTCTATATTGCATCTAGTAGTCATGGACGACGTAATCAAAGAGACAAGAGAAGAGGCAAAGGGAATAATGATAGGAAACTGGAACATGAAGAGAGTGCAAATAACGGAATGAGTCTTTGCAGACGATATCGCAGTGTTTGCTAAATCAGAAAGAGATATGAACAGATGGACAGCATTAGAAAAGAGGGGACTAAGAATAAACAGGGAGAAAACCAAAATGATCGTGATAAGTGACCAAAAGAAAGCAGTGAATATACCTGTAAACGGTGAAACACTAAAACAGGTAGATACATTTAAATACTTGTATGTACACAACGAATCATTGAAAATGAAGAGGGCTATGCAACCAACATTATGGCCCCATGCAAAATTTCAGAAATATCGGGCTACTTTTATGAAACGGTGTGCATTAGATGCAGTACTTTTTAGATAACACGATTATAGTAGCTTTCTAAAAACATTGTTTCAAATGTGTAACATGTGTTGCGTAACCCTGTTCATTTTCAATGATCGTGTGTGTATGTATGTATTATCTGTAACCTCATTTACCTTGCGGTGTAGAGGCTGGTGCTTTATGCTCTGGCATCTGGCAGTACAATGCTCTACTTGCCCCGGATTTGGGATACAGAGTTGGAGCGCGCCTTTGGTGCTTACTCAGCAACCATTGTGTGAGGTGTGTGTCATGTTGATGTGTTGACCTTGTTACTCTATCTCTTAGGTCTATGGTTCTGAGTAGAGCACAGTTAATTTGGTGCCCAACTGTGAATGGTCTCACTGAGCCCGATTCCAATCGCCAAGGCTACAGAAAAATATCGACCCCCGCAGGATTCGAACCGAGGACTTGCTTAATGCAAGCCCTTGCGCTTACCCAACTGCGCCATGCGGCTTCTCTATTACATATAATATAACCTCAATTGTTTGTATTAGTTACGTGTGTAGTGTTCATTTAAATAAATATAGTTTGTTCGATTGAAAAATGGAAACGTATTTGATACATTGTGAAATATAGCGCTAGTTCAAGAGACAAATTTTCTCTAAAATTTTAAGCTGAATTCAAAAATGTTATAATATACCGGGTTTTCTATTTAAAATAGGTGTTAATAAAAAAATAGAAAAAAAAACAAAAGAAGCCAATTTTAGAAGTATTCAACTGGAAAATCACCTATCTCACATCAATACACATTAAAAATGTAATAAAAATGTAAAGTTTAAAAAAAATCGTTAGAGCCGTTTTTGAAAAAATCGAAAAAAACTGAAAAATTACAAGAGTCAACACCTACTTCCGGTTATGCGATTTTCTTCAAAAGCTTGCCGTCTCATCTCCATAGTACACAAAACTTATATATGAAGTGTCAACGCCATCTTCTTTTCATTTTTGAGATATTCTGTTCAGACAGACAGACACACAGACCAATAAAAAAAATATGTTTTTTGAGTTCAGGGGACTCGAAAACGTAAAGATTTATTGAAAATTCAATTTCGAATTTTTGGGGTGAATCCAATACTTCCTTTATTGTAAAAGAAAGTAAAAAAACACAAATACTGTAATAATGTTACAGTTGTTTGACAGTAGACTACATCAAGGTGCCTGCCATGAAAAATTAATAGTTATGTACTTTAAAAAATCTGTAATTGTTCCAATTTTCAAGTCTGGAGACGAAACTATAGTAGGTAACTACAGGCCCATTGCACTTATTTCCAACCTAGCAAAAATATTTGAAAAGTGCTTGAAAACTAGGATGATCAACTTTATAAACAAGAATAGAATACTAGCCAACTTTCAATACGGTTTTAGGGAAGGCAAATCTACAGAAGACGCAATTGGAAGACTAACAAAAGACATCTACAATTCTCTAGATAAAGGAAAACCATCTGTAGCTGTCTTCATTGATTTGGCAAAGGCGTTTGACACGCTGAGTCATGACTTATTACTGCAGAAATTATACAGCATGGGCTTTAGAGGTCCAGTATACAATTTAATACATAGTTATTTAACTTCAACAACGCAGCAGGTCAAAATCGAAAAAACCCTAAGCCAGCCAGAAACAGCTGAATTCGGAGTTCCGCAAGCAGCAATACTTGGGCCAATTCTATTCATATTGTACCTAAATGACATCAGCGCAGTGCAATGTCGTGGCAACATCGTGTCCTACGCAGATGACACAGCAATCTTCTTTGAGAGCAATGCTTGGGAGGATCTTAAAATTTTGGTGTGCGAAGATATGTTAAATGTGTTTGACTGGTTCAGGGCAAATATGCTTACGGTGAATGTTAAAAAGACAAAATATGTAGCATTTGGATGTTACAAAGACAGCTTACCGTCCTATTATAATGCAATAAAAATACACGAAAAGAACTGTCCATAAAAAATCATGTAAGTGTAGTGAAATTAATTCAACAAACTGCCTAAATATCTAGGCCTCTATATTGATAACCATGGGATTTGCATGTATTAAACACTGAAAAAATAAGATTTATGACTTTCATCTTTAAAAAATTACATCAAGTGTTCAATATTAAACAATTGCTCGTAGTATTCCACTCATTATTTTTATCTATTCTGAGATATGGAATCATTGGACGGGGTGGAGCTTGTAAATCTATAATCGAACCGATGGAAATAGTACACAAAAGAGTGCTAAAAATAATTTTTAATAAAAACATTCTTTTTTCTTCTAACCGTCTCTACACAGAAACTGGCATGCTTGATTTGAGGCAAATATTTTGCAAAACTGCTGTGGTGCAAATAATAAAAAACGGCGAAGTGAAGAAAGTTGCACACACACAAACCACTAGAGCTAGGAGCAACCTGAATGTTTCAATTTCAAGACAGAACAAAAGTATAGGTCAAAGATCGTATATATACATTGGAACCAAATGCTACAATCTTTTACCAAAGAAGATAAGAACGATAACATACCTGAAGCATGTAAAAAAGGAGGTTAATGACTGGTTCAAAAAAACTCTCAGAAGGGAAATACACAGCCCTACAAACTGATTATGTATTTAATCTCGAGTAATTATTTTTTTATTTTTATTAAACTGTTAATTTCTAAGTATATACCTACATATTATTTTTACCACATATATATATATTTTTGTATTTAACTAAAGCCCACGCACAAACACCTGTGAGTGTTTATGTGGGCCTAAATTCCTGGTTTATATTTAGCAGATATTTGTATTTTATTTTATAAAAATGTACTTATTCTTAAAAATAAGAAAATAAATTCTATTCTATTCTATGTCCGTGTGTTTGCACAAGTCATTACCAATCTGTATATTAAAGAAGAAAGGTGACATCATGCATCCTTGTTTCAGTTTTGTAACTCTTCTATTGTTTTTGTTACTTTGTTCCTTATTTTGATTTCAGCTTTTGAATTTTGGTATAATGCTTCAGTTACTTGAATTCATTTTTGTTTTATTCCAATTTTATTCATTGTATTCCACATTTCACCTCTTGGTAAATGGCGTATGTCTTTTCTCGATACATGATCTTTGCATGTGTTCTTTCATCTTTAATTTGACTACTCTTTCGAATAGTCTGACCATTGTCGGTAATATGCTAATTCTTCTGTAGTTCTGAATACTTATTCCATTCTATCGGTACGTGCATCCGTTTTTCTACCGGGTATGAATTACATCTAGTATGCTTTGAATTTCCCAGAATGCAATCTAAAATTTTACTTGAAATTGGCAAGACTGTAAGTCTATGTCAAATTCAAGGTTAATAGGTTAGGTTTTGGGTCAGTTTTGACACAGACTGACGCAAAATCCAACCTGCTAACCTCTAATTTGACATAGACTTGCAGTCTTGCCAATTTCAAGTAAAATTTTAGATTGCATTCTGGGAAATTCAAAGCATACTAGATGTAATTCATTTTAAGACACTCGGTATTTTCTGGAACAAATTGGTTGTTATTTCCATCAGTTTGTTGCCCTCGTTTTTTATTATTTCTATCCAGATGTTTCCTGCCCCTTCAATTTATTATTTTTTACTTTGTTCCAGTGCCTTTGTCACATCTTTCACTCTTAGCTCGGTCTCCTCCGTGACTTTTTGATTTTGTTTTGTTCTTTCCTGTTTTGTCATATTTTGTGGTCTGATTTCTTGTAGAAGTCTCATATTCAATCCATTTTCGGGTTTTATTAAATTAATTTGAATCGTATTTTCTGTTTCTTACCGTAAGCTACAAATCATTCATGTTTTTTTTTAGATTTATTAAATCTTATTGTGGTACTTATGTACTGCAAACGATATCTTAATATTCGTTGTTCTCTTTTTTAATTGTTGTCCTCTAGATTCCACTTATTTTTGCCATGAGCTTGTTTTCTCTTTTAGCCGTTCATTGTATTTCTCATTCTCAAGTTTAATCATCTCTCATTCCATATTGAATATTTTGTTTCAATTATTTATTTTTTTTAAATGTTTGTGTATTTCATTTGGGTTTCCTTCTATTCTATCATTTAATTGTTTTTTCAATCTATCTTATTGATCTTTAGAGTTTGATTTTATATGTGGATTCTTTTAATCCTTCTAGCTGACCTCTTACCTTCCATGTTTTTTTTAAATTGCTTTGCCTAGACATGCAAAAGTTTCTATAACCATGTGGTGGTCTGATCTGCACTTTGGTTGACTGTATGCTCGTATATCTCTTATTTCTATCTTTTGGTCTCGCCTAACGATTATTAGGCTGATAATTGATTTAAACCCCTCTGTTGGATGAATCCAAGTGTATGTATGAATGTCTTTGTGTTGAAAGAAAGTATTAGCTATCTTCAGTCTATCTTTTTTGTATAGGGTGATGAGTAGCCTTCTTCCAGTTTCATTCACATTTTCTTCTCCAAATTGTCCCAATGGTCTATCATTTATTTTCATTCCAACTTTACTATTTAAATTTCTATATATGTATATATTTTTCATGTTTCTTGGCTGTTCCTTTCTTCTTTGTTTTGGTTAATATCATTAAATCGAGATCTATCATAAACAAACAAACCTTTTCAGTTTCCATTATTATTTCCGTCCTTTTTATTGCTAATCTCTGATATCCCGTTTTTCCTTCTTTGCTTACTGTCCAGCTTCCTTTTTACCATGATCTTGTAGTTCTCTTGGTTTATTTGAATTTTATAACTGGGTTCTGAGAGCTCCACATAGAATTGCCCCCTCCCCTCGTATCCTATTCACCATCTTCTTCATGGGGTACAAATTTCCACCCGGGAATCCTGTCTTTTTTAATGTTTTTCATTTTGCTAAAGCTTTTTCTTCTCCCTTAATTTTTGTATGCAATGGGGTGTTAACTGCTAACACCATAACCCCCATTTGAGAGGGTATCGTATGTCTCCAGTACCCACTGGTGAGCCTTCCCCTAATATTCTCCACCTGAGGAAACGCCTGATGGGGGACTAGCAACCCCATAGAGGACACTTTTTCTAATTTCTTTGTTGATGCACTTACTGTCCAAGTTTTGTATTTCTTTTCTTTCTTTTCATACAAATCTGTTGTCTGTGTTGCTCCTGCTTTTGTTGATGTGCAACATTCTGTCTTGTAGCTTATGCCTCTTCTTTAATTTGAATCCGAGTTCTTATCATACCAGCTACGTTTCTTCTATAAATTGCTTTTAGATTACATATTTTAGTAAATCCAATGGAAAAAAAATCCTTTTATTGCTTTAATTTTTTCTATCTCCATACTTTATGCACATTTATAAATGTTGTAAAACAACAGAAAACTCAATAATAAAATCGTATTCTAAAGACAACATTCTTAATAAACCATAATTTAAAGTAAATAGTATTCTTAAAACTAAATATTTATACGTAAAGTGAACAGCGAATGCTATGCTGAAATTCTTGAACATTTCGTTTAAGATCCAGTCTGATGCGAGATCATTAAATGAACTATATGCAATGTTTTTGAGAGCTGTATATTAGTGCAAAGGGCTCACTAAATATACATTTAACGACATTAATTTTGCAGAGTGATTTGTCTTACTTTATCGGCTTCATGGTGGTGATACTAAGATTTTTCACTATCACCGGAAAACATGCCACATTGAAGATGCTAATGTTAACCGTAGGCGTCTCAGTGTGCAAAAGCTTCTTCATCATATTCGGAATGTTTCTTTTGGTATTCTTTTACGCATTAGCTGGAACTATTCTATTTGGAACAGTCAAATATGGTGAGGGAATTGGAAGGTACCTACCCAATGAGGCTTTTAAAATACAAATTCACCAGCATGTCACTTTTAGACGGGCCAATTTTGAATCTCCAGTCACTGGTGTGGCAATGCTGTTTCGTATAGTAACAGGAGAGGACTGGAATAAAATCATGCATGATTGCATGATTCAACCGCCTTACTGCACCCCGGCTGACACTTATTGGCAAACGGACTGTGGCAACTTCACCGGTTCGCTAGTGTACTTCTGCACCTTTTACGTTATTATTACTTACATTGTTCTGAATTTACTAGTGGGTAGGAGTGGTAAAATTAATGATTTCAACTTTTGCTAATGCCATTATTTAAAGCTATTATCATGGAGAACTTCTCTTTATTCTATTCCAATGAAGAGGATGCGCTGCTATCGTATGCCGACATTAGGAATTTCCAAAACACTTGGAACATTGTCGATATTCATCAAAGGGGCGTAATTCCAGTTAGAAGGGTGAGTTGTTGGTTTGCTCATGTCTGAAATGCTTTGAATAGAGAATGATTGCAGGTTAAATTTATTCTACGCCTCTTAAAAGGCAGGCTCGAAGTGGATCCTCAGAAGGATCGCCTTTTGTTTAAGCATATGTGCTACGAGCTAGAGAGACTTCATAATGGTGAAGATGTGACTTTCCACGATGTCATAAAGTGAGCAATACTTGAATTTCTTGGAAATGTATGAAATAACTCTTATGCTTTTAGCATGCTGTCTTATAGATCAGTTGATATAAGGAAAGCTCTTCAACTGGAAGAACTCCTAGCAAGAGAGGAATTTGAATATATCATTGAAGAAGAGGTGGCAAAGCAAACCATAAGGACCTGGCTCGAGGGATGTTTGAAAAAGATCAGATCAACTAGTGTATGTTATCAGCAATAATTACAGCTTAATAAATAATTAATTCACTTATTTTTACCCCACAGAAGCAACAGAATAGTCTAATAGCGGGTTTGAGGGCCACAAATGAAGCACTGCCCCCTCCAGATATCACTGCCGAAAGCAAAAATATTAGTCCTGACCAAGAAACTGAAGCTGATACCAAGGTATTATAAAAATATCTGTTCTAAATGATTGTTACATATTATTAATTTAGGAAGGGGAGACCTCTGTACGCAAGCCAAAAGTCATCACCCTTCCTCGCTCAGACAGCATTGGCAGCAAGAAGTTCTTGGCCCCAACTCTCTCAGACCCTGCGGCGAGAACAGAGAAGGAACGAATTTCAACCAAAAAGAAAAATAATAGGCAAACAGGTACAGCTGTTAAATTGTTTTTTTTATATGATGGTTGCAGTCCATTACATATCACTAATTTTTATTTAGTAATCCTCCCCCCCATTTACCCTCTATTTAACCTTTTCAAATCACGTTTTTTCTGCTGCATGGTCTATTTCGTCACCTTACCTTGTTGCAGAATGGCGTCTTTTGCATTTTCCATCAGCTGGTTTCTATAGTGTGCCTGCTTTTGTCCTCTTTTCCGATTCCACTTCAAACTCTTAACACGTTTTCACTATCTCCACCATGCCTATTTTGCTGGTTATACGTTTCGATTCGTTATGTACTGCAACATAATGTTAAGCGTCAAGTGTTCAATTTTAAACTTTGTTGTTAGCAATGTATTCCTCTACTTCTCGTTTAGTGACCGAGTTGGTGAGATATATGCTAGGCAAGATATTATGCACCTGTTATAAATCTTGCCTCTTTCTCTGAATATCTTGATCTATCTCGTCTTTGAATTTTATATCAGCTGGACTAATTACACCACCGCCTTCATATACATCTCCAGTTACAACCTTGCTGATGCTTCTATTTAATATTAGCTTGAGTTTCTTGCTGCTTCTTTGTTACACTTTAAAATACATTTACGACAGGTAACAAATCGAGAAATGCACACAACTAGCTGCAGTGGGGCACAGGCGGGGTATAAGTCTGAGAGCTTAGGTGTTTCTATCTAAGACAATTCAGTAGGGATGTGGAAAGTGTGTATTTATATTTTGTCAGGCGCCACTGAGTCTGAGGTGGTTGACGTCCACGACTCAGAAAAAGTGGGTATAGAATTGTCTGGATGGCTTCCTGAACTTATCTTGCGTCAATCTGCTGTTGCTTAATTTCTTCATAAATTCATCTGTATACTGTTGTACAGAGTACAGGTAACCATAACGGTACAGTTGCAACGTTACACGGAGCATACAATAATATGGGTGATGTAGTCAAAGCGGACAGCCGAATCTGCCCGTTATCAATTTATTACTGCTAGGGGGAAAATACTCTTAACGGTGACATCACAGATTACAGGCTGTGATTTATTAGGCTGGTTGCAATCCAGCTAACGTCTTAACAATGTTTATAGCTTTTCCTTATGGGGAGAAGCTCAAAACTTGTGTCCGATAGGCGAACATTCGTGTAAACACAAAACAGAATCAATTTTAGTTCTAAATACAAAGAAGTATAAGTGTTATAGCTATGAGGGGGAGGTAAATAATGTGTGCAGGAAGCAAATGACATGCAAACGTTACACTGAAAAGGCATAATTGGAATGTAATGCAGTTGTTACAATACCGACATGAAGACAAAACTAGTCTGTAGCTAGAAGTAGCAAAGTTGGTAATATTTACTAGTTTTCTATAAAGAGCTTCCTGTTTCCAATTTCTTATTATTGTCACTTAATTTCCACAATTTACAAATAACCTTGCTCTGGCCTCCACCACTCTTTATAAGTTTAACAAAAAATTGTTTCAGTTGTTAATAAGAACCTGCCACATTTGAATGAAGGGACGGAAACCAGTCGTGTGCCCAGGGATATATCAAGCAGCAAAGCTAGTGTTCCTAAGATTTCGAATACCGCACACGAGATCCGTGACTGGTGGAACGAACAACTTGCGTATGTTTCCGAAACTAGCGACGAAGACTAGAACATACTTCCGTATTTATTAGAATGTGCCGATATAAGAATGTTTAGAATAGTTAAACTGTGATAAATTCCTCTTTGTACAATGTTTGGAATGAATGTTATATTTAAAATTAAATCATATGGGGTACTACAGGCAGTTTTAAATGCAGTCAAAGAGCTTAGACGTTTTATTAACATGTTTGATTATTCTGTATCTAAGCCTACACGATGTTACAAGTGAGGTTTAGTAAAACCTGTTTAATTGAGCTACATTTTCAAATGATTAAAGTCAGATAATAATATGAGCTGGGGTTCATGCAAACATACTTTTTAAAAAATAATGACCGACCAACGGTAGGAAATATATGTGCTTTATTATTTTCCGGAATTTTCAAAACTTCCAACAAATGTTATCACTTAGCACTGTTGGTGCAGACATCTAATTTTGAACTCATTTGGCCTAAGGGAGCAGGTTTTATTAAAGTAATAAATTTAGTAATATGACAGGCTCCGATATACAAATAAAGTGTAGATGTTAAATGTGCCAAATAAGTTAATCACATTTTTATGTTACTGTTGTTGATCATTGTTGTTAAAATAGAGAACATATAGAAATATTTATGATAGGTTATATATGTTCTGTAAATTATATAGTAACTAATATGTTCCTGGAAGTGCAAAGATGTCAGAATTAAGAATAAAAAATATAGAAATAATGATTGTAAATGTGTTTTATTTTTTATTTATTTATTTATGTGTACAATTATGGATAACAAACTCAGTTTGTATAAGATAATGATAATCTCCTGAATATTATTTATAAAACCTAAATATTTTTTAAATTACTATTAAGAAATGCCAGGTACGTATAGGAATCGCTAAAACTCGGTGTGCAATGTCTGTTTATAACAAAACAAAACCAAATACTGGTTTCATATCTTTTTTAATTATATACCTCAATGGTCTGTTACACTCTAAAATGAATTTACAACAAGTAATCAAACGAAAGTGCACCCAGCTAGTGACAGTGGAACACAGATGCAGGTCTATTTTGAAAACAAAGGCGTTTCTGTCAACTCAATAATTCGAGAGGTACGTAAAAGTAGAAAGTGGATTATAAATTCTATCCCGGAAGATGATCGGCGTCCTCTAACCCAGAAGAGAACGACCTCGGCGTAAGGTGTTGTTGAAATAGGTGCAGCTGCGTACTCACTTGGTCTTCACCTATTAGCATTTACTTTGCTCATAAAATCACCTGCATGCAGTTGCATAGAGTAGAGGCAAACACATGGTACAATAACGATGTATGTTGAACACACAAGGCTACAGGAAAAAATATTGAGTGGTAGTTGGAGCTGACTAATATTCAATTTATTTTTATCCGAGAAAATACACCTAACAGTGACATCACGGTTACAAACTGTTGTTTCTAAAACTTATTAGGCAAGTTACAATCAATCCGACCTGTATAGTGACAATATTCACTGCCCATGATGAGGAGGTGTCCGTGAAGCTAACACACTCGTATAAAACAATGTTAGGCTTAACCAATTGTAAAGGTAGGTAAGCTCTAGCTATTAGTCAACGGTGAAATTTATGATATAGATAAGTTGAAGGGAGTAGAGGAGAAGGCCAATCAAGTAGAAGAGCCAGAGGAAATGGAAAACCCATCCCTCTATATAGAAGTGAGTGAGAATAGAGCAGAGACCGAATTGGAACGACTAAACAAAAGAAAAACTGAGCAACGATCACCGGAGCAGAAAGAAATGGAAGAAAATAAAAACAAAAAACCCAATACTATTACACCAGCAAAAAAAAAGACAGGAGAAAACTCCAGAAACAAGGCGTGGGCACAAACCTTGTTGAAAGAGCTTCCACAGCCGACAACAAGCAATAAACTAATAAAGACAGTAACACCAAAAAACTATTGATAAACAAAAGGCCAGATGATCTACTAATTACGAAAATCGCGATGGAAACGGACAAAGAAAAAAAGAGCAAAACAAGAAAACAAGGAAAAAAGAAACAAAAAACATTCAGGGTAGCAACTTGGAACATCAAAACTTTGTTACAGCCAGGAAAGATGCAGGAAATTGCCCTAGAAATGCAAAGATACAAAGTAGATATATTAGGGGTGCAAGAACATAGATGGTAAGGAGAAGGGGAAATTCAAAAAGATGACTACAGTTTTCTGTATAGTGGGGAAGAAAAGCGGGGGCAGAAAGGTGTCGGCTTCTTTGTATCAAAAAATAGCAGAGAAAGAATAATGTACTTTATCTACGACCCCTACTAAAAGTAGGCCTTTTAGCGCTAGCTTGTTTCACTAAAAGTGACGGTTTATAGTTTACCGTGTTTAAAGAATTCAGCTGTTTACTTTTAGCACATGTGCTAAAAGTGAAGCGAGGTTCAAAACTACAATTTCGAACTGCAAGTGAAGTTGTAAAGCTATTCTAGTTGCTTCTTGCGTTACAGGTAAAGCGTTTTTGAAATAATTAAAGCGTTATGTAATGAATACAGTCATATGTGGAGTATCAATAATTACATTTCGTAACTCACCTTGACAGCACGGGCGTGGCCAAACAATTGCCACCGCGGTGCAGGCCTACTATTCATTATGACATAAATTACAAGCGTCGCAGATGCGAACCTTTCTTAAATCGATATTTATGGATTAATAACGGTAAAATTAAGGTCGTAGATAAAATATTGTATGCAATGCGTGCTAAAAGTCGTTTATGCGCGAGACATGTTATGATTTGATGTCTCGCGCATAAACGTCGACTTTTAGCACTTGTTGCATAAATAGCTATTAAGCCACTTAATGGGAGGATGACAATGCTCAGAATAAAATTAAAAACCGGGACCCAAACTATCATAAATGCATACGCGCCAACGGAAACGTCAAATGACGAGGAAAAAGAGGAGTTTTACGAAGCTCTACAAAGGTTAATGAATGAAATTCCTAAGCAAGACGTTACTATAATATTAGGAGATTTTAATGCACAAATAGGCATGGAAGAATACCTTCAAGATGTTACCGGGAAATACTCCATCCATACAGAAACAAATGACAATGGTCACAGACTGTGTCAGATTGCATCGGCCTATAACTTATATACAGCAACAACAAAATTCATTCACCCAAAATATCGTAAGGTAACATGGAATCATCCGGACGGGGAACATGCATATATCTAATACTTACTATATTGCTAGCGGCTATGAGTGGGAAACTGGCCGATGAAGTGAAACACACAACCAACTCCTTTATGTATACGGTGAGCTGTGCGCAAGCGCGGCGGCGTCGTCCGCCCAATGGGGAAGTGGTCCCGCCCAATGGGGAAGTGGTCAAGTTTAAAATTCGCTTCTAAAGGCGGAGTTCGAATTCTCACGCATGCGCACGAGACGCGTTATACTATAAGTGAGACTATGTCGGCGCCGTAATGTTTTCTGAAGTTTCCAGGCCCTACCAGCAATATATGTGTATTATATATATGGGAACATGCAAATCAGATCGACCACATATTAGTAACAAAAAAATACATAAGATATGTTACCAATGCAAGAACTTACAGAGGCGCAAATGCAGATAGTGATCATTTCATGGTGATAATGACACTGAGGCAAGCTAATTTTAAAAGAGATAAATTTCAACCAAAAAATAATAAATGGAATGTTCAAAAATTTGATAACGAACAGTGTAAAATAGGCTATACAAAAAAAATATCCAATAAAATTAATCAAAATGCAGCATTACACAACATCGAGAGCCGGTGGAATACTATAAGGGGAGCTATCCTTGATATTGCACAACAAGACATCGGTTGTGAAGAAAAAAGAAGACAAGTCGGTTGGTATGATGAAAACTGTAAGGAAGCTAAAGAAATTAAAGACGCGTCCAGAGCAAAATGGTTGAGAACAGGGAAAATAGAAGATAAGGAAAAATACGTGTACTACAGGAATATTGCAAATAATTTATGTAAAACAAAAAAAAACCAATGGGTGAACCAAAAACTCACAGATATCGAAAGTGAAGATTTGCAAAACAATAACAAATTATTTTTCAAAAAAATGAAAGAGTTATATAAGAAGCCTACAATTAGACCAAGAGGCTTTAAAAGCAAAGAGGGGAAAATAGAATGTGAAGAAGAGAAGGTCAAAATGATCTGGGTAGATTATTTTCGGGAACTGCTACATAAGGATAGTGAACAGGGGCTACAAATAATTAGCATCCAACAAACACGCAGGGGAAATCACGAAAAGGTAACTCAGCCTACATATAATGAGGTAGAAAATGTGATTCTAAAACTAAAGAAAAACAAAACAGCAGGTCCAGACAAAATAGTTTGAGAGCTTATAATCTATGGAGGCAAAGAAATGTACGAATAATTAACAAACCTGATTGTAGAAATATGGAAAATAGAAGTAATGCCTATGGAATGGACGCAAGCACATATCATTCCACTGCACAAGAAAGGTGACCAAACAAATTGCAGTAATTATAGGGGTATTACACTACTCAACACTGCATATAAAATCCTTGTAATTATAATAAAGAATAGATTACAGCCGTACTCAGAAAACATTTTAGGGGAATACCAGCAAGGCTTTAGACCAGGTAGAAGTACTGTCGATGCAATCCACATACTACAGAGAATCGTCGAAAAAAGTTATGAACATGGAATAAATCTTCACTTAATATTTATCGATTTCAAACAAGCATTCGATTCAATCAAAAGAAGTAAATTGATCTCAGAACTAGTAAACTTTGGAATACCCCTAACATTAATACATCTCATACAACTAACTTTAATAGATAATAAAATAGCAGTCCGATTGCAAAACCTAACTACGGAATTTCTCAGTGTAAATAAAGGAGTCAAGCAGGGAGATCCGCTCTCTACTATGTTATTTAACCTTGTACTAGAAGCAGTAGTTAGGAAGCTCGGAATGGACGGCACTATTACCCACAAAATGACACAAATCATAGCGTACGCCGATGATGTAGTTATTGTCAGTAGAACAAAAGAAGCATTAATACGGTCGGTGGAAAACTTAAGCCAAGAAGCAAAAGAATATGGGCTACAAATTAACGAAAATAAAACCAAATATATGTTTTGCGGGAAAACCGAATTAGATAATAACAGGGACCTAGAAACTGAAAACTATGTATTTCAGCGAGTACGCTGCTTTAACTATTTAGGCTGTATTATTGCAAGCAAAAGTGAACACAAACAACAAATTAATCAAAGATTACAGAAAGCAAATAGAGCATATTTTAGTAACAAAAGCCTACTTCTTAGTAAAAGGTTGAGTAAAAAAACCAAAATTAGAATCTATAAAACCATGATCAGACCAATGATAACATACGCAGCAGAGACCTTATCATTTACCAAGATAGAAGAAGAAGCCCTAAGAAAATTTGAACGAAAAATGTTAAGAATAATATTAGGCCCGATTAAGGTAGAGGACAACCAATACAGGCAGAGAATGAACTTTGAACTGAAGAAAGAAATGGCAAATGAAGACATCATAAACTTCATAAAAGCACAACGTCTGAAATGGTTTGGCCACATTATGAGACAAACTGATCAAAAGCCCCTAAAAAAGATAACACAATGGCTCCCAGAACTTACTAGGACTAGAGGCAGACCGAAGTTAAGATGGAAAGATGAAGTTACACAGGACTTACACGAGTTGGGGGTAACAAACTGGTGCAACTTGGTGCAAGACCGCAGTGTGTGGAGAAACATAGTGAAAAGTGCTAAAACTCACCCAAAATTATAATTGTTTTTTTAACTCAAATAACAATAAGTAATAAGGAGTGGTTCACCTTAAAGTGTCCAAAATGAATCAGTCGAGCATCGGGAGATGCGGCCATAATCCTCCAGGGTTGCAGTGCCGAAGAAGAAGAAGGTATAAGCTCTAGGTACTACCGTGAGATTATTTAAAAGCGGGACAGAGAGTGCCATGGAATTTTTGTTTTCAATTCGAACTTTGGTTAACAGCCATTTGTCAATTTATTAACTTAACCTCAAACAATACATAAGCTTTATTAAACGTCAAAAATTACAGTAAATGGCGAAAGTGGTCTTCTCCATTCTCGAAGCATAAGTAACTTCATTATTTTCTTTAAATATTCAAATACATTATTTAAAATAGCAGGCGTAATTTGATCAATTTCATGGACAACTGCGTTTCGAAGTTCTACTAAATTTTGTGGACTATTCAATTCACCTGCCATCTGTCAAAAAGTGACCAATGAAAATCCAAAATTCTGACGTTTTTTGACCAAAAATATCAGTGGATATATCTTCTTATTAGAAGGTATTCAAGTGACTATTCAACACAATAACATATAAGCCAATCACATTGCAGACATTTGCTTTTTTCAACCAATAACAGCAGTATATCACTGAATATTGGGCACCATGCAAAATATTCACAAAACAATGTACGTACTCAAAAAATAAGTAGCCTTGTTGCGAAGTATCACTTAGCAACGATGTTCTGTCCTTAGTGATATCGCTAGGTTACGTAACACTAAACCCCAACAAACTGTGTGGCTTGTTTTAAAAATTTAAAAATGCTGTGTTTTGGAAGTATTCCGCTGAATTTAATTGAGAATGAATAATTATATTAATTGTTGGATTATTTTTCAATAAAGTTAATCGTTATGTATTAATATTGTTAAATAGTCGTCCCAAATACCACTCGAAGTGGATATATTTTTTTTAAATATTTTGCCATTTCCATAGAAATTATTGCAAATTTCACTCAACAAAATCACATTTAAATGTCACCCGCCTTCGGCTCGTGACATTTTTGATGTGATTTTGTATCGTGAAATTTAAACGCAATAATTTACATGGAAACGACAAAATATTTGTCAAAAATATATCCACTGCTTGTGGTATTACCCTTGATTATTTTTTAAACAGTCCTATCAGCCAATAGTAATGAGAAAACATTTCAAATCGACCAATAGCATCAAAATTACACTGACTATTTGCTAGTAGCAAATTACAGCGACTATTTTTTCACAAACCATTCAAATCGTTCTTCTACTGTAACACAACTAGCTAAAAGTGGAGTAAGTGAGCAGTAGTTGTTAAAAATAAAAGGACACTCATCTGGAAGCTCCATAAAACCCTATCTACAACTTGAACTGTTTAAAAAATAATCACGCCGAATTACAATCGTGGTAATATATTTTTTTATAATTTTAACTAGATTAGCACTCATCTTCGTCCACTCGTGAGATTTCTTAATAGCAACAAAGATTCGTGAATTTAGTTAAAATTATCAAAAAATTATCACCACTTATGTAATTACTGTTGATTATTTTAAACAAATGTGATTTTTATTAGAAAAAGTATATTGGTGTTCTGTTACTATAGAAATTGCGTAGTTTGTTGCTAGATTTACTGAAAACTAATTTGAAAAAAGTTTGGTTCATTAAATAGTTCCTCGAATACCATTCGTAGTCAAAGTTAAGTAGATTATTTTTGCGGTGGTATCGCTACTCATGTCCATTGCGCTTGGACCAAAGCGCAATGGACATTCGTGAGACCACCTCAAAAATAGTCGACATAACTTTGACTACTCAATGGTATTATAAGTGACTATTAATGTAAACTTTGTTTTTCAAATACGGAAATAAAAAGAAATCTGGTACTGCAATATCCCGAGACTGAGGGGGAAATACATTGGCACTAATTAAACGGTCATCATAAAATTCACGTAAGATATTTAATGTTGTTTGCAATATGCACTATAGCATTATTCTGCTGAAAGTAGCCTCTTCTGATTTTATCATCATGAAGTTGATTAATGAAGGGTTGAAGCATATTGCTAATATAGAAATTAGTAACGTTTTCTTAAAGAAATGAGTATATAATTCGCCGCCTTGAAATCGCTACCCACAGTCCGACTTTCAGAGGATGGAGAGGAGCTTCTAAAAACCTATGGGGATTTTCTCCAGACCAGCCTCATATTTTGCGAATTCAAATATCCATGCAAATAGAACCATGCTTCGTCTGTGTAAAATCTGATGTCCAGAGTATCATCATTGTTTAAGCTTTAAGTTGTACCTAAACCATTCAGAATAGATTTGACGTGCAATAAAATCTTGTGATAAAATTTGGTGACTTGTATGAATTTTGTAAGGAAAAATCTTTAAATCTTTTTTTTTAATTGTACGGCAAGTTCCATAAGATAAATTAATTTGTTGGCTTAATCTTCTTATTGAAGTTGAAGGATTAGCCTCAATAATATTTCGTGCATTATCAATAATCTCTTGCGTTCTTCGGATTGGATGTCCAGATCCTGATTTTCTTGCTACACTATCTGTTTGTCTAAAATTTTTGAGTAGGTAGTCGATGAATGATTACATATATCGCTTTATAAGAATGCATTTCGATTTCAGCAGGAACACGCTCTATAAATTCATTGTAACAATCTTGCTCAGAATATTCCCATACGCAGCGCCGTCATAATTTTTATGTCTATTACGAAAATATGCTTCTAATAAGAAAGACTTTTGCCAAGGCGGTCTATATTGTACAATATAGACCGCCTTGCTTTTGCTCAACTGTAAGCATTATGCTAATAACTGGAATACTAACACTTGACGTTTATTTCATTAATTGACATATTGCAATGTCGATTCACATTTACTTAATCCAAATGACTGTCTACCAAAGTTTGATACACTTATTTTACACTGAAATTCCAAAGTACTCTCTTTAGGCCAGTCAAATTGTCGAAAATACCTCGTTCTTTTGACAAAAATACTACCTAAAAAGCGAACATGTAGTTTTATAGAACAAATCACGTAGAATTGAATGAGCTACAAAGTAACAGCTGAATCAGTGGAGAAGTGATTCAAAATTGCGGTCAAAGTGCTGAAAAAACGGTTTTATGCATATAAAAGAGCAAAAAAGCAATGAATTTCTTCAGCAAAAAATAGGCTTATGTAGTTTAAAAAATCAAATAAATTAAGCTGTCGATGGTCAAAATCGATTCATTAGAAAAAAAGTAATAGCTAAAAAACCACTAAAAATGCCCGATTTTTCAATTGTTTTTAACTTTAAAGAAAAAACTTATATAAAGTTGAAACTTTCAGAAAGCATTCTACTCGGTGAGCATAAAACTCACGTTTATGAAATTTGCAAAAATGTTGATTACTTTTTACATAAATAATTTTTTTCTGAAAAAATACTTTTTCGCAGAAATTTATTTACTCAGGTTTCAGAAGTTGTACAGTAATCAGCATAGGCTTATTTTTTTCTTAAGAGATATGCTACCACACACAATATGAGGACGATTTTTTCCACTTGCAAATATGTGCAAATTTAATTTGAAGAGTGATCTTTTTTTTACGCGCACAAAATGTTGAATATTTTTGTCAATTTTAATTGTACTTAAATTACATAGGTAAGCACCATTCGATAACTGCCAATTTTCTCCGAAATTAAAAAAAAATTGCAGTACACCCATAGAAGCCGAGGAATTTTCTTGTTTTAAGTTGCTGCACATTCAATTATTAATATTAGCCGCTGAAATTTGTACACACTTTAGCTGAAGACTTCTAGTGTAATATAAAAATTATTTCGTAATTATTGACCTTGTATTATTTATTGTGAACCGGTTTACATTAGGTGTCGCAAAATGTTCTGTTCAGAGCGGTGACGTGGCGCGTAGCGTTAAGCGTTGTAGGGAGAAACTCGTAGTAGGCCGCTCCACTCGGCGTTTACTCGCCCTGCACAATGTACTCAGAATATCCTTCTTTTTTTAAAATGTTTATAATGATTCTAATAATAATTATAAGAATCATAATATTAATTAGAAGAATAATTATAGCAACTAACTATTTCATTTCTAAACTGTCATTAAACGTGAAAAATACTTTTTTTTCTATAGCACATGTTAAAGTGTGCTTTTATCAACTCAAAACAAAAGGTCAAGTTTTAATTTAACAGCAAGGGTAAATAAAGTAGCACTTTAACATCAAGGATAGATAAAGTAATTGAATTTTCTAACTTTTGTTTAAATTAAATATGACAGCTTCGTATTATCGTAGCAACCCAATCTAGCTACTGACATTTTGAAATGTGATTGACTGTCATTATTTTCTTTTGAAATTGTTAAAGTTCTTGCTATAGAAAAAATATTGTATTATACACGACGATAAAGTTATTTCTATCCACTCTTGAATCATTAGCGTCTCGACTTCGTCTCGACGTTAAACGATTCACTCGTGGATAAAATTTAACTTTATCGTCTTGTATAATAAATTACTATTTTCTACAGCCGTAAAAAAAACGTGACATTTACGCATCGCTATAGATATACGAAGTTTAACTTTTTTTAACACGTGAAAAATAGATATTTTCCCGCTGCTGATCATGTAAGTCAGTGATACAGCCTTATAGTAACAAAACGTGTAAGTCGGTGATTATATTTGTTTGCTGCTTTTTCTTGACAACGGAACTTAATATTATTATTAACTTCCTAGGATAATAAAATTAGCAAACCAAGATGCAGATTTAGACGTTTTGTTTATAAATTGCAAGTGTTTATGTGACATGTGACACTCACAGGTAACACGACTCACGAAAACTAATCCTGGTGACAGGTGACAAATCAAACGATTTTAAAAAAAAAAATAGGAAAATTTCGATAAGCAGCGGGAAAAATATAATAAGATAACTCGGAATGTATCGCCTATTAACATTTTCGGCAGGCAACCAGCCGCGACTTCGTCTTGGCTTGTACTTGCCTACCTCAAATGTTAATAGGTCCTTACATTCCTTGTTACTTAAATAGCTATTATGCATTAAGGGAGATATGAATATGTTTTGTTCCTGAGGTTGATATGTGTTAAGTCAACCGAAGGTAAAGAACATGAATATCTCCCGTGGTGCATACAATATTTTATCTACTAGCATATTCGTAAAAATAGTATGATAGTATGATATTTCAAAATGTCATAATGACATTTAAAATTAGAATATGTAAGTCACATCAAGGATTGCCTCATTGTATGGTTGCTAAGACGTTAATTATAGTTGCATTGTTACCATGAGTTTGAGAGAGAAATAATTTGAAAAGTCCCTTGGGAGTTATGAGTAGCTTTTCATATTTTGTTTCTATGACGAAAATGTACAATATCATGTTGTTAGTAGATAAATAATATTTATCTACTCCGGTGGGATAAGTAACTCATTACGTCACTCATTTGGCACTATTTCAGTTAGGTAATGAAGCTCATTACACCACTCAGTTTTGTAATGGTTTCATTAGGCAACTGAGTTGTGTAATGACTTCATTACTTAATTGAAATAGTGTCAAATAAATAACATAATGACGTTTGCCTACCTAAAATATTTTTGAAAATGACAGATCTGACATTTCTCTTAATGCACTTTTCTCAATTTTAGGCAGTCGCAGATAAAATTTTGTACAATACATGTGTGATAATGCATCATTAATATACTTGTGTGCTTACATAACTCGTGCTACGCACTCGTTTGTAACTTACACACACGTATTTTAATGATGCTGTTATCCCACTTGTATAGTAAATAACTATTCTTCACGGCTAGCAGTGAAAAAACGGTTTTGGAACACCATTTCCTTAGTTACAACACATATAAAACGTTACGTACCTACATAATAATATTACTCTACTTATTTGCTATATACGTATCATTTTGTTGCAGAGAATCTTTTATTCTTTTTTTGACGGCTGTAGAAAAAACGTTTTTTGTATTTCGTGGCAAAATTTCTGTTTTTATGGCTCGTTTGAATGACTTTTCTGCCTCGACCTAGCGGTATTGGCGAAAATTGACATTCTCACGCGCCATAAAAAACACTCATTTCGCGCACTTAATACAAAAATTACTATTATTAGAAATAGTATTATAAGATATATTTAAACACATTATTTACAAGTAATTGTTACATAATATATGAAAGTACAAACCTGAGATAACTATTACTGCAGTTTATTGCCCACCCAGACATAGGCTGACAAAAGACCAACCATCAAGTATTCTTTGACACACTGGGACTGTGATATATAATTACACTAACAGCCAGTCTTATAAAGACCACTAATCTGAAGTTTATGTGTATTACTTCGACACGAAGTGTACGAAGTATTGAAATTCCCTCATATCGAAAACCACTCTGAGTCAAATATCTCTAAAATTCGAGCCAACCGACTAATGAACCCAGTATATCAAATCTTCGTCTCGGCGGTGCGGATCTTTTGGTGAAGATCCCAGCCCACTAGATCAATCCCCCGTATTGGGGGGTGCCTAAACGTGCTGTGCGGGGGATGTATGTTCGTATGTGTACACGATTCCGGTCGCCAGGAACCTTCCTGAAGTCTTGATTCGTTTTCATACGATAGGTCCTCCGAAAATGAAGGCAACATCAACTTTTGAGCTATGGTCGTCGGCAAAAAAAAATGTTTTTTGTTTTTTTGATAAATAACTGGTTCATAGCATTTCATTGTATTAGCGAAACGGAGTGATGCTGAGTATCGAAGTATTCTTGGAAAGCACTGAAGGGCGCTTTTCTTGGGTGGGGGGTACCGTATATTTTTGTTGTTAAAATAAACAAAAGCGCATTTAAATTCGTAGAAAGTTGACAGCTATCGAATGGTGCTTATGGAATTTCGGTACAATTAAAATTGACAAAAATATTCAACATTTTGTGAGCGTAAAAAAAGATCACTCTTCAAATTAAATTTGCACATATTTGCAAGTGGAAAAAATAGCGCTTATATTGTGTGTGGTAGCATAACTCTTAAGGAAAAAATAAGCCTATGCTGATTACTGTACGACTTCTGAAATATGAGTAAATAAATTTCTGCAAAAACATTTTTTTTTCGAAAAAAATGATTTATGCAAAAAGTAATCAACATTTTTTGCAAATTTCATAAACGTGCGTTTTCTGCTCACCGAGTACTATGCTTCTAAAAATTTTAACTTTATATAAGTTTTTCTTTAAAGCTAAGAACAATTGAAAAATCGGGCATTTTTAGCGGTTTTTTAGCGATAACTTCTCCACTAATTCAGCTGTTACTTTGCAGTTCATTCAATTTTACGTGATTTGTTTTATAAATCTACATGTTCACTTTTTTAGGTAGTATTTTTGTCAAGTAAATATCTAATTTGACTGAACTACTTAGGCGGCCGACCCAGGTTTGAATCCCGGCGGACTCGAGAAGGATTTTTAAAATCGTATGCTCCCCGGCTACCACGCTAACACCTGGGTAGTCGTTAACCTCTAAACAAGGGAATTCTTCCTCACTTTCGTCGGGCAAGGCTAGCCCCCTACTCGGTCCAAGGGCAAAGAGGGCTCATAGAACTAATTTGTGGTTAAAACAGGAGGAGAAGATGAAGAAGTAGTCCAGTCTGCATGGGACAAAAAGGTCTGGCTCAACAAAAGGTGGAGTAGAAACGGTTTTTATATATGTTGTTTAGGTCGGGCACCTAATGAAAAATCCAAGTTTTTGACGTTGGAGGGGCGCCGCGCGAGCCGCCATCTTGAATTAAGGTGCTAAAAACTGGTGTTTTCCAAATAGCTCCGCAACGGTTGATCCAACGTCAAAACAGTCCAATATAAAGTTAAGGAAGACAAGATTCCTTGTCATTTTTTGTATATTACTTTTTGTTGTAAGTGTAATAAATAACGAGTTACAGCGACTGAAAGTTGAACATTTCTCCAAAATATCGTTTAAACTCAATTTTGTTGGTACATTTTGTAAGAACAACTTACACTATATTGTTTGTAATATTTTATACATTAGAATAACGTTCTATAGAGAAATACAAAGTGTGATCAATTAGTACATTGTGTATCTAGAACGAAAGGCGTAACATTCCCAGACGACTGTGAACAACACAGGAGTCTGGGAATGTTGCGTTTTGTCCAAGATACACATACTATTTTTTCGCCAATCGATATGAGTAATTAAAAAAAATTAGGAAATAGTACTCGAATATTCCTGCCTAGGCCGGGAACATTATTCCTGTGCAGTTGTATTGTCAATTACCTAGGCAACGGCTGATGTAATGGAATTGTTTGACTTTGCTCAACAAAATTTTGTCAATAATGTGACAGTTCTAGTACAATTGGCCGTTGCTAGGTATTGACAATACAACTGTACAGGAATAATATTCCCGGCCTAGGCAGGGGAATATTCGGTACTACTTCCTAATTTTTTAATTACTCGTATCGATCGGTGGAAAAATAGTATGTGTATCTTGGACAAAAAGCAACATTCCCAGACTCCTGTGTTGTTGGGCTCAACATTCGCCTCGCCCAACAATATTCACAGTCGTCTGGGGACTGTTATGCTTTTCGTCCTAGATACACAATATACTGTTTCATCTAGTATAACTATGGAATAGTTCTTAATTTATGAATGCAACTATAAGTCACTTATACTCGCACATACAGTCGTTGTTTTCGATGGATATCCGTTTGATGGTGACAAAAAAAACCAAGGACTTCACCGATCGAAAAAGCAGATGTCTGCGAATGTTATTTTCGATGAGACAACGCCGGTTCTAGTTTCCCAAGAACGATTTCTAGCAAACGAAAAAAATAAAGTCCGTCTGATTTCGATGCTGTAAAAAACATTCGAACATTACAGTTAAGCAGGCTGAAGAAGATGCTGTTGTGGTGATTGTCAACAAGTCGATTTCTGTGTGCTCAACATTTGATCTGCTTTCGTCATTGGAGAAGAGGTCTATCTTCTAGTTCTGCTACAGGTATTAGCAACATCTACCTTCGCAAACCTGGGAGAGGCAGAATTGTTGAAAGACTGTATTCTGCAAATAGTTTTAAATATGAAATAGCAGCTGAGAACATTCTGTTTCTCCATGCGTTTAGTGGTTGCGACACAACGTCGTCCGTCTACAACCAAGGAAAAACAAAATTTTGTTCGCTTGTCCAGAAAAGCACAAGACTCAATGACACTAGAGGCATATTCAAACATCACGATGCCTAACCAGATGGATATCGCAGATGCTGAAGCACGCTTCTCGTTGCTTTGTATGGTGGCGACATGGAAGAAAATACCTTGGAAGAAGTCAAAATCAAGTGCAAGAAACACATTTAATCTTGCTTCTTTGCCACCAACAAAGGACGTTGCACTGTATCATGCATTTAGGACGTATCACCAGGTCCAACAGTTGTATGAAATCGAAAAAAAAATGCACAAGGCTGGGGCTGGAAAGTTGACACCAACCGGCTCACTCAGTAACAATGACAGAATCTAGCACCCGAGACCTTATTAAAATTAATTTCGTGCAATTGCAAAAAAGGATACGGCGGAGCATGTCGCTGCAGGAAAAGTGAGATGAAGTGTAGATTCTGTAATGGCAAATCATGCGAAAATGCACCAGAAGTTTGCATGGACAGTGGGGACAAAAATGAGGACAATTTCATCAATGGCAGTCCCGAGTCTCAGGAACAATGACGTCGAAGATAACATTGAGGATGAAGACTCTCATGAAGACCTCAACATCTACCGACCGGGACCGTCTAAAATTAAAAAATCTGGTGTGATACACGCACACAACTTCCTTTTACAGTGATCTTATGATTAGCCAAAAATTTGATTTTAAATTTTTAAGCATTTGTCAAGTTTTCAAAATTACAAATTCTACAAAAACCGTACAAAATAGAGTGTTAGGTAAAGAGACAATTTTTTTCTAGAATTTTAAGCTGAATTCAAAAATGTAATAACATACCGCCGGGTGTTCTATTTAAATAGGAGTTAATAAAAAAATTGAAAGAAAACAAAAGAAACCTATTTTAGAAGTATTCAACTGGAAAATCGCCTATCTCACATCAATACACATTAAAAATGTAATAAAAATGTGAAGTTTGAAAAAAATCGTTTAGAGCGGTTTTTGAAAAAATCGAAAAAACTGAAAAATCACAAGAGTAAACACCTACTTCCGGTTATGTGATATTCTTCAAAAGCCTTGCTGTCGCGTCTACATAGTACACAAAACTTATATATGAAGTTTCCAACGCCATACCTCTTTTCGTTTTTGAGATATTCTGTTCAAAGACACACCGACACACAACCAGACAGACAGACCAATAAAAAAAAAAGTTTTTTGGGTTCAGGGGACTCTAAAACGTAAAGATCTGTTGAAAACTTATTGTTCGAATTTTTGAGGTGAATCCAATACTTCCTTTATTGTAAAAGGAAGTAAAATGGCTATTTTTGTATCTAGGAATGCGAAATGCTACTTTTGCGTTCAAGAATGGAAGTTATTTTGCCGAGCTTTAGCGAGGCAAAATACCCATTCGAGAACGCAAAAGTATTTCGCATTCGAGATGCAAACAATGATTTTCGAAAACTGCAATAAAACTAGTATAAGAATAAAAAAAAAATTAAATAAGGTAACTGTCAACGTTAATTGACAATTTTATATTTCATAAACAATTAATTTATGTTTGAACCACGGCCTGCTGAATTGTTTGACAAACGTCAAAGTGACGTATAAATTTAACTGACCGCAGTATCAGCACCTTCAATTTACATGTAGTACTACAACATAAATTAGTCATGTTTATAATAGTTATTAGTATCTATTGAAATTTTAAATTACTTAATAAAAAAGTAATGTAGGTTACTTAATTAATAAAAACACAAATAAGTTCCTAAAAAATGACAAATTTTTTGACATTTCTTTTATGTTCTAGAACGCAAAAGAGTTTTGCGTTCTAGAACATAAAAGTATTTTGCTGTTAAGTGACAAAAAATAATCACTTTGCTTACTGAGAATTTTACGAAAATGTCTACATTTGATGACAGTTTTCGAAAAAGTAAATAATATAATGGCGACCATGAAACATCGCTAAACTGGAACATCTGTGGATTAGCCTACTGGGGATATCACAATAAAAAAAGAGCCATTAGCTCTACCTCATGGTGGTGTGGAAATTAGTTTACTTTACGTTTATCAAATTATTATAACTACGTAACGAATAGCCAGAAATAATACCAGAAAAAAATGAGAAGTTACACTATTTTTTAGAGAAATGTTCATCTTTTTCGCAGCTGTAACTCCTTTCATATTAGACTTACAAAAAATAGTTAGACGTATACAAAAATGTCAAGATCTTGCCTTCTTTAACTTTGAGTTAGCCTTTTTGACGTAAGTAGGGTGTTTTGGAGTGTTCTGAGACAAGGTCAGGTCAAGGTTGCCACCCCCCACCACTCGACCTGCCACCTCACACCATCATTAATATTAAGGTCAACGCTAAGTGTTGGTGGGAGGTGGCAGGTCGAGTGGTGGGGGGTGGCAACCTTGACCTGACCTTGTCTCAGAACACTCCAAAGAAAAAATATTTAAAGTCAAGGACTTCAGCTTTTAAATTCAAGGACTTCTGCTTTTAAGTTTAAGGCTAAATCGTATTTGGATGGTTACCTTGACTTAACCTTGTTCTAAACCCTCTAAACAAGAACCTCCACGAATTGCGGGGTTGTGACATTCATATTGATGAAATGATGCTCGCTCGTGGCTCCATGTAGACGATCTCGAAAGTAATCCTGCACATATTGTAGCTTGTAGAAATATTTGGTGTAGATCTACGACAGTACGTAGAAGAATGTACTTGTGAAGACGGCTAAAGGAACAACGACAATGGATAAAACGAAAAATTGTTATAAATTCATTTATTAAGTATAAATACATTAATTAGGAATTGTCAAGTCTAGTGCACTAATTCTTTGTAAGGCATCACTTATGTTAAGTTGATCCGCAACCAAAAATTGTTTGACCTCTTCTAACCCGTTTTGTAATTGTTGCAATTTTTTACACATCTTCGCAAAGACGCAATGTTCGGACCAGCGCAAATGTTCCTCTAGAGGATCATCGTCCGGTACCCTTTTGTGGATACGAATTTCACAACAAAAGCATTGCACTTCATCGCTGTCTTGAAGGTAGAAAAATCCAACCCGAGCGAGGCTGCAGGTATGACACCAGTCCAGTTTTTGTAGGTCTGGATGCGGTGCTCGTATCGGCGGAGGTATGGTGGAAATACTTCGAGACACATTGTTAAATGAAAACTAGCCACTGTTTCTCTGTAAGGTTGTGACACGCTTATTTAGTTGGTAATCCAGAATGAGAGGGGGGAATAGCTGTTCAAGGCTGACCGGGCGACTCCACTAGGATGGGAGCCTTGAGATGTATTCCACATACATAACAGGAATATCGTTGACTGCTTTAAATTTTAGCACGTCACTCCTTTTCAAGGTCTTTCCAGTCAACTCTGTAGCGCTAAGATGGCTATCATTCAATACAATTGCAGGAGTTGCAGGATTCGTATTGACGAAGATATCACAGCCTCAGCGAATTGAACTGTATAGTTTAACTTACCGTATAGTAGAATATACCAGCCTTCAGGATCAACTCCTAGACTTGTAAAGTGTATGTCTTTTTCATAGTAAAAATCCGCCAAGTTCTAGAAAAGAAACAGTTGAGGAGGATCAGTGGAATCATCTGAGGGATGTCCAAGGTGATGCCTTCCAAATTTATCCAGCGGCATTATAGTTTACTCTAACGTTTCCTACGCACACTCGATTCGCTTAACTGCTACTTCGTTGAAATGCTATTTCTAACTGACCAACTTTTCCCCCCACCACTAGTTTTGGTACTCCTCCTACTTGACCGTAACCGTGGGCAACCTTGTGACTTCCTTCTACCACTACCATCGAAAAGTAGATAAAAAAGAGCAGGCAGGAGTAGGAATCGCAGAACATCTTATTCAGTGCAACTAAGAATGGAAACCATTACCAAAGTTCTTGGGTTAGTGAAGAGCGGGCAAACAGTGTTCGATGGTGTCACGAATTTTAAACCGCAACAGTGTCCAGTGCTCCTTGGCAGTAGTAGATATAGATTAAGTAGGGGGAGAAGGGGGCACATTTGAACTAGGGGGACATTTGAAGAACTTCAAATTTCCCGCCAGATCAACTTCTGCAAGACTCAAACCGCATATACTAGATGCCGCCACATAGGCCCAGGTCTTAAGGTCACTATATCAATAAGGTACCGCCATTAGTGATTTTTTATATCTATCCTTGTCGCACAATTTTCTCCAACTGGGGATAAAAACACATAACCTAACAGATTCCTCACTTTACAAGTGCCATTACACCAAAAAGAAAATCCCCAAAAACTAGTGTCTTCCCTATTGCACTTGGGAAATTTGTATTTGTTATCCTTATCTCACAATTTTCTCACATTCTCAAGCGAGGAATGGAATGGCGGTACCTTATTGATATAGTGACCTTACCAGGTCTGACAGCTGTCGGTATCATTTTACCACCATTTGGAAAAGTGATGTTTAACAGAGTGGTTGTTTGAACGTAGTTTGTAATCACGTGAGATTTTCTTCGTAAGGAAATAGAGCGCTAGAAACGATTCTGGTAATTCTTCTGGTGTTTGTGCTGGTAAGTGTGATTATTGTACAGTAATTTGTAGTATATAGTCTTCTTAACAAAATAACCTCAAAATGTTTATAAACCAAAATATGCAGCGATGTCTGCTGGGGCAGCTTTGAACATCAGCAAAGGGGCACATTTGAACACTGTTCAAATGTGCCCCTCGCGTGCTCTTTATTCCCGGTGAAGCTTCATTGATATTGTTCTT
The DNA here is from genome assembly GCA_940337035.1 of Agriotes lineatus. Taxonomy (NCBI): domain Eukaryota; kingdom Metazoa; phylum Arthropoda; class Insecta; order Coleoptera; family Elateridae; genus Agriotes; species Agriotes lineatus. The sequence continues at coordinate 66,975,563 of OW679202.1, forward strand.
ATCGTCATAGATTCAAATATGGTTCGAACATACAAGAAAAAACGAATAAAACCAGATGTTATAGAGGACGATATGAAAGCGGCCATAGCACTCGTAAAATAACAAAAAATGCCAATCAGAAAAGCAGCTGCAATCTATGGTTTGATCCATACTTCGTTATATTTTAGATTAAAGAATGATAAGGTAATTAGTGAGGGAAATAGCAACTATGGATCGAAGTATACAGCAAAGCAAGTTTTCACCGTTCAACAGGAAGCAATGCTAGAAAATTATATTTTGGCAGTCTTCAAAAATGAATTATGGGCTGACTTATGTCGAAATAAGAAAG
>OW679202.1:66975990-67145550 GCA_940337035.1 Agriotes lineatus
CGAACAAATCATGTTTCAGTGCTCTTTATTTATAAATTCAAACAGCACATAAATAGAGTTGCTTTTGCATGTTTTCTAATTTTTTTCATGTATATTGCAGTAGCTCCACTTTGAGCTAGCCCTTAATTTCTTTTTCAAATCAATTATCTTAAATTTTACTTTTAACTAATCATTTCAATTGAGTACTCTTATCAGGGTGGTTCGCCAATCTAGTTATCTATTAGTTGAAGTGTAAATTCTATATAAATCCTTGACTACTGAATGACATTAACTGTCAACTTGACTTCTTCAAATACCAACAGCTCCCAACTTCCACAGCTCCCGATGTTCACAGTAAGCAACACCTACCGCTGATTCCTCCAATAGTCACAACTATGATGGTCCGTCAACCTTCAAACCGCATCTAACCTGTCAATAACTCCTATTGTTCGTAGAATCCAGTCCTGCTACCTTTATCAATGTCACCGTCACGCCAATCAATTCCTGATAAGTTTCAGTATTATAGATGATTCCAATCTAACCTTCTTTATTCCTCAGATAGTACTCTGTATCCAGCAACACCCACATAACCGTCCAAATCAAGCAGCTAATTCCGACAACTTCCTTTTAAATGTTTGACCCGTCTTCCATGCAACCACCAACGTCACCAATGAATCCTAATTATATCTTGCATGTATCAATAAATCCAAATACCTTCAAATAATGTAGCCTTCTGTGTTATTTATTTCCAATTCACTGTATTTCACAATTTCTTCACCGATTGTATGGTTTTATTAAATCAATGTTATATTTTCACACTTACACAACGTATTTTTGTTAATATCCCCTTTATTTGGTAATTTACCAAACAATTATTTAAAATAAGGCATAATTTCAACCTTTTTATTCTCAAAATTAGTTATTTCAAAATGTGATATACATTTTTCTATGAGTTTGTTTATTTTACTAACTAAACAAATTTTTATATCTCTCGTAGTTACAATTCTTCTTGCCTTATTAAAAATATTAATGTCCTATTATTACATGCTACAATTCTTTATTATTATCGCAAGCACATTTGTCAATTGTAACCTTGGCTTGAGACTTTATTAAAATTGAACTCAACCATCAAAATTGAATAGGTACTCAATTGCTATTTACTTATCAAATTACCTTACTCATTGTCTCAATTAATTTTTATTATTCATTTTGTAATTAACACCCAATCTCATCGAAACACCTCAAATTTTGATTGTAATAATCTTCTAACTTTATCAATTTTATATTTTTATTTTGCAACTACCCTTAGTGTATCATAACAATACATACAAGTAGATTGCACTGTATTTACTTTTAGAGCAGAATGGCTGAATATAAAAATTTAAAAAATGAATGAAAAAACTGTCTTATATACTTACACGTATATTAAAAAATGGCATAGAATAATCAAAATATCAAGACATCATTCTATTAGTAATACCCCTGCACTTATGATGTACCTACTAATTTTAACTTAATATTTTGTAAACTGACACTATCCTGGAATTATTTGTGATTATTAGAGGTGTTTGCATGTAAAGAATATAATTTAGGTCTCTCTCTCTCTGTTCTGTGTATTCTTTTTTGCCAAACTCTGTAAATATTAAAACGCATTTGCTGCTGTTTTGCGATTTATTATTTTCCTTACACCGTATGATCATGATGATGCTAATACCAATGATAGAGACCATCTTCGCAGTTGGTTTAGGCTTAGGCGGGCCGACTGAATGACTTCAGTGATTATAAAGATTGGTTTTATAAATAATTTAGTGAAAAATGTTGTCTTAAAGAAGAAATTAAAACTATATTGCCTTTATCTCTCTTAAGATATTACCGAAACTCCTTATTAGTTGCACTAGACCATGAATCAGAATTTGGTCTTGTTAAGTGATATTTTTTGGATATGAAAACCCAATTTTCTTGTTTATGAATAATTTTTATCAAACGCCACTTAAAGTTCAATTATAAGAAATGATTGTAAATAACCTTTTAGTCACGTCACATCACTATCGTTTGTAGTTCTACACATAACTTCAACAGGCATGATTTTGTCGCACGCGTCCAAGATTATAAAACGAATTGCAAAGCGACGAGCTTTTTAAAGAACAAGTGTGACAAAAACAGGCCTTCTGAAATGAGTTTTTTATACTATTTTATCTACTTTGCATACAAATAATCAAAACTTTAAATTTTGACATTTCATAAACGTAACAATCTGTCAGTTGTCAGAAACAAAGGAGCACATTACGAAATCGACGAAAATAAACAATTGACAGGTTGAGTAAAATCGAATTTTCAAAATAGTTTATTTCTATCTTCCGTGGAATTCTTAATATATACTTAATTCCTTATATGACATTACTAGAAAACTGTTTTATGATATTCGTAGGGATAATAGTTATTTATAACCACTGCAGATACTTATCATTTTCTTAACGTTACATACCAGCCTCTCTGTTGTAATTCATGAAATTCGCATATAGTAAAAGATCTGCATTTTATATGGCACTTCAATCGTCTAGTGTTGTATTTCTAAAAGCCTTTAAGTGCTTTACGTGTAGCAAGGTGATATATTTATTGTCAGTCTACATTAAAAAACAACAAAGCATTAACGTTTTTATATATTTAACATAATGTATTTTTTAAATGTTTTTCTGACAAATGACTATTTCACGGTCACGATACTCATTTGATAAACAATTGCGAAGTTTAAGTCTTTTTGTTGAATGCAAAAAAATAGTTTGATGTGAAAATAGCCAGGATGATCAAATAATTTAAAATTCTGGGTATGGATTTTTATATAAATTTGTAAGTTATTTGTAGATACTAAAAAAACCTTCTAATCTTTGCCATGAATTTAATATTCCCAGTTTCATTTTTCTATCAGTATAATCGTCTTCTTCCAAATTTTTTTTTGCATCATTCCATACTTTTTTTGGTAGCCTATCGGTGTGCATCCTTCTCATGTGTCCGTACCAAAGCAGTTGTTTTTTCAATAGTATGCGTAAGTGATATATTTATTTTCATTAGTTATTTAATTCTTTCCTTCCTTACAGGGTCCATTATTGTTAACTTGCAGCATCGCCTCCAGAACATCATTTCTGTGGAATTAATTTTGTCTTTCATTTTGTTCTTTACAGTCCATCCTTCGGCTCCGTATGTAACGCTACTTTCGATCAAAGTACTAAATAGCCTTTTTTCTAGTTTTGTTATATATTTTGCCATTCCATTGTAGTGGATGCAATTCTCTAATTATAGTTTTTCTTCTTCCTATTTTGCTGTGTATACCTTGTTCGTCTCTTCCATCTGTTGTTATAGTGACTCCTAGATATTTGTAATATTTTGAGATCGTGTCCTTGACCTCCAATGACCATATATCCTGTTTTATCGATATTTATACTCAGACTCCACTCTTCGTACTCGTTTACTAATTTTCTAAACATGTAGTTTATGTAGTCCTCGTCTTCGGCAATTATTATCTGGTCATCAGCAAATAAAAAACTATGTATGTTATCCTGTCCAATATTAAAACCCATCAAGCTGCACTGTCTTCGCCATTTTTTCAAAGCCTTGTCTATATAAATCTTAAATAATGAAGGAAAGGCAACACCCTTGTCTCATTCCTTTGTTTACCAGGAATTCGTCCGAAAAACACTGTTCCACCTTCACTTTGCTCTGTGTACCGTTATACATTTGTTTTGTAGCATTTATATATGTTCTATCGACGTTTTTATCTTCCAATGCTTCCCACAATTTTCTAACAGGTACAGTGTCGTAGGCTTTTTTCAAGTCTATAAGTGCTCATCTCTCGTCCGTGTGCTCTACCATCAGTTTTATGCAAAAGATATTGTCTATGCAAGGTCTACCTGGTCTAAAACCCCTTTGTTTCTATGATTCCTCTAAATGTTCTTCTAGTCTAGCTTTAATTGCTCGTCTATACAGTCTAACCAATGGTGACGTGACGCTCTAATTCCTCTATAGTTTCTGCAGTCCATTTTATTGCACTTTTTATGAATTGAGCTTATCCAGTGTGTCCTAGGATTGATGTTACAAGAGGTGAGATGGACTAACAATTTTTGAATTTTATTTTAAGATTGTGAGATTAGGTCCTTTTTGGTCTGAAGAGAATTTTAAGAATATTTTCAGTTTTTGAAAAACAAGTCGGCCTTGACAATCAAGTGAAAACTACTTTCTTTTCAGGTAATCTAACCTTTTATGATACGGCAAACTTTTACCAAGAAAAGTTGTTCAGAATGATAAATTATGTTCCTATACAATATGTCAGGAAGATTACCTCCTTGCCGTTGCTATGGAAAATTTCCAATTAAATATGCATAAGGGATATTCTCTATAAATGATTGCAATAAAGTCATATTTGACTTTTCAGTGCAATTAAGTTTCACTTTCTCAGTTCCCATTTTAAACAAATAAAAATATATGGAGCTCATTAGCTCATCAAGCCCCTTAACAATTAACTTACTAGGAGTGACTGTAGATGTCCATACGGTATGGAGGGGTCGCTTAAGTACCTAGTGCAGATGTCCTATGTAGAAATTGTTACCTCCCCTAGTGCAGTTGTCCAACGTCGGGTAAAAACTCTAGACTCACTGCTATCAGATCATGAAGCCCAATTGCTGTTTTTTAATTAAATAAACGTAAAAACTAGCTCTAAAAAGTATTTATTTTTGGTATATCGGTTGCTACGGAATCTATGTTTCAATTACATATTAGATATTAAATACCAACTGGACTTTCGTTAGCAACGATATTTTAGATATTAATACTAAATTCACTATATTCATAGATCTATTTAAACATAAATTAAAACAAGCCGCTCCTTTTGTAAAAAAGAAACTCCATACACATAAAATTAAAAATAAATTGTTTACCCCAGAATTGTTTAAAACTAGAGAATATTTGCGTTTGTTATCTGACATGTACTCACAGTTTTCTAATCATAACTTAAAAAATCACATACAGCGTGTAAAAACATTATACAAGAATAAGTTGATAAGTGCAAAAAGAGTAGAATCGTACAAACAATAATAAAAATATATGCTTAAATGCTAATCAACGATTATTTTACCAAAATACTTGATGACAGCTCAAAATAACATGTAGTCCACTGAGATTCGAAGTCCGCGCTCTAAGGCAAATATTGGGACCCAGTGTTTTGTTCGATGCTAGAATAACTGAGCCACGAGCGTGTTCGAATACGACGAGCTTCTGCTGCGTTATAAAGCACCATACTATTCTGTCCCATTTGTGATGTTTACCCTGTATCTGTTAGGTCTAATTTTCCCCAATGATAAAACCTGAGCTATGTGCAAATTATTACTTGTATCTATTTCTCAGCTAAAGCAAAAATAAAAGAAATTTTTTTTTAAAGTGTTTACCCTGCATATATTTTTTCGAAATTTTCTCGGTTTCATGCCAGGTAGACATATAATAATATGCATGCAAAATATCGCTTTCTTCCAACAAATAGTTTTTGAGTTATACCGCCAACAGACAAACAGGCAGAATTAAGAAAACTTGTTTGGCCTCATCTAGGGACCCCGAAACGTGAAAATCTAAACAAATCTCGGAAGGTGATTGTTTCGTGATTACAATACTTCATTCGTCTTTTAGAGAAGGAAAGTAAAGATGTAAGTTTTAACGATATTCGCGATGTCATTAATATACTAAACCAGGGCTGTCCAACTAGCGGTCCGCGGGCCGCATGTGGCCCGCATAGCTGTACTCTGCGGCCCGCGAGGAATTTTGGAAAATCATATTTTGCGGCCCGCGATGCCTTTTTAATTGAGAATGATTCTGAAATCGTAATCAGTGGCCCGCTGATTGGCAACGAATATGTTTAGGCCACCTTGTACTCAGTAATGCAAACACTAGAGTTACCATTACCGCTTCAAATAACAACAGTGGGGATGCGGGTGCAGTTCGTGTCGTTAACTCGTTGTTGCGGTTACCGGAATAACTGTCTGATCTGTCGCCGGCGAGTCTACGTTTCATTTATAATCGTAGTACGACCACAGTTTAAACAGAGAGAACAAATACAAGGACTGCATTCCGTAACATAAAGGCGATAATCCCAAGACCGAAATCCAAGTTGAAAATTTCTTATAAATGTCAGATGCAGTGTGATGCAAAAGTTTACCAGTTATCGTAATCGTAATTAACATTAGAATTTATTTTGTGCATAATTCTTGACCATGTAAACGCTTATTTATTTGAACGCGGTCGCCGTGCGAACGCAGCTTTAGCAATTAGGTAGTAATCTGCTTTACCGGCAGACTTAGCAGCTGTTTCAGGCCGTTTGTTTCGTTTTCTCTTGCAAAAAGTGGCACTATGTCGGCAGAATTCTTGTGATTGCGCGTTTTAGGTCTTAGCTTCAGCTATTTTGAAATATTATTTGTGGAAGCTTCGCTGTGATGTGGTTTATGAGCCTTGGGCACTTATGCAGTGCAAATGAGTCCGCGTCCTTGAGACAGTTTATTTACGCAGAATTGCTAGCCGGCCTAGCGAATTGCCTGTATTACAAGGTGAGTGAATTACTTCAATTTCAATTTTGGTAACGTAATACATATTAGCTGAATTTTTAGCGTCACCCAGGAGTTGCATAACATAAGTGATTCCTCCAAATATTTTATTTTGCTGGGCTGCGGCCCGCCAATCATTTAGAAAATAACTTTGTGGCCCTCGCATTATCTGAAGTTGGACAGCCCTGTACTAAACAATAAACGACCCAAAGGTCATTTTGGCATGTCAGCGGTATTAGTAAAACCGATGAAGGATATGATTGTTATACTTCTCACTAAACTTATTAATGAGTGCATTTTAAAGGTATGTCTCCAAATGTGTTAAAAATTTTCCAAGGTCATACCTATCCATCAAGGTGGAGCAAATAATTTCAGATCTATTTCGTTAGTACTTGTGTTTTCGAAAATTTTCGAAACTGTATTAAAAAGTCAGATACACGATTACTGAGGATAACAAACTTTTTTTAAATAATCGTTCGGGGAAATCCACAAATGAAGCCCCTAATTCGTATGTTAAATTTATTCGTGATCATGAAAAAGGGAATACTTAGGAATCACATTCTGCAACTTGAAAGAGACATTTGAATGTGTACCACACAAGCAGTCATTTTATATAATTTTGAGGAGTACCAGGTGTATTTTATCTATCGATCTTGTATGTCAAAGCAAACGTAGGCTCACATAAAACACATGCTGTTATACGCAGCCATGAAACAAGAGGAAGAAGCAATATTAAGAATCTAGCCAAATGGGCTTCAATTATTATGTCCCTAAATATTATAACAAATTACAGGAAACTACTAAGATCCCCCCACTACAGGAACTAAAAGAGAAGATACAAAACTTTTTAATTCAACATACTTTTTATAATATAGAAGAGTATCTTAATACAAACAGCTGGGACTTGTAAAGACTATAACGTGAAAAACAGTAACATATTTTAGAATCGTTAAAATAATTAGAATTCCATATCTTTTTTAAATTTTGAAGGTGACATGCTTTCAGCTTGAATTTGGAAAATGAACTTTCTACATCAGCAGAGGTAATAGGCAGGTCTCACAATTTTTATTTTTGTCATAATAGGGTAAAGTAATAACTGGTGTGGTAATAGTGGTAATAACTTTTACGAAAAAGCTAAAAGAAGTTTTTAAGTAAATTAAGTACAGTACAAAGTTTAAATCTAATCTGTGTGTAACACTGGGAGGATGCGTTTTTAGACTGACGTTTATGGGAACTTTTTTTATGACGCGCTTAATCGAGTCTCTGCTTTTGAACAACTATTTCAGGACCACCCTGGATACATGGTTTTAAAAAAAAACAACAAACTTCGGGAAGTGATTTGTTAGTTCATTTTAAGAAAAAAAGGTTTTGAGGGAGCTGGAGCCCAAAGAAGCGTAATAGAAAAACGCATTGCTATGAGTAGATTAGGTTCCTGAAGCAGCAAATTTCGATCTTTAGGTTTTAGTTTCTAAACAGCTACTGATTCGTGCGATTCCAAACAAGAGTACCTTTTACACAAAAAAGACTAAAACTTTTCGAATATCTAGAATTGACGAAAATTTCGATTGTAAAAAGTTATGTTAAAAAACATCTCTCCAGGTTTGCATAAACTACCACTCCTAATCCTTATACCAACTCATCTAATTTAACAAAAAAAGGAGCGTGTATACGCCAAATTACACCAATTGTGCTACCTCTGTACTATTTTAATTAAATAGAATCCGTGTAATTTATTACCCATCTTTATACTGTAGCTCCCTTAAAACGCATTTCCTGACTGGCGATGATTAAACACCCTGCATATGAGCTTTTACTTATAATTATTAACGATATTATCAATTTACTGTCAGAGATGTTGTAATTATGTCATACGGACGGCTTAATTGAAAGAACCAAAAAACAAAGGACAATAATTTGTTTTTATGTTCTCCTTGGCTCTCTTTGAAATTATAAATAATTCTCTGGCAGCAAAGACAATCGTCCATAACAATAACATACTATTTTGAGTACAGGCGTAAGGCATGCCCTTATATCTATAGATCGTTCCATACTTAAAATTCAGTACAGCGTCTTATGCAGAACGACGTTGCCACATTTCAGCACAAATCTCGTTGGAAATAAATACGCCCCTGTTAATCATAAATAAAGCCCGCTTTTGTATTTCGGGGCACTTAACAACTACTAATGACTTGCTTCGTCAAATCCGTGTCCTTTTGTCAGCGTAAGTAAACTTAGACCGCCGGTCGCTGCCGGGAAGTGGCAACGTCGCGCAGAAAACTCCGATAAGAATTACATTGCCCTATGCTCCCCCTACTGAATTTTAAGTGTGGAACGATCTGTAGCTAAGTATATCAACCACACTTAGGCAAAAGAGTACAATGCTGCTCAAAATTTACTGTTGCATTAGGCTGCCGCAGAGCCTAGCGTGTAGACACCAAACACGACAACACCCTTGCAATAAACAACACGAGTGGGCAGCTGACGTCAAGCCAATTAGAAAATGTTTCATTCGGCTCTTTAAACATCTGAACTTCTTCGGCTTATTTTTAGGTCCATATATAAAATTATTATTAGAAATTAGTTCATGGATGGGTTCTGCGAAGGTGTTTTTACAATTTTGAGGCATAAAATACATACATTAAAATTTTTGAGACCTCTCTATTTGGGCATATTCAAAACATACAATGTTCTTCGATTCTCAATAATTAAGTTCTACTGTCTCACCATTTAAAACATGTGATTATTTATAGTTTCAAAATCCTTGTTTTCAGAAAAGAACATAATGGCACATTTCTTTAAGGAGGCGGCTTTTATTCACAGGAACACCGTTTATAGCTTGTATTTATTTATTTCGAACTCAGCCAACCGCCGTTAGGCCAATTATAGGCGTCGCTGTGCATTTATGGGGACTTCCAACCCCACTAACGACTGTCATGATGTTATTATGACATCCAGGACCAACTATTTTCGTGGCAGCCGTACCACGAGGCGCTGAGAGAAGCAGCCGTGGAACTCCCCTCAAGTTCTGACCAGAAAGAGCGTTGCTTAACTCTACTGATCGAACGTGGATACTTGTTCAAGCTACACCACCCAGGACCTATATAACACTATTTAATCCATAGCGTCTCTTAAGAGAAGCATCAATACGTTAAATTGTCCTGGAAACATGTGAAAGCTAATATAACCTTAAACCCGTTTAATCTCGCGGTTAATGTGTGTTAGTGTTTTAATACATTTTCTGGTATTCTGAATAGACTTGTTTATTGGGTATTTTTAAATAAACAAACAGATGGACCCGAGCTTGCACATCACAAACCGCCGTAGCTAAGTCGGTATTTTTGAAAATAAACTAGATATGTGCTTATCATGTTATGTGATTGCTGAAGCATTGTAAACACGTGTGCAATTCAAAGTAATGCCATTTATTTACTAATATTGACATAATCTGCTCCAAAAAATGGTGTCCTTTATTTGAGGGACGTTATGCATATTTCCCAGTTTTATTGAAAATGTATTAATATATCAGCTTAGCTCTATATGAGTTGCTAGCGGCTCTGGAGGACGATGATGTGGACTCCGCCGATAATTTTATTACACCATCTCAAGATAGAGAAGAACTGATCAAGATACCAAATATTCGAATGATGAACATAGTGCTTTCCTTGGACGTTGCAAAGATACCTTCCAATTAATGTTACAAATTGTACTTTGACAATTATTTTACCTCTGTAGCCCTACTGAGTCATCTATCTGATGAAGGAGATTTTGCCAGCGGACCACTTTGTGATAAACGGTTGGAAAACTGACCATTAAAAGGTGTACAAGTGTACACTCTTTAGCAAATGTGGCCGTGGTCCAATGGAAGGATAATAAAATAGTGTGTGTTTGTACAAATTTTGACAATGTTGGAATCAGAGATGTCCTTCGATGTTCAGGGGATGAAAAATCAATCTGCTCCAACAGTTATAACAAAGAAATGGGGGAAGTTGACAAATTGAATGGAATGGTGGCAAATTGTAAATCCCGAATAAGACCGTGCAAGTGATGGTGACCCATCTTCTCTTATCTGCTTGATGTGAGCGTTGTGACCGCGTGGTTACTGATGTCTGATGAGAAAATTGCATCTCAATGACTCTGTTTTAAGACTTGGATTTTAAAAGAAAATTGATTGTTTGCATACCCATGTAGGTGAGATATGATGCACGAAATCACATGGTAGATTTTTTTCCCAACAGATATGAGATGTGTGGCAAAAACGCCAACTTTATTTGTGTCAAGTTCAATTTAAGCCTATACTACTACAAAAACTGATTAGGAACGTATCGTACATTGTAGCGGCTTGTAAGCATGACGTCCACTAAAAGGGTCGGTATTTTCTTTTACAACAAAGGTTTAGTTTTCTATGTGTGAAATCGTGTTTTCAAGCCCTATAACTACAACAAAAAATGTTCTACTCTACTAGACATTCACCTTGAGTTTCCTAAGAAGTTATAAAAGCTGGAGGTGTGGAAGAATGTACCGCAATGTATGTTAAATCATTTTAAGATTCTTCTTTTCAAATGGTTTTTCGCTGACTTAATTGACGCTGCTTCGTTTACATTTAACTGTAAAATACTTTTCGTGATGTTTTAAAACCCCAACGAGTTAAACAAGTTTGGGTGGTAATGCTAACTCTGAGGCAATTTCTTTAAATAACTTTGCGCACGATGGAGCTTTTAGAAAAATGTTCTTTACTCTTGAAATTAATAAATCTACATCGGGAAATAATTCACGAACTTCTTCCGCTACTCGCAAGCCTAGCAAGCCATGAGCCGCATAGGTGAAGTGGAGCATATTAAGGGAATAACACTTTTAAACATGTTTCTACTTTCTTCATGTATGGCTCAGCATCATTGACACATAAAAACACATCTTCATATTGAATAGCACCCGGCCAAAACTTATAAATTGAACTACTAACTAATTGCGCGATGGCAGAACCATTTGCTATATCTAGACATTCCGAAGTCAACAAAAAATGTTATATTCTGGCTCTTGTCCAAAGATCCTACGATAACATTGGGCACGTGTCTGCAAAAAATATACACAAAAAATAGTACCTACGATCAGAACGTCAGATTGGTTTAAATACCTACCAATATCATCCGTGGTTTCATCTATAGACACCCATATTTTTTGTTCTTATCATTATACTCCAAGTGAGTTTTTCTTAAAGTTGATTCACACGGAAATTTGTCTTGGTACATTTTTTAAAAACGTTCTCAATGATGGATTCTCTAATTTCCAAAGACAAATTCCTAATGCCAGGCAGGTTTTGCATAGATCGCACGAAAACTCTGATGCGCGAGTGAATTCATATCTATTTAAAGGCTTTTACAAACTCTAATCTAGCTTTGTTAATGAATTGCTGTTACAAAAATCCTGTAAATGTTTTTTACAGTTGTCTAAATGAGGAGATTTTTCTTTATCCAATTACATGTTCTAAAAATCTCCTGATTTAGACAACTGTAAAAGAACATTTACAGGATTTTTGTAACAGTAATTCGTTAACAGGGCTAGATTAGAGTTTGTAAAAGTCATTTAAATAGATATTAATTACAATGAAAAATATTTCTCCTAAAAAGCGCCTTGCATAAAAAACGTAAAAATTATGCAAACATACTACTTTTCGGTAAATAATATAAAATCTAAAGAAGTAATTAACATTTTATATTATTTTTTACAATTATAAATCTTTAAAGTCTTCACATAAAAAAATTTGAATTTTAATATTAAGTCTTGATATGTGAAATTTTGAAAAATATTTCAAAAATCGAAACATGTATTTTTAAATAAATTTAACAAAAATTAAGGGGTGTTCTGAGCTTGAGGTGGTTCAGTTAGCTAAAAATAACACACTCTAAACAAATCTCATTGAAATATTAGGTACTTAATTTGCGAAAAATAGCACTTTTTGGGTTTTGACAATTTCGAAAAACTCCATTTTCTAAATAAGTAAAAATCACTCGGTATATATGATAGGGGCTAAATAGGTTTTTAGACAAGCACAAATTATTGACGTAAAAAGTTTTTTCGAAAAATCAAAAATAACAAATTTTCCCATATTATGTCGACTTTTTGGCGGACACTGTATATTTGACCGAAAGTATATTCGGTTTCGAAGTTTCGCATGCAAAATATCATCTTCCTCCAACAAATAGTTTTTGAGCTATACCGCAATAGACAGACATACGGAATTGAGAAAACGTGTTTCTCGTCATCTAGTGGCATAACGTGAAGATCTGAAGAAATCTGGGAAAGTGATTTTTTTCACGATTACAATACTTCCTTCGTCTTCGGCCAGGAAAATAATAACAAGACTACAGCGAAGATGTGTCCAGTAGATGGAATATACAAAACTAGTAAAAACAGCTGTAAAGACCGTACCACATAGGGGAAAAATATCTTAACATTCGTAATAATACTGAAGTAATAAAAGGAAACACTTGAGAATACGAATTATATCAATTAGGCATTTAAAAATGTAACTGATGGGATTCGGCGCAATTTCAGCGTCTGGGGGGGAGGGGGGAGGATTGGGATGCGAATTCGAGCTCGCAGGCGCAAGTCAGACGCTTCCGTGGCTTGAATCGCTGCGCCACTACCTAATGCTTCTTTTATCCTCTTCTGGCTGCGTTATAGACATGCCATAGCTTCCTACCCCTTTTGCGATGTTCACCCTGCATCTGTTGGGTCCCATTTTCCCCAAGGGTAAAACATGAGCTATGTTCAAATTATTATTTTTATTTTTCCCGAATTAAAGCAAAAATACACATTTTATTTTTTAAGGTGCTCACCCTGTATATGTTTGGCCGAATGTACGTATATTCGGTTTCGAGTCAGGTAGACATATAAAGGGTTTTTTTTAGAGGCGGAGAACTTTAAATTGAAATAAAACACAGAAAAATGTTTTTTATATTCATGAAATTGGCTTTACTTGAAAGATAATTTTTTGGCATTACTGTTTAAATATGATTTCGGGCATGTGACCGCCGCGGCTGGCGCGTACATGGCGTAATCTGGAAAATAAATTTTAACAATTTGCAAACGTTGCTCCAGCGTGAGCCCATTCATGATGAATTGCCAAACCAAACTAATCTCAAAAAAATCGAGAACTATCAAATCGGCTGTAACAGAAAACAGTGTTGCCAATTTAAAGTTCTCCGCCTCTAAAAAAACATTTCACGAACGATTATTTCACGAAATCTGTTAACTGGCCACCTCGTTCGTGCGATTTGACGCCATTAGATTATTTTCTTCGGGGATATGTAAAGTCGCATGTCTACGCCGATAAACCGGAAACAATTGAGCACTTGGCAACCAACATTCGACCGGTTATTGCCGAAATACAGCCTGATGTACTGCGAAGAGTGTGTGAAAATGCGACCTCCAGATCACGTCACATTCCCGAAATCATATTCAAACAGTAATGCCAAAAAATTATCTTTCAAATAAAGCCAATTTCATGAACCTTAAAAACATTGTTCTGTGTTTTTATTTCAATTTAAAGTTCTCCGCCTCTAAAAAAACACCCTTTAATTCGCATGCAAAATATCGTCTTCTCCAACAAATAGTTTTTGAGCTACCTATTCCTATACCGCCAACGGACGGACGGACAGACAGACGGAATTGAAAAAAACATGTTTTTCGTCATGTAGAGATCCTGCAACGTGGAGATTTGAAGAAATCTGAAGGTGATTAGACGAGGTAAGTAAAAATAGCTCATAAACCGACGCAGGAATAAAAGCCAAACAAAGGCTAAAAATAATATATATGGATGAGATCGCAGATGTCATACCTAAATTATAAATACAAAACTGTAAAATAACCGCCGGCAATAGGAATGAATGGCACAAACTTCTCGAACAAGCCAAGATCCATTAGTTGTTGAAACAACGCTGATGATGATGACTTAATCAAAATGACGTAAGTGCCACAGCGACATTCAAATCTAGTTTTTAGTAATAACCAACAGTTGCCAAATGTATATGTTTATTCATTTTTGAGGAAACAGAACGTATGTTATAAATTGGTTTTGATCCCAGGCATATCCACTCAACATTTTCAATGCAGTGTTGAAGACATCCTTGTAATAAGAAAGATTATTTTTGTTTGCCAAAAATGGTCAAGGCCAACTGGATCATAACTTTCTTTATATGAGGATTTCGTAACATTTTCGAAAACTGTTAACTTTTTATTATACATTGAAAATTCCTAAAATTGATCACGGTTTCCATCTTATTAAATACACATGTATCTAAGGTAAACATTAAGGCCTAACGTTTATCCTCACCCTTCTATTAAATAAAGGCATCTATCTATATTCAAAACACAAAAAATAATCAGAATAAATTTAATTGGCATTTTATTTGTATCCAAATAATTTATTGGAGTGATACAAATGTAAATACACAAGGCATCACGTTCACGCTAGGAAACAACATCTTTCCATTGCAAATTCAAAATTGGGCGTGCCAGATAACGACCGCAAAGGGGTTATTAACCTTGGAGCCTCCTCATCCACTAAGCTTGTAACTCTGATAACATTCTTACCAGCCTGTTTGTAGAATTGTTTTACGCCGACAACCCAATCTTTAATTTATTAATTTCGAATTGGCTATTGTTTGCTAGTCACCTTTAATCGATCGTGTTATAGATTTATTGTTATCTGAAACTGGTATACAACATGGAAATACTTCGTCAAGAGCAATGGCAAGGATTGATGGTTTGAGCATAAGCAAAAATATGGGTTATATAAAAATATAAAAATGAAGAATCTATTTAAAAAAATACATAAATAAACAAATAAAAGATAAAGCTTATTTTCGCACTCCGTCACCATATATTGTTTAAAGTATAAATTACCAAAAATATATCTTCACATACAAATCAGTATAATTACTTTACAAATATTATTTGTTACCTAGAATGCAGTTTCACTGCATAAAAGCAAGTTACGCGTTCAATATAAAGTTTACAAGTTTCTCTTCACGCGCGCACTCTCAACTCCTATAGTCGAAAAGTATGTCTCTTAATACTATTTACATTTCCATAAAGAAATAAAATTATACACTTTACACGGGCGTACAAAGATAATTATTACGACTGGAAGGCAGTACTCTAGAGCTGGCTATATGTTAAAGATGTTTAAGTTGGATGGCGTTAAATCAAAAGTCTTTATTTAATGAGCTTAATCCCATTCCCCAATAAACATGGTACGGGGTTGACTAGGAATGTAGCCCCTGGTAGGGATGGGGAGCCGGCCATAAATTTGGTTGTAAGGGGATTCCGACGCATCGCCATCTAAAATGAGGATTAAAATTTCCTTCATTAGCTATGTAGATGCTGGTGTACTTAATTCCTAATTATAACCCCCCGGTAGGATATACAGACGCACCTATTCCACTTTCAAAACTTCTGGTATGCCACATGGGTTGTTGGTGTACGTGATGTTGGTGTATGTGGTGCTGATGCATCAGCGGCAACGGCGGGGGAAGTTGCTGCTGCTGCTGCTGTTGCTGCTGCTGACTCACGGAAAACCTCTTGACGGGAACTGGTTCTTTCCCTTTAGATTTGGATACGAAGTTAGGAACTCGCGCGCGTAACCCGCAGTAGTACGGATCATCTGAAAAGATGGAGAATTCAAAATGACAATTCAGCGAAACGGCAAGGTGTGGTTGCATTTGCAACAAGAAGGTGTCGATTTTTATTAGATACCGCTGATGTAGGCAGTTGTGGCGAACTAAGGATAATTTTACAATTGGCCGCTTTGAAGATTTGGTCAAAACTTACCATATTTTTTGTTATTCTTCGACTTTTCTTTGCCCCTAGATGATGTGAAAGGTTTCAACCGATTATCTTCTTCTGCATCGTCATAATCGGGCTGTAATTAGACACACGTTATTTTAAACCAATAAAAGAGCAATCTATAAAAACCTTAGGAATATTGTGAGGGTATAGATTTTCCCGAGGAGGTAGTTTCGGTGGCTTTTCGCTTCGTCGCTGTGCATGTTGTTGACTCTGCAGAAGAAGCTGTTCTCTCGTGGCTGCTACACTCATAGTTCCTGCAAAACCTGAGCTACCAGAGGACCCACTACCATTTCCAGCAACGCTGTATGGATCTTCATCGGGAACGGGGATTCGTGGTCTATTCTTGATGTCGACTACTCTTTGAACTGCATTTAAGAGATAATAAATATCTGGCTTTGGCTCTTTAATCCATATTTACCTGGAGGTAATTTTGATTTCAACATGTCCATTGCTACTACATTTATGATAAGGACCCAGATGGGACATTCCAGTAGTTCTGGTTCTGCCTTTACAAAAGCAATTGCACTAAGACATTGACATTCGAGCCGTCGTCTATCTGGATAGGCGCGCCGAAGTTCCCGATTTACATTGGATTGAAATTTCTTCATATCGAAGAGCTGAAAGTATCGAGGTGAAATATGAACAATATTGGGAAATAAAAATTAATATTGCAATTCATGACTAAACCAAACTATGGGTAATTTTAAATTGTAGTTCAGATTTCTACCTTGAAAGGCTTTTCTGGTTCTAAGGCACATCCTGGTAGTTTTAGAACTTCATTCCCGATGGCATTTTCATCGTCCTGTCCCGTATTTTTAACATACACATTACATTTGGATAGTCGCTTAATGAGGACGTTACCAGCATCGTCCATTTTAATTTTCACCCCCTGAAATTTTATGATTTCGTCACGTATATACTAATTCGACTTGGAAGTAAACATTACGCACAAATAGCTACTTGAAAAACTTACATGACCGATGTGTCGTTTAAACTCTTCCGTTTTCTGGTCTCTCATGGGATTTTCGAAGCCGCACAATCCAATTCTGTGAAAGCAAATGTTCGAGTTAGAATTTCTAATTTGTATGTAGGAGTTGTGAAAGAAACAAATTATATATACAGAGTGTCTCACCAACTATTAGACATGGTAAATTATTGGGCGACCAACTATTGCTATGTAGACATCCGGGTACGTGATTGGTTATAAATGACAAACGTCTAATTAATTTCAAATTGTTTTCATTTCTCACCAATCACGTACATAGCACTAGTTGATCCTTTCATAATTTTCCTATGTCCGATGCTCTGCTAGACACACTGTATAACCATATGTTATTGCTCCATTGGTAAAATAAAAGGGATTGTATTGAAACTTCTTTAAGAGCCAGGTATACCATATGCCAAAATTAATTCTAACTATGCACAATGTAAAAAACGGTGTTAACACAAATTAGAATGAATTCTAGGAAATAAAATAAGTTTCTATCGAAGTGGAATTTTATATCGATAGCAGGAACAGTGACAATGTACGGTGAAGTAGGCGTTAAGAGACAACCTTGAATTTGTTCAGGTTAATGGCGATTTGTTGGCGACAGAGCCAGAATCTTGAGAGCTGGTCCTTCAATAATCGAATTTTTCTCTCTAACAACACGTAACTACACAACTGGGCGGCATAGCCTGCCATTCTTTTGTTAGTTTTATTGTATACATTCGCTAATTCAATTGATATTCAGCACTAGCGATTGGTAAAAAACTCAATTCCGCTAAGTAAATTACGTAAAGCCAAGACAACCTTAAATTCATTGTCTTCACTCATCCGATGCTTGTTTTAAATTATGTCGAATGACAGCTGTTAAAATGTGAATCAGCAATGAACCAGGCAACCAACTGCAAGGCCAAACGTGCTGAAAAATAAAAAAGATTACGGAAAAGGCAAACCGTAACGAAAGTGTTAATAGTTAAGAGTTAGTACCTCAAAAAGGGGATGAGAAACTAAATTTATATAATTATTGGTATCAGTTATGTATACTACAGTAAAAACACTGAGATTGTATTATTGGAATTCGTATGCTAACAACACAAGGTTACAGAAATTGGTAAATGTGAACCACAAGGTCTAATAATCGAAATTGTTACTTAACTACTGTAATAGCTTCATATGGTGTACAGTTATGGGATCACATACGAGCTATTTTAGAGAGAAAGGGACAAGGCACGAAAATTTATTCAAAATGAGAAGGGAGAATACTGATTTTTAGCTAAGAATTCCGATTCTGTGTTTTGATCAATCTAATTTCCTTCACTTTAATACCCCACTGAGCACTGACGAATTGACAACCACGGCAGTTATTATAAAATGTTGGTAAGTCTTTGACAACGATTAAAACACATATTAACTTAAATGGTAAGGCCGCTCATTATGAAATGTGTGATAGGTTTTTGTTATTCCAGAAACTAGTCTGCTTCTAACATGTTGGTTTCAAATTGTGTTCTTCGCGTTGATCATGCGTTAATATAAAAAAAATAATTTCGAGGTGTTTATCTTACTGTTTATTCATGAGAAGGATTTGCGTTTCATTTATCCCAAAAATCGAACATTTTCAAAACGTCCCATTTTAGCTCAAAATACTCGTCAAATGGCATAAGGACTTCTTGTCCTAGATAAACGATATAATCAGAAAACAAATAAATAGTGGTTATTTTTAACTGTATGAAACAAAAATGTTGGTTTATCAATAGTAGTATTACAATATTTAGGGAAATATGTTTTACAATAATGAATTTTCTTTTAGAAACATATTATTTACGTATTAACATTTCTTGTTTGCTTGTGACTAACGTATGTTTCTTTAAAAAGTATGAAATGGAAAAGGATAAAATATTTATGGTGACGTTGCTCTTTTCGTTATCTTTGTTTTAAAAATATACAGGGTGTTTAAAAAATACGTTCGAATATGTTACCCACTTATAGATCTCATTAATACACATAAAAAAGTTCTAATAAACATGGGTCCGCAAACGCTTCGTTTCTGAGATACGGGGTGTTAAAAGTTTTCAACAAAATATCCGTTTTTTAATGTTATCTAAAATTGCTTTAAGCGATTTTAATGAAATTTTTACAGTTAACTTTATAAGGCATCTTTGGGACCTATTACAGTTGATCAAGTCATTTCACAGGCGAACCCACGGGGCATGTTGATTAGGTTTTTTCACAAAAAAATAACGCCCAGCAGATTTTTTGCAAATTGAAAATTTTTAATAAAGCGACTAAAAATGCAACTTTTATGTCTCCTGAGTTTTTTGAGCGCCCATATTTTTGCACGTCTCTGAACCTGTTAAGACAAAAACTAAAATGCTTCAATATCTCAAAAACCCCTTTGCCGATTTTAGTCAAACTTTGAAGATGTATTGTTGCTATTAAGGATCATCTTTTGGCCCACTTAGATTTAAATTATTTATGCCAGGGCGGCAGGATTTTTTTAACTTTAACACCCTGTATCTCGAAAACGAAGCGTTTTCGGACCCATGTTTATTAGGACTTTTTTGTTTGTATTGATGAGATCTATAAATGGGTAAGTATCCGAACGTATTTTTTAAACACCCTGTATAAAACGTTTCAATTGTTATGTTTTATACAGTTTTAGACACTTCATACTAAATTGCAAAAATAGAAGCGATCTCAATAGGAAACATCGATTACCAGGTACGTATATTTTGTAAATGTAAAATTAAATTTAATACGAAAATCATAGCTCTTTCGTACAAGGTGGATATAAATTTTTCAGTTATTTTATTTTCGAGTTATTACTAAAGAAAAAAACTATTTTCAAAATTGATCATGAAGTTAGTACAAACTCTTGTTATGACTGTTCTCTGCTACGTATGTGGTTATTGCGGGCTGAGTAAAAATCTATTTTAGAAAAAATTAATGTCACAATCTAAAATTAAATTGTCATTTAATTCAATACATGCTCATATTGTACTATATGGAAGAAGAAAATAAAGCGAAAATTTCTGATGTTTCTTCATATGGGTTGACGCCTATTGTCGACTAAACATTATCGATATTAATATGATGTACTCAAAGCAACGAATATCCCTTATGTTTAAATGTGTAATTTTCAAAACTTCATTGAAGGTCATACTAATTGCCAAACTTTTTCATGTATTCTTCTATATTCGCCTAATAATATTTAAAACTAAAATAGTAAATTCAATAAATGCTAATACTCTAACACTGTGAATAGTAGTTCATCATATCTCTCGATGTCAGTTTTATTTTCAGCCGTTAACAATTTTAAATGTAAACCTATTTTTTATTTGTTGAAAATAAAATGAAATTATTACTTTTCTGAAAATTCGAGTGCTGTATGAATTTTTATTTATAAGTATAAAGCCAAATAGTTTTCTTTTTAAAAGAAACTCAATATCTATTTTTAAAGTGATGCACATACAGTGTGGAAATAAATTAACTAATAAATTCATTAACGATTTTAATAATAGGACATACACTACAACCACCTTTATGTTGCTACGTCATTTGTTTTAAAAGTTATGACATCCTCGACTTTTTTTTTAAATAACAACCTATATTTTTATTATTGATTTCGGTAGTACTTTTTATTCCATTTTGAAAGGTATAAAATTTTCAATATGTTACATCTAAAAAATCAAGAAAATGGTCTTAAAGTTTAATTATTAAAAACCAATGAAATGAGCAAAATAAATTTAGTTACCTACGTTTGACGGAAAGTCATTGACGTCACATTCGTTTTGATTGAAATTTAAAAAAAAACAATTTAAACATACAATAATAAATAATAAAAAATTCAATTATCTGTGTCTCGCTTAATTGTACCATTTTAATTAATAAAATAGTTTGCTAATGGTAAATTCTAATTTAGAAAAAGCAAAAGACGCTTATTTTGTTATGTCATTTACAAATTGTTTAATTCTGATATGTAACTAATCTTTTTTTGTTTTATCCACCTGTAACTAGATTTATTTTGCTCATTACATTGGTTTTTAATATTTAAATTTTAAGAATTTTTTTTTCAAATGGAACATATTGAAAATTTATACCGTTCGAAACGGGATTAGAACTACTACCGAAATCAATACTAAAAAATATAGGTTATTTAAAAAAAATTCGATGACCTCATATCATGAAAAACAAATTACATAAGAAACTGAAAATCAGCTGAAAATATTCCCTTCGAGATTTTTTCATAAAAATGAATATCAACGAAGTGAATTAATTTATCCGTTACTTTATTTCCACACTGTATGCATCATAACATTCATAACCTTTAAATTTGCTGTACTGTATAAGTATAACATCATCCATATTAGTGCTTAAAAATTCTGCGTTTGTTTCAAATGTTTTTAGGGGTATATAATAAGTGGTACGCTTATGATCGACAACGAGTCCGTAGGACGAGTTGTGTTTTCTTGCATATTTATATATTTCAGAAATAAATGTTATTTATTGAAGATGGTAGGATACCCTATATCTATATTTAGAGGTAAAGACATTATTTTCTTTTCATCAATAAGAACTGTGCATCACAAATTACTATCAATAGATGTAACAGTAGTGTTTACATCATAAGGTAATAAAGTAGTTCTAGAGTTTGACACATGTATTTACATGTTTTATCAATGCATAATATAATTTAGAACAAGTAATTTAATTGGTTTGATTACAATTGCCCTAATTAATATTCGATTAAGAGAGTTTTAAAGATACAAACGATAGCAACTTCATAATTTATTAAAAGTATCTACAATTACTGCTGGTCATTCTGCTGGTAGTGCTTGTTGATAATCGATTTCCATTAATGATGAAAATGAATTTTCACCTTAAAATGCACCGAGTTAATTTTGATTTTCAGCAAATTTTTTGGTGTGTATGTTGCTTGTAACAGTATATTCCTTATACAGAGTTTAAATTGTTATTAGCCAACATGTATTTTAACCATTAATATATGATAATTTGGAAATCTTTGTGTGAAAATTTAAAAGCATTTCTGTGAAAGTTGTATGTTGTTCTCTTAGAATACATATTTTTTCGTTGTTTTTATTAGCAATTATTGCCCATTTATTGCGAAGAAATATGAACGGAATTACGTTTCAAATTAAATCTTGGTCCGATTTCATGTCTGTTCCAGGTCTGATCAAACTTCTGCATAAGGTATAGTATGTAAATAAAGTAGTTTTAGGACTAAAACATCTAATTAGTCATTATTGAATAAAATACCAATTAGAACGGTTATTTAATTTATACGCTAGCAGTTGACCTAATAATTAACGTTTAATTAAAACGGTTTGAAATACATTTCACAAACAGCAGACGGCTAACAAACAGCAAAATATTCTATACATACTTTATTAATTTGCACCGTGCTATTTAAGCATGAACTCGATAAAGCTACAATAAATACGAAATTGTGTTGAATTTTTCAACTTAGAAATACTAGAGCTTCATATTTTTAGATATGTCTTAGTCATTATTAATATTTTAAAGTTGCTACAAAATTTTAAATTTGCAAGCTGCTACTTGAATACACACAACAAAACCAACTTGTTTGTAGGAATACAGTTCGCAAGCTGTGCTGATTTCCAATTGTTAGTCGCATTTTTAGCGTTGTGCACCAATTTACCATTACAAAACGGTGCTAAAGATGCAAATGTGGAAGAATATATTTTATGTAATATTCCTGTGCATTTCCATATTTGTTACATGTCACTAGAGCGTTCAAAAATGATATAATTGATACTACATTGGTGAATATTTTTGAAAAAATAACATTAATATAGGGTGCTTTCGTAGAATGGCTACATTTTGGCTATGATGCTGCTTTTTAAACAGCAACTCACATTTTTATGGTTGATTTGGATAGAGCGTGAAACTCCAATACCGAATATATAAAACAGTATACCCTTAAATTTACAAATTTTCAAGGTAAGTTCTCTCCAAGTTAAAATAAGCAGTTAGAAATCAAGTATTATTTCACTACTTTTACCTGCAATTAAGTTAGTTCAATCAGAAACTTTCGTAAAATCGATAATAATAATATTTTATGTCGTTTGTAATGTCATACTGTCAAAAATATTAAAGTCCCTAGTAAATATAGTAGTAAAGCTGTACAGTTACTTGGTGTTTATTTTTTAAACTTTCAGCGCAGTTACCTTGAGCCAGCATTTCCTCATTCGTTGTACTTTTTTGGTTAATCCGGTTTCAGAATTTCGTGTTCTATCCAAATTCGTTATAAAAGTATACATGTTTTAAATTGTGGCCAGCAATGAAGTAAGAAGCTTTTGAAGAAACATTTTTCTTAAACATTTAATAGTATGCGATCAATGCTCCTTGCCTTATATAAAGGTATACTTTAAATTTGCATGAAAATAAATATTTGAAAATGACACTGTTTTCTACCAAATTGATTTTTTAGACTACAAGAAGTGTTTGAGGATGTTTCATTGAAAAATACTAACGTTATACTGTAAAAAACGTAAACACTGCTATAAAAACAACAGGATTATTTTGTTCAGGGAATGTTAATAACAGTTGATTTTGCTTTTTATTAGTTTAATTATTTTAAAAATAAGTTCAAAGCTACGTTTTTATTGGGTGTACAGTACAGGCAATTTGAAACTGTCCGTTATTCAAAGATTTTTTACCATATATTCTCTACAGTTCTGTACACTAAAAACCGTCCGTTGTGTAGAGGTGTCCGCTATTGAGAGGTATCCGTTAAGAGAGGTTTCACTGTATATCGATTTGAAGTTTTACACTGACAAACACTGTTCTCTTAAGCTGCTTTTATGGACAACAATGTTCTAATCCTGCGTTTCAGTAAGTCTTCTTTTGGTAAATTTTTCATTCCTTGTGTAAATGTTTATAAATTAGCGAAGCCAAATGACAGCTTGTAGAAAGCGGAATTTTCATTGGCGCAAATAAAAGTAATAAATCCATCTTACGAAACCGATTTCCCTATTTTTGACCGCCAAGAGCACGCGTAGCTAAAAGCTTCGTGTAGTGTTTCGATTTTACCGAAGGAATTTCTAGTCTTAAATTACTGTAAACTTAAAAACGAGTTGTGTATAAATGTGTCATAACTGCAGTATACTTTCACTAAGTTTAAGCGAGTTTGAGGTGTGTGCGGTACCGAGCAACAGCTTGGGCCCGAGCAGTCCTTTCTAAGGATCGGAATTTAATCGTACTTGCTGCAGGCTTACCGGAATCCATCAAAGCCGTCGTCGGACCCATTCACAGTCAAAACGGGGGCGCGGGCGTAGGCCTTTGCAACCCTTCGGTTCCTCTCCAAGACGATGACTTTTGCCCAAATTTCGTCGTCGATCTGCGTCCATTTGTCCAGCACTTCCTGGATGTGATCCTGAAACGCCGATAATGTAATTTACAGTTCCTGCCGGCTGCGGAATACCACTAACATACTTTTCTAAACAGTTACTATAGCTAACACAGTTTAATCGTCATTACGAAGTCTGCCAGTTAAACCGGATTGCACTATACTTATCTATAATAACCGTGGCAGCTATAACGATGTTGAGTACGGAGCTTTGTTGTGCTCTAGTACTTTTAACGTGCAACATACTTTGCTTATCTCTTTATATTAATTAAAAACAGCCGTGCTCGTCTCCAGTGCCAACAGTAACTACATACGGCAAGGCGTCGACAATACTCGATAATTTTAATCTTCTTACTAGCAACTAAATAAAAATCATCGGCTGTCAAACAAAACAAAATATCAAAGTACAATAATTGCCGCTATTTGCTTTAGCGCTATTTTTTTGCCTGAATGCTTCTAGGAATATGAATTTTATAGTTCCCATCTTGGTACTATACTACTCGATAGTCGCAGTGGAAAAATACAAATAATCCCAGTGAAATCAATATTACATTTTTAGCAGTATTGCGGTCAGACAAAACGAAATATAAAACTACAATAATTGTTGCTATTTGCATTAGCGCTATTTTTCGCCTGAATACATCTAGGAAAAATGAGTTCGATATAGAAACACGAGCAACTTTCACAAGTGAACGTGTCTGGCCTAACCTCGGGTTGATATTTAGTTCGTTTGCATCAGCTCGTGCCTGTTTTTGAATTCTGCAATTAAATTACGCTTGGCTGTAATGCACAGCCGAATTTTGATTACACAAGTCAAGAAGGCACTGCCTTGCGCAAGATCAGGCGATTTTTATTAACTAGTTTATAATAATTAGAAGAATTCGAGTAGCTTCGAAAATAGCGATTAATTTCGTGCCAGTTCCTCCATTCAAGGTACAGTTAAGGTAATTACTGGAACACCAACAACATGGCGCTGCTGAGCAATGCAAGTGATTGTTCTTAGCCTGCAGTGTTTTAGCCGTTACGACAACGTCCTTGCTGTAGTTAATTCCTGCTACCAGACATCCGTACTAAACACAAGTATATTTCGCACTCTTAACACATCTGGATTTGTGTCACTGGGAAACGGCACGTAATTACAGTATTTTCACGAGTTTAATCGTTTTCAAATATACCATGCACAGAAAGAAAGTGAAACCGCGAGGAATTCTGGAATAATTAACGGCTTTGCCTCACGTGGCGCATACTTTTACTTTTTCAAATTTACAGGCAGGCCCAAGCCTGATCGATACAAGTGATAATTTAGTTATAGCCTATTATACCCATCCATGATAGTAAATGAATAATAGAGGGAGCGCAAAAAATTATTTTCTAAATTAATTTAGAAGCTTCCAGGAAGTCGTATTTGTACAAAACAAGACCTAGCATTTTCAGCAAAGTTGCAGAGGCGACATTTTTTGTTGAAAACAAGTTTTGTAGTGAATGCAAAGCGTTAAGGCCGTTTACTCTTGTTAAGATTTTTTAAACGATTACGCAGTAGACAGTCGCATACATAAATTTAAAAATAATTTCGTCCGTACCAGCTCTGCCTTCGCTGAAGCGTCTTATGGTACCACTTCTGGGCATGTAGCATACCTCAGTAAAAATCCGTCGTTTGCAAACTCTGGTATCTCCCATGAAACTTACACAACGCTTTGGAAATCTGTATTAATCGACTTTTGCCGATACGCTCTGATAATTGATTGCGTACTTACAGCCAACATGCAAGTATATACGAGTAGAACATCGTTAGCAGCCACACATAGTTTTAAATTAGTAACTAAGCCTCAGAATTCTTGGGATTCCTCAGGTTTCCGCGAAACTATGAGGCTGTCGCTCTGATGCATAGATAAAGGTCAGATTCCCCGGTTTTCTTGATGGGGTTTCTAAATATTGTCGGGTATTTACAAAATGCGCAGGCCTGGGTGACTTAAGCAGACTTCCCCAACCGCACTGACTGAGCTTAACCCTGTTCCGACGTACGTGGAGCTATTTCCCTGGAAATATTTTAAATAATCGCACTCTAGGTAGGCGACTAATGCCAGAAGAGAATGGAAATGGAATGTCAGCGTAGTTAGTAGACTTATTTGTTAAGCTCGGCGTGATTTCGCATTTGCTTTGTTGTTCTTATACTCGGCTAGAGACTGAAAATTGAAATTTCTTTGTCACAGTTTAGATAATTCGCGGTTGCACCGCTTATTCAATGGGGCGGCACGGATTCGCCATTTTCCATTTCCTTCTATTTGCGAAATCCGTTCTGGTTATAATTTCAGATATCCCTGCGAAATTTATCTAAAATATACGTAATGTCACAATCGATGATGCTTGAAGCTTGTAAGGAGTTACTGGAGTCTTGTGAAAGTTGTTTGGCCGGCCGTCAGGGTCTCCGCAAATGTCAAGACCGTATTAACAGCCACTTGCCTGCGACACAATCATACAGTAACTAAAATTTTGTTAAGCCCCGACTCACAATTTACAATTTATTACCGAACATTCCTTTATCCGACGATTCTTCTTCAATGGAATGCGACAAGGTAGCAGCGTAGCAACAACAGATTTGATTGGGTTGCATCCGTGCAGATGTACGAATATAAATATTATGTAATCCAACATCTATGTTTATTTTTAGGTTTCTATACGTATCTTCCTATTCAGTAATTTTTGGTATTCGGACGAGTCTTTTAAATTCGAAACGGAATAAAAGCGCCAAGCTACAAGGACGTGTAGAAAGCAGAGGCTGCCCAACCTAAGATTGTAATTACGAATTCGACCTTCGATTAAAAACAGAATCTGGCGACTGCCCCCTGACTTTTCGGCTTAGCAAATTGTTCCTGCAAGTTCAAATGTCAACCGTACCGAGCGTACAATTTAGGTGGCAAACGGTAATAGCTGTAGCACGTATGCACTTACGGAAACCCGATTATGTCGGCTAAGTACCGTAAGCCGATTTCGTTTATAGCAAGTGACCCAGCTACGATCTAATGCTGAAATATCTTACGTACTTTGTAGAGTTTGTCTTTTTGGTACCAAACGTCCTCCTCGTCTTCGGGTTGTGGAAATGTGGAATCCATGTGCAGGTCATCCCGGGATCTCGATAAAATCCTTCTGCGCGAGACCATTTCAAACTACTAATCCTGTAAAGAATGACCACTTGAAAACAATGTTCCATCAGAGAAGAGTCGTTACTGGCGGCATGATTTTGGTTGAAATAGATGTTCCTGGTCAATCGGCGCAACTATCGTAATGACATAATGGATTGTACCTTGTACGAGCAAAACCTATCTCAAAGTTTGGAGTTCTGTTCGTGTATTGTGCGTAAAACAGGCGTTTACATATTTGCTATGAGGTCAACATACTAATGAAGAGATACCACATAGCAGGACACACGCCTTGGATGGCCATGCATGCATTTATTACGAGGAATGTCTGCAGGATTTCGTATAAAACAAATAAAAGCTAAAGCCCAACCCAGCAGTTGCATCGGTAATCTTTTAAAAGCTGTAGGTTCCAAAGCTGAAAATGATTGTCGAGGTATATATTTGGCAGCTGCCGCATTCTATACTTAAGAAATTATGGTGGTTTCATATCGAGGGTTGTTAAATTATAATTTTCAACGCTAAAATGCTTTCCCAATACTGTCAAGGTATAATATTCGGCAGCTGTCCCATTTTGTACCTTTTAAGAAACTACGATTTGATGTCGAGGGTTGTGCAATTATAATTCCCAACGGTAAATTGTATTCCCAACAGAAACGGCTGTGGAATAGAAGTTAAAATTACCGTTGTTTCGAATAATTTCCATCAGTGACCGCGTATTACCTTTTGGGAATACTAATGGTAGGTGTCACCATGCGTTATTACTACCTACGAAATCGAACGGTTATGTAAGGAGTTGCAAACAAGTTTTTGGTTTTGAAACGACCAGAAGTACTTATGTATCTTCATTTGCTCAAGCCTGGCCGAGCAAAAAAATCGGTGAGAGTTTATTAGGTGCATGAGAGCATAAAGAAACCCAACCACCAAATCGTACGATTCGACTTCTTCGACATTTACCTATGAGAACAGGCATGTAGGTGTCAATAAAATCGCTGAGTCAAGAGGTAGGAATTTACCACCGTCGATTAATGACTTTATCTGAGGCTGAGGAGCGCACTCATCGCCCATCGTTTCTGAAACACCGGGTAGAACACGGCCAGTCGAATCTCTTATCGTGTTCTTACAACCCCCCAAAGCGGTTCATCGGACAGAGTCAAAAAGAGCCGAAAGCGTATTAGGTGTAATAGAAAGACAATGCTTCACGTACATACTTTTGAACGAGAGAGTTTGTGAAACGCACACACGGCCGAGTGAAACTTAACTAGCCACTAGCCTTGTTAGATTCTTAGTGGTTCAGAAGAGTTCATGCCATTCAACGTTACCTGAGCCGCCGACTAATTCGTTGGTTAATTGCACTTCTTATTTAGTAACCTGCATGGGTACAGAATTATTCTCACATTACTACTCGTGTGAATTACCCCACAGTAAGGTACAAACTGGGAATGCAAGCGGTAGAGTTCCGCGGCCGAGGTGTCCATCAGAATTCGAAGCACTTCACCCACGGAACTTCATGAAATGTTACGTTATTTAGTATTCTAATCACAGTCCAGACATTCTCTCGGCTACGTAAATATTCTCAATGGCATAAAAAGCTAGCGTTATTGGAAGGCGTGATTTGAAAGGTGAAAGCACTCTTTAAAAATTGTGTTTTATGGTAGGACTGGGTGCATTGAGTTGATGCGATGGTTAAGCTTAAGGGTGGTTGGTTAATCCTGGGCTTAAGATGCTACCGGACTTACCGGAATTGAGAAGCTGAAGTATCTGCAGTAAATGTAATCCAAAATAGAGAGCACTGCACTAGAACTATTGTTTTATACGGAGCCGTTCATGGTTCACATTTAGATTAGCAGAATGGTCGTCGCGACGCTCTGCGCGGTCGTCCTGCACGCGAATCGCCTTTCAGAGTGCGAAAGAGCTCGCGCAAGCCTTTGCCGACGTCAGACTCATTATGACGTCGCAAGTGGGACAGTGGCCAGTCTACTGCCTCTCCCTACTCTAACTGTTCCCAAGGCAGTAGGCTACTTTCTTTTAACTGTTTGCGGACTAAAATTTTTTTACGTGTTTTCTGTTTCTAAAGCGTTCACTAACTAAATTTTGAATCGACTTCGCCGATCGTCGGAAAAGCGCGGTTTCGCGGCTTACCCCAAGGCAGCTTAGATTCCAAAGAAGGTTATTCGCCGAATATGGAACACTATTGGTGCGCGAAAATCGATTGTTTTCGAAAACAGCAGCAGCGCCAGGCGTACGGAACAGAAATTCGAGTGATTTCAATGAGGAGGTGGCACACGAAACCGGTCCAAGGCGGGTCTATTTTCAGATTCTGCCTTCATGTAACTACATATTTTTTGATAACAGAAGCGGTCAAGCGAAAAGTAAAAATATTTGCGACAAGTAGCGAACCGGGAACAGGTTTTCTATTAATTTTTGTCCAAATATTTTGGGCCTAATTTAAATAAGCAGGTATAAACAACCCAGAAGCCCAGAGGGTACTCTACTTATTTGCATAAGGCTGTAATGGGAAAATTCTAATAATTAATTGGGCTCCCTAGGAAGATGCATTTTAAAAAGCACAAGTGATCACGAGTTAAAAATAACACGGGTCAACGAAACGAACAATAAAGAAGTCGACGTTTTTCTTTTTTCGCGAGTGGTATCTGCAGAACAAGTTTGGTTTGTACTTCGATACATATATTTTGGATTATTCGGTTTGTTTGCTTTACACTAATCTTAATAAAACCTACGTGATGTTGCCGAGAATTTTAATTTTAACTGCTCCGCCTTGCATCATTATCTTTTATTAGCTTTTTGCTAAATTTGGAAGCTTTTACAACGTGTTCCGAGAATTACTATTATTTAAAATTAATTGACGTTGCAGTTTTAAAACGTTTTTAGAAACCTAAAATTATTTATAGTTTACTTGTTTAGAAACATACAGACTGCTGCATTGACGGACGCAACGTATGAAAATCCCATGATAACTAATTATGACGCATTCATATATTGGGTTCCCTAATTATTTTACAACAAAATTCCATTTAATAATTGACGGAAGTTGAGCATTTTTTGTTGGCTCAGTTCGAAAATACTTTAAAAATGTGTTAGCTAAATTTTAAATCAATGATCAATGACTGTTAAAATTTGACAAATAACTGATTAATATTGAAGTCGTTTTTAACTAATTTTCATAAAAGTTTAACAATAAATAATGTTTTTATTTCAAATTTAAAAATCTTATCAACGATTGTAATAATACTTATTAATTTTAAATTTTCTGCGCTCACCTGTGTAGCAACCTGTATACAGTGTTAAACAGACATTTGCAAGACGAGATTTACAGTTTTTAAGGAAATCCCTAAAACAAAATGCACTTGAATGCTCTTGTGTTTGAAATTGCACTACTTATAGTCGGTTCAGCAAACATAAAAACACAAACTGGGCTTTGATTTCAAAAGTTTATGAGTGTAATTCCAAGATTCATCCTTGTTTAGGAATGTACTTACAAAAAGTTACTAAAACAAATAGGTTAAGGGTGTGACATTTACTTAGCATCTGGTATAAATGTTATGAATAACTACTGCTAAGAATATTATACAAATACTGTGTTAGATACTATTGACGTAGCGTTTATTAATAGGTATTTTTAGTACATTTTATAAAAATTCAGGAGAGAATTTCTGGAAAAATATCTACTTTAATACTGAAATAATGAGAAATATTAATTGTTTGCAAAATAAAATACAGAATCACCAGTACAAAAATTGTATGCATATGCCAATTTAAAAAAAAGTTTTTGTGTTTATGAACGCACTATACCTATTTATATTTTTACATATATCTAGTTATAACTACATTTTTTACATTTACAGAAAGTTCATTATTTCTATATCAACACCAATAACTTTTATGAAAATCAAAACTTGGAGAAATTGATAATTTTGGTAATAGGTTAAAGTGTCTATGCAGAACAATAGTATTTTTTGTAAGAAGTGATAAATATATTGATATCATTGTAAAACGCTACACATACTCGAGTAAAGTAACGCGATTTTCAGAAACATATCAAAGACAAGAAAATAGTTTTAAGCTTAAAAAAATGTTGGTGACAATTTTGATCCTAATAGATTAAGTATGTGCCCATATCGTGTATGCGGGAAAATAGATTTTTAGAGAACAGAAATATAGCGATAACATTGTCAAACGCTACACATACTCAGATAAAATGTGATTTTTAGAAATATATTAAAGGAAAGAAAATAATTTTAATCAGCAAAAAATTGTTGTTTATAATTATAGGTAAGGGGTCAGTAAGTGCCCATATCGTTTATGCAGGAAAGATATCTGTTGTAAGAAATGAGAAATATAGAAATACCTAACACGGCTATTTTCAGAAATATACAAAAAGCCAGAAAATAGTCTTAATCAGAAAGAAATTGTTGGTAATAATTTTTGATAATAGTTTAAAGTCGGTGCTCAGATCCTGTACAAGAAAATGGGTTTCTTTTTGGAGAAATTAAAAAGCTATTAGTAACATTGTCAAACGCTCACATACTCAAGTAAAGACACTTGATTTCCAAAAATATACGAAAACAAGAAAATAACTTTAACCGGAAAAAACAATTGATAATAATTTTGGTAATAGCTTCAAGTATGTGCTCACTTCGTTTCTGCAGACCGTTTTTGTGGGAAATGAAGAATATTTTGATTATATTGTCAAACGCTACACGTACTCAGGGAAAGTAATGCGATTTGCAGAAATATATCAAAGAGGAGAAAATAGTTTTAACCAGAAAACAATTGTTGGTAATAATTGTTGATAATAGTTTAAAGTCGGTGCTTACATCGTGTACAGAAAAATAGGTTTCTTTTCTAAGAAATTATAAAGATATTTATAACATTGTCAAACGCTACACCTACCCATTTAAAGTAACCTGATTTTCAGAAATATACGAATGACAAGAAAATAACATTAACCGGAAAAATTATTGATAATAATTTTGGTAATAAGTTCAAGTATGTACTCACATCGTTTATGCAGAAAAAATATTTTTTATGAGAGATGAAGAATATATTGATGACATTGTCAAACGCTACACGTACTCATGTAAAGTAACGCAATTTGTAGAAGTATATCAAAAAGGAGAACATAGTTTTAATCAGAAAACAATTATTGGTAATAATTGTTGATAATAGTTTAAAGTCGGTGCTTACATCGTGTACAGAAAAATAGGTTTCTTTTCTAAGAAATTATAAAGATATTTATAACATTGTCAAACGCTACACCTACCCATTTAAAGTAACCTGATTTTCAGAAATATACGAATGACAAGAAAATAACATTAACCGGAAAAATTATTGATAATAATTTTGGTAATAAGTTCAAGTATGTACTCACATCGTTTATGCAGAAAAAATATTTTTTATGAGAGATGAAGAATATATTGATGACATTGTCAAACGCTACACGTACTCATGTAAAGTAACGCAATTTGT
The DNA here is from genome assembly GCA_940337035.1 of Agriotes lineatus. NCBI lineage: Eukaryota > Metazoa > Arthropoda > Insecta > Coleoptera > Elateridae > Agriotes > Agriotes lineatus. The sequence goes on from OW679202.1 coordinate 67,009,393, forward strand.
AGAAGTATATCAAAAAGGAGAACATAGTTTTAATCAGAAAACAATTATTGGTAATAATTTTTGTAATAGTTTAAAGTCGGTGCTCACATCGTGTAAGTACAGAAAAATAGGTTTATTTTGTGAGAAATTATAAAGATATTGATAACATTGTCAAACGCTACACATACCCAAGTAAAGTAATGTGATTTTCAGAAATATACGAATGGCAAGAATAAAACTTTAACCAGAAAAATTATTGATCATAATTTTAGTAATAGGTTCAAGTATGTGCTCACATCGTTTATGCAGAAAAAATATTTTTTTATGAGAGATGAAGAATATATTGATGACATTGTCAAACGCTACACGTACTCATGTAAAGTAACGCAATTTTCAGGAGTATATCGAAAACGAGAACATAGTTTTAATCAGAAAACAATTATTGGTAATAATTTTTGGTAATAGTTTAAAGTCGGTGCTCACATCGTGTAAGTACAGAAAAATAGGTTTATTTCGTGAGAAATTATAAAGATATTGATAACATTGTCAAACGCTCACATACACAAGTAAAGATACGTTGTTTTCAAAAATATACGAAGACAATAAAATAACTTTAACCGGAAAAAAACGATTGATAATAATTTTGGTAACAGCTTCAAATATATGCTCACATCGTTTATGCAGAAAAAATATTTTTTTATGAGAGATGAAGAATATATTGATTACATTGTCAAACACTACACCTACTCAGCTAAAGTAAGGCGGTTTTCAGGAGTATATTAAAGATAAGGTCATAGCTTTAACCAGAAAACAATTGTTAGTAATAATTTTTGGTAATAGTTTAAAGTCGGTGCTCACATCGTGTAAGTACAGAAAAATAGGTTTATTTCGTGAGAAATTATAAAGATATTGATAACATTGTCAAACGCTCACATACACAAGTAAAGATACGTTGTTTTCAAAAATATACGAAGACAATAAAATAACTTTAACCGGAAAAAAACGATTGATAATAATTTTGGTAACAGCTTCAAATATATGCTCACATCGTTTATGCAGAGAAAATATTTTTTTATGAGAGATGAAGAATATATTGATTACATTGTCAAACGCTACACCTACTCAGCTAAAGTAAGGCGGTTTTCAGGAGTATATCAAAGATAAGGACATAGCTTTAACCAGACAACAATTGTTGGTAATAATTTTTGGTAATAGTTTAAAGTCGGTGCTCACATCGTGAACAGAAAAATAGGTTCCTTTTGTGAGAAATTATAAAGATATTGATAACATTGTCAAACGCTCACATATTCAAGTAAAGACACGTCATTTTCAGAAATATGCAAAGATAAGAAAATAACTTTAGCCGGAAAAAATATTGATAATAATTTTGGTAATAGCTTCAAATATGTGCTCACATCGTTTAAGCAGACTCTTTTTGTGGGAAATGAAGAATATATTGATTACATTGTCAAACGCTACATCTACTCAGCTAAAGTAAGGCGATTTGCAGGAGTATATCAAAGATGAGGACATAGCTTTAACCAGAAAACAATTGTTAGTAATAATTTTTGGTAATAGTTTAAAGTCGGTGCTCACATCGTGTACAGAAAAATAGGTTTCCTTTGTGAGAAATTATAAAGATATTGGTAACATTGTCAAACGCTCACATACTCAAGTAAAGACACGTGATCTTCAGAAATATACGAAGACAAGAAAATAACCTTAACCGGAAAAAATTATTGATAATAATTTTGGTAATAGCTTCAAGTATGTGCTCACTTCGTTTATGCAGACGCTTTTTGTGGGAAATGAAGAATATATTAATTACATGGTCAAAAGCTACACGTACTCAGTTAAAGTAAAGCGATTTACAGGAGTATATCAAAGATGAAAATAGTTTTCTTTTGTGAAAAATTATATTGATATTGATAACATTGTCAAACGTTCACATATTTAAGTAAAGATACGTGATTTTCAGAAATATGCAAAGACAAGAAAATAACTTTAGCCGGAAAAAATATTGATAATAATTTTGGTAATAGTTTCAAGTATGTGCTCACATCGTTTATGCAGAAAAATATTTTGTTTGTGAGAGATGAAGAATATAGTGATTACATTGTTAAACGCTCACATACCTACTCAAGTAGACACGTGATTTCTAAAAATATTCGAAGACAAGAAAATAACTTTAACCGGAAAAAACGATTGATAATAATTTTGGTAATAGCTTTAAGTATGTGCTCAGTATGTGCAAAGTAATGCCATTTGCAGAAATACATCAAAGAGGAGAAAATAGTTTTAACCGGAAAGCAATTGTTGGTAATAATTTTTGATAATAGTTTAACGTTGGTGCTCACATCGTGTACAGAAAAATAGGTTTATTTTGTTAGAAATTATAAAGTTATTGATAACAATGATAACATTGTCAAACGCTCACATACTCAAGTAAAGACACGCGATTTTCAAAAATATACGAAGATAAGAAAATAACTTAACCGAAAAAAACGATTGATAATAATTTTGGCAATAGCTTCAAGTATGTGCTCACATAGTTTATGCAGATTTTTTTTTGTAAGAGATGAAGAATATATTGATTACATTGTCAAACGCTACACGTACTCATGTAAAGTAACGCAATTTGTAGAAGTATATCAAAAAGGAGAACATAGTTTTAATCAGAAAACAATTATTGGTAATAATTTTTGTAATAGTTTAAAGTCGGTGCTCACATCGTGTAAGTACAGAAAAATAGGTTTATTTTGTGAGAAATTATAAAGATATTGATAACATTGTCAAACGCTACACATACCCAAGTAAAGTAATGTGATTTTCAGAAATATACGAATGGCAAGAATAAAACTTTAACCAGAAAAATTATTGATCATAATTTTAGTAATAGGTTCAAGTATGTGCTCACATCGTTTATGCAGAAAAAATATTTTTTTATGAGAGATGAAGAATATATTGATGACATTGTCAAACGCTACACGTACTCATGTAAAGTAACGCAATTTTCAGGAGTATATCGAAAACGAGAACATAGTTTTAATCAGAAAACAATTATTGGTAATAATTTTTGGTAATAGTTTAAAGTCGGTGCTCACATCGTGTAAGTACAGAAAAATAGGTTTATTTCGTGAGAAATTATAAAGATATTGATAACATTGTCAAACGCTCACATACACAAGTAAAGATACGTTGTTTTCAAAAATATACGAAGACAATAAAATAACTTTAACCGGAAAAAAACGATTGATAATAATTTTGGTAACAGCTTCAAATATATGCTCACATCGTTTATGCAGAAAAAATATTTTTTTATGAGAGATGAAGAATATATTGATTACATTGTCAAACACTACACCTACTCAGATAAAGTAAGGCGGTTTTCAGGACTATATTAAAGATAAGGTCATAGCTTTAACCAGAAAACAATTGTTAGTAATAATTTTTGGTAATAGTTTAAAGTCGGTGCTCACATCGTGTAAGTACAGAAAAATAGGTTTATTTCGTGAGAAATTATAAAGATATTGATAACATTGTCAAACGCTCACATACACAAGTAAAGATACGTTGTTTTCAAAAATATACGAAGACAATAAAATAACTTTAACCGGAAAAAAACGATTGATAATAATTTTGGTAACAGCTTCAAATATATGCTCACATCGTTTATGCAGAAAAAATATTTTTTTATGAGAGATGAAGAATATATTGATTACATTGTCAAACGCTACACCTACTCAGCTAAAGTAAGGCGGTTTTCAGGAGTATATCAAAGATAAGGACATAGCTTTAACCAGACAACAATTGTTGGTAATAATTTTTGGTAATAGTTTAAAGTCGGTGCTCACATCGTGAACAGAAAAATAGGTTCCTTTTGTGAGAAATTATAAAGATATTGATAACATTGTCAAACGCTCACATATTCAAGTAAAGACACGTCATTTTCAGAAATATGCAAAGATAAGAAAATAACTTTAGCCGGAAAAAATATTGATAATAATTTTGGTAATAGCTTCAAGTATGTGCTCACAATGTTTATGCAGAAAATTTCTTTTTTGTAAGAGATGAAGAATATATTGATGACATTGTCAAACGCTCACATACTCAAGTAAAGACACTTGATTTCCAAAAATATACGAAAACAAGAAAATAACTTTAACCGGAAAAAACGATTGATAATAATTTTGGAAATAGCTTCAAGTATGTACTCACATCGTTTATGCAGAAAAAATATTTTTTATGAGAGATGAAGAATATATTGATGACATTGTCAAACGCTACACGTACTCATGTAAAGTAACGCAATTTGTAGAAGTATATCAAAAAGGAGAACATAGTTTTAATCAGAAAACAATTATTGGTAATAATTTTTGTAATAGTTTAAAGTCGGTGCTCACATCGTGTAAGTACAGAAAAATAGGTTTATTTTGTGAGAAATTATAAAGATATTGATAACATTGTCAAACGCTACACATACCCAAGTAAAGTAATGTGATTTTCAGAAATATACGAATGGCAAGAATAAAACTTTAACCAGAAAAATTATTGATCATAATTTTAGTAATAGGTTCAAGTATGTGCTCACATCGTTTATGCAGAAAAAATATTTTTTTATGAGAGATGAAGAATATATTGATGACATTGTCAAACGCTACACGTACTCATGTAAAGTAACGCAATTTTCAGGAGTATATCGAAAACGAGAACATAGTTTTAATCAGAAAACAATTATTGGTAATAATTTTTGGTAATAGTTTAAAGTCGGTGCTCACATCGTGTAAGTACAGAAAAATAGGTTTATTTCGTGAGAAATTATAAAGATATTGATAACATTGTCAAACGCTCACATACACAAGTAAAGATACGTTGTTTTCAAAAATATACGAAGACAATAAAATAACTTTAACCGGAAAAAAACGATTGATAATAATTTTGGTAACAGCTTCAAATATATGCTCACATCGTTTATGCAGAAAAAATATTTTTTTATGAGAGATGAAGAATATATTGATTACATTGTCAAACACTACACCTACTCAGCTAAAGTAAGGCGGTTTTCAGGAGTATATTAAAGATAAGGTCATAGCTTTAACCAGAAAACAATTGTTAGTAATAATTTTTGGTAATAGTTTAAAGTCGGTGCTCACATCGTGTAAGTACAGAAAAATAGGTTTATTTCGTGAGAAATTATAAAGATATTGATAACATTGTCAAACGCTCACATACACAAGTAAAGATACGTTGTTTTCAAAAATATACGAAGACAATAAAATAACTTTAACCGGAAAAAAACGATTGATAATAATTTTGGTAACAGCTTCAAATATATGCTCACATCGTTTATGCAGAAAAAATATTTTTTTATGAGAGATGAAGAATATATTGATTACATTGTCAAACGCTACACCTACTCAGCTAAAGTAAGGCGGTTTTCAGGAGTATATCAAAGATAAGGACATAGCTTTAACCAGACAACAATTGTTGGTAATAATTTTTGGTAATAGTTTAAAGTCGGTGCTCACATCGTGAACAGAAAAATAGGTTCCTTTTGTGAGAAATTATAAAGATATTGATAACATTGTCAAACGCTCACATATTCAAGTAAAGACACGTCATTTTCAGAAATATGCAAAGATAAGAAAATAACTTTAGCCGGAAAAAATATTGATAATAATTTTGGTAATAGCTTCAAATATGTGCTCACATCGTTTAAGCAGACTCTTTTTGTGGGAAATGAAGAATATATTGATTACATTGTCAAACGCTACATCTACTCAGCTAAAGTAAGGCGATTTGCAGGAGTATATCAAAGATGAGGACATAGCTTTAACCAGAAAACAATTGTTAGTAATAATTTTTGGTAATAGTTTAAAGTCGGTGCTCACATCGTGTACAGAAAAATAGGTTTCCTTTGTGAGAAATTATAAAGATATTGGTAACATTGTCAAACGCTCACATACTCAAGTAAAGACACGTGATCTTCAGAAATATACGAAGACAAGAAAATAACCTTAACCGGAAAAAATTATTGATAATAATTTTGGTAATAGCTTCAAGTATGTGCTCACTTCGTTTATGCAGACGCTTTTTGTGGGAAATGAAGAATATATTAATTACATGGTCAAAAGCTACACGTACTCAGTTAAAGTAAAGCGATTTACAGGAGTATATCAAAGATGAAAATAGTTTTCTTTTGTGAAAAATTATATTGATATTGATAACATTGTCAAACGTTCACATATTTAAGTAAAGATACGTGATTTTCAGAAATATGCAAAGACAAGAAAATAACTTTAGCCGGAAAAAATATTGATAATAATTTTGGTAATAGTTTCAAGTATGTGCTCACATCGTTTATGCAGAAAAATATTTTGTTTGTGAGAGATGAAGAATATAGTGATTACATTGTTAAACGCTCACATACCTACTCAAGTAGACACGTGATTTCTAAAAATATTCGAAGACAAGAAAATAACTTTAACCGGAAAAAACGATTGATAATAATTTTGGTAATAGCTTTAAGTATGTGCTCAGTATGTGCAAAGTAATGCCATTTGCAGAAATACATCAAAGAGGAGAAAATAGTTTTAACCGGAAAGCAATTGTTGGTAATAATTTTTGATAATAGTTTAACGTTGGTGCTCACATCGTGTACAGAAAAATAGGTTTATTTTGTTAGAAATTATAAAGTTATTGATAACAATGATAACATTGTCAAACGCTCACATACTCAAGTAAAGACACGCGATTTTCAAAAATATACGAAGATAAGAAAATAACTTAACCGAAAAAAACGATTGATAATAATTTTGGCAATAGCTTCAAGTATGTGCTCACATAGTTTATGCAGATTTTTTTTTGTAAGAGATGAAGAATATATTGATTACATTGTCAAACGCTACACGTACTCAGTTAAAGTAACGCGATTTGCGTCAAAGATGAGGACATAGTTTTAACCAGAAAACAATTGTTGGTAATAATTTTTGGTAATGGTTTTAAGTCGGTGCTCACATCGTGCACACGAAAATAGGTTTTTTTGTGAGAAATTATAAAGATATTGATAACATTGTCAAACGCTCACATACTCAAGTAAAGACACGTGATTTTAGAAAATATGCAAAGACAAGAAAATAACTTTAGCGGAAAAAATATTGATAATAATTTTGGAAATAGGTTAAAGTGGATTTTTGTGAGAAATTATAAATGTATTGATATCACGGGTAGAAAACAAAGATAGAGTAACAATCACAGATCACATTTATAGGGAGGAAAATACCAAATAATGTAAGTGAAATCAAAAATATCAGATTCCCAGACACCAAAAAGATTAACCCCAATGCATTCTTTCTCTTATCGACTGATGAAGATGAAATCTCCAAATTGATTAAAACATTAAGAATAGGCATTGCGGCAGGTTTTTAAAATATAAGTACCGGCATTCTACAAATGGCAGCAATCATATCTAACCGTCTTTTAACTCTTATAAATAAAATCATTGAAACAGGCAACTATCTTCGTGTATTGAAAACTGCCATAATAAAGCCGCATAGAAAACACTGCGAAAACTACAGACCTATATCTCTGATTTACAACGTAGCAAAATATTTGAAAAAGTTATTCGAACGAGACTAGTGAACTTTCTCAACACACATAATATTATATCCACAAACCAACGTGAAAATTTTACGGAAGACGCGATATCTGTTGTAGTAAACGAAATATTAATTAGACTCGATGAAGTAAAACCTAATTTAGCAGTACTTGTGGACCTAGCCAAAGCATTTGACAGTGTTAACCACAAACGATTATTAGAATGCCTACATAACATAGGAATTCGCGCAAAGGCCAATAAATGAATAGAATTGTACCTAAAACATAGATCTTAATATGTAAAAAATCGGAACCTGTTTAAGTGAAAAAACAGAATTACTATAAATGAAGTGCCCCGAGAAACCTAGCTAGGTCCAATATTATTTACTGTTTATGTAAATGAACTATTAGAATTACCTTCAACTGTAACTTCTACTGTAAATTTTAATAATACCAAATTTATTAAATTCATCTGTCATAACCAGAACACAGTTACATATGATATAAAAGAAGTGAAAAAATAAAACACCTAATAATATACGTCGACGCCTATTTAAGATGGGACGCCCATATAAATGCCCGATTAAACAAATTAAGCAATTGCTATTCCAGTTTAAAAATTTAAAGTACATTCTAAACACATCAATCCTAAAAACTGTATATTATTCACTTGTTGATTCACTGTTACGTTGTGGAATTATTGGATGGGGCTCTGCATCAAAAAACACATTTGAGAACACTAGAAGCGGTTCATAAAAATCATGGTTAGTATAAGATGCAAATGTATCCAATTGATCAGCTATACGCCGAAAAAAAATATTCTGCCTAAGACAAATCTATTTACAAACCTAGATTCACTAGTATAAATATAGAAAGAACTTAAAGAAGGTGGATTACCCTCATAACACTGGAAACAAAATAAAAACGAAATTAATTGAGTTCACAAGACCATTGGTCAAAAACCGGTAAATTTTTTAGGACCGAGAAAATTTAATTTATTGCCTTCCAATTTCAAATAAACAAATTCCATAAGCAAACTTATGAAAGTTATTAAAAAATGGATTATGAAACAAATGAGAGTACTTATGTTATCACATATAGAAAAATACCTTTAAACACCAAGTAGCCCAAAATTTTCAGATTGCAATTCTACTGATTTTGTAGAATGTTGCCACTAGGATTTAGTTAGTTTATTACAAATTAATGTTTTATAAAAATTGTAGCAAGTTACACTGAATGTACGTAAGTTTTGTGAGTGGTTACGCGTACGAAACCAAATATTTCCTAATTTAGTGGAATAACCAATAAATATAGTAAGATGGATAATAAAAATTACAAATATTAGGATAACAACAAAATTGTGTATAATTTATGTACAGTTATTCAAATAAACCCTATTATTATTATTGTCAAACCCTACACATACTTCGGTAAAGTAAGACGATTTTCAGGAACATATCAAACACAAGAAAATACTTTTTTGGCCTCGTGACATGTAAACAACACATTCATGCACAGTTGATGTCCACCGTAACTACGATTTTGCTTTGTCGCACCGCGGTGCTGTAAAATGACTAGAAAATTTTTAGCTTTCAGAGACCCTTAAACAAAAAGTTGCTTTGTAGTAATAATGGGTGCTAGCAGAAACGCTAGTTACGTATTTTATCGTTCAGTTGCGTTTAGAAGAAATAAAGAAAATTGATATTTACGACTTTGAATTTTGACGTTTCAAAGTGTCAACTACAACATTTACTGATGCCAGCTTGCTTGATGGCTTGATATTCGAAAGCGAAGTCATGAATTTATAGAAAATGTTAAAAAAAAATATATGTCTGCCAAAAAATGTAATACAATACTCGGTGCGTTAGGCATTTTACAGGTCTCGGTTTTATTGAAGCACTCCGCTTCGCGTCGTGCTTCAAAATTAAAACCTCGCGCTGTAAAATGCGACCTTCCGCACTTGTTTTTGAACTACTATTAGGCAAAAGTAGGTGCTCACACCGTGTATGCAAGAAAATCGATTGTTTGTAAGAAATGATAAATAGGTTAATGTCATTGTCAAACACTATACGTACTTAGGTAAAGTAACGCAATTTTCAGAAATATACGAAAAAACCAGAAATAAATGGTTTTATGTAGACAAAATTGTTGATAATAATTGACAATACGGGGTGGTAGGCAAGTCGATGCAAAAATTTCTAGGGATGATGATTTAACTCAACTTGCCTATATACAATCCTTAGTTTAGCCGCTAGAGGGGTTTAAAAATGATTAGCTTTTTTTAATTTTTTTAAATAGTAGTAAACTACAGCTTTTTGTGGAATAAACTTTAATTTCGAAAATTGCAGGGTGTTTAAAAACACAATAAATAAATTATCCATTCATCACTACCATTTTTTTCTGGATAGTTACTTTAATTTATAAGCTATTTCCCCTCTTACAAAATTTTAGTTGAGTAAACAGTTTAGCCACAAAAAAATATTTTCTCAGCCTGAATCAGTAATTGTAACTTAACACTAGGCTTGTAGGGATTTAGAAAATATTTCTTTGTGGGTAAACCGTTTACCCAACTAAAATTTTGTAAGAGCGGGAATAGCTTCTACCATCCAGAAAAAAAATTGGTAGTGATTATATAGGGGATTAAAACATTTAAAAAGGTTAATAATTTGTAAAGCCTTCTAGCGGCTAAACTAAGCAACTTTGTGTATAGGTAAGTTGAGTTAAATCATCATATTTTGGGCCAAGGATTCACCCCTAGAAATTTTTGCATCGACTTCCCTAACACCCTGTATATAGAAGAAAAGAAAATAGTTTTAATCAGAAAAAAGTGGTTGGTGATAATTTTAGTAATAGCTTAAAGTAGGTGCTCACATCGTGTATACAGGAATAGTATATTGTATGTTAAGAGCTGAAGTGCATTCTTGCTGCTTGAGCACGAACATTGCTGTTTGAGGCGCAGCCGAAACCAGCAATCATGCAAAAGCGGTAAGAACACTTTTAGCTCGAAATATACATCTATTTTTTCCAAGACTGAGCATATTAATATTATTTAATTTTATTAAAAAATTCAATTGACAATAAATTTAAAATTACTAGCGTAGTCTGTGACACGTGACACGATTATTTAAACAAATGACTAACGTTGTCAAAGAAACATTATGATATGGCTAACTATTTTGCTCACGCGGAACCCAAAACGCTCGGCGAGTGACAAAATGCTGAAACGCTCGCTCAGTAGTGAATGTCAACTTTCTGTTGTCAAATGACAGAAAAATCTACTTTCGATATCAGTTTCTTTTGTGAGAAATTATAAATATATTGATAACACTGTCAAACACTACACATACTCAGGTAAAATAACGTGATTTTCAGAAGCAGCTATATAAAAGGCAAGTGAATAGTTTTAATCAGAAAAAAATGATGATTTTTTATAAAATTGTTAATATATTCAAAACAGTTGACATTAGACCCATATAATCAAAATGAATATTATTGCAATGCAAAACTTTTATGCTACCTAAATATAGGACATACCATTTAAAACAGAAAGATTGATGCTCCACTTTTTTAAGCCACCCTGTATAATCAAAACTATTTTAGTAAAGTGCACCACCTTCGTACCTGCAACTTTTATATACATGATATTTATGTAACTCATAGTTTTATAAATATCTTCCATCCCCACATCGTTGCCGGATCCTGTATACATAGTTATAACTTATAGCTACATTTTTTACATTTAAAAAAATCACTATTTCTATATCAACACCAATAACGCAATAACACTAATAAAATTATCATAATATGTTAAACAAATGGTTAATATACAATAATGCTTGGGACTGTCTAACAATAAAAACTTCGAGAAAGTCAAACATTCTATCTTTGGTGATAATTTTGGTAATAGGTTAAAGTGGGTGCTCACATCGTGTATGCAGCACAATAGTGTTTTTGGTGAGAAGTGATAAATATATTGATTCCATTGTGAACAGTTACATATACTCAAGTAAAGTAACGCGATTTTCAGGAACATATCAAAGACAAGAATATAGTTTTAAGCAGAAAAAATTGTTGATGATAATCTTGATACTAGGTTAAAGTAGGTGCTTACATCGTATATGCAGGAAAATAGTTTTTGTGGGAAATGATAAATATATTAATATAATTGTCTAACGCTACACAGACTCGGGTAAAGTAATGCGATTTTCAGGAACATATCATAGACAAGAAAATAGTTTTAACCAGAAAACATTTTGGTACTAAAAGCTTAAAATGTGCGTTCACTTGTGTATGCAGAAAAAAAAATGTTCGTGACAAATTATAAATATATTAATATAATACATGTACTCAGGTAAAGCACCGCCATTTTAATAAATATATCAAATCAAGAAAATAGGTTTAACCAGCAAAAATGTTTGTGACAATTTTCATACTATTAGGTGAAGTAGTTGCTCATATCGTGTATGCAGGAAAATGGTAATAATTTTGGTAATGTGTTAAAGTGAGTGCTTACATAATGTATGCTGAACAATACTTCTTTTAAATGACAAATTATAAATATATTAATATTTTTGTCAAGACTCGGTTACACTAATGCGATTTTCAGGAACATATCAAAGACAAGAAAATAGTTTTAAGCAGAAAAAAATTTGGTGATAAAGTAGATGGTCACTCCTGTATGAAAGAAAATATATGTGCTTTTGTCAGAAATTATAAATATATCAATATCATTGTCAAATGCCACACAGAGTCAAATAAAGTAACACGATTTTTAGAAATACACGAGAAACAAGAAAATATTTTGTTATAGTTTTGTCAATAGGTTAAAGTAGGTGCTCACGTAGTGTATATAGGAAAATAGATTTTTAGTAAGAAATAGTAAATATATTGACAAGACTTTCAAACGCTACACATACTAAGGTAAAGTAATGCGATTGTCCATCTTATTCAATTTTGAATTTTTAAGTTGAAAACAAATTAAATTGTAAATTTTAAAATAACACATTTATTAAAAATTCAAACAAAACAAAAAAAAATGCAAATGTATAAAATTAATCTCCAAGAAATCCGCAATTTTCTTTGAATGACTTGTATCATTAAAAAGGTGTCATTTAAAACAATTTATTTAATTGATAAAGAATTTCACTTGCATCATCTCCATGCTGGAAGTATTGTTATAAGGCTTGAAAATATTTTAAGACATCTTAAAAAGTCATTTCAACTTGCTCTTCCAACGGAATTCCATTCAAATATAATGGACTTTTACCGAATTTTTAATCCTTTACTAGCGAAAGTCCGTTATAAGTGAGTCCATAATATCCTATTCTATTTACATAGGTTTAAATGGCTCTTTAGTCGAGACGGTTCATTACAAGCGAGAGACCGTTACAAATAAGTGCATTATAATTGGACTATACTGTATACCAAAAGCAAGAAAATAATTTTAACCTGAAAAAAATTGCTGGCTATAACTTTTCTAATATGTTAAAGTAGGTACTCACATCGGGTATGCATAAAAATAAATTTGTTGTGAGAAATGATAACCATAGTAATAACATCGCCACATACTCAGGTAAAGTAATGCGATTTTCAAAAATACACGGAAGACAAGAAAAAAAAATTACCAGAAAAAAATTATAATTATAATTTTGGTCATTTAAATTCGGTATTCACATCGTGTATGTGGGAAAATAGATTTCTTTTGTAAAAATTCTGCACATACTCAGGTAAAGTAACGTAATTTTCCAAATAGTTTTAACCAGAAAAAAATGTTGGTGATAATTTTGGTACTAATAGGTTAAAGTAGGTGTTCTCGGCGTACCTATATACACGAAAATATATTTTTTGTGAGAAATTATTTATCAATATATTGATAACATTTTCATACGCTACACATACTCAGGTAAGGTAACGTGATTTTTACAAATATACGAAAAACAAGAAACTAGTGAACATCTAGGTCCTGTGAACACTCCATTTACCTTACTATTCGGTAACGTGAACAGTGATACACTTGATAACATAAACAACAAATCAAGACATGTCATTGGTGTATTGGTATTGGTATATTAACCATGGTTGCCGCCAGAAGCTCTTTAAGATTTTGCGCCTCTATTTTACTTGTTGATTAATGAAGAAAAGGCTGTAATTACAAATTCAGCTCAGAAACAAAAACAAAGTAAAATAACTTCTGTTTTTCATAGTGTTTTTTTTTAAATTTCTAACAAATATAGTACTATCTATGTACCTACAAATATGGAAATATGGCACTATGAAACTTCATTTTTGCACCCCTGGTGGTGTGAACACTTGCGCAAATTTGGACACACTTGGGATTTTTGGGTTTACATTATCTTGCTTCTACTGTATGTGGAAGACCAGACAAAGTTTTATCCAAAAAGTAATGACAACAGTAAACATCTGTAAAGGGCTTTACTCAGAACTTCTCTCGAAAATGGACGTTGTGACACTAAATAATTATAAAAATCAAAGGAAAATACGGGTAAAAATATCTTCATGTTCGTAATAATACTGAAATAATAAAAGAAAACTCAGAACACGAATAAATTGTAAAGTCACGATTTACGAAATAATGAATTTATTTCTTTCATTTGCAACATACTGTATAATCTGCATGCAAAATATCGGCTTCCTCCAACAAATACTTTTTGAGTTATACCGCCAACAGACAGACAGACAGTCTGGCTGTCTGTCCGTTTGTTGGCGGTATAACTCAAAAACTATTTGTTGAAGGAAAACTATATTTTGCATGCGGATTATATGTGTACCTGGCACGAAAGAGAGATAATTTCGGTCAAATATATACAGAGTGCGCACCTTAAAAAATTAAATCCTGCCCATTTTTGCTTTAACTCGAAAAATATTAGTTAAAAAAAGTAATATTTTGCACACAGATCAGGTTTTTACCATTGTAACGGAATATTGTTGACCCAACCTATACAGGACGAACATTAAACAAATATTTTTTCCCTTGATATTTTTAAAATGTTTAGGGTCAAAATTCTACTTGCGAGGGAAGTTCCGTGTAAAGCCATTTACAGGTTTTTTATGCAGGAGAGAAATTATTGCTGCTTTCGTCCATTCTTGAAACAGTTTTTCTTTCTCCCATATTCTAGTTACATATTAGCGTATGTATTGTGCTATATAGGTGTTTCCCTCTGTATTTAATTAGTTGTGATTGTATTTCAGCGAACCCTGCCCTTTTATTTTGTATTTAATTCTGAAATATTGTTGCACTTCTTGCAATTTGGGTTTTTTATGTTCCTCATCTTCTGGATTCTGCCTATCTTTTCTTCTTTCCTTTGTCGATCTATTGCTTTTTCTTTTGTATGGTCACCTTTTATATTCAATAAAAATATCATAATGTCCTAAGGACAAAACAACGGAATATCTATTTTAGCTGTTAACTATTAACAACAGAGCCAGGTAGGGCATTTATTATTTCCATACACATACCTTTGTTTGATTTTTATCGAAATTAAAATTCAAAGTTTTATACCAGTTAAAGCAAAATTGAAAAGTTAATCATAATCGCGAAAACGAAATTACATTTATACAAAACACTACACACTTACGTGGCTTAGATGCTTGGCTGATAAACTTAAATGCATGATAACTGCAGTAGATTTTTTTCGAAATGTACAGGAAAAGCATTAAAGACTAACTCGTTCTGAAACCACTGATCGAAGAAATGTAAGAAAAACAAGTCAGTTGGATTGAATATCTAATGCGCATACAAAACGACAGCATTAAAAAATGTTGGAAATGCAATCCGAAGAAAGAAGAGCACCAAAGAAAGAGAAGATTGGGGCAGTGTGTAGCTATGCTGGCAAGAAACAGACACATCTATAAGAGAATGACCCGTTGAGACATAGACATGCAGCAGAGAAAAAAGAAGAAAAGAGAAAATTTACTTGTCTAATATTGTTATGCATTGAAATATCTGTTCTGTTCTTTTCTAATTTAGATATTTGATTTTCTGGAATATGCTAAATTTGTAGATTTGTATTATAATTTATTTAATTTATATGAAATTAGCCTTGTTTAACGAAATATAGTTGCTTTAATAATAATCGAAAACGATTTTAATTAATTAACACGGCTGAAAAATATTTATAATAATTTATTATTGAGCTTTTTTTCTTAAAATATCGCCCTTGATGGAGTGTTCAGAGAACGAGGTTATATTTAGTGAAGAGATGAAGGTGTTTATAGTTACGCTGTTGTATAACATGTCGTACATGAAATTGTAGTAAATTACGAGTACCTATATACTACAACAAGCCTCAAATTTCTCAATCGATCACATTAATTTTCAATTTTCACTAACTAAGAAACAGGGAAACTTTAGCTTCTAATCTAAAGTGATTATACTTGATAAAAATGTTTTAAACCATATGTAGCAGGGTGAATTTAATTAATCTATGACTAGTGGAAGTATGAAATTTTTATGTCCGTGTACATTTTAAATGCCTTCGTGTGCTTGTAGAAATCCATATCAGCGAAAACTCACAGATTTGATAAAACTCAATCTCTGGTGTTGATTAGGTATTTCTTAAAAATATGAGGCTAAAGCGACTAACGACGCATTCAAATAACGTTATCCACTTAAAACGTATTAAAAGTAGGTAAAATTAGTTATTAGTCAACTTTGCCTTTTCCTTAGGTTTAGGTTCGATTTTTCGCAAAACTCCCAGGAATGCTATTTTCTATATAAAAAACCAAAATGTTTGAGTATGCAGCTGGAATTGGCGAATATGTAAACTCGAAAAAGTTATGATGAAAACCAACCTCCAGCCGTATAGAAACGAGTCCTTCTGAATCTTATTATTATTCTCAACGTCACCTAAATTGGGATAAAAAAAATAAGGATATGCTAAATTCAGATAAATTTTGCTTATAATGTATTATTTTGATTTAAAACCATGTTTTTCCATTTTTCTTCTAAGTGGAATAATTGTTCATAGAAACTACTTTGCTTATTTTGCTAAGTAATGTCACGTCTAAAAGCTGATAATACTATTTATTAATAGATATATTTTAAATATCAACTAAGCATATTTGTATTTTTTTAATATCTTATAGGTACCTATGTTTAAATACAAAAATAATTCAAGAAATGTTTTGAAATATGTTAAAGCAATTTGTATGTAAATTGTGCATGTTGCCAGACGCTAAATAAATAATAAATTAATCAGCTTTTACACAATAAAACTGATATCATATTTCAATAATAATTTCCTATTTTTTGTTCTTTGGGCTCATCTTTGTGGACGATCAAATCTTGAAGTTACTAATAATTAATTGTGAGTGGAAATTCTTAGTGCTGTTTTATTCACCAAATTTTCAGAAATAATTAGTATACGAAAAAAATCAATGTAGGGATTGTTTTCGAGTACTAAATCTACTAAACAATAGCTAACGATTAATTGTCTTAATATTTTTGATATGCAGTTGATTAATTGTTGTTTCTAACATAATGGGCCTTGACTGACAAATGTCAATTTTATTTGAACATACGTCATTAAGAGGTTGTTATGATGTAAAATTAGCAATAATTATGTACTATATGATAGTAGCTGCTTCACTAAATGTGTAATTCTGGCTAGAAGAATGTGTTGTGTTCTACAAACACATTGACATTGCCCTCAATTAATATGAAGAAAGAATTTACAGTTGAAAAAATTATAATAAGTGTAATACTAAAATTCAAGAAATAAAACTTCAGGTCTGTAATTGAAAAAATTAATAGAAAACATGTGGCCAGTATTTGAAAAATACCATCATGACGTTTTCAAAAATCACAATAAAGACGATCTTGTACTTAATCGTTGGCAATTTACAGCTTTCAGTTCTATGTATCAAGATCTATCAAATCCCGTCAATATCTGTATGCCAGTACAAATTGAAGAAGTTTAAATTTTCAAAAATGTATTGTTCTCGCAGTCCAATATTTTTATCTCTCAAAACCTTCGGCCTTGAAGCTCGTATTTTTAAAAAATCTCAATTTTGAATTTTTACTTGTTTCCACTAATTCCCCATGCTGATATAGGAAACTAAACAGGGAAATACTACAGGATGTAGGTCAAATACTAAGCGGCTACACCATCCTATCAGGTGGCCAAAAACTATTACTACACAATGCATCTCGAGAATGTTGATTCCAGATCAGGAGCGATTTTTTATTGATTGTTATACAAACTGTACATTTTCAATAGATAATGTTTAATAAATTAACTCGATAGCCTAGATTTCATCTGAAGGCATGCCGACTGGTATTTTTGTTGAATAAATTAAAAATCGTACGCTCCACGGTTACCACACTAACACCTGTGGTAGTCGTTAACCCCTTAAAAAAGGGAACTCTTCCTTACTTTCGACGGGCAAGGCTAGCCACCTACCCGGCCTAAGTGCAAAGAGGGCTTATAGAACAACTGTGTGGTTAAAACAGGCCACTGGCCTATAATAAGAGGAAGAAGAAGAAGAAATTAAGGGCTTTTGTTTTGATGTGGACTTGAGAATTCAAAATGACCAGAACTGGTGAATGGTCAGACGAGAAATCCATACAAAACTCGATTTTCATGTAGTTGTGTGAGATGCCGTTTACGATACAATATTCAAGAAAACATAAATATCCCCTTGAAAACAGATGAAGCTGTAGGTGAAACAGTTGAGCATTTAGCATCCAACAAGCAGCATAGTATGAAGTGAAGTTTGAAGACGAAAGAACCGCTAAAATTCTGTAAAATTAACCACATTCCAAGCGATAACAGCAAGCTGAACCGAGTTACAAAAGAATTAAAATAACTGCTAAATGGACATGAAACTCGATTCATCAAACATTTATTGGATAATCTTTCAGCTACGAAATCAACTGAAAAATCACTATGGAAAGTTACCTCAAATAAACAGACCAGCCTATCAACAAATGGTGACTGGGCCAGAAGTGACATTTGCAGAACATCTCGAAAATGCCTTCACATCATTTCCAGCAGATACTCTCCCAGAAGAAGAAGCACAACTTATCAACAACTTGAGGCTCCATATTAAACGGACTTTCCAATTAAACCTTTTAAGATTGCCAAAATCGGGTTGTTAATCTCACGCCACCCCAACCCCACTAAAACTCCAAGGTATCAACTGATAAATAGGAAAAATCCTTAAGGAGCTTCCCCCAGAAGGAATGACAAATCTTATGTTCATCTTTAATGCCAGATTGGAAAACGCTTCATTCTAAGCCGCCAATTTGAATTCCGTCATCCACATTCGTCAGTCAAACAGGTGCATCGTGTTGCTAAAGAAAGCAAATTAAACCGTGAAAATAAAATATATTGCTGCGGCCTTCCTCGTCATCTCACAGGTCTTTGGCGAATTCTGGCCTGATGGCTGATCTTTAAAATAAAGAACAGCTTCCCCAACTGTTTTGCAGAGTGTTGAAATCCTATTTAACTGACAGACACTTCTTGGTCAAATATGGTAAGCCCCAAACTCCTCCAGTACTAATTCAATTGGAATACCACAAGGCAGCGTTCTTGGCCACGTTCTTTATATCATAGATACAGCGGATCTACCGACCACAAACAACACCGAAATCTTCAGCATTGCAGATGATACCACCATAACCCTTATATTTCTACAAACACGCCTGAATACAATTGAGAAATGGCTAAAACTGTGAGACATAAAAGTGAACAGCGCAAAATCCACTCATGCTATCTTCACCCTCAAGAATGAAAGGTGTCCGCCAGTGACGTTGAATAACAATCTCTTGCTATAAAAAGACGAAATAAAATACTTGGGATTCCACCTAGATTAATGCCTAACCTGGGCGAAGCACATTTGGTATGAACGTCTACAGTTAGATAGGTCACGTATATCACATACTGCCTAATGGGCCGCAACTCTCACCTTAGATGGTGAACAAGCTTCTTGTATATAAAGCTATAATTAAACTCGTGTGGGCCATAGGATTCAGTTATGGGGATCAGCCAGTTCCAATATCGTGAAAATCGTTACAAGACAGTTGTTCAAAGCAATCGTAGAACAAAACAGATTTGTGTACAATTGTGCGCTTAGACGATGCACATCCACTGTTCGAAACCTACAGAAAATCAGTGGTATCCAGGTTAGTACATAAATTATAATAAAACGGTTGCGGGAGAACAATCTGAGGTCAGAAAACCACTACTGACCCAGAATCACGGAAGAAACCGACTGGCTTTTGCTCAGCAACATGCAGATTGAGGAATGTAGCAGTGGTTTTCAGTGATATTAACATTTAGATTCACACATTGTGATGATTGTCTCAGAGTTTCCGCACGTGCATGTAAACGCTATCCTGAAGTACTGGCTCAGGAGGTAGATAAGTTTGGAGGAGGCATATGGTGTGGGCTGATATGACATGTAACACTCGTACTATCTCGTTATTGAACCTGGACGAATGAATACTGCCAACACATCGAGGACATTCTTGCAAACCATGTGATACCCACTGCAGCCGAAAGTAAAGGGGTTCAGACGGTTAAACAGCAAGATAATGCAAAGGTACATGTAGCAGGTGAGACAAGAAGGTTCCTGGCGGGACACCAAATTCCCGTGATAGACTGGTCCGCTCTTAAGCCAGATCTTAATCCAATCGAGCACTTATTGGACGAGTTGAATCGGAAGTCACTGACCCTTAGCCCCAGAAAGTTTTTAACAGCTCACGGTAGTTCTTTTGGAAAAATGGACCAATATACCTCAAGATCTCAACGGATACGGATATTGACTGAAAAATTCCCCGAAGGTGCCAGGGCGAGTTTGGTTTCTCGCAGTTTTAAAATTTTTGTTTAGTGTTGTCTAATGCGTGATGCTCACCACATCACCACGTGTCATGAATTTGACACGCGACAGCCGGGTGTGAGAGCGAGGATACGGAAGCTCTGACCTTCCGTCTTGCAGGCCAAGCTCTTTCATGGGGTGTTAGTGTCTCGCCATTATTATTATTTATTGTTCCCCTAATTTATTGGCACAGTGTATTATGAAATATAGTTGAATTTCTTGAAGTGAATTTTAAAAGGAAAACATATTCCTTGTATGGAATATTCGATTTGGAATGTTACAATAGTATTAAATAAATACACATTTATTAAATTTTCTCTTACGCGTCTACAAAGAATGTGTCCATAAAAGGGAACTGAACAATATTTTATACAAGCGCAGAGTAAAATAATATTCTGATTCTACACTGAAAACCTGTCCGCAAATGTGCAAAAATGTGTTTGCAGCCGGGGGATCGACATAATAACACTTAAATAGTAGGTACTTCATCTAATAGTTACTATTACAACTTCTGCAGGAATATACTAGGTGAGTTTTTAAAAGTGTTACAAGGCGATAAATGTCAAAAATATGTTTAAATATGTCCCCCCATCTCCCTACTACCTCACCAACATTTCATCAAAATATTTTATACCGTTTTGGAGATATCACTTTGTAACACTTTAAAAAACTTACCTAGTATAGTATGAGCTACAAGAAAGTTCATCAAACAGGCCCTTGGAATTTTTAAGTAATGTGTATTATAACACCAGAAAATGATACCCAATCTTTTTTACTTCCTTTTACAATAAAGGAAGTATTGGATTCACCCTAAAAATTCGAAATTGAGTTTTCAACAGATGTTCACGTTTTAGAGTCTGTCTGCCTGTCTGTCGGTCTGTGTGTCTGTGAACAGAATATCTCAAAAAGGAAAAGAAGTATGGCGTTGAGACTTCATATATAAGTTTTGTGTATTATCTGCATGCGACAGAAAGCTTTTGAAGAAAATCGCATAACCGGAAGTATAGTGTTTACCCTTGTGATTTTTCAGTTTTTTTTCGATTTTTACAAAAAATTTTATTACATTTTTAATTTGTATTAATGTGAGGTAGGTGATTTTCCAGTTGAATATCTCTAAAATGGGTTTCTTTTGCTTCTTTCTTTTTTTTATTAACTTCTATTTTAAATGGAACACCCGGTATATTATTACAATTTTTAATTCAGCTTAAAATTTTAGAGGAAATTTGTCTCTTCAACTAACGCTCTATTTTGTACGGTTTCTGTAGTTTGTAATTTTTGAAAATTTTTGGCAAATACTTAAAAATTAAAAATAAAATTTTTGGATTATAAGATCACTGTAAAAGGAAGTTGTGTGCGTGTATCGCACCTAATTTTTTATATATTTGTTAGATCAGCGTGTTATCGTTATACATAACTTGATTACAAGAATGATGTAACGCTAATACAATTTATAGTGGACGGGTTTGAGAGCTCCTCAGTAACTACAATTTGTACAAAGTACTTGTTAATTAACAAACATTGTATTTATTTATTATATTAGCTGATTTATAGCTATTATTCACTAGTTGTCCGTATCGCTGGTTTCAGATGAAGATAATAGCACATCTTGAGGTAGCTGACGTTTAAGTGTTTCATGAATACTTTTTTACCAATTGCATAATATGTAGCTCCAGGATAGACTGGCGGATTCAAGGGGTGTCAATGGGGCCAATTGATACCCCCTTGGGCCTGTTAAAAATCTCTTCTGATAAAAAGTTGACTATTTTGTTTTAATTATAACCAAAACGCACCCTTATAGCATTCCGTAATTTAAATTTGAATGTGCTGAAATACTTCTTCCACATTCTCAATTTTTTTAATTGCAATAGGCACAAATTTACTCTCACCCCCCAGCGTTGGTGGGGGTTTTCGTCACTCGTCGATGTCGGTTCTGTGACCTGTCTAGTGTCCAGCAGTCTCCAATAGAAAAAGCAATGAACTGCACCTGGTGCGTCGTGACCGGCGATTTTTTAAAATTTTGGATATAATATAATGTGTTCATTGTTTTTTTAAATTGTACAATTAGTTAGTCAAAGTTTAAAATATTCAATGGCGGCAAAATTTTAATTTTAAATGCAAGTACTCCTATGTAAAACAATACGGACTCAAGAAGTGCTCCGTAGCGCAATATTTCGCTAAACGATCTAATCGCATACGCAGCCGCCTACCCTCCGAATTCAATCACCGGTAATGTTTTTTATTTGAATAGCTATTATATAGCTATAGCTTAAATTGGTTCTTTAAATTATTTAGTCACAACGTCCACTTATGAGGGAAGTTCTGAGTAAATCTCTTTATAGTTTTTTTTAGATTAGGTTTTAACGTTGCCCCCCCCCCCCCCCCCTAGTGATGGGATAGCCACAGTTGTGCTAAGATATTTTCTGTACCCACTCACTTACTCACCTTGTCCTTGTAATATTTGAGAATATTCTCGTTTACGAGAATATTCGGAGGCAGAAAATTCTCTTGTAATAAACTATTGGAAGCAAAAGAATATTCTCAAATATTACAAGGACAAGGTGAGTAAGTGAGTGGGAACAGAAAATAGCTTAGCACAACTGTGGCTATCAGGGGAATCCCAGTGTTTCTATCCGTAGGGTGTTTGGGTGTTGACCTGCTGATGCTGGTTTGCGATCACATTGTATGGTAATCCCAGTCAGTCTGTTTTGTTCATGCATTCCTTGTGCTGTGAGTTGGTGTATCTACTAATTAGTGTATTAACGATAATGCCTAAATTAGCATTATTTTGGAGACTAAAGTTGACGGATTATTTTCATAATCATAAACTTGGCAGGTTTAAACATTCTGAAGGCAGGAATGCGAAACAATAATTCTTGAGAATATACTCAAGAATATTCTCGAGAATCTTCTCCGTAACATTCTCGAGAATATTCTTTTGAAAGAAAATTACCGAGAATTTTACAGCATTTATCAATATATCGATAAATATCTTAAAAATACCGATATATCTATAACTATCGATATTCGATAAATATCGATATTCGATATATCGGTATATCGACATATCGATATGTCTGATATCTGATATTTCCATATATCGATATATCGATATATCGCCCAGCCCTACTGCTGAGTGCTGACTATCAAATATTATGTAGAATTCCCCGATGTGAAAAAAGTGTAGCATAAACAAAAAAACGGCCAAAAAGGATTTATCCACGCAAATTAAATCTGCACAATATTTTTAATTTAGGGACTTTACAAGAAGTCCTTATTTAAAAGTTGCAAAATGCAATACGTGTTAAATTCGGAGTACGAACTTATGGAGTACGAATATACTTTATATTGTTATCAATGTTATTATATTGTATTGCATTATTTTAAGAAAATAAATTGTACTTATTAAAATATGTGTTAAAAAATGTGAATAATTAAAATATATTTCTATTTTGCTAATTATATGTGTTACAAAAGTAAAGAATTAACAAATATTAGATATTTATTTTACTGTAACATGAGATGTGCATGTATGTACAACTGTACACCACAATCAATGCGTAATTATAACTTTAGTTTCTGAATAGCCAAATTCAGTTTAGACCAATAGTGGCAACGCAAAAAATTAGGTTCGAAAATGGTTATACAGCACTTCAATGTTTTAAAGATTACCTAATAATAATAATAATGGTGAGGCACTAACACCCCATGAAGGAGCTTGGCCTGCAAGGCGGAAGGTCAGAGCTTCCGTATCCTCGCTCTCACACCCGGCTGTCGCGTGTCAAATTCATGACACTTGGTGATGTGGTGAGCATCACGCATTAGACAACCGCATTATTACCCCTTGTTCTTTCGAACGCAGGTCCCCAATTATATAGGCCGCCCGCCAGGCATCGATCTGGGATTTGAACTCCAGACTTCCGCACCGCAGTCCGATGCTCTAATCATTGAGCTACGCTGGCGCACTAAAGATTACCTAATAGTTAACTGAAATGTCGTTTTTAGTGCACTCATATTCAGTGGACCACCATAGGGTATACTCCATATACGCCGTATACCCTCAGGATTTTCTGGGTATACTGCGTATACTCTCAAGCAATTTTGTGAAAACTCGTTGAATGTGCTTACAAATTAGGCCTAACGTCAAGTCGAAAACTACTTGAACAATTGTCTGCACCAAGGCTGCCAGTGTTTGTAGGATTTATGGTACTCTACCGTTCGAGTAGCAATGAAGGGTGTATTCCGCGACCATATACGTGAATGTTTGGCTGCGAAACCATCGATCGGCACTTTCAGCTCCTCGTGGCTAAGTTAAAGAACGCAAAAAACAGACAAGAAGATGCATTACGAAAACAATTTTTTGTCAATAAATTTAATTGGGTTAATCGATTTTTCTAACTTTGTATGGAAAAAAATTAAAAAAATTTAAGCTCATTTGTTGTAACATCACTGCCCATATTCATATCGATTTTTGAAAAGACAATTTATGAATGTAAAATCTTGTTCTGCGTGGTTACAATAGATCAGTATGTAAAATAACATAGTAGATCATTTTAGATCATGAAGTATTATTATAAAGATTATTAAAATAAATTGAATTTATGGCACTTCAAATTAAAGGAATGTTGTACATGCGCAGGTGATCAGTTTTTGACGACAGTTGGATTAGGCAAGTGGAAACTACTAATTTGACAGCTATTCCATAAATCTCGATATATATGTATTTATCGATAATACGGAGATAATTATGGCGATATCAATAATTATGGGGATAGCTATAAATAACGATATTCGATAAATATAGATATCAGATATTTCAATATTGGATATATATGGATATTCGATATTTCGATATTCGATAAATATCGATATATTAATATTCGATAAATATCGATATATCGATATTCGATAAATATCGATATTCGATAAATATCGATATTCGATAAATATCGATATTCAATAAATATCGATATT
This sequence comes from Agriotes lineatus, assembly GCA_940337035.1. NCBI lineage: Eukaryota > Metazoa > Arthropoda > Insecta > Coleoptera > Elateridae > Agriotes > Agriotes lineatus. Next base: position 67,034,779 of record OW679202.1, read on the forward strand.
CGATATATCGATATCCGATATTTCCATATATCGATATATCGATATGGAAATAATATCGCCCAGCCCTATTGAGAACTTTCCATGTTCGATTAGGTGGGTCTCTGGGATGCAGGCGATGTCCACATTATGTCGAGCTAAAAATGAGATAAGAAGCGATCTTTTAATGCTGTTTGCATTCCAATTGAGTTTTGTAGTATTTTATCCCTGCCTTTATGTTGATCCATATGGAAGTAAAACGAGGATTAATGTTGTAATAATGGGTTGAAGTATATCTAGATGTGGTATAAAAGCTTCGATTATAACTTCAATCATTTGTTTAATTGCATCGGTGTCTTCTTGTTTATTAATATGGTTTTGCACAACTTTAGTTGCGTCAGATTATGTTCGGTCAGTAGTTGTAGTGTTTTGATGTGATCTACGGTTGTGCTGTGATTTGTTATCTTGTATAGGATTCGAGTTTGGAGGCGCATCTGATGTACAACTACGAGTCAATTTGATGTAATAACTGCATCCATTTATAATTAGCAGGGTGCTCCCCTTCACAGTTTACACATATAGGTTTGTCTTTACCTTTAGTTTCCTTGCATTCTGTATATGGGTGTTTGCCTGTGCATTTAAAGCAGCGGGGCTCTAATTTACAATAATTACGCTCGTGCCCGTACCTCTGGCAGTTTTTACATTAAGGTGTCTCCTTAGACTTTCTTATAGGCTCGATTGAAATAACACAATGACAAAATCTGGTTAATCCGTATATTTTCCTGGCTTATTATTTTTAGTTCACTCTAGAGAACATAGAGGCATTGGTTTTCTGTCCCTATTGTATAATCTGGCTACTTATTGGACTGGGTATCCAAGTTTAACTAGCTGTTCTGTCATTTCAGTTTCTGAGATTGATCATGGATATTGGGATGTTTCTAATTATTACGTTTAAATTGTTAGAACTTGGATAGTGAAAGGTGTGGAATTTAAGTTTTTCATTGGTGTAGTACTCTGTTAATTTGCGAAAATCTCCAATGCTGGTTTACTTTCATTGAAGTTCCCTTTGTTGTGACTATAAATGTAAATTCATCCTTTACTATTTCCTTAACATCTTTTACAATATTTTGATAGTGTGTAGCTTCGTGGAGGAAGATTAGTGGTATTGAAATTTTACTTACTCTCTGTTATCAGTGCTGAAACGGTAATATTTATTAGATGTTATAAGTGAGTTTAGTTCCAACAGATATCTTTTGTTATTCTTCGCTAGGTAAAAGTTCGAAGCTACCGCGTGTTTGTAAGTTTTTTGCCATTCCAAGTTAGTCAAATTCATTTTATAAATTGTGAGCCTTCCGAGTGACCCCACAGTGGTTTTATTTTTGTATCTTTTTTATTTGTAGATAAATACAATATTAAGAATGTTGGAGTTTGTGTTATCATGTACAGTCGTGTGCAAATAAATCTGGGACAATAGTTTTTTCATATGTAAATTGAGTTAAGATTTGAAGCATATTTCCATGGATTTCCTGTTATCAGAAAGAGTTACATTAAACTTTAACAAGTAAATGAAAATGTAGCTCTTTCTGGTAGCAGAAAATCCATGCAGATATTCTTCAATTTCCAACTAAACCTACATATGAAAAAAACATTGTCCCAGATTTATTTGCACACGACTGTACTACGTTTTGAAAATACACATATCACTGACTGCACGCCGCTTATAAACTAAGAAGCGACTCGACCTAATCCATGTCATAATCGTGATTAAGACTTCCCGTAATAAACGCAACTGAAATGGTTCGAAACCTGCAAGAGAAGAAGAGAAAGGTCCTAACCTCACTTTGTAGTAAATGCCAAATGACATTCATATTTTCTGGCGTTATAATACACATGGTTTCAGAATTCCAAAGGCACTTTGTTTTTGCTCATACGATACATAAAACAGAGTAAAATGTGCTTCATCAAATTATAAGAGTTTCTTTCAGATATCAAATGCATTCTTATTCTTTCTAAAACTTCATTTTAAATCGCCGAAATTTTCACAAGCAAAGTAATACAGAATCTAAAAACGCATAAAAATTAGGAAACATACATTTGACGTATTTCAAACTTCAACAAAGATCTATAGAAAGAAATTGGCGAGTCATAGTTCGGACTTTCCCGCACCTTTACGTTATTTAGAAACCAAATTTAGCTACAAATCTACTTATTATCTACTTATTTAGTTTATTTATTTATTTACTTACTGATTTATTTATGTATTATTAATCTACTTTATTTACTTTACTTAATTTACTTTATTACGATTTATTTAGTTTATTTAGTACATTATATTAGCTAATTATATTTTATTATAAGTTACAACATGCACTTATTGCCTAAAGGCAGATTGTAGATACTCATAGGAAATTTAAAAAAAAAACTACAAATCTAAAAATATAGTAAATGTTTAATTTCCTAATAATTAAACTTCTTATTTTCTATGTATTTTGCTTACAGTATGCCAAGAATAAAAGCCGAAATGTTTTTAAAAGTTCACATTTTTTGACTTATACGTATCTCAAATTCGAAAACAAAATCAATTTCAATTAGTTTCAATGATAAAAAATCTGGTGTGATACACTCACACAACTTCCTTTTACTGTGATCTTATAATTAGGAAAAAAATTGATTTTTAATTTTTTAGCATTTGTCAATGCTAAAAAATTAAAAATTTGCAAATTCTACAAAAACGGTACAAAATACAGCATTAAATCAAGAGACAAATTTTCTCTAAAATTTTAAGCTGAATTCAGAAATGTAATAATATACCGGATGTTCTACTTAAAATACGAGTTAATACAAAAAATAGAAAAAAAACAAAATAAACCCATTTTAGAGGTATTCAACTGGAAAATCACCTATCTCACATCAATACACGTTAAAAATGTAATAAAAATGTAAAGTTTGAAAACAATCGTTAGAGCCGTTTTTGAAAAAAACTGAAAAATCACTAGAGTAAACAGCTACTTCCGGTTATGCGATTTTCTTCAAAAGCTTGCTGTCTCATCCACATAGTACACTAGTACACAAAACTTATATATGAAGTTTCAACGCCATACCTCTTTTCATTTTCGAGATATTCTGTTCACAGACAGACAGACACACAGACAGACAGACAGACAGACAGACAGACAGACACACACACAGACAGACCAATGAACAAAAATATGTTTTTTTGGGTTCAGGGGACTCTAAAACGTGAAGATCTGGTGAAAACTCAATTTCAAATTTTTGGGTGAATCCAATACTTCCTCTCTTGTAAAAGGAAGTAACAATAAAATGTAGGACGAGGGGGGGGGGGGAGCTTTAGTTAATAAAATATTTATCAGTTTACAGAGAATATTTGAAGTAAAATTCGGTAAAAATACTATTCAAGTACCGCTGTGAACCTACCAATGTTGAAAGGAAGTGTGGACGCGCTTATATAAATTGCAAAATTATCTAACTACTGCCAAATCTAAACAAAATATGTTTAATTGTATTTGTTTCTTAAAATCCTCAGTGTTTGTCTATTGATGGTAAATATGCAAACTATTATTTCTCTTGTGCACGTAAAAAATAAATAATGCATCCAGCACTTTACGGGATTTTTAACTGAAATAACAACAATCGTTATCTTTACTTTCACTATCACTCTCCTCATTTACGTTCGTAACAATTCCTAAAATAGGGTCGTCACTGGGATCTTCAGCAATTAGTATTCCTATTCATTTGTTCATTTTTACGAAATCGTGAAAATATATATTTAACTCTGTTTTATTTCCGTGGCTTTGAGCAAATGTAAAGAGTAAGATCATTATCAGTTTTCTATGTGTCTTCTTCAGCAGCTTCAGTCTCTTTTTTCAAATATCTGCTTTTTTAAGACAGTTCACTATATAATGTTTGAGGTTATCGCGGTTACTCGAATTGTCAATATTATAATTAAATCTTTGTAGGTAAACACCCAGCATTTGTTGGCTTAATGTGCCTAACACCTTGTGAACTCAAGCAAGGGTTTGTGTAACGGTTATGTTCTTAGTAGCGTTGAGTACTAATATGGCAGTATCTATCATCGGCGAATAGTGCCATTTGACTTTGTTCTAGGTTGGGTATACCGTGCACGTAGACATTAAAGAGTGTAGGACCTAGCACGCTTGCCTGCGGCACTCCGGTCTGAATCTGTTTTGTACTGGATACGGAGCTACTTATTCTAACGGCAAAGGATTTTGTAGGAAGAAAAGGGTGATTGCGGAGATTGTTGATTGAGTGAGGTAAGAGGAGTAGTTTATATTTTAAACCTTCTAGCAATACCTTGTCGAACGCCTGCATTATGTCTAAATATGTCTACTACCAAATGCTCGTTGCTACTACTGTGTAGTTTTTACTTTGGTACACGCGTTGAATGTGTTCCACAATCCTATGTAGTTGTTGAACTGCTGATCGGTCTTCGCAGAATCCAAACTGGAAAATCATCCAGTGTTTGAGGATGACTCTCTCAATGAGTTAGACAGTGCAGGTAGTATGCTTATAGGACGATAAGAACTGCAGTTTGATGTATTCTTTCTAGTTTTGTGAAATATTAGGATATGTGCATACTTCCATATTGTAGGGAAGTATCCTAATCATAGGTAGACGTTGTATAGGATGGCCAGGTAGGTAATTGATTTCTTGGTTAGATTGTTTAACATCACAATGGGTATGAGGTCGTGATCTGTGCTTTTTTTAGTGGCAAAAGTTGTATGTAATTATCAAGCTCGATCGGTGAGGAGGGTTTGTTAAAGTTAAATATAATTGGTGTATGAAGTCACTCTGCGGGTTGGGGTCTATTTTCCACCGATATAGTAGGTGTGATCGTGGTTTCTAGGTGTTCGGCGAACAAGTTGCTTTTATCTTCAGCTGAACACAGTGGCGGTGATATGCATAAGCGGGAATAAGCGTTGCTTAGGGGCCCGGGCCCTTAGAGGGCCCTTTGGGGGGCCCGGCAAGTTCTGTATTCGCTTATTCTTCATTTGGGTATAGATTGATAGCACTGCAGCCTCAGTCCCCACTCTCAGTTATCAGTCATCAGTGATCAGACTCAATTTGACAGCTTTGAAAGACTAACAAACATTTATGAATTTTTAGAACCGAAAAACGTTTTAAGAATGCAAGAATCTGAACAGGTCCGATGTGATTTGATTAAAAAAGTATTCTTATGTCCTCAATAATAATCTCGCCCTTCAGTTTCTGAACGCTATCTCCTTACTAAAAGAGGATTTAAATGATAGCATGAGTGTTCCAGATTTGACAAGTTTGCGAGATTATTAATGCATTGGTTTTATGCTTGACTCTACCTGCCATAATAGAAAGATCATTTAGCAAGTTGAAAATAATAAAACATTATTTAAGAAATTCTACGAGCCGAGATAGGCTACATGACCTTTCGGTTTTGTCAACTGAGCAAAAAGCATCGCGATGGACATAAAAATCTTGTGGAACAATTTGCTGTCAATAAGGCCAGAAAGATACATTTTTTTATTTCTGATCAATTTATTTTCACGGCGTTTTACAGACATTAATGATACAAATAAATACTAAGTATTTGTTACCTATTTTAACGTGGGTTCTTAGGATTTTACCTGAATATTATTTTATTTTACTAGTGTTATCTAGGTAGATATTTATTCATCAGTTTTCTTTGTATTTGAAGATTTTATTTAGTGTTATATTTTTAATTAATATTTTGTTTTTTTTTAGATATGTTAGTTATAAAATGTGTTAAATGTTAGTCATTTTCTGCTCTATTTCTGTTGGTTATACATGATGTTATTTTATTTTTTGTTAAACGTTGACTTTGTATACTAATTGTAAATATAGAATTCATTAGGTATATAAATCTTTTGCACGGGGGAGGGGGGCATTTTTATATTTGCTTAGGGGCCCAAAGTGCTCTTGCACCGCCACTGGCTGAACAGCAAGTGCCGTTTGCTGTTTTTATGGTGGGTATTATTTATTCCTGTCTAATGATGTTTTAGGTAACGTTCCATAAGTTCGTGCTAGTTGGTTTTGTGGTTTCAATGCTGTTTCTGTAACTTCTAATTCGCGTCTGCTTTGATGACTTAGGTTGTTGAGTCAGATTTTTAACAAACGGTCTCTAGTTCGTTGCCGCTGTCTTCTTTTCGATCTATCCACACTGGTGGTTTCTTAGTTTTTTCTGTCCTCATATCTAATTGCATCCTCTATTAAAATATTTATGGCCTGTATAACAGTTTCAATGAGCCTATCCACTTCATTGGTGTTGTGTATTTGAACTGGATGGCAAATTTACTTGTCCAGATTATTTTGAAAGACATCCCAATTTATATACTTCTTTATCGTCCGAGGGAGTAACGATCTAGAAATTGGTGCGATGGTAGAAAATGATATAAGTACAGAGAGGTGGTCGAAATTTAGCTCATGAATTGCCGTCTCCTGTACTGGAAAGTGGCCAGTGGTCGTTTCTGTAAGGGTAATAGGTGTATTCGTTTAGGGTTAGTATTTGGAGCTGATGTTTAATGGCTAGGTTATTTTGTATATTGCCATTGGCATTATTGGAGCGACAACTCCGTAGAGTACACTTGCAGTTAGGGTCTCCGATGACTAATCTTGATATCGAAGTATTAAATAGGTTTTGTAAGTCGGTTTCCAGAATCCGTTTATTTGGTTGTTTGTAAGCAACTGTCATTTGCACGGAATTGAAGTTGGCTGTGTGTTGATAGTTATAATTAGAGTTTCAAGGTTCTCTACGATAATGTCAACGGGGGTGCTGTGTTCCAGTTGTTGTTTTATGGCAAATGAGACACCTCCACATACGGTTCCACAAAGCCTATTTCTTCGATAGACGCGATAACCATTAATTTTAAGTTCTTCCCCTTCCGGCAACTAAATTTCAGCTATGCAATCAATAGGTATTACATTTTCCCAGAATTGAAATAAATATGGATCTTTGTGCTGTTATTCCAGTGGCAGTCCAGTTAAGGATTGTTAGTCTCTGAATGGCTGAGGTTTGATTATCCATTAAGGATGTTAGAAATAAATGTGTTATAGCAAATGATTTTATTTGAGGTGGGAATGGAATTATACGTAGTTCTTTGATAAATTGTAGGATTGCCTTCGGTTCAATTTTTTCGTTCATTTGGGAGCGACGATTTTGTGCTATTTGGTTATAGGTCATGTTTTGAATTGTGCTTGATTACTGAAATAGTGTGTTACGGTTTGTGGTTGGCGTACACTGTTTTTGAAGCTCGAGGTGGTGAGGGCAGCCTTTATAACAAGCGGGATAGTCTCATCCGCAATTTATACACTTTGAAGGGCTAGTGGATCTTTTTGTGGAGGAATTCAGGAAGTAATCTTGGTGGCATTTTACACATCTGGATTTTGCAGCGCAGTAGTACTTAGTATGTCCGAACCGTTGGCATTTTTGACATTATGGTATGCCACGCGATTTCCTTCACACTTTAATCGTTACCATCGAATGGAAAATTGATCTAATTTCCAATGTCTCTTTTAGCTGATTCATTTGTTGATTGCTGTTAGTATCACTGCACATACCGGTATTGGGTGTTTATCTTTATTTAAGAGCCTAGTTACTTCTTGCACTGGGAGATTTTTGTTTAGAAGTTCTTCTAGGATTTCTCTCTCTGTTAGTGATATCGGGACATTTTTCATAACTAGTGAGAAGATCTTATTATTTGGATTACAGAAGGTGTGAAATTGGATGTTATTATTCGTATAGAATGTAGTTAGTGCGCGATAATCATAAGTCGAAGTTAAATTTATGTTAAAGTATTTACTGCTGTATGCAGTTGTGAACCCCTCATCATCTGTGATTTTTTTTACTTTTTGTGTCCTCTAAGATTTCTTGATAATTGTTGACGTTATGTCTAAATAGAGGTGGTATTTTAACCGTTTTTTCGTGGTCTGGGTTGATGACGCTGTGCCAGTGTCGTTCGTTTCTTGGGGTGCTAATAGGTAGTACGGATTGCTTCGGATTAAATTCTCGGCGTTCCACGAGTATAAGAAAAAGAAAAAGGAAATATAGTAATCGTGAAAAATCACCTTCTGAGATTTCTTCAGATCTTCACGTTTCAGGGTCCCTAGACGACGACAAACAGATTTTCTTAATTCCGTTTGTATGTCTGTCTTTCTGTCTGTTAGCGGTATAATTCAAAAACTATTTGTTCGAATAGGACAATATTTTGCATGCGGATTATATCTCTTCCTGGCATGAAACCAAGAAAATTTCGGTAAAATATATACAGCGTGAAAACCTTAAAATTTTTTTTTCTATTCTTGCTCTAACTCCAGGACTATTACTTAAATGAAAATACTATTTTGCACATAGTTCTTGACGAAAAAGAGTATATTTTGGACCCAACATATTATACAGAGTGAGCACCTTAAAAATAAAATGTTGTTTATTTTTGCTTTAACGGAGAAATAGATGAAGATGATAATTTGCACATAGCTAAGGCTTTACCCTTGGCGAAAATAGGACCCAACATATACAGGATAAATGCTGTAATAAAAGGGTCAACAATATATGCGTTGTATTTAAGGCAGCCGCATTTCACCGATGCGAGGGGTCTCGGTGGCCGAGTGCAGCGAACGGACGGTTTACTTGCGTTAATCATTGAAATCGCATTCACAAGCTCGTTCGCATGCGCTGAAGTTCGAATCCTACCATCAGTAATGTTTTTTATTTGAAAATTGATGTATTTTACATTACCAAGTACTTCTTTTTATTGTTTCAGTAATATGTATTACCAACGTGACGATATTTTTACCCATATTTGCTTCTGATTTTTAAATTGTTCAGTGTTACTAGGTCCACTTGCGAGGGAAGTCCTGAGTAAAGCCCTATACTGATTTGTTGTTTTTTGTGTTACTATTATTTGGCATAGTTTTTATTAAAATACAGCTCTGAAGAGCTGAAGGTTAACACTTGATTTATTCAGTTATAGCTATTTAATTTAAAAGTTTCGATTTAAAAGCCGTAGTTGGAAATGGACGGTGATAATGCACGGCGCACTTGTGGTTCACTGCAGCTATAGCGACTTTTCCGCTCCGCGGTTCAATGCAAACTTGTTACTTTTTACTTCCCTCGAAGGAAGTATTGTAATGGCAAAAAAATACTTTCCGAGATTTTTTCAGATCTTCACGTCTGTCTGTCAGTCTGTCTGTTTGTCCGTCTGTTGGCGGTATAACTCAAAAACTATTTGTTGGAGGATGACGATATTTTGCATGCAGATTATATGACTACTTGGCATAAAACTGAGAAAAATTCGGTCAAATATATACAAGGTGGGCCCTTAAAAAATTAAATTACGTTTATTTTTGCTTTAACTCAAGAAGTATTAGTTAAATAAAACTAATATTTTGCACAAACCTTCACAGTAAGTAAATATATTTAATGGGGTTAAGTGGTAAACATATTCACGAATATATTTTTATTACAGTTTAGTGCTTAATACCCTTCATATATGAAAAACATGTGAAAAATTGGATTGCATTCTTCAAACGAGATCAATTTACCAGTGAAGGGGAGAAGAGACCGGCAAGGTCGAAAATATCGACACAGTTCACGACATGAATTTATCAGATCGTCAAATTCGAATGAAACGAATATCTGAGACATTGAAGATTGTATTAATGCATTCATCATATAGTTCAAGTCGATTGGGATATAACATAACTGAAAAATGGATCTCCAAATGCTTGAATGTCGATCAGAAGCGAACAGAAAGAAGATGCTATCTTTCTGAGCTGTGTTGTTAATATGGGTTAAACTTTAGTATACTTCTACAACCCAGGAACATAACAGAAATCGATGAAATGGAAGTACCCAGGTTTACCAAGGCGTAAGAAGTTTCGTGTTCAAAAATCTGTTGGAAAAGTCCTTGTCACGGTTTTTTTATGATAGCCGTGCAGTAATCATAATCGATTATCTGGATCAAAGTAAGACAATAACTGAACAATATTATTCTACAGTATTACCAAATCTACGAGAAAAAAATAGTGGAAAAAAGGACTCGGAATGTTGGCCAAAGGTGTTTTTTTAGGACGTACCTGACATACCTATGACATACAATTTATGATCTTAAAGTTAGAATTACTCTCCTTGTTTACTAGATCTGGCTTTCTCGGACTGTTATCTCTTTCCTCAAATGAAAAAGGGTTTGAAATGAAGTACCTGTGGAGAGCTGGTTTGCGAAGCTAGAAAAAACCTTTTTTTTAAGGTTAGAAGGTTAACATATTTTGAGGTTCACATGTTGGTTGCCTCTATAGTAGGCTTAAAATATCTCAATACACCCTCGTATGTACATTATAATTTTTGTTATACAACTTCTTTTTCTAAAACTGTGACGCTGAGTCATGGAGTCTTAGATTCTTAATGTTGTAATAATTTGTATAAGAGGTAACTTATTTGTCAAAATTATCTTTATGACCAAGCGTGACTACTTCTAAGTTGCCAAAACAGATAACTTTTTAGTTTGAGTAACTACGGCAAACCATATAGAAACGTTTTGAGGGTCTACGTGATCGTTTAGAGATCCTTGACACTTAAAAGCCCCAACTTTTTTTGTTTTTGCAGGAATTTTTAAATTAAATTTGCACAGATTTTTGATAAATGACAAAGTGGAAAAACTATGTTTAATTAAATTTGCCACGTTTTGAGACAGATATTTTTATGTCAAAATAAATATTTTGCTCTCCTGCACATTTTCCCAGAGTTTATGTGCTGTGATTAGTTCTGTAAGCGATTTTATTTAAGTTCACACAAAAAAATCTAAATTGAAATAGCTAAGCAGAGTGCACTTAATGTGAACGAAACAAATTGAAATGAATTGAGCACTTAAAAATGACTGGAATGATGACAGCAATGAGGTGAGATTAATTGGCCGCCAGTTCAATGGTTTCCCAACATATAAAATTAAACATTCGTGGGTTCAAATTACGTTTGGAACACACAATAGCCTTTTCGTGGGTTTCTGAAGCCCACAGTAATTATTTTACCACACACAAAGTTTCTGCTTTTTATATGTACATTTTAATATTCTGGTATCTAGTCACTTTGGCTATTGCTAGCTAGCCAGCAACAATAGTATTTGCTACACGGAAATTAAATAGGTCCTCTAATAACTGTCTGTGTAAAAGCTTAATTATGGCGTCATAAGTTTCACGAAGTGAACAGTTAGGCAAAAAGTTCGAAATAGCTAAATTGAGTGTTGAACAATTAATTAAAAACGTGTCTATAAACGACTGTAAATATTGCGCTTTATTACAATAGCAATCAAATATGTATCATGTTTGAAAAAGTGTGGATGCAATTTTTTGCATATAAAGCTTCACGAAACTGAAAATTAGGTAAGAATTCCAAAATCTGTAAAATTGAATATAATAATAATAATATGCCTTTATTCAACCAGAAAAAAAATAGAAAAGGAATACAACAATTGAATGTAATATTCACAGGCGAAGTTCAGTTAAACAACATAAGGTTGTTTGCTGCTCTTCCATTTAACCTGGAGTTTGAACTTAAAATTTATAGAAACACATAAATACTATTTATTTCAATTCAGACATGAAAACCCATGCGCCTGCCTGTACGTAACAATACAAAACTATTTATCAAAGAAACTATTGATTCTGCTCACGAAATAAGTAATAAGTTAGATTTCTTTTGAATAGCGATTGACTTATAGTAAATGGAAGAATATTTGAAATTTTATTGAAACAGTTAACGACACTATATGAAAAAGTTGGGAAAAGACTCGTGTTTTAAATTTTCCCAAACAAGGAGGGTCGAAAAGATTTTTTAAACTTGAATTTAAAAAAACAATAATATAGCGTGTTTATAAATCTCCGTTATCGCATTACCTCTGAAAAATGCTTGTTCTCTTCAAAATTGTGAACTGGACTAGCAATAAACGTCAAAATACGTCAAGTATAAGTCAGTTTTTGAAAAATGGAACTTGAGCAGAATAGATTCATTAAAGAAGCTTATTTTAAAAACGGTATTATTGATAATGACGGTGTCTGGACATACTCTATCGAGCCTTGCTTGAAACAATTTCGTATTAGATTTTCAGATTACCATTATGACGACCATTGTCTACGTCAAAAGTTTAGACCAACTGTTGAACGCTTTCAGCAATCTGGGAGCGTTGTTAAAGTGTAGTCTTCAGGTAGGCCACAAGTTACTCAGGAAATTGTAGACCTTCGGGAAAGAATCGAAGAGAACCCAAATATTTCTCTGCGGAGGTTAGCACCTCTCAGCACTTGCCATAAAATTGTTAAAACGCATTTGAAAATGTATGCATATAAAGTTGTGGTTTATCAGCAGGTGCAAACTCAAGATTTTGAAGCACGTTTTAATTACTGCCACTGGTTTCAACATACTTTTGACAATAATCTGTTATTTAAATTTAGATTTAATTTTTTACATCGATAAAGTCTGGTTTCTCATGGGTTATGTAAATTCTCAACATTTTCCCATATGGATCACCGGTCACCCTAATGAATATTTGGAATCTCTACTACATCCCCAAAAATTAGGTATTTGGATAGCGGTTTCCAGAAGAAGGTTAATTGGACCAATATTCGTTAACAACAGCATTAATGGACAAAGGGAGAACACATTCTAGAAAATTTCGTTGAGCAACTCGATGAAAATGAAAGGAATTATGGTTGGTTTCAACAAGACGGAGCCACTGCTTAGACAACCCAAAAAATCTAGACTTTTTGGAACAGATTTTTGGAAACAGAATTATTAGTCGATTCACTAATCATCCTTTCCCAGGTTCTCCAGATCTTACTCCTTGTGATTTTTCCATTTTTGGCTACCTCAAAGATAGTGTATTTAGAAGAACATCTCAAAATTTAGATGAACTGGGGGAAGAAATTATAATTTGTTGTAACAAAATTAATCAAGAAATGTTGCAAAATTTGTTTGAAAATAAAAAAAGAAGGGTTCGATTGTGTCTTTCGGAAAATGGACACGCAAATTGTTAGCAGACTTGAATAGATTTCATAGACTTAATAAAAGGCATTTTGGTATTTTTCTTGATTTTTCACTTTATTAGAAATTTCAAAACTTTTGTTCCAACTTTTTTAGAATTGAGATAGTTGTTAAGTAATATTAAAAAGCCTGAACCTACATTCTAATTGAGAAGGTTTAGGCATTAAAGCCCTATGGTTGCCATACCATCAAACTTTTTTTACAGTTGGGAGAGTTCTCTTCAGGGAGTTTAATTTGGATTAAGGTTAAAGAGAAAAAATTACTAAAAAATAAGATGAAGTTAAAGAACCACGTTCCAATAGTTCATCGATTTAGTATGTACATAGTTCGAATTCACAAAAAAGTTTAAAATCAATACTGAAGCACTACTGTATCAAATGGTAAATCACGACGAGATAGATCTAGATAAAGTGGAAGAAGCTCTAAGGAGACCAAAAGCAGGTAAAGATGTCGCACAAAATAGCATAAAATCTAAAATTCTAAAATTTATGGGTGACAAAGGAAAGCAAACAGTAGTACTAAATCTTCTCTTTGAAAAAGAAAATAACGTCAGTTATGAAGGCAAGGTGTACGAAAGGGCGACAGAAAGGGGATGTATGATACAGATTTAGAAATGGAATGAAGCGATAGGAAGCATCTGGTATTCCACCAGAAAATGGGTTCGATTCCTGGCCTAGGCAAATGTATTAAAGAAGACATGTAGCAGTTCAATGAAGGCGGTAAGACACGTATGCGCGAAGAATCGAACAGAGGGAACAAAATTTTGTTATGATAATACGCCAACCCTCGTCGCTGTAAGGTAGGTGAACAAAGTAAGGTCTTAATATGGACCAAACACAATTAATGCAGATATAATGAACAATTCGCACACATTTAAAAATATGTTAATGGCTTTTATAGTAGACACCAAAAAGCAATCAACCACCAGTGGTCTGGAAAATATGATTCTTGGGATTTTGGGATAAAATTGAAATAATACAAGCGAGTCAATCGATTTAACCATATGGTAATCTGACAGCAAAATCTGTTGAGTAACATGCCAGTCGCCTACAATTAAGTAGAAAAATAAGTAGAACCAATACCAAACCGATACCAGTAAAGCGGACAGAAGGTAAAGTGTGGTAACATAGTCTGACTTCGGCGAGAAAGCATTTACAAGTAAACAGGCTTACAAAGCACATTCAATCACTAGTACACGCAGCCATCATCTATCGAAAAAATTTACCAAGAAGTAAAAATAAGAAATAAACTACATTTCGTACTATGTGAAATAGAAATGGATATTAAACCATATAAAAGGAATTATAGAACAAACCAACACTGGCGACAAAATCGATCGAAAAAATCAGTACTTACCAGAAAAAAAGAAGAAATCCAATAAATAAGCGTATTGAATCGTAATAGTATCAGTGAAAAAAGATGGAAAGAAAGAAAAATACGAGAAAAGCTTCCAGTAAGTTTTAAGTTATGTTTACACAGCTTGACATACTGCTTGGTTTTTAATGAAGAAATGGTCGAGACGCTTATTTAAAGAATTAATTCATTTTTGAATTACCTTCCTTTAATTAATTGTGTCTTCTATGGGTCAGCAAATATTGTTGTAAAAACATATGTTTAAATAAAAGGACAAATAGCATACAGCTCTAAAAAGAGCAATTCTCTAACTGTTCTACATTACTGTAGCTTTCAGCTCTTCATCTGCGAAAAAACTATTTTTCCATTTCAAGTGTTGCCAGTTTAGGAAAAAAAACCTTTTCTGGAATATTCAAATTTGAGGGCTGTGAGCAGAAGACTTTCTTCTGACCGTATATAAAACATTGATAAAGATTTTTACAATAGTTGCCTTGGGTATATTCGTTTTTTTCTGTAATCGCCTGTCAAAAAAATTTTTCTTACACTTTTCTACTTCTGTATGCGTTTTAGTTCTCAGATTATTTCCAATCGATTCTCCCCAAAAATATAAAAATTAAATTAACCTGTTAATGCTACTAAGTAAAAATGCTTTTATAACAAGAAATTATTGTAATATTCCACAATATAAAACATGCCACGGCACAGTATTTAGAGAGAGCGGCACATCGGTGTACAACAGTATTAATAAGATCATTCACTGCCCAACTTGAATTATTTAAATTTGAATAAAATTGGGTACCTTCAACCGATTACAGTAAGAGTCGATGCACTAGGATAAAATTTCATCTATGTACTGCCTACTAGGTCTTAGCGTTATGAAAGAAGATATAGAAATAGTCTGGCAAACACTAGCATCAAGATCTGAGCGCAACGATTAATAACATCGAAGAGAAGATAATTCTTATGCCGGAGATGGGTTCTCTTTATATGTATGTTTGTCGATACATCAACATATTGATCAACAGATCGGGAAAAAGCTTCGGATTTTTTAATTTTTCTGTCAACAGGAATTTCTTCAATCTACACAGATCTTATGACAATGGCTTCGATTTAAATCATTCATCCATATTACATTCAACACTGATCAAGACGATACTTTTCTGTCTTCCTCTTCTTTTATAAAAAATTAAGGAATATATCTACTTGGGTCATCATATAGCCCCAACCACAGAACTAAAAGGATAGGACTTAGTTGGGGATCTACATTTACAAGAAACTGCATCTTTAACTGTCACAACGAACACGTTTGGGCCCATGACAATTCTCATGCAGTTCACGGAGGAAACTACCAGGTACGTTTTTTAGTAAATGTATGGGTAGGTTCCTCCTACATCCTATACTATACAATGGTTCTATATAGAACTGTACGTGGGTTTGTTGGCCCATAGTACTAAAGATGGCAACAAACAGTTGGAGCTTACAACCCAGTAATGGGCTACTACACGAGTTAGGGGCAGCAGTCTAACCCGTAGTCTTTGCTGGCGAAGATCAAAGTGATTGGTACGGCAGCATATGACTCAACAACAGGCATGTTCAGAATGACTTTAATGGCTGATACTTTGCGGTACAGAAGGCAATGGGAAACCACTGTACTACAATCCCATGAGCGTGCATGAAACCGATGAATAATCAAAATGAAGTCATGTCACGCGCTCCGATTGACACTCGGCGCTGCTCTGCTTCCGGGGTAGAAAGTAGAACAGGGAAAGATGGCGTAATGCAATAAGAAGAGCGACAAAATAATAATTATACATCGGAATATGCATCACCACGCATCTGACAAGATGCAATGGACTAAGGAGGATGGGTAGGAATAGTTGATCCTTTTACACTTCCTGGAAAGTTAAATGCAGAAAAGTTTTAAATGATAACCCTTCAGGCTTACTGGAAGATATTATTCTTGCACTCCGGAGCGATATGTGGGTGCAACTCGATGGTGCACCATCATATTATACAGGTCCACACCATTCGGCAATGGTTTAACCACCATTACCCTGACAAATGGATCGGCGTGAAGGTCCAAAAGCTTGGCCAACAAGAAGTCCGGATTTAACACCTTTGGACTTTTTCTTGTGATTCATGAGTCAGCCACTACCATTAACCCCAGAATGTTGCAGCGTGTTTGCAATTACTGTGCGTGCACGCAAGTGCTGCGAAACCAAATGGGGGGGGGGGGGGGGGGGGGATTTTAAAAACGTACATTAATATAATATTTTTGAGCAAAATAATTGATTGAGAATTATTTTTGATTTTTATTTAATTTTGTTAATAAAAATGTTACCTTGTGCATTATTTTTCTGTCTAGATTGAAGCTTTAGTGTATATTAAAAAATCAAGATATAGACAGCTGTCTCAAACGAAAGGTGTTTGATGCCTGCATCCTGCCAATGCTAACCTACGGTATAGAGACTCTCATATGAAAAATACTGATATGTTGAAAGTGACGTAGCTGACTGTGGAAAAGCAGATGTTAAGGGTAAGCCTAAGATAGAAAATAGGATATACAGTTATAAGAGCAAAAGTAATTGACGTCGTGGAAAGAATAGCCAAGCTCAAGTGGAGTTGGACATGCCATGTTGCCAGATCAACATAAAAGCAATGGACAATATGCGTGATGCAATGGCGGCCTAGAACATCTAAGAAGAGTGTTGGAAGATCACCAAAAAGCTGGACCGATGATTTGAGAAAGATAGCAGGGAAAAACTGGTTTCATTTAGCCCAAGATAAGGAGAGGTGAACAGTTTTAGGGGAGGCCTTTGCTCAATAGTGAGAGATGCGAGATATTTCAAAATCTGGTTAATGCCTTACCTAAAACTTAAATATCTAACCAAAAATAATTTTTATTTGGATTAGCTGTTAAGCGATTAATTGCAATAATCAAAATGCGGCTTGGCGATCATCATTCGATAACTATAAGAAAAAGATAGAAAATACTTTATGTGTTTATACAATTTTCCCGAGAGAATGTAAATTTTCAACTATGCCCAATAGCAGTCCAACTATTTGGTACTCTAGGTGTCTATAGGTATCCTGTAATTTCTATAAAATACGATATACAGGGTGTTAGGTAAACATGCGGCAAAAATTCAAGGGTTTATTCCTTGGCCTATTCTAAGAATATTTTGTCCTATAATGATTTCTGAAAAAACCATTTGTTTCGAAGATACAGGGTGAACAAAATTTGCGACAGTAACAACATTTTATTATCAAAAAGTACATGTAAAGTTGTTCAATCTACAATAAATGTCCGAAATGACTTCCTCCAGCCTAGATACAAGCATTCAATCTTCTCGTCATTTAGTGCCGAACTCTTTCAAACACACCAGAGTCGTTTCTAATTGAGTTACACCCAGCAATTATCCTGCGACCGATACAGATGATGATCAATGACGAGACGTATTCAAATGAAATCCACTTGTACGTTAGTAGATAAAACAGCCGTTATCGTTAACAATTTTTTGTACTTGATAAGCTCATTGGCGTACGACAAACTTTTATTTACATTAATGATTTCAAAACAATATCGAATATGGTTGTCACAAATTTTCGTCACCCTGTATTTTCGAAACAAAGGGGGTTTTCAGAAATCATCATAGGACAAAATATTATTAGAATAGGCCAAGGAATAACCCTTTGAATTTTTGCCGCATGTTTACCTAACACCCTGTATATTCAAAACGTTATTACAGCAAATGTAATAAAATACTAACAGGAACTATAAACACACGCCGATGATATCGTGTGTGCCAAAAAACTCATTTAGGGCAGGCCTTGGAAAGAATGATAAAAAAATCTAGTCATGTCTTAACTTAAGTCTGTAGGTGAATGTCAGATTGCATTTTGTTTATGAAAACAGTTGTCACTGTAACAGGCAAAAGTTTACTTGTATCGATCAAAAAGGCAAATAAGATAGCAAATGCACAACAACAACGACTGTATTAATCATAACAATCAATAAAAATTGTTTTTATTAAGTGTTTTGCATATTTTTGGGAAAATAGTTCAAGATCAAAATGTAATTTAGTTCTCTCTGACATATGGTAGTTCATTTGCTTCAATGGGTATGTATCAAGTTATGGCAAACTTCAATTTGAGTTTTTTTTAAACACACGATGTAATGGCAAAATGAAATAGCCCGGAGATTAAAGATGAAAACTAATTTTTGAAACCTTAAGAAACATTGGTAGATTTCTCAGTATGTCCGTAAGTCCTACCAGGGCCGGACGGGCTTACTAAGTTGCATGTGAACGAAGCTTTTCGATTTTGAAATATGTTATAATGAGTCATTCACATATTGTCGTTTTTGAATATGCGTTTCGTGCATAAAAACGAGTTGCTTTTTTTTCTTTGAACTGTGAACAATTTAATCAAAGAGTGAAGAGTTTTGACAAATTTTCTGTGCCCATGCTGAAGATCGATGTATGGATTTCTCTTCAAATAAAACAATGACAATGATGGTGAGTATATAGCTCTTAGAATGCAGTAAAATTGCGTCTGTAAGGGTCAATATTTGAATGTTTTTCTCCCAGGGGGGGGAGGGGGTACCCGGACCACCTCCCAACCCTATTGGCCCGCCTCGTCATTCTTTTCCCGGCCTGAATTTTTTCACCAGTCCGGCCCTGAATCCTACAAAAGAATAGCTCATGGAATAATATGTTAGATTCTTATTGCTAATAAAACTGATAAAAAATTATTAAATTTCTGTACCACTTTTTCGTTTCTCGCGTCAGCCTCCACTTGCTACAAAATATTTGTTTAAAAGTCTAATTTGCATTTTTGAATTTCCTGCTGCAATGATAAATTTAAAATTGAAACCATTAATATACAACTGGAGAGCACAAACCATATAAATCTACTAAATTTAACAGAAATTCTTTTCTAGTCGTAAAACTTTCGTTCCTTTGCATATGAATCGTACATGGGAGAAAGTAAAAATCCTCGTAGCGAATTACTGTAACATGTAAATAAAAAGAAATTATTTCGCCCAGTTTTAAAGTATTAACGTTGCTTTCTGAATGAAATGCATGACAATCTTTTTTAAACATAGTTACATTCCACTGTGGCATTGATAAAGGAAATAGACTATTGCCTGTGTTCCTCCCAAATGTCAAAAATTTCTTTTAACATTCTTAGGATTTGCTGTGCCGACTTGTTAGTTGGAGAAACTTAGAGGATTCGCTTTCTGAATTCGTCTATGTAGTTATAGAGGACACGTACTGGAACTAATTCAAATATCAGTAAGCAAAAGCGGTACAAGTTCATATTGCATAAATTTAGTATGGCAACTGGCTAATTTCGTGTGAAATAATATTTATTTCGTCGCTATTCTTCTACAACAACTTCATTCCCTTCTATGGATGGGTGAATTGGTATTGCAGTAACATCCTCCAGTTCACTTGGTGTGATGCTAATAAAAAATGTATATAATGTGCATCTCTGTTGTATTCACGTAAGAGATATCAAACAAAAATATTTGAATCTTGTTCTCATAGACAGCTGAAATTTCTATCTTCTAGCTGCAATTTTTTTAATTCCAAATTTAAAGAGTCGTGATTTCATAGATTTAGTAAATAGTCGACTACTGAAAGGGCTCGAAATGTGTAATATCATGAACCGGAACGCCGCTTCAAAATTATTGTGTGACTAAAAAACTACATGACAAAATAGATAGGCATCTTGCGTATAAGAAAACGCGTTTCTAAATTCTCATAAACAAATATATTTTCAATCAAACAAAAAGAAAAAAGAAAAAAACATTCCATACAGTAACCAAAGCCGATGTTGACGAATGAAAAATTCATAGAGCACAAAAAAATTTGCTACAGTATTCCGATAATAATCATAGCAAAAAAGTTACAAAAATTATTTTAAAAAATCTGTAAATGGGTTTACTTAAAAGTTCACTCGTAAGTGGACGTCCGGACATTAAAAAACTACGAGTAAAAATATCTTAACGTTCCTTGTAATACTGAAACAGTAGAACAAAACAATTGGTAATGCAAATTACATCAATTGTTAAACAAAAAAAATACATTACCGGCGGTCGAATTCGAACGGCATGCGGCTACGAATGTGATTCCAACCTTTAGCGGGGCGATACCTACATACAGGTTTAAAAAAACAGATTTTTTGTGAACTCGTGTTTTTTGCTTTACAGCATTGACGTTGTATTTGTTGGGTCCCATTTTCGTCAAGGGTAAAGCCTGAACTACAAATTGCTACTTTTATCTATTTCTCAATTAAAGCAAAAATTTTAAAAAAAATTTAGAGGTACTCGCCCTGTATATATTTGTCTGAAATGTTTTCTGTTTCATGGCAGGTAGATATATAATGTGCATGCAAAATATCATCCAACAAGTATTTTTTGACCTATACCGCCAACAGACAGACAGACGGACAGACACGAAATTGGGAAAACCTGTTTTTCGTCATCTGAAACGTGAAGATTTGAAAATCTCGGAAGGTGATTTCGCGATTACAATACTTTATTCGTCTTTTAGACAAGGAAAGTAAAAAATATCACTAGAAAATACTAATAATATATACAAAAAAATAATCACAGAAAACATTGTTTATACATTTGCAAATAGTCATACGGGCAACGCATGTCTACATACTATCCCGTGTGTACAATATAAAGTTCTAAAGAAAATAATGCAATTACTACATTACAAAAAAAAATACTAATTTATTAATTAAGGAAGTTTTCAAATATACTCAAAAGTCGTATTCTTTTTACTGTAATCGCGAAAAAAATACCTTCCGAGATTTCTTCAGATCTTTACGTTTCAGGGTCCCTAGATGACGAAAAACAAGTTTTCTCCTAGTCTGTGTGTTTGTCGGTCTGTCTGTCTGCTTGTTGAAAGTGTAATACAAAAACTATTTGTTGGAGGAAGACGATATTTTGCATGCAAATTATATGTCTACTTCGCACGAAACCGAGAACATTTCGGACAAATAAATACAGGGTGAGCACCTTAAAAAAATAATATTGTGTTTCTTTTTGCGTTAACTGAGAAATAGATAAAATAATAATTTGCATATAGGTCAAGCTTTAGACTTGACAATGTAAAAGAGTCCAAAAGTTTCAATAATAAGTTCGTTCTGTTAAATACAATCGCGTATCGTAAAACCGAGAGAGGTTCGCAGGCAGTATAGTTCGAATCCAATCGCCGGTATTGTTTTTCTATTTCACATTGATTTAATTCACATTACCAAGTGTTTTTTATTGTGTCAGTATTATTACGAACGTGAAAATATTTTTACGCCTATTTTCTTTTGATTTTAAAAATTGTTTAGTGTCACACCGTCCACTTGCGAGGGAGGTTCTGAGTAAAACCCTTTACAATTTTTTTAGTTCCCTTTTTTGCTATTTGTATCATTCGCTAAATGGCGACATTTTACCAACCAGGAACGAATATAATTTTCTGGCTTAAACTGATGTAATGGTAGTCTAAGAGAGTTCTTAAATAGCAGATCTGCCATAATATTAATGGACAGCGAACGTCTCAGTGGGGTCATTAGTTCATTAATCGAAATAGAATGGTTGTCAAAGTTTTGAAGAGAGGTTTTAAAGTTTCTGGAGCATGATTTCTAGCAATCATTTTAAGATAAAATCCACGAATTGTGTCTTTTTCATCCAATTTGAATACCTTGCACAAAACGGGAACGTTTTCATTCTCATATTGTATATCTACTTTTCATCATCATTACTTGATCATGTTTTGGAATCAAGAATTTTCAAATATTACAAATAATTGTTGTATGTGCATTGTGCATTCTATATATGTTCTTTCTGATAAAAACCTAGTAGTCATCATTCTGTTTCAAAGATTAGTAGCTATTGGTCTAAAAAACTGCATACCTTTGATAGTTTTAATATTAGCATCATGAAGAGCATCGGTAATTATATATTTAATAACACAGGACCATAATCATTTGCTTTAGAATTTAATAAGTGTTTTGTTCTTTTCACTGCTCTATCAGCTTCGGTGAGTGTGATATTTCTTCTGTGTGAAAACATTGTGAGATCTGCTTGTTCCTCTAAAGCTCTAAATCAGGGATGAGCAACCCGCGGCCCGCGGGCCACATGCGGCCCGCTGCACTTTCTCTTCAAAAAGATTTTACATTTTTGACTTTTAAGAATTCCGTAGCCTAATTGTACCCTATTTC
The DNA here is from genome assembly GCA_940337035.1 of Agriotes lineatus. Classification (NCBI taxonomy): domain Eukaryota; kingdom Metazoa; phylum Arthropoda; class Insecta; order Coleoptera; family Elateridae; genus Agriotes; species Agriotes lineatus. The sequence continues at coordinate 67,057,400 of OW679202.1, forward strand.
TTATTAAATAATCTTTTTCCACATATATCTTTCGCCGTTTTTTATAGTATTTTTATTAGTGTTTCATTTCTGTAATTTTATTATACTGGGTTTATTTTGTTAATAAAGAGATCATTTTAGTTCATCGTCCAGTGTTTGTATTATCATAAGTTTCTTTTACATGTGGCCCGCACAGCATTTTTAAATTTGTAGCTTGCCCGTTGTAAAAAAAGGTTGCTCATCCCTGCTTTAAAGCATTAGCCACTATATGAAGATTTCTAAAATATTTTTTATATTTATATCCTTCTTGTTCTCTTGTTAGGTAGTTTGATGCTTTGGTAAAATGCTCACACAGAGCAACACAATTTTTATCATAGCATTTACTGTTCCTTTACTCGATGATACCGAAAACACAGAGAAAATCTTTCGAATTTTAATAACTGAATGCCAAATGACGGCCTGGTACTATTGGACGCCACAGCTTTGACGCCAGATCATTTTAACACCAGACGTTTGGACTCCGATATTGTTATTCTTTCCATTAAGTTAAGTGAATTAATTTGTTAATACTTTTCCATCATAAAATGTATCGAAAAGACTATAGATCTAAGCTGTATATTTTTTTTTATAACAATGGTTACATGACAAATTATTTAAAAAGTAACTCACTATCTTAATTAAGTACAGAATGATTTGATAACAATTACGAGTCCATTAAATAGAATTTATACAGTTTTGGCGTCCAAACGTCCGGCGTCAAAAAGATCTAGCGCCAAAGCGACTCGCGTCAAAGCGGCGACGTTCAAATGGATCCAATCGGTCAAATGATGCAGCTATTTTTTCAATTCTCTCTAGCTCTTTGGTGACTAGATATAGATTATTTATCGATAAGTATTTTAAAATTATTTATTCCAACTATTTCATTAATTGCACCACAGACAGGAAATTCTAGCCAATGATTACCACAGTGCCAAATTATTAAATTAGGACACTTGTCTTTCAATAATGTCGCTAACCCAGCATTTTTGTTTACTTCTCTCGTCTAAAACACGTAGTATTGTAATCGCGAAAAAATCACGTTCCGAGATTTCTTCAAATCTTCACGTTTCAGGGTCCCTAGATGACGAAAAACAGGTTTTCTCAATTCCGTCTATCTGTCTGTCTACCTGTTGGCGGTATAACTCAAAAACGATTTGTTGGAGGATGACAATATTGTGCATGCAGATTATATATTTACCTGGCATGAAACTGTGAATATTTCAGACAAATATATACAAAGTAAGTACCTTAAAAAATAAGTTTTGTTTATTTTTGAGTTAACTTTGAAATATATGGAAGTAATCATTTTCACATAGGCCAGGCTTTACATTTGCCGAAAATAGAACTCTACAGATACGGGATAATGTCACAAAAGAGTCAAAACGTTTCAACAATAAGACCGTTCTGTTCAATAGAGGCGCGCGCCCCGCACTTGTTCCAATAAGTCTGAATGTCGCGGTACGACAAGTCGATGCGGTTACGATTGCTACGCAGATGCGGCGGAGTTCAAACCCCAGCGGGCTACATTTTTTTAAATTTTCAAATTGATCTAATTCGCGCGAGGGAAGTTTCGTATAAACCCCTTTACAGATTTTCAAAATTGCTGACGCACTTCACAAAAGCTTTCGTCAAACCATGCTTATTTAAACAATTGAACCATTCCAAACTAATCTTACTTGTTGAAATATTTAAGGGTTCTACTCAATCGATATTAAAAACGTAAGCATCATCATGAAAATGAGAAAAAAAATTGTAAAGGGTTTTACTTAGAACTTGCCTCGCAAGTGGACATTGTGACCTTGTGACACTCAACAATTTTAAAAATCGAAGATAATTCGGTGAAAGAATATCTTAACGTTTCTAAAAATACTGAAACAATCAAAGGAAACACTTGGCAATGCAAAGTACATCAATTTTCAAATAAAAAACATTACCGGCGATGGGATTTGAACTGCAGCTCTTATAAACGAGCCCGCGCATGCGATTTCAACGTTTGGCAGTAGCCCGCGAGCAGTTCGACTGCTCATCGCATGCGACCACGCTGAACCCCTCGACTGCGTTTCATTAAACATGACGCAGTTATTCGTTGCCCCTTTATGTTTTTTACAACATGTACCCTGAAGAAATTTAGGAAGGTGATTTTTTCGCGATTAAAATAGATCCTTCGTCTTTTAGAAGAGGGGCATAAAAATGTTCTGAAGACAACTAATGTTGATTATTTACTTAATACAGTTGACTCGTCTATTAACACAAATATTTTTTCTTTGAAGATAGCATACATTGCATTTTTTTCTCAATTTCAGACAAAATATGAATGACAGTTTGAAAACATGTCTTGTCCGAGTGTAAAATATTTCCTTAGAATATTCCATTTAATTTTTGAAAACTGATACTACCGGAAAAAAGTGAAGATCTATTCCTTGAATGGACAATGGCAAATTACAAGGGGGCAGGGCAAGCAGTCACAGTTTTCAAATTAAAATAGCCAATTTTTAAAATATTATATTTCGAATGAGCCGGAACAGGAATCTTACTGTTTTTTCACAAACCGGGCAATATTTTCCATAATATCACGATTCGGAACACTATTCTGATTTGCTCCGATACATGTTGAGCCTTGATTACTGAACGAGTGAAGAAAAACTATCGTGTGTTTCAAAAAAACTCATTCGCAGCATGCCATGATCAATTTGAAGTTTGTCATAACTTGATACTTACTCATTGAAGTAAATGAACTACTATAAGTCAGAGAGAACTAAATTATACATCTTGATCTTGAATTATTTTTCTAAAAATATACAAAACAATCCTTATTGACTGTTATGATTAATACACTCGTTGTTGTGTAAATGTCATCTTATTTTTCTTTTTGCTTGATCATAAACAAAATGTAATCTGATAATCTTAAGTTAAAACATGACTGGATTTTTATCTTTCTTTCCAAGGCCTGCCCTAAATGAGTTGTTTTTGAAACACACGATATAATTATTTAAAAACAATCTGTAAAGGGCTTCACACGGAACTTCCCTCGCAAGTGGAAGTTTAGAAACGAACAATTTTGAAAATATAAAAGGAAAAAAATGTTAAGGTGTTCACCCCGTATATATTGGGCCAAAATATGTCCTTCTTCGTGAAGGGTAAAAACCTGAGCTATATCAAAATATTAGTCTTTTTTACTAATAGTTCTTGAATTAAAGCAAAAATATGCAGACTTTTATTTTTTAAGGTGGTCACCCTGTATATATTTCACCGAAAATACTACCTACACGACACTTTAAATCTACACTATTTGAATAGACTTCTCATGCTAATTTTCGGCAGTAGTAAAGTTTGATAAACTCCATGGCGAAGTTTGGCCTGAAACTAGACGGGTCGGATATTGCTGAATAAGAAACTATAATTTCAATTTTAATAGAGCTAACAAATGTAGTTGTGTATATAAGTATATCAAATGATACAAGTAAATCGAAAGCCCCAATCAATGTGTGCTTCTAAATAGAACAATCGTCGCTCCTTCGCATATAATAATTAATATAAATCGACCATGTGTTTTAACTGTAGTCCTATGTTGGCAAGGAGGCTATTGGCCCGTTAGAGATGTTTTAGATTACCTACGGGAATTTTTAAAAAAGGAAAAGGATAAATAATAAACCAGGTGTTTTCAACAGTTTGGGTAAAAATATATTGGTGTATTTCTACTCACAAAAATAAATAACAAAATGTTATACACTCGCACAAATGCTTTCTCTCATACTAATTTAGAAAAATGTCGTGTTTACGATTGTCTACGAAAATCATTCAAAATGGCCGCAATTAGCTGGAATACAGCACTTCTTACTCACTTATAAATTCCAGGCGTGTTTTGAATTGTTTGGCAACTGCCAATAACTCTTTTCCAAGGAATTCGCATCAGTTACTAGAGTGAAATAAACAAGACATTTTAGGTGTCCCCAGTGGTAAAAGTCAATTCGAATTAAATCATGGGATCAGACAAGCCATGAAGTTGGTTCACCCTCTCCAATCTACCCATGTCTCATCATACACTTTGTTAAAAAATCTGTAAAGGGATTTACACCGAATTTCCCTCGTGCGAATTATATCAATTTGCTGCTGATTTTTTCGTGATTCCAGTACTTCCTTCGTCTTTTAGACGAGGGAAGTAAAAATTCTTACATTAGAAAAAATGTGCTGGTGCAGCTAAGTACTGCCAATTTGACCATAGGTATCAGCGACTACTTCGTTTTACATTTAAATTGATAAAAACTCCATAGAGAAGCATTTCCGTGTGTACGTAACATTTTGTTGTTTAGTTTAGTGTGCAGAATACCTTCACAAATATATGGCAAACATTTTGAAAATATAATACATAATGATATAAACGGCTGCTGCTGTTACAGTAACTTCCCCACGAGTTTCTTGGATTGTCCATTTTGAATATTAACGAGTCCAAAGGAGACATATTAAGGAGTCCTCTCAAATTAACATCAGCTCTTCTTTTGCAATTCTTTTTCACCTTCAAAAATTATTTTTAAGGATTACGAAAAGTGTAATAATAAAAATCATAAGATATACGATCAAATCTAAAAACTCAAAATTGTCCAGTTCTGGCACTAAATAGTAGCCTTGTCGAATTAATTTTGGTTCTTTGATTTGTTTTGCAATTTCTTTCCACTTATACCCCAACATATCGGCCTTTGCGGACCATCGCCAATACTTGTTACACTTTTTCATGCATTCCACGAGAAAGTCTGAATCTTCATCCCGACACAGTGATGTGATCTTTCCTGCATATAAGGTTTTATTGATTTTTCTGTAACACAGTCTTCAACGCCCAAATTCCCTTTCCAGCTGTCTTGTGGACCTTCATCCAAAGCCACGCTGTAAACTGTCAGTCTCTAAACCGACTGTAAAAGTGCACTTCCTTCGCCCTGCCAATTTTGTTTTCTTACTATAGTACTAGTACCTGGAGTGTTTGGACCTCCTCAACCAGGACAAGTTCATCTGGGCAAACACTTCTACCTGCCTCAACGTTTAGTTTTTTCTTCTTCCTCTAGGAGACTGATTTGGCACCTTCTAATCTTTTTTCACAAGTGCAGTCAGAAAACCCTTTTTAACAGTTTCCTTATTCCACTTATATTCTTTAAATAATCTTCCAAACACTTCCTCTTTGCTCAATGGGCAGATACCACACTTTCTAAAATTCGATGTCAAATGTTGGCCTTTTAAATGAAGATGCTCAGTCGAGAGTTGGTTGAGTAATTTGGAAAAACGTATCCTTTGGCAAAGTTCCACATTACTCACCTTCCGACGTTTTCCACCACTCCTGAAGAAATTTTCACCATCCAATCTTAAGTGGATGAAATTCTACCACATTTAATGGTTGTGTAAGGTGGGTGAATGTGGCGGAAGGAATCTGATTAATTCTTTGGTCTTATCCTATTTGTTAAACTTATGGAAAACCATGCTGAAAAACCACTCTTCACGTATTCCGTCGTCGCACCACCCGGATTTTGGTCGGTTTTAACAGCAACCCTTAGGACCTTCTTCAGTTCAGGCAAGCTGAAGTTTCTCTGACCTAAGAACTACGTATGGTGGCAGTAATTTCCCTGTAGCATTTCGTCAAAGCATTAAGGGTGTAGAAGTTTTTAACGAGTTCATAATTTGTTCAACATACTAACTTTGCTTTCCGGGTCGTCTGACAGATTCGTTTCGTCGTCGTTCCAGCTATTGCATGGAGGGCACCACCAACGCTGTTCTTAAGATTTTAAAAATAAGTAAGAATCACCTTTTCGTCTACGACAGCTCCATCTCCTTTTATGTTCGAATGCGATCTTGTTGATAAATCTGAGTATCTACCAAGAAAAGATTTCACTAGCCCGGTATGTTATTATTTGCAAATTCGGTTACTTTTCGCCCTTCCTTATCAAGATAGTTCTTAAAAATGGACCTAACTTCAAACTCTATGATTGGAAAACGAAGTTCTTCTCTTATATAGCCAGAAATGCTTTCTTCCTCGGCTGAAGATAGAATCGGTGACGCCTTGGCGTGTTAAGAAACCCGAAGGCACCTTTAACAAAAATAAATGTACAGTACTTTATTTATTACATTTCTTATTATTTGCTTCGTCTAAATTATGCGACATTTCTTTAATGTGCCAACCTTCAGTTTAAAATACGTGTTCTACTACATAGCGAATTGATATAAACATCTGAAAACAGCAGAGAGGTTGGTGGAAAGTAAGTGGAATAAGACTTGTGGTTTTTAAAGCACTGGGCGTTTATTTTTTCCTTTGCAATTCTATCCGTGGACACGCTGTATAGTATACAGTTAGTATTTGGTCAATGTTACACAAATATATTAAACAAAAATATAGATAATTTAAATATCCTCTAATGTTGACTAAACGAATAAAAAAATCATGCTTATTTTATGTCGCCTAAGTAAATTCCCACATTTTCGGAACATTTTTACTGGACACCCTATATAAGATCGGGAATACACAAACCGTCCTACATCGGTTTACTCTATGTTTATCGTCTGATAGAAGAAATTTACAAGGCTATAAACCGTTTTTCAATCAACTATTACTTGCCGAAAAACGGAAAGCAAATTCCACTTATACACTTACTATTTTCTATTTTAAAAACAAATCGTTTATTTGTTCTGATTTAATATCGTCTAAACATTTCTTTGTCCTCGTTATTTCGCTAAATAAAAATTGCGAATAGTTTGTACCGTTATAAATGCTCTTCCATCAAGTTGCCTTTGAAATATTTGTTGTATGAATAATATGTTGGTGACACTGTACGTCTATGTCAAATTCGAGGTTATCAGGTTAGATTTTCCGTCAGTTTTGACATAGACTGACGCAAAACCTTGAATTTGACATAGACTTACAGTGCCACCAACATATTATTCATACAACAAATATTTCCAAGGCAACTTGATGGAAGAGCATTTATAATCGCCCGGTATAATATGCGGAAATGTATTTCTTGATTTTCATGATAATTACGAGTATTATCATCATCATAATATGATACCAAAGCTCGCTGAATACGTTGACCAAATCGACTCACCTTCAGTCCACTTTATTTTATGATATATTTCAATTACTCACAGTATTCAGGTTGGTTTCTGCTAAATTTAGGAATAAATGTTTGTTTTGTTTCTCCGCTGCATATACGAGAGTCGTTACCAATTTTATTGCAGTTTTATACACTTTTGTTTTAGCATTTATCGATAGCTATTAAAATTTTATTACGCTTAATTGGCTTATTTTGACCGTTTAAAATCGCAAAAATTTCCATTGTTCATAAAATTTTATCCTTCATTTTTTTATGTAGTGTTATGAAATATTTGAAAGTTATTAGAAACTACAATCAGTTCTAGTATAGGATTTTCTAATAACTGCTAGACTGTCACTGTCATATATTAAGAAAAATGTAAGCTCTAAATAAATATCAATTATTCTTTTAACGAATACCTACAAAGAGATCATCTATTGCGTAAAAAATTATCCGAGTAATTCTTGATATAGCTATACCTATATAATTTTTTAAGTTATGTTTGAAAATAAAAAACGATTTCATTCCGGCAACAAATAATTCAATACCAGGACATCTGGTCATTTATTATATTTGCTTTAATTTACGGTCAGGATGTCATTCTTAGGGAAATATATCATGATGGCAGGATATTTTCCATTTTTAGAAGGGGATCGTTACGTTTAGATGGCTTACTTAACAGGTTAGTAACAATTTTTACTCTTTTACTTTCTAAACAACCCTCGTATTCTGTGCATATAATATCTTCACATTCCACAAGTCTCATAAACAAAACAATTGGTGCTTGCTTGTAACCCGCCCATGAAATTTTTCAAATTCCAGGACAGGTGAGAGTCCCATACATTATTTGTTATGTTAAGTGTATGAATCGTTCTTATTTATTTTGCCAACTCCATGTTTATGTTTAAGTATATTATTTTTTAGAAATATTCCTTGAACAGGCTATACACTTTTTACAACACGTATGTTTTTTATTCCTTTGTGTGCGGGTTTCTTTTTTTTTAAATGGTTAACAACAATTTTTTAAGTTGCGACTTTCTTAATCTTGAGTAAAATGGGCAATTTAGTCCACGTAATTATTAAATTCTGTTATAGTTATCATTCTAGTGCATAGATGACGCTGTGAAATAACAAGTCTGTAGGATGTGTTGCCTATGTTAGGAATTTTTCAAATCATAAGGTAGGCAACTGTTCGGTTGAAAACAATAAAATATCTAGAAAGTGGCATCCTGGTGTGGCACGGAGTACCACCTGACGTTAATTTTATGTACGTTAAAAAAATACTTGTAAGTTGAGTCCTCGTGTGTTGGTTAGTTTTTCACATTATCGTGCAATTAATCCAACGTTTGCGATGCGTAAACAAACGGGCATAAACATTTGGAGAATAAAATGGTGTATTTAGTAAACAATACCGACTTGCGTGGTTTGTAGAAGGTAATAAAAGCTAAAGAAATCCATCTTGCAACATAATTAACGTAAACGAAATTGTTTCAGAATTATGTAATTACTGGAGTTCCAGCAAACTTCTGAAATGGCCGAATTAAACACTCGCCACTTCGGAGATTCGCTTTTTCGTGAAATTCACAAAAATAGTTGGCTGACAAGGGTGTCCTCGAAAGATTCGAAAAAGGTAAGTTGTGCAATAAAAGGTAAACTAATTTTATGATTCGCCGCCTTGCAGAAAAGGGAGCGAGTATGGACCGTTTTTTGTGTTCACGATGAAGCAGAAGCTTATTTAGAAACCTACACTGATAGCAAAGCAGCGGTATTACACAAGCCAGAAAAATTCATAGCTCTGAACGAAACGAAACACGTTTCACCTACCATTTGTGCTCATGATCAAGAGTTCGAATTTGTGATAAATTTAAAAAATGAGGTAGTAAGACTGGCAGCACCCACATGGGAGCTAATGTTAGACTGGGTTGAAAGTCTGCGGGGGAAATTGTACGAATTACGCATATTAAGTCCTAAGGAAAATTTATATAGCAAGTTACCAGAGCCAAGAAGTGCACCGTTGCTTCCTACTCGAGATCCTACATCGCCTTTGCCTCCGCCTCCTTCCGTTCCATTGGCCTTACCTCCTGGAGTTGAACCTATAGTTGCACCTGAATCTCCTAACATATCTAATGATGTAGGCTCGTCTGAATCTACTTCAGCCGATTCGAGGTATGGAACTATCTTTTCTAAACAATTGTTACTTGTTAAAAATTTTGCTGAAGCATAGGTGATAATTAAGGCAGCAGTCTCACTAAGCCACAACCATCAAGTGTCGTCAACTAAGATAACCCGCTACGTCTCAAGCCAACTCAATAACAACGCTAACCACTATAAATTTAAATTTTGCGCTTATTAACACTTACCGTGCATGCAATTAACAACATTTTCACATGTTTAAACGGTTAGTAAAACGCAAAAAGTGAGGTTATATACAAAAATCTGTTAATTTTGCGATTTGAGAATGTGGGTATCTTGAGATAGCGTAGAAGCGTTAACGAGTTTGGTAGCATCCATATAACAAACATCTCTAACGGATATCTCATGCTTGCGCATTGCTAACCAGCGGCGTTCACCGTCCACCAAAATTCGAACTGGTTGGAAATTTCAAACTGGTTCGTAGCCGTAGGTGACTAGCGGTGACTGAGTGAGACGAGCTGCATATCTTTACGCATGCCAGAATTTTAGTTGATGACCGTTGCTGGCTAGTGATGGCTCATGGGACTGCGGCCTAATTCTAATTATTAGTTGTTCGAAATTTAAAATTCCGTATAGAAAGACTTTACACAGAAAATACATTGAAAACAAAAAAATGTGACACCTAATTCTAAAATATTGTATAAATTGACAATACATCATATATGTTGCTTAGAATGTTAATACAATAAAATATCCACATTTGACTTATTACTGGTTGTAATAATTTTTCAAAATTTAAATATTTAAAAAAAAATGGAGGAAATTATGTGTTTCATTTTTTTGTTCGTCAGCTTAATTATTAATTACTTATTCCTAATCTAACCTAATGACACCTAATCTAACCTCATCAAATCTAACCTAATCTAACATAGCCTATAACCATATATTTAATAGTTACTATATTGCTAGCAGGGCCTGGGAACGCGTGAAAAAATTACGTCGCCGACATAACCTCACTCGTCGTACTACGCGTCTTGTGCGCATGCCTGAGTCTTTAGAAGCGAATTTTAAACTTGACCGTGAGGTTCACTTCCCCACAACAGAGTTGGTTGTCTGTCTCACTTACGCTGTGACCTCCCACTAATAGCTGCTAGCAATATAGTAACTATTAAATATATGCCTATGACTCCTATATTGCATGGCTTGCGAAGTCACTGATGAAAGGAGACAAACATGCAGTATTGCTATATCATAGTATCAGTTGACGCTTTGCGCAGGAAATCTGAGTTTTGAAAGATTCATATTCAGAAGGCACGGCTGAAGGAATAAATGAGCTTCAATTAACAAGGAACGTTTTTTGAAAACTTTAAAATTTCCGTAAATTATAACTGATAACAACGTTAGACACGAATCGGAATGGAAAAAATGTCAATGTTACGAGCTACCTTTATTACAGATTTCTGCTACTGATGCTGTTTGTGATTGGTTAAAATTAGACTCATGCACACCAGACACCATTTCTACTTCGGTACACAATGCGATTGCTATGTCATTTTGATTTCGTCATTTCACGCAATATAGGAGTATTAAATATATATCTCCCAATTAGGGCCGGCAGTGTTACCTAATGTAATAATTGCCATAAGGAAGATAAACAAAGAAGCAAATAACCTTTTAAAATAGTCATCGACTACATTTGAATGTATATGGAGTAATTCACTTTTGAGGCTCTCCATTGGGATCTCGGCAACGGTAAGAGATATAAGGTCAGCTAAATTGGCACAAAGTTACATAAATAACGGGTGTTCAAAAAGTCTTTACGTCCTGGGCGGCTGTGGAAATTCAAACGTGTTAATAATATGTTGGTGGCACTGTAAGGTTAGCAGATTAGGTTTTGCGTCAGTCTGTGTCAAAACTGACGGAAAACCTAACCTGATAACCTCGAATTTGACGTCGACTTACAGTGCCACCAACATATTATTCATATGTTTGAATTTCCATAGCCGCCCAGAACGTAAAGACTTTTTGAACTCCCGTTAGATGCTAAGTGTTCATTAAAATCCGGTCCAGCCAGCTTGATTTTTGATTTATCACAAAAAATATCAAATTTCTTTTTCAAAAAAGCTTAGTTGGAATTTAAATTCTGTAAAAAAAAATTAATGCAACATTTTACATCGAATGTTGTGGTGTATGTAGTCTGCTTAGATCCAGAACGTTTCAGTTTTGGAACTATCGTAAAGTTTATTATTTCTTACGAGTAACATATTTCATATTCATGGATCTGAATGGAACTGCACACAAATTGCAATGATGTATAGGTATATAATATTTATAGTTTTTCCTCACAATTAATCGAGCTAATAAGTAAAAAACGTAAAATAAATTAAATATCAAGTAGACCGTGATTACATTATTTTGTTCCTATGGATAGCCATATTCCTAACTCTAATATTATTACTCCCGCTAAATGTTTCCTCTTGGAATTGAAGAAAGATAAAAATAAATATTAAAAACTGGAACAATTCTTGTATTTTATTGCATTGTTTCTCTTGATCCATAAGAACAATAGCTATTTATGCAACAAGTGCTAAAAGTTGACGTTTATGCACGAGACATGAAAATTATGAAACGAAGCCGAAGGCTGAGTTTCATAACATGTCTCGTGCATAAACGACTTTTAGCACGCGTTGCATACAATATTTTATCTACGACCTTAATTTTACTGTTATTAATCCATAAATATCGATTTAACAAAGGTTTGCATCTGCGACACTTATAATTTATGTCATAATAAACAGTAGACCTTGGCACGCGAGCGAATGTTTGCGCAGCCAGTACTGTCAAGGTCAGTTACGAAAGGTAATTATTAATACTACAGATCTAACTGTATTCATTACATAACGCTTTAATTATTTCAAAAACACATTACCTGTAACGCCAGAAGTAACTAGAATCACTTTACAACTTCACTTCCAGTTCAAAATTGTAGTTTTATAACCTCACTTCACTTTATACCACAGATGCGCTTAAAGTAAACAGCTGATTTCTTTAACCACGCTAAACTATAAAACGTCACTTTTAGTGAAACAAGCTAGCGCTAAAAGGCCTACTTTTAGTAGTGGTCGTAGATAAAATAATGTAACCACAGTCGACTAGATATGTTATTTTTTTTACATATTTTGCTAGTTATCCAGATTAATCATGAAACACCATTATAATTACTAGACATCAATAAAATCTGTGTGAAAAGCCCTATCCTCATGCGCAAAAATCGAGTACGAAACCGATAAGAAAATACAAACTTGATTATAGTCCCAAAAATCTGAAAAATGATGGATCTAAGTAGACTATACCACGACATTATATGTAAAATGTTATCTTTAGAAAGATGTAGCAGATTTTTGAATTCCGGCAATTAAAGAAGTTCAAACAAGGTATTTGATTTTTTTTTCGCTATAACAAAACATAAGTTAGCTAGATCGGATTTCCTTTTTAATTATTACGCAGCACCTTATTCTGCAACTCGGTTCCAATTTAACCGACTTTGTAGCTGTTACCTTTTCTAAGATCCCAATGGTGAGCCTCGAAAGTAAATTACCTGGTATATAACGTACACAAAACTAATGTCACAAATTTCTAGGTGTGATAGTACTCAAATTAAACAAAAACACTATGAACATAAATCGTAAATTGCATAAGGAAAGTATGGCACAGAGAATGATAAAAAAACACTGGTGTGACATATTTTATGCTGAAGTAGGGGTCTTTGGAAAAAATATGGTATAAGGTTTAGAAGCGGTAGTTTCTGCAAAAATGGAGGGCATTTTAGCGTACATCAAACAAGTAGCGACACTCAGCGTCGGTTCCTTTCATATCAAAATACTAGTTTGAATGACCTTGAACGGCTCCTGGGGGGGGGGGGGGTACTTACCAACAGATTACCCAACAGATAGCGCCACTACTTTACCACATCAGGATTGGTAGCAGAGCCAGTAACTGGCTTTGATTGGCAGAACTTTGTTCTGCCATCTGGTTATCAAGCTTAGGAATGCCCCCTAAGTCACTATCCTAGGCACTCTTGACAGGTTTCAACATTTGGCATGAGTGTCTCTACTTGTTTGATTTAGGCTAAAAACACGAAACGGTTCATGCCGAGTTGGCAGCCGCCTGCGATAAAACACGAGTCGAGGCCCAGTCGGCAGCCGACTCGGCGGCTGCCTGCGATATAAAACACACGAGTTGGCAGCCGATTCGACGGCCGCCTGCGATAAAACACACGAGTCGGCTAAAAAGTCGCATAAACATTACGATGACATATTGCCAGTATTCCTACTGAAGACAATGGATTCGTTTTTGTTTTATTTTACTTGCATAATCAACATGCTGCATGTCCCATATGGCTGGTCTTGCATGGATTTCCATTATCAATTTTTCGGTTTCGATATTGGAACACATATTTACCACTAAAATTAAATTAGTACATATATAACCTTCAAAACAAATGATCAGTCAGATACTACTCGTCTAAGTAAAATATTTTCATATATGACAAAGATATTTGACAACCGCGCCTGATACTCACCGCTTTGAAACCGCTTGTCATGTGTACAGTCATAAGATAGCACAGACTTGAGGGTACGCTCGGCTTATGCTCGGCGTACGCGGTACATGACGCAGCGTGTGTTTTGTCTGCTTTAAATACATAGAATCATGGGCAGAGTCGGCTGCTGACTTGGCATAAACCGCTTCGTGTGTTTTCAGCCTTATATACGCGGGTGTTTTCTTCCTAACATTTTAGAACCGAATTATTTCTCAATTCTAATTGCATTTTCGAAAACCTTGGTGTTCTTACCAAAAATAGTACTGCTGTTTGAAATCGCTTAATTACAAAAAATGGAAAATTCGTTAATAGTCTATTCCACCTGCTTTTAATTCATTTTAAGTAGACAACATTGTTGGAATATCCATCACAAAAACTTGGTTTAGATAATGCCTTGTCTCTCAGGTAAAATGAGATGGAGCACCATTGTGCATAGAAGATGAATAATTTATTATAAGAACAGGTCATCCAAAAGTGGAAAGTGACGTTTAGGTGTGCACCTTTAGGCTTAAAAACTTGTCATTAAAATGATTGCTCTACGTCTGTTTAAGAAGGAGGTCTAGTTACATAACTTATTTCAGCTACGTAATAAGGTACATTTCAAGACTGATTTAAATCAAAGTTTTAGCACCTAAACGTCCTAGACCGATCCAAAAGCACAGGTGAATCTTTATACAGTCAGACCTCGCCGTTCGCGGGGGTTACGTTCCAGAAGAATTTCACGAAGTGCAAAACCACGATGCGCGAGTAAACACATAAATGATAAAAACGGGGTTAGGTTCTATAAACTAGATTTATTTATACTATGCAACTTCAAAAAATTCAAAAATACATAAATGTGCGTATACAAACATGCAAATACGTACGTTTTCAAAACATAAACCGCATACGTCTGCTTTATTTACTTACGGCCGGTCTTATGAAGGTCACTAACCTGACGTTAACTTTAAATCGTTGTTAAAACATTCTCAAAATTGTCTTATCTGTTTCAACACTGTAGCTGCCTTAAATGTAATTTTCGACACGTTCATAGGGATTTTTAAAAAATAGTTTTGTACCATCTCGTTCAGAAGTTTTTAACAATATTTTTTTATACTATGTCTATATGGCTACTGCTTTACAGCCTAGGCCGTTTCTCCTTTGTGCCGTTACTTCCTAATCTTCTAATTCTGCCTTCCATCTATCTATTTTAATTCCATCCTTCCACTTTGTTTTTAAATTTCTCAGCTTTTAATTTCTTACGTTTCTGCATTGTCACCATTCAACATCTTCGCAAGTAGTTATTCTCCATTGCATCAATTCGATTCTTCATATTTCTGCTAAGCATCCAAACCTTCAAGCCATATGAGTACAACTTTTTACTAGTAATCTGAACGTGCGCACTTTAGTTCAATTTCTGATAGTTGTATTCTATAGAATAGAGTATTAATGTTTTACCTTTTCCAATTTTGTTTAATATGGTTCGTCATCTTTTACATCATTTGTTAATATGTGTTCTAGATATTTATATTCACTTTTGTGACATATAATTCTCCTATGCACCAATAGATCTTGTCATCATTAACATGTAACACCAAAACTTAGTGACAGCATGATAGGTGCAATGGGCACCACTAATGTGACACACAGTGACCACACCAAATGAACAGTACCATGAATAGCAATACTGCTGAACTGGTAGAAGAATCTATTTAAAAAAAAAAGATCTTGTCACCCGTAACTAAATTGCCACATGGACAACACCTTCTCTTAGACCTTTGTTAATTGAAAATGGTTCAAAGATCTCTTTCGAGATTTAACAACTCATATTTTGTTTATAAAACCTCTTGACTCTGTATTTATATATTGCGAATACACTCTGCTGTCTTCCATTGCATCTGACAGCTTTGTAAATGAAGTACTAACTTATGCTTTTTTAAGTCTAGACTAGATATAATTGGCCTTCGTGTGTGAGAGTTTTTTCCATCATCAACTGATGCTATAGCATCCAGGTCTAGTTTGAAACATTTGAAGTGCAGATGATTTCGAAGGCTTTCACGGCCATTGTCATTAAGTAACAAACGACTTCCGGGATTGGACCATGTCATTATTGTGGTCGAAGAACTCAACGTTTCGCTCACTTTTGTAAGAGGCTTCATCAGTAAGAAAAGGGAAAAGAGCACAGTAACTCAACGTGTAAGCCACGCCAGAGGCGAAGGGAAGGGATAGAAGTTACCTTGCTCTTTTGCGTTTTCCTACTGATGAAGCCCCTTACGAAAGTGGGCGAAACGTTGAGTTCTTTGATCTCAATCATGACACGGTCCAATTCTGGAAGTCATTTGTTACTTCATTATTTGAAGTGCATTTCAAATGTTAAAATTTTAAATTTCCTATTAAAAAATACATTGTGTGTCTGCCACATAGTACAATGGTGCCAAAATTTGTTTAATTGCTGTGATATCAGAAATATTTACAGAGTAGTGTAAGATAGTTATTTTACTATTTTTTTAGAGCACATCGTATCTTGCAAAGGGGAATTTCACTTCCAGAGAGAACTAGAACGGCTGTAGCTTGCACTGGTGATGGCAGTGGGGTTATTGAAGTGAATAATTATGATGGAGAAATATTTCGTTTTGATTTAACAGACATAGACAATTCTCTTCCAAATTCAAATTCCACACCTTCTTCTGAGACACGAAATGCCCACTATGAACAAGTTTTCCAGTTACGTCAATCACCTGGTATGTTACATTTAGCTGCAGTGAAAATGTAACCAATTATTGTTACTTTAGGACCGTCTAATAGACAGGCAGCAAGAATACAAAGGTCGAATAGTTCTCCAAGAAGACTGCAACCACCTCCACAGCCTTATCGAACGTTACGGGAACAGCAAGTGCTTGAATTACAGAAAGAAATCAAACACCCTGCAGGAGTTCGGTTGCAAATAAGAAGAAAAGACTGCATCAGTTCCATTGCTTTAGGGGATGCTGTAGGCGCTGTATGGTAACTATTTTGAATTTTTTTCTTTGGCAACCACTCTTAATATTACTTTTAGGGTATGCGGATGGAAACAGAAAGAACATCCTATGCTATACAATTTTCTACACATAGGTGATCAATTAGTTAGTATCGAAGGTCTAGAAGTTCATAGTGCTAATGATGCTCATAAAATTCTTCGATCTGCAGGCTGTGGTCTTTATGTAAATACAACTATCGCTGAATTTTTCCCTTCCTAATAATCGTATTGTAGGTAAATATGCTTATAAAGCGTGTTCCATATGGTCAAGTATTTGTGATACGCAGGGATCTAGAAGGGCAGTCATTAGGCATAGTTCAAGATGGCAATACGGCAGTTATACAAACAGTGCAACCAGGAAGCCTAGCTGCTAGACATGGGCTGCCTGCTAAAGCAACTACTTGCGATGGATTGTCCTTCACAAACTGGGTGTTAACAGAAATTAATGGTCGTCCATTGAATCTCTTTTTTAAAGAAAACCAAGTCAGGGATCGCCTGAATTCGGTTGGTCGTGATATTTCTATTTTAGTTCAACCGTTAGATCTTATAAAGCAACTTAAAAAACAATTAAAGTCAATTAGAAATTACAAAGAATATATTTTGCAATAACACAGTTCGTCAGAATTTATATCTTACTTAACGTCCTTGTTTAAGTTACGAGCAGCTACTACTGCATGAACTGCTAAGGTACTTGTAAATTATATCTAATATATTTTTATAATCCAGATCTGCTCTTGTAATATATATTTACAATTAAAAGTTGATTATAAAAACTATTTTTTTTTACTTATTTGCTGACAGCCCGACGTGCAAAAGTACTAGTGCTATTGAGAGCTATATTGAATTATTTGTTACACAATTTTTATATCAGTAAATTTACAATCGGTGATGACAGTAGCAAATTTTTTGTGATTAACTTAAAGAACTTGCAGGTAACCAACTATTAACAAATTACTTCAGTCTAGTTTTTAAGTCCTGCATCTTAGACTTTTTCAGTTGACGATTAACTGGTTGTGAACTGAACAACTTTATTGGTAACTGATTTGAATGCACTCTGTACTTAACACTATAATCACTTGTTACTTCGGTCACTAGTGGAACGCCTACGTTGTTTCTCATATTTCATTTGGTACAAACCATGGCATGTTGACCATAGACCTGAAGACCAGGTTTTAAATATTTCCAGTATCTCAATATTGGAAATGGACGCAGAGCCCCACAGCTGGATACCATATGTCCAAACTGTCTGCATTATTGACTTGCAAAGTAGAACCTTGTTTTTCAGCGAAAGCGTGGATTTTGCAGTAATAATGAGTGTCCCGAGTGCTGTAGCTTGAACAAGCGTCCACGTTCGATCAGCAGAGTTAAGCAACGCTGTCTCTGGTCAGAACTTGGATGGGAGTTCCACGACTGCATCTCTCGGCGCCTCGTGGTACGGCTATCACGGAAAAAAAGTTGGTCCCGGCGGTCATAACAACATCATGACTGTCGTTAGTGAGGTTGGAAGTCCCCATAAATGCACAGCGACGCCTATAATTGGCCTAACGGCTGTTGGCTGAGTGCGAAATAAATAAATAAAATAAATAAATAATTCATAGAATCATATGGATACTAGCTACTCATCTCAAACATGCAAGGTCAGTCACCATTTACTGTATATTCTTACTTTTTATAAATTTTAAGAGTAATTCAAAAGAATTGAATTCAAAAACTATAACTTTGCATCCTTAATTATATACAGGGTGTTATGGAAATGAGTGCAAATATTTTAACCAGTGATAGGGCTCACCAAAATGAACAACTTTTCTATTTATCGTTTTTCATTTAATCGCATATTTTTTCAATCATTTATCTCCCCTAAATTTGACAAGCCGCTTGGTAAGCAAATCTAAGTTAAAGGTGAAGAACAACACAATTATATTAAAACTGCAAAGTTCCTACACAAAAACCATGCGATCAATAACTTTCCTACCTCAATTATTGATAAAGTACGTTGGTGACCAGATGTGAACTAAAGGTTTTATCAGTACCTATGCAGTTTTTGTTGGTTTGCATATCAAAGAAATGTTTTTGTGTTTATAAACGGAGAAGTTGTTCAGTTTAGCGAGTTCTATTACGGGTTAAAATATTTGCACTAATTCCATAACATCCTGTATAAATAGATTGAAATGGGTGTCATTACAACTGCTAGTTCCAAGAAAAAATCAGCACAAACAAGGGTCTTGTCTACAAAGTGGAACCCGTGTTCTAATGTTAACCAGCAGATACTAACTTTTTAATGTAGCTCTGAAAAACGTAATTGTAACTAGCAAAAATTGTAAAATTCTTCAAACAAATCGAAATTATCTACAAAGGAAAAATGTACTTTGAAGTTTAAAAAACTTAAGGGTGATATAGAAACTAATAAACCTATATAAATACAAATACTCTTTTAGGTGACTTGAGACATGTGGCAGGTTTTTGAAATATAATTTTTTGAAAATATTGAAATTTTAAAAAGAACTTCAACTTAGATATTCTGTCCTTTAACTTCACTAAAAGTCATTTGTATGAAGTTAACGTAAAATTATAAACACATTTACATATGAGACAACGATTTCCAAGTAATGCTGTGTTGGTTAAGAATAATACTCGATGTTTTGGAGATAAGTTGTCAGCTTCTTTAGAAGTTTGTTTAATATTGATCACATGATTAGTGAAACATAAAGTCAACTTTATTCATGACCACTGCGCCATCATCCACAAACTGTAGTGTCTGAGCGATGGCCACGAGAGCTACATTCTATATATGTTACAAAAGTATTTCAGTAACACAGTTTTTATTACATGGGGTGCGAGGGACCAACTGTTACTAATAAGAAACGCCATAATTCTGTCACTTTTTAATATTTGTTTGAAACATTCAGTGAATATTAACATATAGGTACTTTCATTTTAAAAAACAAAAGTCATTGTTTGATATAATCACCCTTGGCTTTGATAAGGGTGTTGAGTCTGCTGATGAAAGTATCGCACGCTGCATGAATGTAGGACTGCAGGATTTCCTGCCGTTCTCGGGAAAGGCATGCCTTGAGCAGATCCAGACTTTGGTATGTTTTAGAAGACACCCGGCCTACAAAATACTCTAAATAGATAAATCCAGAGGATTAGTGTTTGGTGCATATGTGGGCAAATGTTCTGTCAAAGAGAGAAGAACAACCTTCAGTGGTCACGGAAGCCCGGAACCATGTTTACCTTCTAACTGCAACTCTTTGGTCCAAATTATCATTCGACTTCCGCTTCCACTAAATACTGTCGTTTTGTTTGTTCACCTAAACAGTGAAAATGTTCTCATCCAAAAAGACGGTGTTTAGCAAAGGCTCACTCGCGTGCAAGCCTTTCAGTACTTGTGATATTTCCAGTCATACTTTTTTCTGCGTTCACGTTAAGTTTTGAACTTTTTGTATGTTGTAGGGCTAAGTTGAAGTTCACTTTTCAATATTTGGCGAATGCTCCAGTCCGAGATGTTGAGAGCCTTGCCAATTTTCTTGCGCTCTGCTTCGAATTTTGCTCAATTAGGTCCATCACCTTCCGAACAATTTCCCAGAAAGGTGTTTCTTTTGGTTTGCCGTTGCTGAGTATTGTGGTGCTTAACGATTGATGGTACGATAACACAAACATTTTGTTCCGATTAAGACTGCAGCTGGCGAACAATACCAGTAGATGCAAAATTTCTGGCCAAATATAAGAAAGTCATACTGTTTCGTTTAAACTCGATGATCAATATCTCTTTTGTTTTCAACTTAGGACGAAACGCTCTCCATGACTTGTAGACAACACATTGAAGTGACATTTAAGCAAAAATGAAAGCGTCATCGCGCAATTCACAGTTGTGTATAAAATGAAGTTGGTAACAGTTGGTGCCTCGCACTGTGTATTTATAGTAGGTAATATTTTTGTAAAAATATTGGAACTGCATAACATGTTAGCAAATGAGATACACAACTGGTTTATTAATGCAAAAGGTCACTTCCTTGTATTCTTATTTTACTTTGATAGATACTCTTGCGATATAAATATAAAAATTATGTTTCTTTACCTTGTACTGTTTAAAGCAAGTAATGGAAATTTTGCTTTGTTTTTAAACAATATTCAGCAACTATTTCTATTTTTTTAAATTTCAATAATGAACAACAGTAGATAAATTGGTTTAAAATATCAATTTATGACAAAATTGATTATTTCATGTCATGCGACTTTTTCTATGCAATCTCTTTTTCCATACAGCATGTGGTTACAGTAATTTTGATGTGGTCATCTTACAAACTGACAATCAACTTATACCCTGATTTATGATCACAGTCCAATTTTATATTTACTTATAAGAAGAATATTACTTGCAATAGCACTTTGGAAATTATAGTCCGATGTTGGTTTACTGTTCTAACCACATTTCAAATATTATACCTCCTATTTTTTAATACAAAAGCCATTTTATTCTTCACATCACGACATTGTTTTAGACAATTTCATTTGATTGTAATCACGAAAAAATCACCTCAGATTTTTACGTTTCAAGGTCCCTAGATGACGAAAAAGAGGTTTCCTCAATTCCGTCAGTCTATCTGTTTGTCTGTCTGTCTGTCCGTCTGTCTGTCTATTGGCAGTATAGCTCAAAAACTATTTGTTGGAGGAAGACGATATTTTGCATACATATTATATATCTACCTCGCATGAAACCGGTACAATTTCATACAAATATATACAAAGTGAGCACCTTAAAAAAATAAATTTTGTTTATTTTTGTGTTAATTTTGAAATAAAAGGAAGTAATAACTTTTACATAGGTCAGGCTTTACATTTGCCGAAAATAAGACTGAACTGATAAAGGATAATGTCACAAAAGAGTAAAAATGTTTCAACCATTACAATGTGCTCTTCAAGAGACGCGCGCGCCGGACTTTTCCCGAAGAGACGCTGTAGCGCAGATGGAATTTCGCCGTACTTATATCCTCTGCGGAGATTCGGTTAGGATTGAGCATTCTGCAGAACTGCAGATGCGGCGGGTTCAAACCCCAGTAGGATAAATTTTTTAATTTATATATATATATATGCACAACAGGCTTTATAAGCCCAGGGCTTTGAATGTAATCTTCCTCCATTCCACTCTATCGTTTATAATCCTCTGCCATTCTATCACTCCCAACTTCCTTAGATCCTCTTGTACACAACTCTGCCAAGACCTCCTCGGATGGCCCTTGCGGTTCGTACCCCAAGGTTCTTCCATCATAATCTTCTTTGGCATTCTTGCGTCTGACATTCTTCCAACATGTCCCAGCCATCGTAGTCATCCCTGCTTTACTACATTCACAATGTTGGGTTCCCCATAGATGTCTTCCAATTCCTGATTTGTACGTCTTCTCCATCCTTGTCCTGTTGCCTTAGTGTCCACGTTTCGCTACCAAATGTCGCAACCACTTTTTGCTGTTATCAGTTTGTGAACACTCGCTGCCGACCTCGATCCTGCTGTTATTCTTCGATCAATTTCACTACCGATGTCGTTACCACCGTCGTGCTTGTTTGTGCAAAATTTATATATTTTGTTACCTAGTGTGTTTGTCACTTTTAGTTCCTCCTTTTCTTGATTATTCGTTCTTCCTAAAATTATATAGTACGACTTTCTTTCATTGATTTGGAGCCCACATTTACTAGCTGCTTCCTCTAACTTCTTTATACATGACTTTAGTCCTTCTCTCGTTCTTGCCATTATTGTGACATCATCTGTGTATGCCATGACTTGATAGGAGTTCCTAAATATACTGCTGTCTTGTAGCAACCCACTTTGTCTTAAAACAGACTCTAATACAATATTGAAAAAGGTTGGAGCCATTGGGTCCGCCTGTCTAAGTCCAGTAGAGATGTTAAAGCTGTTCGACAGCTTGTCCTGGATCTTAACTTGGCTACTAGTTTCAGTAAGTGTCATCTTAACTAGATGGATTAGTTTCTCGGGAAAATTAAGTTCTTGTAATATCCTAACGACCGCTTTTCTGCTCACTCTGTCATATTGTTTAAAGTCTATCATCATGGTGTAAATTGCAATGTTTTTCTCCCAGCATTTTTCTTGCACTTGTCTGTGCACAAACATTTGATCCGTCACAGAACGGCTAGGACGAAAACCACACTGCTATTCGTTTATAATGCGGAAAGATGAAACTCATTATCAAAGAGAGCAGTTTCGAAAATGTAAAGAAGAGCTGAAACAGAGATCTGAAAGTGGCGAAACGAATTTAACTATAAAATATACCAATGGATTGCCAGGTGTTGTTCAAAAAAACTAAATAATTCCAGCAGCAGAACCCTAATGTGTTACTATCAGAATGTCCGTAGTATACGTGGCAAAGTTGATCAATTTACTGCAAGTGTTTCTGATTGTGAATATGATATTATTAGTTTAAGTGAAACGTGGTTATCAAATGAAATAATGAGCGCCGAATTCTTTCCATTTAATACATATAATGTGTATAGGAGTGACCGGAACTTTATTTCTACTAACACTGCACGCGGCGGCGGAGTTCTTTTAGCGATCAAAAATCACATCATATCAGAACTAAATTTATCGGAACTTCTAAATGCTTTACCTGCCTTTGATGTCGCTGGTTGCAAGTGTTCTTTTTCAAGTCACTGTGTATACATATTCATTGTATACATTCCTCGTACTCCAGCAGTTACTGACCTCGACATAGTGTTTGATTATTTCTTGCAACGTTATTTACATGTGAAAAATTTAGTGATATTGGGAGACTTTAACATACCTAGTTTTTATAACTCAGACTCCACTGATAAGTTATATTCTTCCGTAACCGAGTTTTCTGAATTATTAAATTTGCGCCAATGGAATCAAGTCCTTAATAGTAATAGTAAATTACTTGATCTTGTGTTTGCTAGTTGTAGTTGTTATGTTAACCATGATAGCGAACCACTGATAAGTGAGGACATGCATCATCCGGCTCTGAGTATTTGCTTTAATATATTTGAATTAAAGTCCGTTAATTTTCCTCCGTCAATGAACAGTATAAAATATAATTTTAATAAGGCTAATTTTCTTGGACTGTATGATGCATTAATATCAGTCGATTGGTCTGGGCTGAATGATTCTGCCAATGTGAATGGTGCCTGTAATCTTTTTTACAAGATATTGTATAATATACTGGACCAGTACGTACCTTACTATAAAAAGAAAAATAATAAACAGAAATACCCATCTTGGTTTACACAAAATATTATCAAAAATATTAAACTAAAGAGCAAGTTTTACAAGAGATATAGGCAAAGCAACTGCCAATATAGTTTAAGAGAGTTTAAACGTATGAGGGCTCTTGTAAAATGTCAAATTAGAGTAGCGTACAATGATTATTTAATTAAAATTGAAAATTCCATCAATACTGATTCCAAGAATTTTTGGTCTTTTATTAGATCTAAGAAGGGTATTTCTCGAATACCAGGGAAGCTACATAAAGGAGATGTGCATTATAATCATCCTCAAGATATTGTAAATGCCTTTGCTGATCAGTTTAGCAGCGTTTATCAAGACTCTAGTTTATTTATGTTGGATACTCATTCTGCATTTTTCAATTTTCCTAATGTAAATGTAAATATTCAATCTATATCTGAAAATGATATCAAACTCGCAATTCATAAGCTTAAAAACAAACAGACATCTGGACTTGACCAAATTCCCAGCTACCTAATTAAAGATTGCGGAAACATTTTTATCGCTCCACTTTTAGTTATTTTTAACTTGTGTTTAAAAACGAACACCTTTCCTAATAAGTGGAAGTTCACCAGAGTCTGTCCTGTGTTTAAGAATAATGATAACACTGACGTAAGTAACTATAGACCGATAGCTATATCATCAAACTTTTCTAAAGTTTTTGAAATGATCATCTATAACTACATCTATGCGTCTGTCAAAAGTATCATATCTCCATATCAACACGGATTTGTTGAGAAGCGATCAACAGTAACGAATTTATGCTGTCTTGTTCAATTCACTTCTGAAATTCTTGACAACCAAGGGCAAGTGGATGTAGTCTATACTGATCTTTCAAAGGCTTTTGATCGAATCGATCATGGGCTATTACTTATGAAATTGTACATGTATGGTTTTAGTGTTTCGCTGGTGAGATTGCTGGAATCTTATCTGCTAGATAGGACTCAGATTGTGGAATATAATGGTTACTCTTCTATACCGTTCACTGCTCGGTCTGGTGTACCTCAGGGGTCAAATCTTGGGCCCTTACTATTTCTACTGTTTATTAATGACCTTGGGCTTACTTTGCAATGCGAAACGTTAATGTTTGCGGATGATGTGAAGATATTCACATCAGTTAACACTTCAGTTGATTGTATCAATTTGCAAAGTAATTTAAATCTTCTTCGTGAATGGTGTACTAATAATAGACTAAATTTAAATGTAGCGAAATGTAAAGTTGTAACCTTTTCAAGGAAAGACATGCCTGTAATTTTTGATTACACTGTTGGTGGTAGCAAGTTAGATAGGTGTTATGAGATAAAAGATCTTGGTGTCATTTTTGACAGTGAATTGTCATTTAATACGCATATTGTGCAAATGGTATCATCTGCCAATAAAATGTTGGGTTACATAATGCGAAATTCTAAACAATTTTCTAATATAAGTACCATTATAACATTATTTTTTTCACTTGTACGATCGCGTCTTGAATATTGCGCCTTAATATGGTCTCCTTACTATGATCGATATAAAGTGCTTATTGAGGGTATTCAACGTAAGTTTTTAAAATACCTTTGGTGTAAAGTGTATGGTTCTTATCCAATCAGGGGGTTTCCAAACGAAGAGCTGTTGGACGCCTTCCATATGTGTTCTCTTGATACTAGACGATCAATAATTGCTTTGACGTTTTTATTTAAATTATTGCGTCACCAAATTGATTGTCCTTCAATTTTGGCAATGGTTAATTTCCATACACCAAGAAGCAATAGTAGATCACAGTGCACTTTTTACCTACAAACAGCTAAAACTAATTTACTATTAAAATCGCCTATATCAGTAATGTGTTCATTATACAATCAAATTTGTGGAAAGTGTGATATCTTTGAATGTACACTAAAATTCTTATTGGAAACATATTATGAATATTCTTAATCTGTTATTTATTTCTAAGTTTACATGTATACCCTATCGTCATAATATCATGATTATTTTTTTTTGTAATTTGTCCTTTAATTGGTTCTGCTGTTGGACAATAAATATATTATTATTATTATTATTATTATTATAACCTTATCTGCTATCACTTTCAGTTTATCATTAATAATTGTCGCTAGAATTTTATACGCTACGTTTATGACAGAGATGGGTCTGTAATTCGCACATACTAGTTTATCGCCCGTTTTATAAATTGGTGAAATTCTTGCTCGGTTCCAATCACTGGGCATTTGCTCCTCCTTCCATATTTGTTTCATCAATTTATGTAGTTCTATTTTTAACTGATCGCTTCCGTTTCTGATGAGCTCTGATTGAATATTATCACTCCCAGGGCTCTTATTACATTTCAAACGTTTCAGGGCTCTTTCAAATTCCTCACCTGTGGGTTCATTACTTACTCCTACTTCTAATTGTGTTATCATGCTGTCTCCTCCCGAATCCCCAGCTTCATCATTCATTATATTCTGAAAATACTCCATCCATCTTTGTAATACTCCTGCTTCTCCACTTATTAAGTTTCCCTCTTCACTTTTGCATAACCATGTTTTCGCCTGGTAATCTTTGCGGATGGTTGTAGACAGTGTTGGTACTTTTTACTACTAAGTAAACTTTTTATGGACCTTCTTATTTCTTTGTAATTGCTTCTGGATTCTAAGGTTTCTTCTGCTAGCATTTTTAGCCTGGCCTCTTTACGCTTTTTTAGCATCTCTTTGCATTCTTGATCAAACCAGTTATTATAGTTTTTGTCCTTTGTTGGAGGCGGTTGAAGGTGTATCTGTGCTGCATGTCTAATGGAACTTTGCATTAAGTTCCACTTAGTTTCTACGTCCATTTCAGGTTCTATTCTGCACAGTGTATTGTTTAATTCTTGCATATAATTACTTTTTTTCACTACATTCATGAGCTTTCTACAGTCCCATTTCCTTTTGATCTGTGTTTTAATTCTGTTCACTGGTGAGGGTAGTTGTAGTTTTACTTTAACTTTAACTAAGAAATGATCCGAGCTAGTATCAAAACTTCTACAGCTTTTAACATCTGTAATAAAGCTGTAATGTTTATCTTCTATTAAAGCGTGATCTATCTGATTGATAGTGTTTCCATCGGGATTTCTCCATGTGCCCTTATGAATTTTTTTGTGTGTTAAAAAGGTAGCTTTGACTCTGAGATCGGGGACGCCTTAGACGTCTGGAACATCTAGGACATCTGGGAAATCTGAGACGTTTGGGACGTTTGAGACATCTGGGAAATCTGAGACGTTTGGGATGTCTTTGACGTCTGGGACATCTGGGACATTTGGGACTTCTGGGACGTTTGGGACGACTGAGACGTCTCAGACATCATCGAAATTAATTACTCGTTGTCCATTGTTGTTTGTTATTTTGTGTAAGCTATTATTTCCTATATATGGCTTATTTCTAACTTCTGTTCCTAGCTTGGCATTAAAGTCACCTATGAGCAATTTTATATCGTAGCTAGGAATTCTCCTGTATTGTCGTTCTAGCCCTTCGTAATAAATTTCCTTTTCTTCCTCATCCGATGTTTCTGTTGGGGTATGGACATTAATGATGCTGATTTTTCTACATTGTCCTCTGAGTCTAAGGTACGCCATTCGATCGTTAATACTTCTATACTCCACTATCTGTTGTCGTATAGTATCTCTTACAAGAAATCCAACCCCTAATCTGTTATTTACGCCTCCACTGTTAAAGAAAGTATATTTTCCTATATCGGTTATGTGCTCACCTTTAATATTGGTTTCTTGGACTACTAATAGTTCTGTTATGCCTTTCTAGTTCTATAATCAGATGCTTTAGGGCCCCAACTTGATTAATTCCTTGTAGATTCAATGTTGCCATCACAATAGCTATTTTTTTCCCTTCTTTACCTCTATTTGCCCTGATCCCCAGTTCACCCGTTCTCTTTCGCCAGCTCTCTTTCTCTGTCATACTGTCTTTACCTTTTTGGAGTCGCATAAGTTCCTCTATAGTATACGCTATTCCTTTTTTAGCACTCGATGGTCCCTGGTTTTGCCACTTTTCTGTTAATCTTTCTAACTTATTAAGTAACGCTTTCCTTTCCCGATCTATTTCCTCTTCTCTTGTTCTCATCTCTTTTAGTACCCCATTTAATTCTGCTAGACTACTCTGCAACTCTTTCTGGCAGTTTTGTTGTTCTGTAAATATTTCTGCTTGCACCGCCTGCCATTCTGTTTGCATTTCTTGCATTATGCTTTTAAGATCGGCGCCTTCCATTTCCACGTGTATGGGCTCCTTTAGTTTGTTAACCTAC
Organism: Agriotes lineatus; assembly: GCA_940337035.1. Taxonomy (NCBI): domain Eukaryota; kingdom Metazoa; phylum Arthropoda; class Insecta; order Coleoptera; family Elateridae; genus Agriotes; species Agriotes lineatus. Next base: position 67,085,728 of record OW679202.1, read on the forward strand.
GTTTATTAGTTGGTCTTTCCGTCAAGGTCGTAGCGCAACCGCGCAAGGCGTGGTCGTCCGTATTTTTTTTATCAGTAGATGCGATTCCCGTCTTTGTGGTTCAGAGGATATTCACCTGTTTTGTCCTGTGCTTTCCTTAATATTCACAATTCTTCTACCTTTGTATGTCACACAATGTGTTTTGCAGCAATAACTAGACTACTGCTTTTAAATTCCACTACACTTTTGTTGAAATACCGTTTTACGTATGGGCCAAGACCGCAGACGACAGTTACTTGATGCCAAACCCCATGTTTTCTCCCCAACTGGGAATAAAATAATAAAGTAACTTTTTAAACAACTTTGTAATAAAATTTCTAACTTCGGCTTATTTTACAAAATTTTAAAATGGACGTCTTATATTTTAAATAATGTTTAAAAAAACCTGCAGTGAAAAATGCTTCAAATATCTTTAAAAATACGCCAGATTGTAGACAACACTTGTTTACATATGCGCACACGGTCTTAATAAAAATTCTATTTGTGATAGCACAAATTTATTTCACAAAGTTTGAAACTTCTTTGTAACCACTGTGTTATGTATAACTGTTACTACATACCTACAGTAAATAACCAAATAAAAAATAGAACACTGCTCAATAAAAAACATACAAACGTAAAAATTGGCAATTAAATTATAATTATATAACTAAAAAGAAAATTATACAATAATTTCTTACTAATACAGCAAATTTCAGGAACTACATCCAATAAAAATACTTCTGCAATAATTCTACACATTTTTTCTTGAACAGGTATTACAAATACTGTTGGGATTACTAACTTTTCCTGCAAACACTATTGTTTTCGTTGGTTTATCGACTATGAAATAAGCAAAGTCTTTATTTGCATAGAATTTTGGAGGTGGTGATTTATACTGGAATGATGCCCCTGGAAAATGAAATTATAATTGTTTTATAGTACAGATGCATATTTAGTAATTATACTAACCTGCTGCTGAAGAAGCTACCGTTCCTTCTTCATTTACTTCAATTTTTGCTTGTTGAATTACACGGGATACAAAAAGGTAGTTAGATGGAAATATTCCTAATAGATCTGCTTTGTTTGAATTGAAAACATCCTTTATTCCCATCTAAAAATTATTACATGGAATTAGTTTTGTAGAATGGATTATGAACAATAACCACGTTTCAATATGTTTTCAGTGTCTTAAAAATCAATAAGCTAAACTAATGAAATACAGTTTTGAAGTTGCAAAGGGGACAAAATATATTAAGAATTCTTAGAATCATCTATTAACGACAATCAAATACACCGAAATTTAAGATAAAACTAAAGAAAGCTAATAAAATAATTGTATAATACTTTTCAACCTCCAATTCAGTAAATAATAATTTAAAAAAAATTATAAAAAACAAGGATGAATGTAAAACATAAAACAAGGATAAATGTAAAACATTTATTGTATATAAAATGTAAGCTCTCAGCTATACTACCATTCGCGCAGGTGTACTCCAGGGCAGCATACTCGATCCAACGCTATTTAACAGCTATATACACGACATGCCTAACTTAGAACTAAGTCAAACGGCTCTATTTGCCGTTGATATATTCACCCAAAACGAAGCTCTTCTTACAGCCATCGATTGTCTACAAAAAGCCATCAACACACTGGAAAATTGGTTGGACAAATGGTGCATAACGCTCAATCCAACTAAATGCATAACTAAGATTTTCACTCTGAAGCGAATCACAAACCACCCTGATATATACATACATGATAAGTATATTTCGTGCAGTTAAGTACCTTGGAGTGAATCTAGACACAAGATTAACATGGAGTCACCATATCAATATTAAACTTAAACAGGACTACAACAGACGCAGACTACTCTACCCACTGATCAATCGAAATTCACCTTTGCGCAAAGAGTGCATAATTCTCCTTTATAAAACCCTACTTAGGCCAGTAGTAACTAGTAACCTATGCGTGTCCAGTATGGAGTGCTACATCGAAAACCAATTATAAGAAAATACAAACATTTCAAAATAAAATTGAGTACTCGGACAAAAGAATATACATCGATGCCTGAAAAGGAAGTTTCCTCAGGACATTTCATCAAGCACAGCCGACGGTGAAGTGTTAGTGAAGTGTTAACAATGGTGACAAGTGCCAATAATCATGGAAACATTTCAATCCAGAAACAGTCGAAGTCAAACATTTTCTTCCAGCGAAACCATGAATAACACTGTAAAGTGTTGAACTGGTGAACTATTAATAAAAAAAAAGCTACACTTCTACATAATCGTCATTTCGATGAAGGCACTTATCATGTCATGACACGAGTTTTTCTATGCCCTCCTCAAAGAAGGTTAGCACCTGACCACAGCCAATCGTTCATGATGGATTTCAGCTACCTCTTTAAACTTTGTGCACCATTCTACACAGCTGTCGCTCATACACTGTACTAATGTGACGATGAATTTTAGCTACATGCTGACCTTTAGAGTGTATGCCTTCAGCCAGAAGAAGCAACTTGCAGCTAACGGCGAGCAGTTTGCACTTGGCGAACGCATTAAGCCATAATTCGTTTTTTTCTGGCTGAAGACTTTGAAGAGCAAAATGCAACCGAAATTCATCGTTAGATGAGCATAGTTTATGAGCAATGGATGTGTGCGAGAATGGTGCAGAAAGTTTAAAGAAAAAGCTGAAACCCAGCATGAACAGTTGCCTTAGTGACCAGCGGCAACTTTCTTTGAGGAGGGTACAAAAAACTCGTTTCTATTGCAAAATCCTGCGATAGTTTACCATTACAAAGTAGTAGATACAGGGTTAAGTAATAGGTACTGGTAGTTTCGAATAGGCAGTAGTAAAAAACTATTTAATCTTTTCAAATAACAATAACCAATAAAGCTTGGAGAATGCAATTTAATATAAACAACTTAGTTTTTAAAAATAACTTGCTGTAAGTGGTCTCATCTGCAACGAACCCATTCTTCTAATTTTCTAACGAAATTTTACATTACTCGTAGTAACTTCTGATCGATGGCTCTTACTTCTTCCGTGATGTGATTTTTTAGATCTTCAAGTGTTTGAGGAAGTCTACTTTGGACTACATCAAACTTAAGGTAACTCCATAAGAATGAGTCTACTACAATTAAATCAGGTGAATGTGCTGGAAAAGGGATATCACCAGATCTTGAAATTAGGCATCCTGGAAACATTTCTCTGTTCGAAGAAAATTTTCAACAGCAAACTTGTTTTCGTTTATTTCAAAATTCACTATAGCACCTAAAGTTGCACACTTTAAGGAAGATAATGACGTACCAATGTCGTTTGTGAATCGCATGTTTTTTGTTTTTCGGGTAACTGAAAACCACCAGTACCTATTCCTTAACCCTGTATTTCAAATTTGTGTAGCATTATTAATATTATTATTATAGTATAACATTCCTATAGGAATAGGCTATAGCTGTTTCCTTGAAACTGTCTAGATCGGTTTATTGGGGGAGATCAGTCCCCGTATAGTATATAAATCACTTCACTGTTATAATTTATAAGCATACCCTTCTTTAATTAACCATTCTAATTATTTTGGTATTCCTTTATTTTTCAGTTTTTTATATCCATTTGTGATAATGTATGTTCGTTGACTATGAAAAGTAGTTGATTGATGTGTGAGTGATTGCTCAATTACAATTTGTCGCATGCCTATGTTATCCCCTAAGGAGCAACCAGCCCTAAAACCAGCTTGTTCCTGTCATAGGCTTTTCTTCAAAGTTTAGGTGTTATAACTATTTTTTGAGTGAAGAACATCGAAATCGTAGTGAAGTAATCCATTGTTTTACGATTTTTTGTAGGTGCCAAGGCGATAGAAAAACGTCAACATAACCTACAAAAGTTGGTTAAAATGTTGTAATTTCACGATTTCTCGATTTCAACCACTCCCATTTTCTATTCTTCTGGAAGGTCTTATTCTTCCTAGGTTCTCATTATTAGAAAGTAAACCATTTCTACTGTTGTATCTATGTCAACTTCCATCATATCTGCTGTTATTCCGTCTATTCTTAGCGCCTTGCCATTTTTATTTGTTGTTAATGTCTAGCGCTGGGATTTGAATTACTTCTGGTAGTTATATTTTCTCCTGTTTCATATTCATTATCTTAAAGTGCTCTTTCCAACATTATAATTATTCAATCATAGAAAATTGGTCCTCTGTCCTATACTGGTGTAATAATTGTTTTTCTTACTTTCCCTGATAGTTCGTTTATTGTCTTAAATAACTCTACTATTATCATTCTTTATCTGCTAAACGTTTTAGGTTTTCTTCTAGATTTCTTTCTACGCTTTTTCGTTCTGGGCCTGTAGTCCTCGATTTTTTATATAAGTGATTCTGAATAGCGACTTTTACATGCTTATTTACATTGTTAACGCACACCTTCTATCACGCTTTAATAATTAGCTATCGTTTTATATGTGAAGTTTTTCATATGATTGTTAAGCATGAACTTAAAATTACAGCTAATTTTTGCTATTAACAAATACTAAAAATAATAAAAATTTGTAAACAAACAGCTAATGATGAAGAAGACATAAACATCAGATGTGGACAGAATAGATTAGAGGTACTAAACTTCTACGAGTACTTGGGCATCGTGATAAGCAATGATGGAACAATAAAACAAGAAATAAGAAACAGAATACCAAAAGCAACAAAAATATACCATCACATTGATACAACATTAATAAATAAAAAGAACTGGAAAGAGTATAAATCAGTATACGTATCAAAGCTGATATATGGAGCGGAAACCAGGCCAATGCAAGACAAACATAAAAGTAAAATAACGGCTGCAGAAATGAGATATTTAAGACGTAGGCAGGACTAGAAGAGATAGACTTAGAATTATAATCACAAGGGAAGAACTAGAGGTAGAGCCAATAGTGGAAACTATTCAAAAAAGACAGTTGCAATGGTACGGACATGTGGTTCGAATGTAAGAAAAAAGAGTCTCAAAGAGGATTATGGAAGCAAGAAGAGAGGAAGAGGGAGACCCAGAACAAAGTGGATAGACAACATCAAAAATATGATACAGCAGAGAGGAATGAATATCAAAAAAGTAAAGAGGATGACGCTAAACAGAAAGGGATACCAGAAATGAATCAAGGATCCGACACCTTAGGGTATAAGTGAATAGGCAAAGAAGAAGAACAAATACTGAATGCTGTCTGTGTCTGCTTGCCGTTATGACGTTGTCTAAAAACAAACATTATATGGCGTATTACGATTTTATGGTTTGCATAGAATTTCAGGAAAAGCTCACTATTATTATTTGTGTTCGCCGTTCCTTGCTTCCTCATAATGTGCTCTAGAGCTTCATTGTTTGCTCTGACTTTTGTATTAAAATCTCACAGAAGGATTATTTGGTCTAGTTTGTTAATCTGGTCAAGGGTTCTGTTTAGCAAAACTATAAAAAAGTTATTTCTTTTACTTTATGCAATTTCTGTGGGGACATAACATTGCATTACTGTAATTTTCTGGTTATCAACACATACCCTTACAGCCAGTCTTATAAAGGCCATTAAACTGACCTTAACTTTAATTCCCTGTTAAAGTAAACAAAAGCGCATCAAAATTTGTTTACTAATGAATAAAATGTCATAAGCACTGACGTTTTGATGCGCTTTTGTTTATTTTAAGAGCGAATTAAAGTTAACGTCAGATTAGTGGCCTTTATAAGACCGGCAGTTACTGTAATAATTTGCTATAAAATAGGCTGCCACAGCATACTAAAAGATTTAATTTTGACAATACATTGTCACTGTCACAGATGAAGAGTAAATGTTGTTTCTTCTTCTTCTTCTTTTTCCTCCCCTTATGCTCATAGTGTCAGGTACCCTATCCACTTCCAGAATCTCTCTTAGTCAACTACCATTGTTTCCTCTCTCTTAAATCTTTTCCTCCGAGTTCTATCTTTTATTTCAAACTCCCTTCCCATGTCTGTTGTGGCTCTCCACTGTATCCTTTTTCGTCTGCTCTTGTTGACAGTACTCGCCGCTCCCTTGTTCCTTTTCATCCTCACTACATGAAGATTCCATTTAAATTGTATTTTCTCAATTTCTAATATTACCGGTTCTATTTCTTCTCTAATGACTGTATTTCTTACAAAGTCTCTTTTAGTTCTTCCAACCAATTTTCTTCAACACCTCCTCTCACCCGCAGTTACTTTTTAGCTTTTTATTTTGTCCTAAATTGTCCAAGTTTCTGATCTATATGCTAATGTTGGTCTATATATGCTGTTAATATTCCTATTTTACTTGAACTGTTTACTTTCTTCTTCGCCAAGGTCGTTTTGTTTAGGGCACAGAATAGCGGGTTTGCTTTATTTGTCCTGTTTAATATCACTTTCCCTATTGTTTTAGTTTTACTTATTATAGTTACCAAATATTTGCAAGTATCGACCCATTCTAGCTCATTTGGGTTGCATGTAATCCTTCATCACTTTACTCTTATTGGTATTGATCATCATTCTCCATTTTTTGATAGCTCTATTCCATTTATCTACTACTTGTAGCAATTTTCTATGTGACTCCATCAAGCATAATATCGTCTGCATATGCAAGGCACTGTATATATGGGTTCTAAGTCTCAATTACTTACTTTTAACATTGAATCTGCGTTCTTCACAGTCTCGAAAAATGTGGTTCGTTATAGATACAAATAGTAGTAGGCTACAGGAATCACCCTGTTTCATGCTCGTTTCCACTTAAAGCTCCTGTTCTTTCATTCTTTTGTTCCTTTGTATAAATTTTTATAGCCTGCTGGAATTCTGCCAAACTTTCCCTATTTTTAACGTAGGTATAATATCAAACGCTGAGTGTATGTCAATAAATGCTAGGTATAACGGTTTGCCCCATTCCAACTTCTTTTCTGTAATAATTCCTAGTACATGTACAGTTACGGACACCTCAAAGTGCACGGTTTTTTGTTACTATGGTTATTTTTGCGATTTTTCGGTTTATTAAATGAGGGTTTCTCCAGTGACGTTTGCTGGTGATTGTAAGAATAGGTATTACCTTTTTAATGTTTGTATTTTAGCAAAGTTTCACAAGTAAACAAACTGTACATGTAATATGTACATACATACATAATCGTTCCTCTTCTACCTTATGGTGTCGAGGGCATATAATATGTATTTAATAAATATGTATCAGTATTCAATTGCTACTACGCTTTGCAGTTTGTTTCGCATAGAGTTGACCAATGTTTTCATATTGTATCCTTCTCTCAGTTCCTTCCAAGCATTTCTTATTCTTTCTCATAATTCATCGACGTTGTTTGGTGCAAAATCCCTGGTATAAATTTTTGTAGTTAAATACCCCCAAACATTTTCGATAGGGTTCAAGTCCAGACTTCTTGCAGGCATGGTAATAAATTGATATTATTCTCATAAAACCACCAATGAACAATCCCTACTGCATGCACAGGACAGTTATCCTGTGCAAATAATGTTATCAATTACTCCTTAAGGGTTGAACATAATACTGCTCCTCAAATCTTGAATTTTGTGGTCTATACACCCTTAATCGTCAATTGGTAAATGATTGAAATACTTTCTCATCTGAGAAAACAGCCGTGTTCCAAAAATTGTCGATTTTATTCAAATAGTCGGTTGCAAACTATATTCTTCGTTCTTTGTTCTCTGGTGTTAAAAAAAGTTTTCTTGCAGGAGTCTCTGCTGCCAACGATTTTTAATTTTGAAAATGCAGCTCTTGCTCACATGCAAATCTGCTGCGACTCGACTCAGCAACCAGTTCTCTTCCAGTTTTGTAATAGCTCGCATTTTCTCTGCTTCTGACAAATGTCTGGGAATTTTATGCTTTTTTAATGTTTTTTGTTTTAGTGTTTTTTGCTTTATATTTTATGTTTTGAAAATGTACTTATGTGCATATGTTTTGAAAATGTACGTATTTGCATGTTTGTATACGCACGTTTATGTATTTTTGAATTTTTTGAAGTTGCATAGTATAAATAAATCTAGTTTATGGAACCTAATCCTGTTTTTATCATTTATGTGTTTACTTGCACATTGCGGTTTTGCGCTCCGCGGCATTCTTCTGGAACGTAACCCCCGCGAACGGCGAGGTCTGACTGTACTAGGTCGTTAATCTACATAGCATTTAAAGCTACTACTATTTTAAAAATGCATCACAAGAAAACAGTTTAGCACAAAATAAATTGATCAACATATTTACTGACATGCACTGTAACTCACATGATCTAAAACTGAGTTCAGATTTAAATCCGAATTAATGGTGAATCGCGGCAGATAAACGTCTACATCCTCATCTCCAAATTGCTGGTCTGCCATTTCCAAAGAATCCAAAACATAAGTAAATGGAATATTTGACAGTTGTTGTAACATTTCTGTAACAGATTGACCTTTGCGTGGCAAAATCACAATCATAGATAGGCGATCACCCTGAAACAAATCCAAATGTAAAACTATAAAACCAAAATAAAATAGACTTACATCCCCATATGGTAATTCAACTGCATGTGCTTTTAGTTGATTCAAAATAGTGAAAGGAAAGGCTCCTCTTTGATACATCATCATAACTTGTCCTCTGGCATTTCCAGATTCATCAAAGAATGTATCTGGACGTGTAGCTGTTTTGTTAAATGGCAGTTTCCATTGCCCTTTGAAGAATAAGGTGCTGGTCATCAATATTTCCGCGTTAATAATATCATCTTAAAACAACAACCCCTAAATTAAACTTTAATTCAAATTAATGATTTATAAACCATCATTACAATCTTTGCATATTGATACTTGTAACTGCTTACTTGTTAAAATAACATGTGAGCAAACGAAAATGAAAGCTTGGCTTTGAAATATTTGTTTGTGTTGGTGGCACTGTAAGTCTATATCAAATTCGATATTAGAAGGTTAGGTTTTGCGTCAGTTTTGACATAGACTGATGCAAAACCTAACCTGCTAACCTCGAATTTGACATAGACTTACAGTGCCACCAACACAAATAAATATTTCAAAGCCAAGCTTGACTTCATTTTCGTTGCTCACGTGTTACCTATATATTTTTTAAATTGTAAGGGTTTAAAAATCACTCTTCTATATCATCAACAGAATTAGTGTTACTCAAATTACCGATGTTTACGAAATTCTGTATCCTATTTTGCGTAGCAGATGCAATATACTGGTTTATGGTGTCTACTGCTTGCACTAAATTCTGAAAATCTGTAGGGAATATTTCGACACCGTAGAACTGGCTTGTTAATGCCTGATAAGTGCGATTCAATTTTTCTGATTTATTTGTAAAGATGGCACTAGAGATATCCAGCTGTACACCATTTGCCTTTTCCTAAAATAATATGTTGTTATTATTCCTTATTATATATTTAATGAGAACAAGCTCACTGATAAATATTTTGAAAGCGATTTATAGCTGTGCCTGAAGAGCTCTTTATTATTAACTGGCGGAATTTTTAGAGCTTGTTCTAGCTGACGTGCAGTATCTTTTCTAGCGCCCTCGGCAATAATGGTCAGTAATGACCATATTGTATAGGGAGATAATGCTAAATTTAAAGAATCTCCTGCCTCATTAGTTGTGTCCTAGAACAATTTGTCAATTGGAATTACCTACATATTGCAATCGTTTATATTGGGCATACCGATAGCAACCTCAAGGCAAATTGATTCACAGATGCACTGACATTACGAACAACGTCAATTTCATTTTCTTGGGCCCATACAGAGCTTAAGAAGGCGCTGAACGCAATGATTAATAAACCAAACGTTTCTGAAACAAGTAAAAGTTTTTAGAAATAATTTACATTAAAACATTAAAAACAAGAACTATGTTAGATCGTTGTGTAATATTTAAAGTAAAAATAATAGGTATTCTTTCTAAACTTAATCCTACAGAGTAATTTGTCAATAAACAAAAACCAGTTCTGTATAGAAGTACAGCATTAACAACTATACGGGTCACTTGATAATAGTTTTAAAAATGAATTGGAATCTTCGGAAGGTCAAAATGATGTTGTAATTAAATTATGTAAATGTACACAAATGTTTGACTAATTTTTATAGTTTAAAAGTGTTTATTAATTTTACTGGCACCTATACGTGATACCCATAGCTAGAAAGAAAATATAAGCAAAACTTTATATTATGAAGAAAAATAAGGTTTTTCTTTATACAAATACTGCTCGCACGGCTAAAGTTCGCCTTGTGCAGGTACGATCGTACATTCGGTAGTGATCGGCATCTTAACAACACCTATATCCCTTACCAAAGGCGGCGTAGAATTTAGCGTTTGAGAAATTTTAAAATAAAGATGTGCGCAGCCGACCGTCAGGCAAACTCTCGTCGTGCGATCTGTAAGTACCTATGGTTCAAATTTTTCTGGTCACTCTTTGGGTAAAAGCTAAAATCAACTAAAAAAATTCAACTGATTAACATAATAAATTAAAAACTAGCTAAATTATTTCACTGACATTAGGCCAACCGCAAAAGCAACCAATTAAGACTGAGTCATTTCCATAATTTAACATTTATTTAATGATTTTACTGGTACCAAAAAAATTGACTAGAACTCGGAATTCTCAGCTTCTCCCCAAAAATTGGCGACAGTAATAAAAGAAATGTGAAAACAAGCATTTTTTGAAGAAGATACATATTTTAGGTTATTCAAGATATGCTCAGCTCTCAACTAGAACTGAAAACTCCTTAAGTAGCTTCTTGCTAGGGTTTGGGGACAACACTGAAAAATAAAAATGAAAACCACCATTTAAAAAATTACACCTTTTCTATTATTTAAGATATAGTCCGAGTCTTTATAGACAAACATTGGCATAACTACAATTTTTGGCTGGTGAGGGCCAGGCACCCCAACCAACCATCGCCAATGCCTGTGTTTATCTATGAAGACATGAATTTGCATACATTGCCTCTTCGCATAAATTATTTGATTATTTTTTTATGCCATTATAATATTATGTCCAAATAGCATATGAATAAATTATTTCTCGGTTCATAAACAACATAAAAAATGTATAGATTACCTCTCACAAGTCAATGAAGTTGGCGGTAAAAGCTATTATTTCAGAAGAAACACATTTTTTAGGAAACTTGGTTTTCATTTAAATGTTTTTGAGTCAATTTTAAATTTTTTCTCAGTATGGTTGAAGTAAATACTTTCTTGAACACATTAATATCCTCTTCATTGTTATTGTGATTTCTCTTTATCATAATATATCGGTCTTACATCTGAAATTCAAGCAGTCAGGGTCATTTACATCCTCATCACCAAAAAATTCTCTTTGCTACAGTGGCGTTACAACTATAATTTGAAAACAAAGTTATGAGATACAAAACAATATTTTTAATAACGATATACTTATACATGGTACAAAAACCACTCGGAAAATACAACAGCAAATTACTTTATTATATTAAAATTTTAAAAAATACACGGAAGTGTAACAATGCAACAGATAAGTCATCTAATCTTTCTTAAGAGGTGCAATTCCTGGAATATATTTTTTATTATTTGCATAGGCCTGCTGTATTTACGTGTTCATTTCTTTGCTACCTCTGGCGATTAATTTTAATATTTTAAAAATAGTACTTTCAGTGTCACTTTGCTCTTCCCACGTTTGTAATTTGGTAAGTTGTGAGTTGTTTTTTAAATTATGCTAATTATTGAGTCAGGAGTGAGTGACAGCTAATGCCCCATTCCACATAATGCATAGCATTCCGGCATGCGAATTCGATTCCGTACTTGGAATATTAACTTCATCTAAAAAACTTTTTACACCGTTTTAAATTTAAATTCTTTAAAAATATGGGAGAAAAATATTCAGTTTCTGTTATTGGTCAAAAAACTTTAAATATTTCTTACAACATTATGGGGCGACCCCAAACATGATCTTCGACAGTCGAATGCAGGCTTTCACGGCCGTTGTCCATAATGGTAGTTTCTTCCGGATTATGCCATGGTCTTCGATTTGAACTTGACGTTTCGCTGCTCATACTGTCAGCAATCGACGACCACGGCATAACCCGGAAAAACCTACCATTATAATCTTCGATGTTTCATACCTTAATGCATTGATATAGGACTACTTTTAAAGCAGTAATTTTGAGAATGACAGCAGTTCAACATTCACAATCACATTAATTTTATTAATAATATCGTAGATGACCCAAGAAAACCTTTTCATGAGTATATTTGTGCCCCAATGCTTTTAACAGTACACATTGTACATTTTAAAAAAAAATCTTTCCATCAGGGCCCCCATACCTCTGCCCCTTCCCCCGCACTGCGAGGTCTTGCAGGTCTATAGTTACGCCACTGCTTTGCCACATAAAACGCTAGGAAACATAAAATTCTGAATCGTACTCTTCTAAGTGATAAACTGAACACCTTAGACAAAGTAAAGTCCAAATAGCAAGTCACTGTATGTCTAAACTAGATGTGTCTAGGTAGCAGTATGTGCCCAGCAAATCGTTAGCGATGCACTCAAGTTTCGCGCTCATTTACATATCCGCATATGAAATAGTTGCAGTTGTCTTTTTCTAGACACATAAGTTGACCCTTTATTTATAGAGAACTGAAAATAAACTAAAATAAATGGTGCTCAATTAACTGTAAAAAATTAATATTTAGACGAAAAAATCTTTTCAAAAGAAAACTAAATTGTACTTTTGCATAAATGATGTTTTAGTTTACATATCATTTTTAAGTAAAATCATCCATCCAATATATACTATTTATAATGTTTTTGAAGTCAAAACAAATAATAAATCCGGAAAATGTAAGAATGCGTGTTGGTCATTAATGACCCGCTAGGTTTAAATAGGTTAATACAGCAGCAGATGTTTAAAGTTATTTAACTTCTATTTTTCTGGAGTAGGCCAGACGGCACTCTACGCCTATGTAGATAGAGTCTTAGCTCTGCTTCCCCACCCCCCTGATTACAAGCTCGATTTTTAAAATGTTCGTCCTGTATTTTTTTATCTCTTGACAAAGTTAGATGCTAATTCAACACCACTAAAGTTCATGTTTGGTACTTGCCATTAAATCGCAATTGCAGCACTAAATATGAAGGATCTTAAAGGTCAGGCTACAATTACAGTATAATTGGCGCACAAAGTCCTGTAACAGATATTCCAAAGTGAATGTGATGCTAAAACTAATAAATGGGCAACTGTAATAAATCATCGCATTGAGGTGAGGAAATATAATGGAAATGTAATATTACTCTTATATAATCATGGTATTACGCATCCCTAATTCACGGAAAGCTTCTATTAAGTCGGAGCTGTACAGTAATCATGAAGTGAGCCTTAACAGAAAATACATTCATCAGGGAAAATCGTGAAATGAAACTACATTGATATTACTAACACAGTTTCACACGCATGGCTTAAAAAATATTACAATATTTTTTCGAACTTGATCTGAAATGCTATCTATGCATTCTACGTCCATTGAAAGGGCTCGCTCATCAGTTAAAATTAGGTAATAACTTGGGATAGCCTTTGGCAATGTTTACAATGGCGTCTGTTTTGGTAATATCATATTAATCCCGCTTTTCAATGTCTAGTGGTGAACTTGACGATCATCTAATATTCAATTATAGAAATAACACCCTTAGTACAAAATTATATTCTCCAGATACATATTTCAATAGCTGAGCTGCCATATTCAGTTTAAATTTTTTTGCTTCGCAATGGAAATGCATAGCTGAAGAAGATATTACGTCGCGATAAGTTTTATTTTTGTGATTCAATAAACCATTTCAAGATTTAAAATCTTTAGTTGGCTACCTTAAAATGTCAACTGTGCACCGTGATGACATCCATGTCTATCCAACGCTATCAAAAACTATGAAATAATTAGTCCCCAAGGGGTGACCAAATCCCAGAAAAATTAAAGAATGGTCTGGTTGAAATACTTTAAGGCTATACTTGATGCATGAAATCGAGAATAAATGCCAGATGAGTGGAGACGAGGCATTATCTACCCATTCACCAAAAAGCGAGCAACTGGAATACAGAACATTCTTTGTGAAAGATTAAGACCACATACTGAAAGCTGCGTAGAAAAACATTTGCAGTTCGCCTACTCCTAGATAAGTATCTTTCATTCAACATTGTTGCGTATATATGCTCATGAATTTCAAAATTGCATATGCGTAATGAGACCTAAGTCATTTGACGTAAGGAAATATTTTCACATACCGGAATAACTCATAAACCTCGCTAAGATGAACACGAAGAATGTAACGACAATATAAGAATAACAACAATCTGAGGAATTCATGGCTAAGATTGTTGTTCGTTTTGTCTCGTTTTCAATATTGCATTGGAAAAGGTCATAAGGAATTTCTATATCATCTGGAACAGTGTGAGTTTCTAAGATACCCTTTTCAAGTCTTGAACAAGCTGTTAAAGAGACGAGGTTTCAAATCAACAAAAATTAGACCAAGACTCAAAGTGGAATACTTATGCACGATAGGGCAAAATTTTACAGTAGGCAATCATAACTCTGAAGTCACACGAGAGTTTATAGGCCCTGGGTGCACTGTAAATGACGGAAACAACATACGAGGGGTCGTTTTTATATTCCCGGACTCGGCTGTTTTGAATTTTGATGCAATTTTCGATTATGTTGTTTTTTAATCACATATGCCTTGGTAACTTATGTAGAAATTTACAAAACAATTGCAACATTAGTAATTTTATTATCTGTCAGTTTGTGTCGTCGCGCATTGTATGTGTATCGAAATGAATAAAATCGAATACCGGGCTATTATAAAATTCCTAACAAAACAAGAAAAACCTCCAAAAATTATTCGTGAAGAGATGTTGGCTGTATACGGGGATGATTGCCCTTCCAAGTCAACCGTTTGCGAGTGGTCAAAATTGTTTAGACATGGTCGAGAATCACTGGATGATGATCCCCGTCCAGGGCGCCCTGTTGACGTGATCACTTCAGATGTTGTTGAAAAAGCCAAGTGTTTGGTACTTGAGGATGCAAGACTAAAGAAGCGACAATTAGCAGCTTCACTAGGAGTTTCAGAAATCACAGTTTTCAGAATTTTACACGATTACCTTGGAATGACGAAGGTTAGTGCAAGATGGGTCCCAAGAATGCTTTCGCCATTCCAAATGCGTGTCCGGGTAGAAACCTGTGAACAATTCTTGGCGCGCTATGGAGATGAACCAGATTTAATTATCAATCGACTTGTCACTGGAGATGAAACCTGGGTTCATCATTATGACCCTGAATCGAAACAAGAATCGATGCAGTGGCATGTTAAGGGCTCCAGCCCTCCCAAGAAGTTTAAAGTCACCCCTTCTGCAGGAAAAATCATGGCAACCATTTTTTGGGACTCCCAGGGAATTTTGTTAATTGATTATATGAAGAAGGGTAGTACGGTAATGGGAGAGTATTATGCAAACCTGATGCATCGCCTGAGAGATGCTATTAAAGTGAAGAGACGCAAAACTGACGCAAGGTGTCTTGTTGCTCCACGACAATGCATCAGTGCACAAGTCCAGACTTTCAAAAGCTGCTGTAGCTGATTGTGGCTTCGAAGAAATTGAACATCCGCCTTATAGTCCAGATTTGGCACCCAGTGACTATTTTTTGTTCCCGAATCTCAAAAAAACACTAAGGGGGACAAAGTTTAGGGACAATGACGAACTTATAGCAGCTATTGAGGGCCATTTTGCAGAAAAACCAAATGAATATTTTTATACTGGATTAAAGATGTTATTGAAACGGTGTTATACCTGTATTCAAAAGCAGAGGAACTATATTGAAAAATAAAATTTTGTTGTTGCTCTAGTCTTTTGTTTTCATGCCTTGTCCGGGAATATAAAAATGACCCCTCGTATCAAAAGACATTAGGAGGCGAATTATATTAGCAGACAAATGTTGTTACGGTTTGCAGGTATACCTTCAAAGCCAATACCTCTCTCAAAAACAAACATTTGTTTATACAGGGTCCGGCAACTGGTATCACCTATTTTCCAACACCTGCCCTTAGAATAAAAAGTAATGGATTGAAACAAATTTGAGATGAATATCAACTTTATTATGTGCAACTTTAGTTCCTAAAAATTGCTTCATTTAAATGGCCTCCCTGAGCATCGATGCAGTACTGCAATCTTTGTCTAACGTTTTGCATCACTTTTCTCAACAATTCTGGTCCAATACTCTCTATTACTTCTGAAATACGCATTTTAAGGTCTTGTATTGTTTAAGGACGCTTCTCGTAGACCTTTTGCTTCAGATATCCCCACAAAACGAAATCAGGAGCCGTCAAATCGAGGGAATTGGACCGTCACGTTATGTTACCAAACCTTGAAATCAATTGTGTTCACAACTGATTGACTTCGTATAAAGCTTTTAACCACGAATACGCGTTGATTAATTGGAAAATTATCCATGATCTATTAAACTGCATAAATTAACGCACACAAATCTGACAATAGAATTGTCAATAACAAAACAATGTTTTCGTAACAGCCTACTAAAAATAGGTGATACCAGTTGCCGGACCCTGTGTAAGACGCTACACCTTCTACAAAAATGTTTATGATCTCACTGTTTAACAGAACTGGAAAAAAGTGTTCTAATGCTAAATTATTGTATAATTCTAGCAACATTAAAAATATTTGCATTGTGTCTTAAAAAAGCAATAATTGAATATTAAAAATAGAAAAAAAAACTAATCTTTTTAATGACTTGAAGATTGTTCTTTCAAGATACAACACTGAACTGGGACTAACCTATTCTATTCCCTATAGCAAAAAATAAAATGTAATATGCCAAAATAAAAATGTTGTAGACTTACAGCGGAGTGCAGTATTTTTATATTGTATAAAGTGTAGCTGTTTTTCAGCATTCCAATGCATTTAATAATGACATCATCCATTTCTTAGTAAGAAATATATATACTGACAAATTTCAATATGCTGACATTTGGAATAAAGGAACTCTGGCCAGTTGGGATGACACCATTTTTCCAAATTTGATAAGGTTTTACCAATTTACACTATCCTTCTGGAAACAATGAAATCTCCTTCAATGTGGTTTGTCGGTAACGTCATCATCACAATAAAAACTTTCGAAACACCGCAATACCGGAAACATACACCATAGTTAAATTTTCGAAGGGACAAAAAAGCTTTGAATTATTTTATTGCACACCTGGCGGCTAGAAATATCCATGTTTCAAAACTTGTATTTAAAAAGAACATTCTAGGGAGACCATATGATTGGGATAATTACAGCTTTGCAAACATAACAAACAGGATTAAGGTGATTACAATAATTTGACCCGGTGTGTTATTCAAAATTTCCTGGCCTAACATGAATTCCATTATTACGCTTTATTCGGCTGCCTATTTATTCGGAATTAGGGAACCACATGTGGGTGACAATTTTAAATTCAAAATTCGACTAACAAAGTAGAAAGGGCTTTATATTAAGGGAGATGCAACCCCAATGGGTATGTTTTCTTCTTATTTTTTTATATAATTTTTGTGACATACGCTAAGTTATATGGGAATTATAGAAAAACGGTTTTTAATTTTGCTCCAGACTATTTAAAAATATTGAAATTGCACAAGAGCATATGTTTTAAAATTTCAAAAATCTTCATAAATCCACGTTGATATAATTACAAAAGTTGTATAAAAAAGTGGCCAGGATGCTGTATTTGTCAACGAGGCCAATGGTGTCGATAAAAACCATTTCCTACATTTTTACATATTATGATCAATCTTGTTAACATAACTCTACTACTGGAGCATCGTCTTCTCCTCTTGGAGGATGATTAGTCATTGAGACCTTAGAGTTGCCGAAGTCGGATTGGGGAATTGTGTAGTAAAGTACGGTGCTATATTTTATCCTAATATATTCTGTATTCACTCGTATTCATATTCATATTTGCAATGCCATTCTTTCGTCTACAGACAGTATTCAAATAAAGTACTCTAAATAATAAGAGGTACAAGAAGATTAAGCCAAACCTACATTAGTACAGGGTTAAGCAGCGAAACGTGCTGATTTGAAAGGTCAGTAAAACAAAAAGTTTTATATTTATCATCCTAATTCTTCTTTCTTGTGTTTCTACATAATTGTCAATTTAAAATTACACGGTTTTGAAAATAATATCCGGCAAGTAACGCCCCTCATTGTCAATACAATGAGTTACCCGATTTCTGAAGTTCCGGTTGACTCTGTCGAGCATAGCGATGGGTATGCGGGCTATTGATTGGCGAATATTGTCCTTCAAGTGGGCTAGGGTTCTTGGACGAACGGTGTAAACAATAGATTTCAGATATCCCCATAGCAAGCAGCGCGGCGACGATTGACCGGCCGTTAGAAAAGTAGGCCTCTACTGCAAACGCACGTTGCTCCTTCGGCCAACGCATTTTTGCTACTGAGACGAATGGTAAACAAACTTCCCAACCCATCTCTTCAAATGAGACCACCTCCCACCCTCGGCACCCTCTACTCAACAATAGATGTCCACGTATGCCAAATATGAAGTCTATATCAACGCTTTCTTGATTAATGAAGTGAAATGTTTTTTCTTCTTAGTCTTTAACAGGTAGTAAGTCATCAGAGGGAAAACTTTGTATTAAGGTATGTTTGGCTTAATCTTATTTTGGCTCAAGGATTTACCCATATCATTCATGCTACTTCATTTGAATACACCCTGTATAACAGGCGGTCTTGTAGTACAACATTATAAACAAATCGAGTAGACCAAAATTTTCTATGCAATAATTATTACCTTTAACAGCCGACCTTCGCATTCATGTCCCAACATTGTAACTAGCTTGCCAAAGAAGATTTATTCCGTAACAAATGTCAACTGCTTTTATGATTAACATTATGATTGAATTTCCTGAGTAAAAATAAACAAGCATTGCAGATTAATTACAATTTTTATTTTAAAATAGGAAAAAACAACAAATTCAAAGAGAATTCTAAATTTATCAAAATGTTAACAGTTCAACGAGTAGCCAAAATGTGTAATTTTTAATTGCCTGACTGGATCCGCGTAAACTGAAGAAAATCATTCCTAAAAGGCATCATATATGTTGTTTCAAACTGACTATATTTTTAAACTAACTGTTTAGCCACTGAAAAACGTAATTTGAATTTTTTAGAACAAAATTGTCTTTAAAACAATTAGAAATACCCCGAAAAAAAATAAAGTACAACCCATAGCTACCTAAATATTTGAACTTTCTGTATACCTACAAATTTTTAAGGTACTTACATAGTATTTACTAGTGATGGGCAAAATCGAATGAATTTAATAATCGAGATATCCGAATGCGAGATAATTTGACAATCGAATGAATCATTCGGAACAATCGGATACGAATGAATCATTGGGTTTCGTGATACGAATGAATCTCTCGGATTCCGTTGAGAGCTGTGCAGTAGTGTCATTCGGAACAATCGGATACGAATGAATCATTCGGTTTCGGAATACGAATGAATCTCTCGGATTCCGTTGAGAGCTGTGCAGTAGACGCGTACTACATGTGCTCTGTGCGTAGCCGAATGCGGGCATTTAAAATACGAGAATTATTTGCGCCACCGAAATAAATAATTTTCAGCTGCCTGCAATCTGTTCTGTTTCTTTTCAGGTTTAAGCCGTTGAGCGTCATAAAAATATAAATGCGGTAACTCAAATCTCCAGTTACGCCGTTACAGTTATTGTTAAATAACTCGATTAATTATTATTTCTTTGTCATTTTAAACTGGCATTATTATTATGATCTCTATAATAGCAACCATAAGTAACTGTTTATAATGTTTATAATGTTTATATGCTTCTTAAAACCCCGGATAATCCGTCGGCAAGTGACACACCGACAGCCGAGAGCTAGAGTCAACCATCGATCACTCGGACGAACTTGCATCCGAATGCGAGTAAATAGTAATACTACTAAATAGTAATCGCAGTTCAAACGAGAGAATCGGTTGAACGACCATCGGAGTTGCGACGTTCCGAGCATCCGATTGTTCCAAGTAATCCGAGAGATTTTTTAATTCGAGATATTTTCAGCAACAATCAGAATATCTCGGAAAGCCGAAACAATCGAATAATTTAATTATTTTCATTCGGATTCGCCCATCACTAGTATTTACATAGTTACTGAAGAAACATCGTTTATGAAAACGTTAATAGATACTTACAATCTTTTTTACACACCACAATAGTTGGCATTAAAAATTAATTGTTTGATTGCTTTTTTAATTGGAACATTAAAGAACATTATATCGCATCGTGGAAAATTGACAAAACCTCCATCCGAATAAAAAACCAGTAATTCATAATTACCAAAACTTTAAAAATATTTCTGTTATCAGAAATAATGATTTAGTTAACGAAAACCAGAATTTTAAATAACGTTTGCACATATCATATTGCAGTTTTAAACAATACAATAGTTGGTATTTAAGAATAAGTTATGCTAAGCTGTTTTATTAAATAAAATTTTAAACATGACTAATATTACACTTTATTCTTCTGTTTTTGCTGTTGAAATGAAGCTTCAATGAAATAACTACATGTAGTTACCTTAAATGCAAAACTGAGAGTTATAATAAATTATTTTTCAAGGTCATTTATCAGTCAATTTTAAATTCCAAGCTGCTTCTGTGAGTTTTTTGGGAAACCCATTTAAATACACAGAATCTCAGGTTTTATATACGGTTTATGTCTAGAATATTTGACGAAAATGCTGTTCTTATATCTATAAAATGAAACGTAAAAGTTCAAGTTTTTTTAATACCAGGTTTGTGGTTAGAGTTTCCAAGTCCCGGACCAAAAGTGTTTTCGGAACTTACGAGCTAAATTTCAAGTCCCGGGACTAGTCCCGAAGATCCCGAAAATGAGCCCGAAAGGGAAATAGTGTTCAGGTGAAATCTCCGAATACGAATTCCAAAGAAAAAGAAGCGTTTTAAATTAAATAAAGTATTTCTGTGCTAATAATGACCTGCGTTGGGGCTCGTCTATAACTTCAGTACTTTCTTCTGGTACTAAAAATGTCTGTCGCTCTTAATCTTTTGGTTTTGCGCAAACTGTAAGGTGCATGTATAATCCTTTCGTCGCGCCACCTCTAGTTATGATAATTTTATTGGGACAAACTTTACATTTCGCCAATTGTTTATCTTTCAATATATAAAAGTGTTGCCATATCAACATCAAATCTTTTTTTTTTAATGCAAACAAATAACGCAACCCTTTAAAACCCAGAAATATAAATTATTCAGATTCTTTGCACATAATTTTTAAAGTTTACAAATTTAGTTACCTTACTGTTACTCCGTACACACACAATTACGCATAAAATATATCTAAATCCAACAAAAGTAAGAAACAAATACGTATATAAAAGAACACTTGCAAATGTGGCTGAAACAACGCACAGATTGAATTCTAACCTACCGAAAACCATACCTCTACTGCCTCCGCAAAAGGATAATGCAGAATATGCAAAAGGCATGAGTAATACACCGGACGCCAGTGAATACCCGTCCTAATTCTCTGATATCGAGTATACGCACGCATGTTGACATGGTCCCGGGCTTCGCCTGTGATGGCTGTGGTCCCGGGACTCGGTTTTTTTGGTAGAATCCCGAGATGGTCCAGGCACCGGATCCCGGGACTGGAAACCCTACTTGTGGTAGTAGATCTAAATTACACCATTTTTCTAATGCAAATATAAGAAAGATAACAGATGTACAACACATAACGACTTTCAAAGAAGGTATTGTATGTATTGTTGGTAACCTCATCTTACCTTGCGGTGTAGAGGCTGGTGTTTTATATGCTTGCGTCTGACGGCACAATGTTCAACTTGCCCCGGATTCGGGATACAAAGTTGAAGCGCACCTTTTGTGCTTGCGCAGCAACTATTGTGTGAGGTGTGTTTTGACCTTGTTACTCTATCTCTTAGGTCCTTTCGAAGAAGGTATAAACCTCTAACTGAATAATTTTAATATTTAAAACAAAATGAGAAGCAGAATTCACAGAATTTTTAACATTTTACATATATTGAATCATGGGCGTACCCAGTGAGGGGCGATGGAGATTTATCAGTTGTTTACTTCACTGAAATGGTGTAAAAACCGAGAAGTATCTAGAACCACCTAGCGACTGGTAGAGGGATCTATGGCAGCCAGCCCGTAGGATTCAAGTGAGGGAGAAGTCTCCAGCGGGCTCTAGCCGACCAGACGTTAGCGGATAGCAGGTTGGCGGCAACGTTCTAGCGCATAGATGCATAGATGGCAGCCAATGAGAGAAGAGGGAATCTTCTAGACGATCTAGAAAGTTCGGCGTCACTGATAAATTGAACCGGCTGCCGCTAGTTGATCAGTATAATAGTAGTCGAATGCGAGGCGTTAGTTGGCATTCACAAAACATGCTTACTAAGTAAATACAGTTAATCACATAGAGTTGAAGCAGAAGACAAATTAAAGGACATTGAAGTGGCTGCACTTTTGGAGGCTAATATTTTTTCCCTGCAACCAGGCGTGCACTCCTCATTTTAAGTGCTTTCCCGTTCACTACGGCTACTGTTGAACGATCTTTCAGTACCCTTCGAAGGGTAAAGACCTGGCTCAAAAGTATAATGGGAGAGGACAGACTGATTGGGTTGTGTTTGATGAGCGTCCATCAGAAATTCTTCAAACAAAATCAGGACTGGATAGAAACGAAAGTTTTGAACAAGTTTTGTTTAAACCCGCGAAAAATGATATTAGTATAAGAAAAAAAATTAAAACTGAAATAAATGTAACTAAAAAAAAATTTTTTTTTTTCGAGCAAATAATTATAGTAACTAATAAAACACTGCTATAATTAAATATAAATTTCTTTAAATTTTGTTTTCATTCGCCTTTTCCCTGCTGAAATGTCAGAACCTGAATGACCAGACTTGCCCCCCCTAGTTTCGATCCTGGGTACGCCCCTGTATTGAATTATGCAAATTAAAAGACGTTGGCATTGCAACATTATGTGGGGGTATATATTAACTTACAGCTTTACTGCAACATTTGCAACATATTTTATTGTTTGCTGCATTAACTTAGTAAACGGTGGGATTTGACTGACTAGCGATCCAATCTTTGGCCGATTTTTTTGCTTTCAGCATTGTAGATCTTTACAGTATCACTTTTCAATTTACTTTCAATTTAATACTACATTTTTGTAATTAAATATTGGCGGCACAATTTAAAACATTTAAGGTTATGTTGACTTAAAGGAAAAAAGTGAAACTGTCAACAATGCTGTTTCTGTCAATTAACAACACCTACGCCAGTGACGAGCATGCCAGTGACTTACGCCTACGCACTACCAGTGGCACTACACAATTTTACTCACACGTTGAAGACACAGGATGAAAATATAAACAGCAGTCTATTGTTTTGCATATGTATAAGGCTAATATTCATTTGGAAATGCAAAAAAATAAAAAATACTACTACTGTATACTTAAAAAAATTAAAAAACCTATTTTAGACAGGTTAAAACTTTAAATTGGCGCGAAATACAAGAAAATCTCTAAAATAGGTATTTTAGGTGATATCAAACAGGCGCCAAAATGCATAGTTTTTATTGAAATGAATTTATATGTATCTAAAAGTGATGTGCCTAAAAAACTCACAAAAGGCTAAAAATTTAAAATCCGCTCTCTAGTTATAAGTAATAAAACTGAAAATGTCTTACAATATAGCCAAAATTGAGTAATCTACTCACATAAATAAATAACTTCAACAAAAATTATGTAAATAAATGCTTAAATTCACCATTGGCACTACGTTTCCCTATGTTGCGAATGACAAATTTACATTGTTCAACATGCAGTTTTCGTTAGGGATGTGCGGTACCATCCGATATTTTAAAGTATCGGTACTTTGTATTCCGGTACTCGATATTTTGTACCGGTATTTCACCTAAGCGATACAATACGATACGATTTATTTTTGGTCAGTTTTGTCAGGACCGATCCAAGGTTTTTGCCGCCTGGGTTCCAATAACTCATCTTTTGACCATTAATTCATTTTTTTTTAAATTTATCTGAATAATTTTCCTAAAATATATTGAATAAAAATTAATGAAACAATTTCAATGAGGTTGTTTGATATTTATATTTAGTGTTCTATGGAAGTAAGGGCGACATGGTCGAACGTCAATAACTTTCAATAAATTTTAGCTTCTACAAACTCGACAATAAAAATCAAAAGAAAATGATTAATCTACCTGTTTAACATGTCTATGTACTACACTTCGTATTTCGACTAGTACAGCAAAATGGTAACTGATAAATTCTAAGGAGAATGACTAATTCTGGCGGACTGGAGCTCTCATGTATCCCTACAAATTATATTAAATTGGATTAGATATCCAATAAAAACCATTATTGAGCTTAAATATTTATAACATGCTGCTTAATACAATTGTAGTGTTTATATACGTTTATGAAACTAAACTTTGTTGGAAAATATGAATGCGTTTCAGTCATTATTTTCGTGTTACTTTTTAAGTTTTTAAGCGTTATAAAAGTTAGTATACTATTTAATAGATGTATTTCTAATACTGACTGTAATTATTTTTTAGTTGATTTTTTTATTGTTACTGCCACTATTATTGCTACAGTTCTATTTCCTGTACTAGGACTCGAAGGTTCCTATAAATATACCTAGAAAATATCCTGCATCAAATGTGTACCGGTATTTCAAGTACCGATACTTTTAAATCGATACGATACGATACCATTATACCGGTACTTTTCAGTGTATCGAACATTTTAAGTTTTCGTGTTTGTCTTTTTGAGCGCATAAACTGTATTCTGTTCAAGTTATCTATCAACGTAGACTACTAAACTATACAGTGCCATTTTATTTTTATTTACAACAAAATCAACGAATTTCTCTATTTTGTAAATGCCGTCAGACATACTATATACAGGGTGTTTACGATCTTCTCTATATTCTTTTAAGGGGCGATAGTACATTTCAAAAGTAATCAATAAACCTTAAAACGCCTTGGTAAAAGTTGCCTAATAAGGGAGATAATAATTATTTTAGTTTTTACAGTAAACAATTAATTTGTTTTAAAATTTAGTAATCTCCTACTTAACCAGCATTGTCCAATTGTTATTAAATTTGTTAATTTGTCAGGTAAAGTTGTTATCAATAATTAACCATTACTATCACCTTTACTTAACTAAAAATTTTATTATTTTCATTTCTCTAACTGGATGCAAGCAGTAGCAGCGGAAATTCGTCAATAAGGTTTGGGTCTTGCAGAATATAAGGGGTCGTGGGTACGCCAAGCCAGACTTTATATACAACAACATGGTGATAACTCTTTATTTTATTTTTATTTATTTTATTTTATTATTTTATTTTGGTACTGAGCCAACAACCGTTAGGATAATGCTGATTAAGTATTAGATTACTAGATTTTAAAACAAATTAGTCAGTTGATGTAAAAACTAAAATAATTATTATCTTGCTTATTAGACAACTTTACTAAGGCGTACTCCTTTTGAGGTGTACTATTGCCCCTTAGAGCATACAGAGAAGACCGTAAACACCCTGTATAGTTATGGATATCGTACAAGCGAATTATGTAACTATTACCACCATTTCAGTAACAATTTCCTGTGTATAATATTGACATGTTTTATAATTTTATCACCTCAAATAAAACTACACTCAAGCAAATCTATAAAAAGTTACAAAATAATACAGATTCACATGTAAACTGTCAAAGTTGTTTTATCATATATCTTACTGGAGTTTTGATATTTTCTTGCAAAGAAGCTTTACATTTCAACATCTGTAGAGTTGAAAGCAGGAAGTGAAAGAAATAAAATGAATGGTACAGGGCCGTAACTAGGTATAGGCTGAGTAGGCCCCCGCCTACAGGCGCAAGCGGCAAGGGGCGCCAAAATGGCACTGAAAAAATTTCTTTCGTACTAATAAAAAATAAATAAGCAAGTGGCCAATTATGCAAAAAAATTTATTTATAATATTAACGATTTATGTCCAAATAATGCTAATTATAATAATGTGAATTGCGCCCAATTCGGTCAATACATTACATTGCCTTGTGAAATTTGCAAAGGGAATGTTATATGTCTACCAGATTTATTTTATAGTTTTCACCTATATCAATCAAAACATTAGAATTATTAGCTTATTAATCCACCGCATAGCTGGCCTTATTTTAATTATAAAAATGTTTCCATTTTTAAAACAATGTAATGCAGCAGTGGCGACAAACTCACTAAAATTTTAAACAACTGTTGGAGCAGGTCCACTGATATTACATATACATTCACTGCTTTGTGCTCATCACTGATACAGTCGTCCATTGCAACAATCAGCAGAATACCACAGATCGATTTTGAGATCTTACTTGTTCCACTACTATGGTATTTTTCGCTACAATCACTTTCGCGGTAGAATTTGTTCAATTTAAAACACTTCTGCGACCCTACACGATAGTTGCTTTTATTAAAAAAAATCATTATTGAAATTGACCTTATGCAAGGCTTATACTACGTGCCGACAAAAAAAGCTTCACGTATTAAATATATTGATTATTACAATACAGTGTGACAGTATGGTTACGAATACAGAACATTATTGTACGTTCCCATGTACTACGCATAATAATATGTAATTACTTATTTATTTATATTGTATTATTTTAACATATTGATGTCGTTACTAGCTTTTGAACGCAATTTTTGCATTTTTAAAATAAAAAAGTTACAAAAAAAATGTTTTCAACGTCTTTAATACAGAAAGCGCGGTGCAAGAAAAACAATTTTTGTTAGATCGAATTATGGTTGAAGTCTTCAAAATTCTCTACAAAATAGGTAAAAAATACCTTAATGCTGCTAAAAATACAGAAACAATTAGTAAAGCGAATTACATGAATTTGTAAATTTAAAAAAAAACATTACAGTCAGTGGGATTTGAACCCGCGTTCACTGATAAATGCATATGCTTATCGTTGCGCTATAAATGACGCAGTGGCGTTCCGAATTTGGGTGCACCATATGTTTATATATAGGGATTTGTAAAATGTTCTGCTGACTACATATGTACTTTTTAAAAATTGAAATTGTGTTTTATAATCTCGTTTTCTGTTCTTATTTTATTTGTGTTGTATTTTCTTATATTAACATTTAGTTGCTTATTTTTAAAATGTTTG
Source organism: Agriotes lineatus (assembly GCA_940337035.1). NCBI lineage: Eukaryota > Metazoa > Arthropoda > Insecta > Coleoptera > Elateridae > Agriotes > Agriotes lineatus. The sequence continues at coordinate 67,113,036 of OW679202.1, forward strand.
AATAAAAAATGTTGGATTTATTTTTGAATTCCAACCTGTTTGTTTGAATACATTACATTATATATATCCGGAGATAAATGTAGAAGTCATACAGTATCATTAGTATTTTTTGTCACATATATCGTTTTTGGCTTGCCTACAATAAAATTTTGCCTAGTTACGGCTCTGGTATGGTAAGAAAATGCTAGGTGCAAGCATTCACAAAATTTTAGTTCTGCAACTGTCAAAAATTATTTTTGTAGAAAGTAGTACTTAAAAAGCACCTCGAAAATTTGAATTATAATTAGGTAAGGTGTAGTTTTTATTTTAAAATAACGGAAACAACATTAATCACACTTTCTTATAAATTATGATTTAAACCGAATGAATTAACAATTTTAACACCAGAATTTATATTAATTCTCCATACTTTGAAATAGGATTCCAGACTATTATCATTTCAAAATGGGACTAGTAGCTTATTGCTAAACTCCAGGGTTGTAAACCTGCTAAACATTTCCTGCGAACTTGGCGAAAATTTACTGTAAAATTACATAAAATTTACAGTTACTGTGATGGGAATTTGCTGTAGATTTACGAGAAATGTATTACAAGAACTTCTTGAAAATTTTATTGTAAACTTGCTGATATTTTTAAAACTTGCTAATGTTTCCAAAAAACATGCTGACAGTACTCTGTAAACGTAGGTACTGCATATTTCTGATATTTTGTTGTAAACTTGTTAGAAACGTTCTTAAACCTTTCTAAGAAAATTTGCTGTCAACTAGCTGTGTTTAAGCAAATTTAATAAAATTTTACTGCATATTTGCTGTAACAATTTACCGCACACTTGCTCAGTGCAACCTTATTGAAATTTTGCTAAAAAATTGATTGCAATTTTCTGGAAATTTAACGAAAACTCGAAACTTGTTAAACATTTGTTGAAAATTTGCTGTAAGCGCACATTTTGAAAACTTACAAAAGACATGCTGAAAATTGGATATAGGTAAATTTTGCAAAAAAAAACTAATTCTCCGAACTGTTGGTAAACTCACTGATGGAAACATTCTAAAACTATGTTAAAAACTTATTGTAATTTAGCTAAAAAGAATTTGCTGAAAACTAATTGCAACCTTGCTCTTGGTAAAACAATACAACAAACTCTCTTGCAAATTTGTAAAAAATTAATTGAAAACAGATATGCTATAAATCATATAAAAAGTTGCTACAAACTTGTTGAAAAATTAATGTAAATATTCTATAAATATTTGCTAAAATTTATTAGATTATATTATTAAATAAATTGCTCCAAACTCGCTAAAAACTGTCTACAAATTTACTGCAAACCAGTTAAACATTTATGTACTGTAATTTTGCCAAAAACTTTACTCTAAACTTACTGTAGCCTTGATGAAAAAATACTGGAAAATTGCCGAAAATTTATTGCAACGTCTCTAAAAAAAATAGCTGCAAACTTGAACATTTACTTTGCTAAAAACTTTTCTAAATTTTCTAAACACGTACTTTAAAAATCTGTTGAAAAGTTTCTAAACATTTCCTATAAATTAGCTTCAAATTCCATATACTTTGCAAATGCTGCAGGAAAATTGCCAATTACCAACCGTTATTTCCAAATGCATCGTCCTTTTTCAATTTATAAACTTGTTTCATCGAATCCACTATAAATAAACGTTTATTTATAAAATTCTGGATGTTTTGTGAGCTAATCGGGATGCTGGAAATTCAGTATAAACAGGTAATGATTTTGAAATTAGAAATTTATTTTGTTTTAATACTTCGGCATTGTTTCGCTTAAAAATATTCAACATGTTAACGTTGAAGGGCGATTTAAAGAGTTCTTATCAGACAAAAATGTATATACATTTTAAAAACGTTACAATGTAGCCGCTTTAACAATAAATTGAGAAACTAGGACATTCTTAAAATGCTTAGTATATCAACTGACTGCTTTGAAAGGACAATTTAAAGTATTATTCCATGGTTATAAATTATGGACAGATAGTAAGGATGATATAATATTGACGCTTAACCTATCACGTTTTTCAATATTTAATAAACCCACTTGGGAAAACCTCATTATAACATTACCCGAAAATTTGCCTACATGGAAAAAACAGAAACAACTAAATAACAATATTTTGCATTTTCACTGATTAAAAAGTGTACCTATAACTTGACAAGTTAATTTTTTTCAAAACTGCTAACCTCAACCATAGTGTAATAATTGTTATAAACAGAGAAACTGCATTTTCCGTGAAAATTTAGTTAAGACTCAATTTCACGCAATTTGCTACATTCAAAAATGGAAAAAAACTAATATGATGGTGATGAGCAAATAGCGACACTTTAATATAAATGACAAATGTCATTGGTCGTAATTTCTCAGTAATTTAAATTCGAAGGTTTTTACAAAAACTACTGGACTATAATAGGCTTGATTCATGCTACTTAACAACCTCCAGGGATATTATAAAAACAGGTTCTCGCGAGGCATTCGTATAATGCTTCATTTATAAATGCTAGGTTTGTTTTGATTGGAAATTAATGAACATTTTTATCGGAGCCACACTTATCAATTTGCAATTACTAATGTGACTCGCAGCGAACGCGCTTCCATTTTAAAAAGTGCAGTGAGATGTACACAGTTCACTTGCTGTTTAATTAACCCGACCTGTTACAAACGCGGGTCTTCGAATTAAAGCTAGAGACTTACTCGGTTTGACACAGCCCATCGTTTCCCCTGTGGTGGTAAGAACTGAAACAGTTGACAATCGCAGCACGCGGTGCTGAGGCGACTTTGTTTTCGAAATGTTACTCAGTCAACACGACTCGCGCAAGTTTATTTAGCCGATGGAGGCACCAGCGCTGGTAATCCTATTCGTGACGACCTTTAAACGCGTACGTAATTTCTAAAACCAAAAGTTTTGCAGCTCGGAGACATGCAAACTGGAATGTGGCCGAGCTCGTAACTCGGTTCGTAAGTTAATTGAACATGATCCTGGTATTGCGAATAATAAATTTAATCTTTAGAAATTACACATAGTATGCGAGCAATGCATCGAATTGATTAGGAAAAACCCAAACGTGCTTACGAAGACTGCGGATGTTTCAAAAAGTTGCACTGCACAGCTGACAATACAAAGATTTTTGAGATGCGCGGCCTTGCTTTGGACGTCAGTCACGAATATCCGGAATCCGCGCATTTTGCTTTAAAAGTCTCCTGAACCCAAAAAACATGTTTTTGTTCATTAGTCTGTCTGTTTCTTTTGTTTTTTATTTTTTATTAACTCCTATCTTAAATAGGACACCCGGTATATTATTAAATTTTTGAATTCAGCTTAAAATTTTAGAGCAAATTTGTCTCTTCAACTAACGCTCTATTTTGTACGGTTTTTGTGGAATTTGTATTTTTTGAAAATTTTTAACAAATGCATAAAAATTAAAAATCGAATTTTTGGCTAATTATAAGATCACTGTAAAAGGAAGTTGTGTGCGTGTATCACACCAGATTTAGTTTAAAATTTTGTTAAATTTTGATACTGGCATTACTCATTTTTTTGACAATTTTCAATTCTCCGCCTTTTTACTTCCTTTTACGATAAAGTAAGTATTGGATTCACCTCAAAAATTCGAAATTGAGTTTTAACAGATCTTCACGTTTTAGAGTCCCCTGATCCCAAAAAACCTATTTTTCATTGGTCTGTCTGTCTGTGTGCCTTTGAACAGAATATCTCAAAAACTAAAGGAGTTATGGCGTTGAAACTTCATATATAAGTTTTGTGTACTATGTAGATGAGACAGCAAGCTTTTGAAGAAAATCGCATAACCGGAAGTAAGTGTTTACTCTTGTAATTTTTCAGTTTTTTTCGATTTTTTCAAAAACGGCTGTAACGATTTTTTTCAAACTTTACATTTTTATTACATTTTTAATAAAGCCCGAGTTACATTATACTTTTTTTCAACCAGAAACTTTGACTATTTTCAAACTAGCCCGACTAAGATAATCGAAATCAGAAATTCTTCGTCCAATTTTGATACTAGAAACGGCTAGAAACTAGTTGGCAAAACTAGATTCCGACCTATTTTTCCATCCAAGTTTCAAACTTGACCTGTGCTTTAATGACAACATTCTGTACTGCCAACATCTTGTATTTAAATTGAAACACGAAAGGTACATAACCTCCAAATTAAAAGTTTTTAGCACGTTATTACATTTTTAAAAGTTTTACAATTCTTTTCCGTTTCCATATTTGCAAGTTCATTTTAAAGAAACGGAGGTAATTGCTTTAGAAGAGTGAAAACGTATATGACGCGAAACACTTTTCACAGTTAATAATTTTTAGGTTAAATTTTAAAATTATGTTTTAGATTCCTTGAATGTTGGCAGTCAGTACATCAGCTGATGTTTAAAATGCAAATAACTACCAACATCTCCACTATAAAATGTTCTGATTCTTTAAGTCAAATCTAGTACCTTAAATCTAGTATGAAAATAGTCAAAGTTTCTAGCTGAAAAAAGTATAATGTAACTGGGGCTTTCAATGTAAAGGGTTTTCCAATAAGAACGATATGATTTTAAAATGAAATAAAATAGAAATGATTTCAGATATAACCACACTTTTTTATATTATCTTAAAGTACAATCGATAACGTTTATGTTTTGAATAGCACGTCGTTTAGATGTCCACCTCGGCTTCGTGTACACGAGTGAATTGGACGAATCCAATTTTCGACGACTTTGTGCAATAAATCGGGCGTAATCTCACGAATGCAGCGTTCACTGTTCAATCTCAAAGCATCAAGTGTTTGTGGCCTGTTTGCATAAACCTTAGATTTTAAATAACCCCACAAAAAGTAATCTAAAGGAGTCAAATTGTTTTTTCAGTCCTAACTCTTGAGCACGACGAGGAATGATACATTTGGATCTTCTGCAACACTAGCTCTTACAGCAGCAATATTCTCAACAGTTCTGGCATTTCCGGCGTCTTACTGGTGTTTTTACATCGTGAAGAGTAAAATTACTTTCAAATTTCTTAACGATGCGACGAATGGAAAGCACAGAAGGACGGTTATTTAAACCAAAGTTTTCGCGAAGTGCGCGAAAAGTGTTCACATAAGAACCACGATTTTCGTAAAATTTTTGGACAATAACCAAACGTTCTTGGAGCGAGTATTTAGCCATAATAAATTGTTAGACTTTAGTGAACATAAATAACAACTAGTGATAGGTATAGCTTTATTACCATGGTTACTAGATCATTACAAAATCATATCATTCTTGTTGGAAAACCCTTTATATTGATGCGAGATAGGTGATTTTCCAGTAGAATACTTCTAAAGTGGGTTTCTTTTGTTTTTTTTCTATTTTTTTATTAACTCCTATTTTAAATAGAACACCCGGTATATTATTACATTTTTGAATTCAGCTTAAAATTTTAGAGAAACTTTGTCTCTTCAACTAACGCTCTATCTTGTACCGTTTCTGTAAATTTTGTAATTTTTGAAAATTTTTGACAAATGCTTTAAAATTAAAAATGAAATTTTTGACTAATTATAAGATCACTGTAAAAGGAAGTTGTGTGAGCGTATCACACCAGATTTTTCTCTTTAGGTACGTATGAAATTTTAATCGGGTTGTTTTAAAACGTTTTGCCGAAAATCGAGTTTACAAAGATTGGTAATTGGTCAAGACATCACGCCGCGAAAAAATTAAACAAAATTGGGATTAACATTAGAAACAGGGTTGCCAACACTTTCATTTGGACCCGAAGATTTCGGGTTTGGCAATCATTCTTCGGGGTTCAGGTTATCAATAAAATTATTCGGGTTAACTAAAAGTTCATTCATACATGGATTGCAAAAAATTTTAAAAAGCTCCAAAGCAGAAGTCATTGGTAAGAAAGCGGCCAAAGAGGAAACAAATATAATTTTAGAAAATATCTGAAATTTTTTCAGAAAAATGTAGTTTCGTACTAGTTTACGTAACTTCTAATATGGATTTTGAACGTTTCTTTTATGGAATGTAAAAAATGGTTTTGGTTTTTAATTCATATGAATTACAAAAAATTCTGCTGTGTAACGGGCCAGCTGGATCCCTTACGGATAATGTTTATTTTCATGCTTAAATGTAGAAGCCAAGTTCCTATTTTCTATTATTAGATATTGTATTAAGCAAATGCTCACAAAGCCGGTCCTGCGCTGGACGTGTATTGTGAATTTTGGTTTCCGCGAGTGCAGCAAGAAGCACACGCTGTAGGTGGGATGCTGGGATTTTCAACTCATGCAGATTCAACAAAAAAGGCAGCAGCCGCACGCAGCCTCTTCTGAGAGGAAAGTATAGCACGTGAATTCTTTCAGGAAGATATGTTATTTTGAAGCGGCCTTAAAAGATCGCGGCAGCCAACTTTTGCTGCAAACAGTGTTAAAGTGCAGCGCACCAGCGTTTGCAAATTCCGCAAACGCATTTTCCGAGTGTACATGTAAGTACATCCATTGTGCTATATTTAAAGGCTTATTTGATGCGACAATTTTGAGAGACGCCAATTCAACTGTCCTCACGAGGCCTGCGCGTGATCAGTGGTTCCCAGTAGGGATGGTGGTCAATTCCTGGACCTTCTCTTTTGAATCTAGTTCGCTTGCCGGAGTAGGTGCACCTAGCTCAGAGTTCGTAAAAGAGTAGGTCACCTGATCCGGCGTTTCTTCAATGAATTGTACCGAAACCAAACTCACGTCAGCGTTGAAGAGCGTGGAGCGGCGGAACTGCTGAGCGGAATACCGAACTCTCGCTCCTGGGAAATGAATCGGATCGGTTTTCTTTCTCGGACTTCAAACACATCGAATTTGAAATCGGAATGGAAATGGATCGACGCGGTTTACGCTTCGCAATCGTTCGTAACTGCGTAGGAACGGCATAATGTACTCAAGGAATTTCAGTTTCGGATTCGGAATTGTGGGATCGGTATGGCAATTACACATGAGTCATATAACATGCGACTGAAAGTGCAAGTCCGTCCGAAATCCGGCTGCTCCAGCGTCTAGCGAGACCTGCAACGGAACTGTGAACATAGTTTCTTGTACCTAGTTCGGAGTCGGATTCGAATCAGGTGCACCTGATCCTTTAGCGGAACAGGTTTTACCATCCCTAGTTCCCAGCATAATGTCCACCAGGAGCGGGTGATGCAATCGAGTCTTGTCGTTTCCAAGGGTATGCAGCAGCCAGTTCTAGGTAAAATGTTTGCAGAGCGTGATAGGGTTGCGTTTAACTGCAAGCTTTTGCAAACGCGTAGGAATGTGTTTTTAGCGCCTTAGATAAGTACCGGCCTCAGACAATTTTGACATTCCAGTTCTGTTAGACATTTTGACATTTGCGCTCTTTCAAAAGATAATTATTTCAACACTATTTTTGGTAATGTTTTACGTTCATGTATGTTTGCACCATGCCTGCGAGTAACCTCAATCTATATCGCACGTAGGTTGTTTGAGAACTTAATTGTATTTTTTATTTCTTTTGCATTTTTATGGGAGTTTTTTGTGTTTTTATATGTATTTTGAAATCAATAGATGATTAAAGAATTTCGGCTTTTTTGTACATTGTTTAAAGTTAAGTTTCAGTCCGACAACACTATAAGGAGGAACCAGATTTTTGTTTTGGCAGATAGTGATCATGCATAAGCGACTAACTAAGATATTAAGAGAGTTTCATGTTCACTGGGCTAGCTAAGGGATAAAAAAGGCAAATAATTATTTAAATATTAATGTATCCACGGAGGGGTTAAAAATGCCGCATTTCATATGCTACTTAAAAAATATGAAATAATTTTAGGAATTATATCTTTATAATGTAAAAAACAATTTCACCTTGAACTTTTTTATTAATTTTATCCCACTTTTTTCTCCCTCAAAAATTATTTTCTTCGGGTCAGCATCGACTCAATGTTGGTAACCCTAAGTATTAGTTGAATTTCTTCACTCCTCAAAATTGTAATTACTACGTATATAAGAAATGTTAATAGCGTTGCTAACGAAATGCCGAAAAACCTTACAAAAACACTTCCTCACATGTCCACTATCCGCCATTCTGAACGCGTGTCCCAGCCACCTTCTCTCTTGATAACTTCCAATATACTTGGTTGCCCGGAAATCTTCATGATCTCTTTATTTGTTCTGCGCCTCCACATACATTCCTCCAGTTTCCTTTCCCAGATAGCCATCGTTTTCTCCATCACCTTATTGAGAGTCCATGGCTGGCACCCATATAGTACCACTGGCTGCAAGACCGCTTTGTAAACCCTTAATTTTGTTGCTCTCAATATCACCGTTGAGCTAATCGTGTTCCTCAGAGCTCCTAGTGTTTTCTTTCCTCGTGTTAATCCTTTATCTATTTCTATGACTTCTTAATTTATTCTCGAAATTGACCATTGCAAACTTGTAGTTACCGTCCTCGCTTATTTTAAATTATACTTCCTTGCCAGCCATTTATATTTTTCCGCTAAGTTCCATATACTCTGTTTATTTTCATTTATCTCCAAGTCATATTGTTTTGCTGTAGCCTATTGCTTCAAACTTCTCAGAAACGAATTCTTCCTTGGATCTTGTTATCGACGCTAGATCATCTGTGTATCATATATACTGACTCTTTGCCTCATATATGATCCTGCTTCCTTGTACAACACTTTCTCTGATGATCCCTTCCAGGACGTAGTTAAAAGTTTTGTTAATAGCGGGTTCACTGTCGTAGACATCATCTTACCACAGAAGGTTTAGATAGTTCTCCAGCTACTGCCATCTTACATCGGTAGTCTTCCAGGGTTAACTTAGTTATCCCGATCATTTTTTTCGTATGTTCAATTTTACCACGGCGTCATATAGTTTCCATGTGTGTATCGAGTCATATACCTGCTTAAAATTCAGAAATAACATTATTATCTGCTTTTTCGTATGTTCAATTTTACCACGGCGTCATATAGTTTCCATGTGTGTATCGAGTCATATACCTGCTTGAAATTCAGAAATAACATTATTATCTGCTTCAGTGTGAACATATAATCCATCATGAATGCTCCCTCTTGGTATTCTCCCATATGATCTCTTGTACGCTGTCTTAATATGTCCTTTAATGGCCTTGTCAGTATCTTTTATGTTACATTCAAAAGTGCTGTGCCCCTATTGTAACGGTGCACACTCTGTTTGGGTTTAATGTGTGGATGTACCTACGTTGTGTATGTTTTTCTGGGTATTATGGCGTGCCTCGGCTGAGTTACAGATGATCGCTCTAGACGGGGGTACTTAATGGTAACTTTGCTCAGGTCGGATATAGGCTGAATATCTTCGCTTCCCACATCGAAAAGAAACAATGTCACAGAGATCAAATATTCTTTATTAAGGATATGCATTACATACTTCTACAAGTACTGTGGTGTTTCGAAGAATATAATGACGTATGGCTGTTGTCGGTGGCCCCGTCAGCAGCAATAAAGGCTGGGTACACGCCTGGTGCCCCCGGTGGCCGAAACATTAGTAAGAAAATGCGTTAGGGTGGTTTACAATCTTTTTAACAGTGAAATTACTACGGTGCCGGATTGTGAACTGTTTAGAGAAGTACAGTGAGATATGGAGTCGGGGTAATCACGATATTACTAAAAGTTAAGGTAACTGCAGTGTCGGATCGTAATCCACCTAACGAATTAAGAGTTAGATAAGGGGTCGGTGTACATAAAATATTAATTATTACTGCGGTATCGGATTGTGCTTTATCTAGATAAGTAAAAGTGAGACAAAGGATCGGTGTGCGCACAATCTTACTAACAATTATTATAACTGCGGTGTCGGATTGTGCTTCACCTAGTGAAGTCAAAGTGAGACAAAAAGTCGCTGTACACACAATCTTACCAACAGTTCCTATAACTGCGGTGTCCGATTGTGCTTTACCTAGTGAGGTAAAAGTGCGGCAGAGCAGATCTCCAGATTACTCGTAGAGCTACCACATGCACCAAACCTTGCTTTTTTCTTGCTCTGCAGTCCCATTCAGATGCGTTTTATACAAATTACGAAAACCCTTCTCCGAGTCGCGGAGCGGTTGACCAATGACAAAAATCAAAATTTCCCTCTCCGCTCTTATTGTTCTCTGGGCTTCTAATTATGCTTGCTAATTTTTGCATTGTGGATTCTTTTCCCGTTTCATTCAGTTCGTCTGTCATCTTTTCTGCTCTATTGTCTTGGTCATTACTATTATTCGTTAGTTCCTCAAAATATTGTCAACATCTCTTAAGTTTGTTTACCTTGTTGCCTATTAAGTTTCCTTTTTTGTCTTTGCAATAGATAGATTTTATGGTTGTTTTTTCCTCTTCTTTACTTCTTGGTTTCTTTGTTTTCTCTAATTCGTTTGTTGATGCAATTTTCTTCCAGTATTCGAAGCTTTTCTACATCCTCTTCCTTTTCCTTTTTCTGTATATTTGTTTTGCTAGCTTCCTTTTCTCCTCGAATTGTTATTAGGTATTACAAATAGAAAACTATATCTAATAAATTGCAACACACGCCTCTAATCTCTTTCGGAGTTTTTGATTTATTGCTTTGCTTATCTCAATCTTAAGGTGGCCCCATAAAAAGTCCAACGTTGTTAGATCGAAAGTCATTCCACACGCCCATTGATTACAATAAAACGCTGATTAAATGTTTCAGTCAAGTATTCTCGAACAATAAAAGCTTTATGAGCTGACCTCTGTCCAACTGAAAATAGAAATTTTGTAACCCAGCAAAAATTTTCCAAGATTATAAATAACTCGTTATTTAAAAAATCTGTAAAGGGTTTTACACAAAACTTCCATCGCAAGTGGAAGTTGTGACACTAAAAATTCTGAAAAATCAAAGGAAACTAGGCATAAAAATACCTTAACGTTCCTAATAATACCGAAATAATACAAAGAAACACTTGATAATGCGAATTACATCAATATGCAATTTTAAAAACATTGCTGCTAGGGACTCGAACTCAGCGCCTGCGAGAGCGATTTCAACGCTTGGCAGCAGCCCGGGACCAATCCGCCGCGTAGTCCCGTTTGATCACGAAAGACCGCCTCGCATTTGCCCTTGCGGCTAGATTATATATATGACGCGCTTATCGTTGCCATTTTTGTCTCTTTTACAACATTTACCCTGTATCTGTTGGGTCCCATTTTCTTCAAAGGTAAAGCCTGAGTTATGTTCAAATGATTACTCTAATTTATTCCCCAGTTAAAGCAAAAACATTTAATTTTTTTAGGGTGCTCACCCTGTATATATTTGACTGAAAGTATATTCGGTTTTGAGCCAGGTAGGCGTCTAATACACTTGCAAAATATCGTCTTTTTTCATCAAATAGTTTTTACAGAGACAGACCGTTAGACAGACGCACGGAATAGAGAAAACATATTTTCGTCATCTGGGAACCCTGAAACGTGAAAATTTAAGAAATCTCGGTAGGTGATTTTTTACGATTACAATACTTTCTTCATCTTTTAGACGAGGAAAGTAAAAATCAAGATAACTTCTAGAATTCATATTATCATCATAAAAATAAGCTCCTAATAACCGACCTATTATGAGATGTTTAGCGGACTTTTTCCACTGTCAGGTGTACGTTTGTACGTTTTTCCAAGTACACTCGTGCCTACCCCGGGATTTGAACCCGGCATCGCTGATCACTTGTTATTATGAGTCGTCACTCTTACCACTGAGTCACCAGGGCGGCCATATATTTTGGTTACAAACCTACTTCGACTGTTATTTTAATTTAGCACGCGACAGGAAGTTTCATACTCATTACGCATTTCATTCCCCAAAGAACCAAATATCAAACGACGTGCCTGCGGCTTGCTCAAAGTTGCATTTGGGGAAGTTTGTTATCGCAGGTGGGACTATGTAAAATCGAAACACCGATCCCTTTGTTCCCCAAGTTTCCGGTGTCGCTGGGACGCGAAAACGCTTTTCAGAAGAACATCAACAGCTCCCTAAATTCTGATAAAGGCGACCGTCGCACGTATTGTTTTCAGATAAAACGCTGAGTTTACTTTCGAGGCATGGGAAAAATATGTTAGGAGTTTTGCTAATCTTGCTAAAACCCGTGCAGGGGCTTCAATAATTCCGCATTGTTGACCAACAAAATCTTTTAAGGGGCACCAATGGCGACTCAATCATCTTACCTTCCCTACTCTTCCTTCCCGAATCGAAATCATATGGAGCGAGTTCTCAAAGTTAGTCACCAGAGCATCTTAAGCCAAACCAGTCGTGTGTTTTTGTGCCGTTCGCCTCGGCCTTTTCGTTGTGCAGAGAACTGTTGCAGTTACCAAAGTGTGGTTTGTGCCGTTCGCCTCGGTTTTTTCGCTGTGAAGAGAACTGTTGAGTTACAAAAAGTATCTTGGCCAAACCCGTTGAGTGCTTGTCAAGTTAAGTAACGCGTAAGTTCGTGTCTGGGTTGATAACCATTCTTATAGGTTAAGTTGTGTGTTGGTGGCCGTGAATTTCCTTATCGAAAGACGTCCTCTTCAAATCGCTGTGAGCGTATTAATCTGGAAATTCCATCGTGCCCAAGTTATTAGGGATTAGGCGTTTGCCCAGCTTCCGTTGTATTTCACGCATCCCCGTTCTCATCTTAAGGATTTGACACCACTTCTCTAATTGGAAATCATCTCCTTGCTCGTTGAATCTCATATTTGCGTTGCTATCAATTTCTCCTAACTTGATCTGCAAGCTACAAAAAGTTTTCCAGCTGTTGGCAGCGCGCGACGGAAACCAGTGGCGCCGTCGGATCAAAAATCAGTTAAGCAGGCGTCAAGATCTTAGACAGATACTGTGTTGTAATAATTAATCGCTAATTCCGATACTACATGTTAAAGTGTTAAATAGATAGTGACGCTCTCAAAAACACTGAATAACGCTGTTTTATTCACAGACTTTGGTCAAGTTAATTAAGAAACATAAACTTAAATGTTTTGACAAGAGTCAATAGCTACTTCTTTTTAGCAATACGTGAACCCCATTTTACTTCATATCGGAGTAGGGACATACTTATAACCATTTAATCCATGTTTGTTATACATATTTAAAGTCAATATAGAGAGGTTAAACTAACCTTTGCTTTTTATTGTGATTGCATTCTCCTGTAACCGTCTATTATTGGATTAACTCCCTCAGAAACAATTTCTCTAACAGTTTGATATTATGGGTGGGGGGGGGGGTCCACTCTAGTTCTCCTACGTCACCCTAGCCCGTTAGGGCGACCCCATTGTTTCTATCGTTGAGAAAAAAGGATCCCGGGCTTCATCTGCAAACTTTAAGCCGCTTGGGGAGCAGCTTCGCCGTTCAATACGACGCCCTGCACAAGCCGCCCCAGCCTTAAAGCCATGCGAAACCTTGGCTTGCCACCGACACCAAAAGTATACAAAGGGTCGAACTTACCCATCAAATAAGGCCTTCCAGCACTTTCAAGGGGAGTTTCCAAGCACTCTACCACCGCACCTGTAGCTCTGCCTCTGGGAATAAAGCAGTTTGCAAGCCTGAAGAACATCACCAAGGTCCAATTTTGCGAGCCGAAGGAAAAGTCGAACCCCAGGCTTTGTAAACTGGTAAACTAGGAACCTCTGTCACAGGCCCGTATGACTGGAGAAACCCCCTGAGGGTCTTATTAACTTTCAAAATCAAGGAAAAGCTCCGGCTAACCCAAATTTGGTGAAAACGGACTGGCATCTTAAATGTATTAATTGTTTAGATTTCCAGAAAATAACGCAGAATACTGCTTTGAACCATGGCGCAGCCCCGGTGGAAAATCAGTACTCTAGTCTCTGTGCCCTGTGGCATCCGTCCCGTCTGCAGCGCCACGAGACTTCCCTGAGGTGATTTGGCTGCATATCCGCCAGGCGATCGAAAGCAGGAGATATTCTTTATTTTTATTTGATGTATCATGGAAGAATTCAAAAGCAGGACAAGTACTGCAGTGAATTTTGTCGTTTTTGTTATAATTTGCAATAGGTTTCATTGTAATATAAATAGGTAGGCAACCTATCAAAATATCATTAATTGTATTTTTACTTGTATATATCAAGAACAATATATGTTTGTTTATGCAGTTCTCTTTCTATCGTCACTCGAATAATTAATCAAACCCTCGGCTTCTGGTGCTACCCATAAGAGGCGAGTAATTGAAAAACGTAATTTGGTTTCATTTAACTTGATCAGAGCAGAAGTGTAGAAAGTCAAAAATATCACTGACAAACACTGATTTTGTTACATGCTAATTCAACTCAATCGACATTGAACACCCTAAGGTGCGAATTCGGGGAAAAAGTGAAGGGTTCGCCGGTCTCTGCAATTACACAGATCAAAAATGTGTCGAAACAGATGGAGGTGCTTCTGTTACCCTCGGTCTAGCTCGATCGGGAAGGCGTGGTGTCATAGCTCAATGAAACCGACGAGAACTTACCCTATATTCTTACTCAAAATTATTGTCCGAGGCTCCACTCCCTTTGAAGAAGAATTGCTTTCGTGACAAAAGCGAGAAAGGTCACGAAAGCTATGCCAAAATTCACCGGGTTAGCTGCAAGTCGCATCCGCCCCGTCCACCAAGCCCCCCCAGGTCTTCGGGTACAAACGCAGGGTGGCCTTAAAATCAAATGACTCACCTGCTATGGCCACCTTCTTAAAGGTTTAAAACTATAATTTAAGCCGATATTCTTAAGGCTTGTTTAACAAAGGAACATGCTTTGGCTTTACACTTAAATACAATTGGCATTCGCCATTACTGGTTGAAGACCAAAGGTTTCAAAAATACAACAAATAAATAGGCTGACTAACAAAATTTGTATTTAATGATCCAAACACCACAGTGAATTCCAGGTTTATTACACAAATGGTACACCCTAACTGAAAAATATAGGGGATCCCAGTCAAAGTTAACTTACCCACTAATTTACAACACAAAAATTATTACACAAAAAGAAATCACAGGGATATTTTCCCAACTATCATCAAAACGAAATTAATACGTGTAATGCTCTTACACCGAGATCAGCGCACACAAAGCATTTAGAGCACCTTCACGATGCACTCAATAAAACAAGGCAAGTCCAGATTTGAATTTCCTACCTTTTTAGCCAAATCATGTTTTGCTTGGGCACCGAAGGTGACAGGGCCGGACCTGGCGGTCGCTCTGCAGCAGCTGAAGGCGACGATGCAAGCATCCCTAAGGTTGAAGCCGAAATTCGGCCGGAATTAGGGCGATGGCTGCAGAGGTTCCTCACCAAAGATGTCAAAAGGGCAGGGATACGGATGTTCCTTACCAAAGATGTCAAAAGGGGGCAGCTATGCAGATGGCACGACGGAAACGGAATTTGCAGAAGCAGAACTTCTCAATTAACACGAGAAGGATCACTAGGGCATGATGAAAAGGCGTCTTACTTTGATGTGCAACTGGTGCAAAATTGTTCCTCTCACAATATCCACTGAGCAGAAACAAACGGAAACGATTGACGCCTTGCCCGAAAATTACGTCGGCCTACCACATCTCACACTCGCCACCCCGACCTCAAAAATGTCAGCAAACTATTGCTATCCGCTGGAACCGCACTTCTGCAAAATTCAGCCCACCAAATCGCCGAAAAGGCACACATAATCACATCACAAAATTAGTTAACGACATATCGCGGCCCCGGCCCAAGGCAACCGGGGCGCGGGCTAAACCACACAGTTCTCGCTTAGTTCAGAGCTGGATCGTAATTGAGTTCCCCAAAATGCTGGCAGTTCAACGATGATCCCCCGCGTCGGAAATGCATCTCTCTCTTGCAACACCAGGCCGAATTTTCTGTGGCATGATTGCACCACTAAATGAAATCTAGCTAACGAACTCGGGGAAGCCCCGGGCCAAACAAAGCATAAAGGAAAGGATTTAGAACAATTAAATGCTGCTTAAGGAATTCCAAATAGCTTGAATACATCGGACAATAAGAATGAATACCAAGAAAGCCAGCCGCTAAACTATCGGAAAGCAAAATTGAACTCTAAAACAATGTTCCATTGTCAACCGGGAACAACGGGATTGCTCAGAAGTTATTTTCTTCGCTGGGATCTACAAGCTGGTGCGTATATGTTCCACGAATCATTTCGATCGGCGCCGGGTTGGCGAAACAAGGAAAACGATTAGCGCGTTTCAAAGAAATGTTTACGATGAAATTTGTAGGTCGCGAGCATTCTAATATTCGTTCAAATGAATTCAACTGTAATTTGGGGAGCAGGGCCGGACTTAATAAAATTTGGCGAAACGAAAGGAATTAAAAATGATATTACAATTTGTTCTATTATTTACTTACTTATAAAGCCAAGGGCCTATAAGGCCTGTAGCGCTGAAATATATATATATATTTACTTACTTATATCCTTTCACTCCTCATTGGAGTATATGGCTTCTCCGAAGCAGCGCAATCGGGTTTTGTTCTGGGCTAGGGTTTTGATTTCTATTCATGTTTTGCCTATGTGTGGTAATTCTTTTCATACTTCTCCAACTTACCTCAGAACTTCCTCGTTGCTTTTCTAAAAGGCCTTTTTTCCAATCGTCTGGTACTAGCCTGTTCTCAATATTTTAACGAATAATAGGTGTAGTATATCTACTGCCATCCTTAGTAACTTTTAGTAACTCTGATGTGATTATGTGCTTTTATTGTTAGTATGACTTCTAATCTAGAAGGAAGGAACTTCTATTTTTATTCTATCATCTGCTTCTTTTTCCTGTACTACGACTTGGCTTTCTTCCTCGATTTTCAAGGGGTTGATGTAACATTTCTAAAACGTATTTCCTCCATCTTTCGCGTTTCAAAGAAATGTTTACGATAAAATTTGTAGGTCGCGAGCATTCTAATATTCGTTCAAATGAATTCAACTGTAATTTGGGGAGCAGGGCCGGACTTAATAAAATTTGGCGAAACGAAAGGAATTAAAAATGATATTACAATTTGTTCTATTATTTACTTACTTATAAAGCCAAGGGCCTATAAGGCCTGTAGCGCTGAAATATATATATATATTTACTTACTTATATCCTTTCACTCCTCATTGGAGTATATGGCTTCTCCGAAGCAGCGCAATCGGGTTTTGTTCTGGGCTAGGGTTTTGATTTCTATTCATGTTTTGCCTATGTGTGGTAATTCTTTTCATACTTCTCCAACTTACCTCAGAACTTCCTCGTTGCTTTTCTAAAAGGCCTTTTTTCCAATCGTCTGGTACTAGCCTGTTCTCAATATTTTAACGAATAATAGGTGTAGTATATCTACTGCCATCCTTAGTAACTTTTAGTAACTCTGATGTGATTATGTGCTTTTATTGTTAGTATGACTTCTAATCTAGAAGGAAGGAACTTCTATTTTTATTCTATCATCTGCTTCTTTTTCCTGTACTACGACTTGGCTTTCTTCCTCGATTTTCAAGGGGTTGATGTAACATTTCTAAAACGTATTTCCTCCATCTTTCTATTTCTTCGTGTTTGTTAGTTAATAGTACTCTGTGTTTATTTTCTTATTGGGCGGCTTTTCTCTTACGACAGTTTCCTAGTAATTTGGTATACCTCTTTTATATTTCCATCATTTGCAGCTATTTGTGCCTTTTGCGTAGTTCCCTTGTTCATTTTCTTCTGCCTGCACGAGTTCTTCATTTGATTTCATGATCTTTGTATTTGTATTGGCTTTGAAGTTCGGTGTATTTCTTAGCGTTATAATAACTTCTTTACCAAAGAACCGGTATATTGTAACGTGTCACCCAATGAAAATGGAGATGGGCGGGCCATGTAGCTCGATTCAACGATGACAGATAGACAGAGAGAATTTTGGAATGAAGGCCACGCGTAGTTAAAAGGAGAAGAGATGGGCCATCAACGCGATGGTCTGATAATAAAAAAAGAACAATAAGTAATTGGATGCAAGCGGCACAAAATCGAAATATATGGAATCATCTAGGTCTAGGGGAAGCCTATGTTCAACAGTAGACTCAAAGAATGGCCGATTGATGATGACGATAATTACATTTTGATATTTCCAACCTTTTCTCAGGTTCCTTCTGTTGCTTCCACCTGTGTTGTTGTAGACAACTTTAACTTTATTACAATGTTCATCTACTCCATCTTCGTTGAGCTTATCAAGTTGTTGACATCTATTTCTTAACTACGTCTGATACACGTTTCCCTTGCTGCCTGAACTTTTATTCTTTATACTTGCTATCATGAAATGGTGATCACTGCCAATTTCGGCTTCTCTTATGTCTTTAATGTCCAATAGTCAGCTTCACCATCGTCTTTGTATTGTGAAAGAGTCTATTTAGTTTTGTGTTTGCCGATTTAAATATAGCCATGACACTTTGGGTAATTTTGTCGGAAAAAGTGTTCCTCCTACTATTATTTCATTTGCGGCGCACCGTTCTACGGAGATTTTGCCCTTTTCGTTTCTTTCACAGATGCCTTCTCTATCCATGACTGGTTCTAGGCCCGTATTTTCGATTCCTGCATGCGCGTCTAGATTTCCTATAACTATAATAATATCTCTTTTATCGTGCTTATTATGTCTTGTAGTCGTATATAAAGTTGTTTCCACTCGTGCTTTTTTGATTGGGGCATAACACTGGATAATACTATCTAATATGTCTTATTTTTCAGTATTCTTTCCGCTATTGGGTTTCCCTCTACTAGGTTTCCTGTCATTCTGTTCAATAATATTCCTAACCCATATATACGTCTGTTTTCTTGCTGCGGTTTACCTGAGTAAAGAAACGTTATACCCCTGGATGTCCACAGTTTCCCTAATTCGTTCCAACTCACTTCGTTTACTCCTAGTATGTCTAGCTCATATTTGTTCATTTATGCAATGGCTTTATGCTTCGGGTAAACGTTAAACTCACGACGCTTACCCTTAAAACAATTCGTGGAACTACCGAATTCCACGTATGTGGGCAACGAATGTCGCGAATTATAAAGATGTGGAGTAGGGTGGAGCGATTTTAATCAATTTTTAAATTTTTAATTCTAATAGTGGCGAAAAGTTGTTACAAGTGATCATTAATTACCAGTTTTTTTCGTTTTTAATTATATTGTTTTCTTCTGCCCTCTACCGTCCTCTAAAGGGGGTGAATTTTTTAAATTTTTTTTTCAAATCCTAATAGCAAAAAAAATATCTTAGTTCAGGTACCCCTGGTTACATTGGTTTTTAAGTAAATTTATATTTTCTGTTTTCTACCGGCCTTTGTATAGAAAATGTATATAAGGGTTTGATTATTCTTTTACCTATTATTAAGAAAAAGGTGTAACAGTGGATTTAAAGAGGCTAGTTCTGGTTACTTTCTTAAAATTCTAAGTGTTTTCATTACTAGATCTTAAAATTGTTTGTACCCCACCCTTTAGTTTACAAAAATATTGCTAAAAGCAGCTCTTCGCTTGATTATCATAAAAACAAATAACCCAGAACTCACCACGAGGACATGGCTGCTAAGCGAGTTCCACCCTACCCTCCCGCCACTATATATTACTTTTATTGATTAAAATGTTTTTTTGTATTAAATGAAGGCATTGATTCTCTAGATTTCAAAGTTACCCTAATAAAATCGCCGCTAGCTTGTAAACCAGCAACTTTTGAAGAAGCTCTTCTTATCTTACTTCTGTCAATAACATTATCTTTGTGGCTTTCTGAGATCAGACCAACGTCTTGTAGAACAGCTGAGATAGTTGCTGCTGCGGTTCTGTCAGACAATCCACATACTTGTGCCACCGTGTTTAACTAGATAACATTGTATCCAGGCTTCTCTTTTTGCTTTTGTTTAAAGATATCTTTCGACGTAAATGTAATTTCAGGATTAATATCTTCCAAATCTAACTTATTATTTACATATTCAAATTCTCTAATATCAATGACCCCTTCATGGTTTTTTTTTCCCATTTTCATTTCAGATTGTTTAAGTTTGTAATAGTTTTCAACTTTGAGTTTCCTTTCTTCCCTGATTTTTAATTTAGTTGTCTCTTTGATGTCAAGTTTTTCTATACACATTCTCTTGGCAGTTCTTTGGTCAATCAGAAATCACTGTTCCTGAATTGGTACCTTATTCCCTTTTTCGCATGAACATTTTTCAAACGTTTCGCATTTACAAGCACAAACGTCAAAAGAGTTTTTGCGTTGTTCTGAAAGTCCTTAACTCTTAAAAAATAATTGTTATTTCGTTTTGCGTTTGGATATTTTATTAATTTTAAATATCTGTCATGATATAATAATAATAATAATAGTAATAATAATAATAATGGTTTATTGTCCAACAGAAAAAAAATTATAGGACAATTTATAGAATAAACTAGAGTATTACATATTAATAATCGGCGGTTTTATTAGGGTAACTTTGAAATCTAAAGAATTAATGCCTTCATTTAATACAAAAAAACATTTTAATCAATAAAAGTAATATATAGTGGCGGGAGGGTAGGGTGGAACTCGCTTAGCAGCCACGTCCTCGTGGTGAGTTCTGGGTTATTTGTTTTTATGATAATCAAGCGAAGAGCTGCTTTTAGCAATATTTTTGTAAACTAAAGGGTGGGGTACAAACATTTTTGAGATCTAGTAATGAAAACACTTAGAATTTTAAGAAAGTAACTAGAACTAGCCTCTTTAAATCCACTGTTACACCTTTCTCTTAATAATAGGTAAAAGAATAATCAAACACTTATATACATTTTATATAAAAAGGCCGGTAGAAGACAGAAAATATAAATTTACTTAAAAACCAATGTAACCAGGAGTACCTGAGCTAAGATAATTTTTTTTGCCATTAGGATTTGAAAAAAAAATTTAAAAATTTCACCTCCTTTAGAGGGCGGTAGAGAGCAGAAGAAAACTATATAACTAAAAACGAAAAAAACTGGTAATTAATGATCACTTGTAACAACTTTTCGCCACTATTAGAATTAAAAATTTAAAAAGTGATTAAAATCGCTCCACCCTAATGTGGAGTAGGGGTGCCCAAAGTAACCTCGACGGAAACTCCAGCCAACGGGAGGAAGCGAACTTGGCCAATATGATTCTTATGAGGAATATCCTCTTAGGAGAAATAAACTTCTAGATAGTGGGAAAACGCTCGACTCAGCGGCATCTATCCGTAGAACCATTGTGTGGGTAACAAATGGTGCAAGTGGAGACGATGTGGAGTAGAGGTGTATGAAAGTAGTCTCCATGAACATTGGATGAAGGAAACAACATAAGTACTATTATGAGTATCCTCTAAGGACGAATATCCTAAGAGGTAGCGGGAAACATTAGACTCCACCGTGTCAACCATAGAACCATTTGCGAGGATACCCAATCCCACGTAAGTGTACAACTGATGCACCATTGGAGATAATGTGGAGTAGACTCATTTAAAGCGGCGAAGAGATTTGCCAACATGAGTACTACTGCAGTAGGTATATAATTAACTTTAGACTCTACGGCATTGCCCGTGAAACCATCTGTGGTGCTACCCACTCCCGTGCTTGGGTGGGCAACGGATGCCGCAGGTGGTTGAGATATAGAGTAGAGGTTTGCTGCCAAGGATCCTCGACGAAAACTCATCCAACCGGGTGAAGAAAACTTCGACGACAAAAGTACTGCGGGTGAACTATAAGTCCACAGATGCCTTGACGCCTGGCTCGTCCAATTGAGGAATTGGAATCGCAGGAACAATTGGTTAGAACAAGTTAGGTTAAGGTCCATAGGTCCCGGTAGGTGTAGCTGCTCATCGTACAATACGGGCGGTGACCTCCAAAGTCACAAGTGGTACGATAGACCTTGGAACATACCTAGTTTTAGAAAGGCATTAGTCACTTAACGGATGTCGCAGTTATGTATGCTGGTGGTAGTGGCGATTTAGGTCGAAAAATAGGTATAGCCATGTAAAACTAAAAACTAAGGAATGGCTTGGTGTAATTTTTCTGTATGTGTACTTTCCAAAAGCCATTTACCAGCTTCCTTTGCAGGTCAAAAGTCGTCAACAGTTTTTCCGTCCGACTACTTCTTTAGGTTTCAGTAAGAAGGTTTGGTTTAAGGGGTTAGCGAGATATCAGCCTACACTCACCAGTGCCATGGCGGGGCTGTCATTTCCTCCAATTTTTGGGTTGGGGAAGAGCATTTGTTCTCTTCCGCATTTGATTAAGTAAGGTTATCCAGCCGATATTCAGTTGCTATTTCCTCCTCAGTGACACTAGACGACGCTGGTATTTGATGCGGGATGCTATGTTTTGGGCATTCCAACCCTTGTCCCTTCTATTCATTTGGTAGTTCCTCTATACTATCTGCTTAAGGAGTGGTTGTAAGATAACCTCTATTTGGGCCAATGCGTCTATAATCTCGTATTTTATGATTGGTGCCGTAAAGAGAGAAGGTTCTATATTTGCTGAGCCCTCCGCTTCTTTTTCTTGGGTATCCTCTTGCGCTGCCAAGCTATTATTCAGGACCTTCGTCAAGTATTGCTCAGCACTCATCAGTCCATTTGTTGGTGTTGGATTTCTACTGTTAAAATTATGCCAATGTATTCTTCTTCTTAGACTGCCTATCCAATATCTTTATTGGATGTTAGCGACCATGCCAATGTATACAGACATAATATTTGTCGTAACCTCTCAACCAGTCGCGACCAATCCAAACTTATATGAAATGTCTCATGAAACTACATGAGTTTTGTGAAGACGGTAACTACTTTGGTGTTAAAAAAAATCAAGAAATAAGACAAGCTAAGTATGTCACGTTGGATGGATGAAAACATGATAACTCGAAAGCGACACAATCTATCAGGCTGATTTCTTCGCCAGTATGCGTGGGATTTTAATACAAATAACTGCTCTATTGCTAAAATTATGCCGCTTTTTTTCTTTGAATGGCTTGCCTTTTTCCAAGTGGTTGTAATACATTCTTTACATTAAACGAGAAAATTTTAATTTTTAAATGCTTTGCTTTGTAGCTTTTGCCACTTCTTGTTCTAAGCATATTGTAAAACGCCACATTCTGCTTTAAAAATCAGATGGCGTGCAGAAATTACAAATATCTATATGCGCCTATTGGTAAAAAATTAAAGTTACAAATTAAAAAAAAATAGAAACGTCCTTATTTTTAAATATAGAGTTTTCTCGAAACGACTAATCCATAGCCGCTACACTTGACCCTAGGATGGTGCAGTCAAATGTTTACATTTTTCTTAAAAATTGCCATTTTTTCTTAAAATATTTCTCACGTTATTTTAAACGATGTAATTTGCAAATCTCCAAATGTAAAACTTGATCAAAATCGGTTAAGCCATTTAGGCCATGGCTGATATGTACATGCAGAGGATTTTTTTATAGACAAATATTTTAGAATTTTAGGTCCACAAAATGAATGTTTCTACAAAAATTAGATATTGAATGTTTTCATATCACTTCCTCATACGGGTAGTATGGGAACGTAAAATATAGGATAAATAATATTTTGTAACTTTTCAAATGTTTAAAATTAAATGAAAAGAATGACTATAGCTCTCACATAAAGGAAAAACACCAATTGTAGGTGTTAGATATGCAATAAAGATAGAATCTCTAAATCTGAGTAGACACATGTGCTACAAACGCCAAATATTCACGCGTTTAGTTAGGCAAAGAATGAATTACTATTTTTTAGAAAATGCACAAAGGAGATTACATTTTGTTCCATTAATTAAAACTCGTTCATGTCATTTTCTCTACGTTTATCCTCAAAAAGTATCAAATATAAGCCAGTCTGGTTGTTTCCTTTCTATTACCGTTTGCAGTTTTTCTGCTTTCACGTTGATGATACTTTCATCATTTGTCACATGGTAGAGGCACTTTATCCGTCTTCTTCAACCATCTCAATAGTTAACAATAGAAATTAGCTTTACCACGGAGATAGAAAGCAACGGTTCTCTTCTTTTCTTATATGTACATGTTTCTAGCTAATCCAATGGCAAAATTGGACATTCTGTATATCGCAAAGCCACTCACACTGACCGCTTTCTACATGCCGATGTCCATTATCATACAACACAAAAAAATCCGTCATAAGTTCACTTATTCCTGTATTTTGATCCGTAACATCCACGCTGAACTGAATCACATTCGGAAATGTATTAGAAGCAACATTCTAGGAATATACAGTCCGCCATCAAACTGAATCTTTATTCACAGCCACCCAAACCTCCGAAAACCGATATTCGTGCCGCCATAGTAGTTCTTCCCATATCGTGAAAAGGTGTTTATAGAGTCATTTGCTCCTGCAATGCTGTGTACATTGCGGAAACCATACGTTCCGTAAAACCCTGAATCTCTTAACACCAGCGTTGTCTCAGGTCGGTTTAAATAAAACTTTTCCATTGGCATTTAATGAATCAGTTTAGAAAACGTGCTATTCTGGTACTTCGTAATTTTTCTACCAGATAGACACCTTTATTATTAGAAATAGTTCTCAACAATGCAATTCCTATTGTAGAGAAACTCTTGCATTTAGTGGAATTTCAGTAATGGTTCATTGAAAATTATCTGCTAAACTTAATAAAATTCCTGTTTTTACAATTAAACTTCAACGGGAGAACTTTTCTTTCCGAGGAAGTTGTGATTATTTCAGATAAATAAATACGGCATCTCAGAAAATATCGCGCTATACCATAATTCACATTTCGGTTTCGCTTAGGGTGCAATTTAATTTTTATTTATTACAAAAAATAACGAACTGCTTTCGGAAAGATTGATATTCTGGAATTGCCGTATTTATTTAATGGTCATAACCATTACTGTCTTGGAGAACAAAGTTCCAGCATTGAAGATTAATTGTTAAAACAGTAATTTCGTTCCGTAAATGATTTTTTATTAAACAATTTCCATACCTCTCACACGATTGAAATACAACTTTTCCATTACCATTTATGAATGCATTTGGAAAAACGTACTGTTCTGGCACTACGTAATTTTTCTACCAGCGAAAAACGTTTATTATTATAAATAGTTTTCAACAATGCGATTCCTACTGTAGAGAAACTCGTGTTTTTAGTGGAATTCCAGTAATGTAAAGACGAATTATGAATGATAATACAGCCCATACTGAGCAATGTACGCCGATAAATAACTTAAGCAGGACGATGAAAATGAACGCATTTTATGCACGTAAAAAACAGATCCGGCAAATGAATTGCTGCGAGCACAAGACAGTTACGGCCCTCGTTGATCTTTAGCAAAATTTAGCATTGCCGTTTCCCTATGTCGCATATGCCGTCACACATTCTGTAAATCCAATCCAGGTAACGGCCTTTCCAAGCATTTCTGTTTTCCAGGTTTTTGAGGTTGCATCTGTCGACTACCTGAACGGAAACATTTTGCAGAATTTCGCTTCCACCCATAACCAGGTCATTCAGCGTCAACGGTATAATCCTACCGGTTTTTGTTTTTTCCGAGTGTCGATTTCTGGTTTTTCCCATTTTTAATCAATTAAAAACAACTCAAGTTTTTCGGGCTCAAACAAAACTTGCTAATAATCTATCGTTCGATGTAGGTAAATAATCAAGCTCAATCAGAATTGGTCAATCCACTTTTTCCCTGCACCAGCTCCAAGTGCTATTTCGAAAGAAAAGCGAAGAATAAATGCTATCGATCAAGACCGAATTTTGTGCCCAAAGGATGGCGTAAAATTTTTGCCGATGGGACTTCCGTTCCCAAAATACGGCTCAGATTCAGAAATCGACATTGCCTAGACCCCTATTTAGAACAGCGGCGTGCACATCGAAGTAGGCCAAGATCTCCACAATCCGATAATGTCGTGATACTAGGAAGGGTGTAACTGTTGACAAAAGGAACCTTTACCGTGGTGTTTCAACATTCAAAAGACGCGCTTACAAATATTTAATTTAAAAAATAATTAAACCCTTTTCGATCTGGGCATCCAAGCCTGTGGCCACTTGAAATGCCTTCCGGTTCTCTCTCTTTCCGTGCAAACTCTACCACGCCAGCTATTTTTGTTCTAGAGATAAACGAACTTGAATTTAAGGTCACTAGATTAATACACCGCGTAAGGTACCGCCATTCCACTCCTCGCGTGAGAATGTGAGAAAATTGTGAGATAAAGATAACAAATACAAATTTCCCAAGTGCAATAGGGAAGACACTAGCTTTGGGGATTTTCTTTTTGGTGTAGTGGCACTGCTGTAAAGTCAAATTATTGTTAGATTGTATTTTTATCCCCATTTGGAGAAAATTGTGCGACAAGGATAGATATAAATAAATTACTAATGGCGGTACCTTACACTTTAGTGTGTTGATCTAGTGACCTTACTTGAATTTAAAAAATTCGGCTCTCTAGCGGTGAAACTGTGAACTACGGCCGAGATTTCTCGATTTAAATGTAAACAGAATCGGAGAATCGCTCTTTGGGCGAGTCGCCGCTGATTTAAAACGATGGTTAGGCGGACTTTGAAGGAATCGAGTTTTGCGAACCATATTGAATAAAGAATAAACTCTACGTCATCACTTAACATACTTAACCAAAAGCCGTCAATGGCGCAGCATAATGGCATCCACTATGGTTCAATTTAAGTGTATACAATATACAACTTCAACAACGCTCTGTTCAGAGCACGAATGCAGTTATGTAGTTGCACTGCGCAGTAAGGTAATGATGAAGTCGTTTGTATTTATCATTTTGAGTTTCCTCTTCTTTGGGGTCTATATATCCCTGCTGGTATCGTAGTTAGATATACTAGTTCTTCTTGAAACATATTTTAACAGAAATATCTTTTACAAATTACACCAATAATATAGACCAAATAAATACTTAGCAAGAAAACTATTTAAAATATCTGTAAAAGGCTTTACCCAGAACTTCCCGCGCCCGAATTAGATCAATTTGCAAATTAAAAAAATGTATCCCGCTCGGGTTTGAACCCGCCGCACCTGCATAGCGATCGTAACCGCATCTCCGCAGCGAAATTCCAAATGCGCCATCAAGCCTTATAGAAATAAGTGCGGCGCGCGCCTCTCTTGAACAGAACGGGCTTATTGTTGAAACGTTTTTACTCTTTTGTGACATTATCCCGTATCGATTGAGTCTTATTTTCGGCAAATGTAAAGCCCGACCTATGTGAAAGTTATTACTTCCTTCTATTTCAAAATTAATCCAAAAATAAACAAAATTTAATTTTTTTAATGCCCTGTATATATTTGTATGAAATTGTACCGGTTCCATGCGAGGTAGATGTATAATATGTATGCAAAATATTGTCTTCCTCAGACAAATAGTTTTTGAGCTATACTGCCAACAGACAGACAAGCAGACATACAGACAGACGGAATTAAGAAAACCTCTTTTTCGTCATCTAGGGACCTTGAAACGTGAAGATCTGAAGAAATCTCGGAAGGTGATTTTCTCGTGGTTACAATACTTTCTTCGTCTTTCAGACGAAGGAAGTAAAAAAATCTGTAAAGGGCTTTACCCAGAACTTCCCTCGTGGAGATTGTGACAATAGTTAATTTTTAAAATTAAATTAAGTCAGGGGTAAAGATATCTTCACGTTTCTAATAAATTAAATAAATTTTCAAATAAAAAACATTACCGGTGGCGGAATTCGAAGGGCAGGCGGATTCGTATGCAATCATAACGTTTTGTGGAATATTTCAAGGAGAATGGGCTATTTCTACATGCGCTACGGAGCACTACGTGACTACGTGCGTCCCGGCTGCCTTAAATAGAACTTTTTTTCGTTGACACCTCTTACGCTGTAAAGCAGAAGAGCCCTTACGCTGTATCTGTTACACCAAAAATTAAAATACTACCGGTGATGCGATTCGATTTCTTTGTTTGGCGGTAGTTTACGCTTTCGCTTCCAGAGCTACCGCGACCGTTTGAATTCCTGCGTTGCAGCTGTATTTAACGTTCCGCATTAATTCGTTGCTCTTTTGTATCGTACAGCATTTATTCTGTATCTATAGGCTCCCATTCTTGGCAAGAATAAAGCCTGCGATATGTACAAATTATTACTTGTATCTATTGCTAACTTAAATAAAAAATAAACAAAATTTTGTTTTTAAGGGGCTCACCCTGTATATATTTGTACGCAAAATATTGTCTCCCTCCGACAAATAGTTTTTGAGCTATACTGCCAACAGACAGACAGACATACAGACAGAGGGAATTAAGAAAACCTCTTTTTCGTCATATAGGGACCTTGAAACGTGAAGATCTGAAGAAATCTCAAAAGGTGATTTTCTCGTTGTTACAATACTTCCTTCGTCTCTCAGACGAAGGAAGTAAAAAAATCTGTAAAGGGCTTTACCCAGAACTTCCCTCGTGGAGATTGTGACAATAGTTAATTTTTAAAATCAAATTAAGTTAGGGGTAAAGATATCTTCACGTTTCTAATAAATTAAATAAATTTTCAAATAAAAAACATTACCGGTGGCGGAATTCGAAGGGCAGGCCGATGCGTATGCAATCATAACGTTTTGTGGAATATTTCAAGGAGAATGGGCTATTTCTACATGCGCTACGGAGCACTACGTGACTACGTGCGTCCCGGCTGCCTTAAATAGAACCTTTTTTCGTTGACACCTCTTACGATGTAAAGCAGAAAGAGCACTTACGCTGTATCTGTTACACCAAAACTTAAAATATTACCGGTGATGCGATTCGATTTCTTTGTTTGGCGGTAGTTTACGCTTTGGCTTACAGAGCTACCGCGACCGTTTGAATTCCTGGGTTGCAGCTGTATTTAACGGTCCGCATTAATTCGTTGCTCCGTTTTGTATCGTACAGCATTTATTCTGTATCTATTGGGTCCCATTCTTGGCAAGAATATAGCCTGCGATATGTACAAATTATTACTTGTATCTATTGCTAAGTTAAATCAAAAATAAACAAAATAAATTTTTAAGGTGCTCATCCTGTAATATTTGTCTAAAATTTTCTCGGTGTCATGCCAGGTAGATATATAATGTGTATGCAAAATATTGTCGTTCGCCAAAAAATAGTTTTTGAGTTATACCGCCAACAGACAGACAGACAGACGGAATTGAGAAAACCTGCTTTTCGTCATCTAAGACCCTGAAACGTGAAGATCTGGAGAAACTTCGGAAGGTGATTATTTCGCGATTACAATACTTCCTTCGTCTTTTATACGAGGGAAGTAATAAACTAAATAAATCGTGCATGCTTTTTTTCTATAATGTTTGATGCATTACATCATGGGTGTAGGTTTGAAACAAGTTGAACAAGATTTACTAAACTTGCAATTACAAATTAGAGCTCATTTATTTGTAAAATTGTGGAATGCAAATTCATTTTTATTGAACATCTTTTTAAAAAATCGAAAAATATTAAAAACTCGTGGACAGATTTTGAGAAAATATGATTAAAATTAAAAGTGAATAAAATTGTATAAATTTAATGTTTTTTTGAAATTTTAGACTTAACTCCACTAAAATGTTTTTAATCATTTTAGAGATATAATTATAATTAACACACAACGTAGGTACGGTTGTCGCCAGAATAATTAGGTACACCTATTTTTTCCCAATGTAAACTCAATCTTTAGATACTTTAGAACCTGTGCATTTAAATTAACTCACATTTTTCGCTGTCATCGAAAGTCAAAAATCAGTTATTTGAAAACATTCCCCGAAATATGAATGATTTCGACGAAAGAAGAATTGTCGATAGGCTCATGAGAGGAATGCAAATAAGAGCGATTGCCACTCGGTTTAATATAAGTAAAAATACAATTTATCTCCTGACTATATCAGAAATATACTAACTTCAATTATAGATAAATTGCAAGCTGTAATTGCAAACAGTGGCGCCATTACCAAATATTTATTTAACTTTTGTTGTTATAGATTCCCTGTTGGTAAATTTAATTATTTATATGCTATTCATATCGTTTTTACTTCCCTCGTCTAAGTAATAATTTGTACATAGCTAGGCTTTATCCTTGACAAAAATGGGTTTAACAGATACAGGATAAATGTTTTAAGAGACAAAAAGGAGCAACAAATAAGTGCGTTATGCTAAATGTAGCTGTAACGCAGGAATTCGAAGAGTCCCGGTAGCTCAGGCGGCGAACGCCCGCTTTACATGTGAGCTATCACCGAACAATGAAATCGAATGCGCAGGCTCATTCGCAGGCGCTGAAGTTCGAATCCCATCACCGATAATAATTTTTAATTTAAAAATTGACGAATTTGCATTACCGAGTGTTTCCTTCTATTGTTTTCAGTATTATTAGAAACGTGAAGATATTTTTACCCCCAGTCTGCTTCGATTTTTAAAATGATTTAATATCACAACGTCCACTTGCGACGGAAGTTCTAAGTAAAGCCCTTTACAATGTTTTTATTTATACTGTTCATAACCTAGTAAAAAATTACAGGTAACTGTAATTTAGGAGCATAGAAACCGTTTAAGCAATACCAAAATATAAATATATTGTCACTAGATCTATTAGGCGTACCCAATTTTATTGGTGACAACTGTACATATATTTTTTTAATATGACATATAGTTGATTAAATATCAAAAGAAATGCAACAAAAAATCTGTAAAGGGGTTTACACTGAACTCCTCAAGTACAGTTACAGAATAGGTGCAAATATCTTAAGTTGCTTATAATACTAAAACAATAAAAAGGAACTATTGCTAAGTGTTAGTAATACGCATTACATAAATCTGCAAATAAAAAGGAACACTGCAGGCGCTGGGATTTATGGGTATTACGAGTTGTTTTCTCCAAGGGTAAACACTTTTATTTAACGAATAATTCTTTAGTTATAGCAAAAATATGCAACATTTATTTTTCTTAAGGTGCTCAGTGCAGTGGCGTAACTAGGGGGGTGATATGGGTGTCAGAACGCCCCCCAGAGGCTTTAGAAATAACTAAAATTCGTCTTAAACAAAAAATCTAAAATTACATTTTAGTAATGTATAATTGAATATCAATTATTACCTTCGGAATTCGGACTCGAACATTTTTAAAATCCAATCTCAACGAACATCCTTCGGACGCGTCTCCGGCAAATTCCTCTAATGCAATTGCTCGAAATCAATTGCTCGAAATCAATTACTCGAAAATCAAATTGCTCGAATGTAACTTTTCTCGAAATACAAGTTCCTCGAACCGCAATTTCTCAAAAATGTTTTGCTCGAATTTATGTGGTCTTAGCATCTGGAAATTTAGTTCGGCATTAAAGAAGGAGCAGAGTTTTAATGAACTACGGATAGAACAATATGTCAGCGGTCAACAACACAACATAAGTTGAAGAATATATCGTGATAGTGCACAGAGACTTTTAAGATTAGTGAATAATTATGAACATGACAAATATATACGATTATGTCCGTGGAATAGCACATAGCATATCATATTAAAAACATATAATATTTGGTTTGTATAATTTTTAACTTAATCACATACCTATACCTATTTCTTATTAATAAAGGTTATAATTTGTAATTTGTGTTTTTTTTATATTTGATATTAACTGATTCGAGTTAAGGCTATTTCACAACTTATTTTTTTCGAGCAACAGATAATCGAGAAATTGCTGTTCGAGAAACTTGCAATTCGAGCAAAGTCACATTCGAGCAATTGACTTTCGAGCAACTGATTTCGAGCAATTCGTGTTCGAGCAATTGCATTCGAGCAATTTACCTAGAACCCTTCGGACGTGATCAAATTATAACGGTAAACCAAAATGTACAAAATCTTCCACATAAGACAGCTACGTGCAATAATGACATGTTTCCCAACATATTCAAGTTGCTGCAAATCCTTGCAGCGATTCCTGTGTCAACTGCAACAGCTGAAAGATCATTCTTTACCTTCAAAAGAATTAAGACTTACCTCCGAAATACAACATCGCAATTTAGACTGAATGGATTGGCAATGCTCTCCATTCACAGAGAACTTAAGGTGAACGTAGATGAAATTATAAACGAGTTAGCAAAAAAACCAGAAAACTTGAATTACTACTATAAGTTGTATTGCAATTGTAATTATTTTATTGTTTATAAATTAACAGTATAGTTGCTTTCATTTCTACAGGACTTGCCGTAGGCCATGATTTAACGATTTTTTTACACTCAAAATGAGATTTAACATTTTGATAGGTTCGAGTTATTGCAAGGACAAGCATATCTTGAAATTTTGTTTTACAAGCGAGCTTAGTTGTTATTTATTTAGCAAATAATTATTTCTGAAGCCTTTTGGTTAATAAGCAAATGAAATGCGACACTAGTTAATTTCACCTATTTAAATAGACGTCTGTCAACATCAGTTAGTAAATTTTTAAATGTAGCTAGGTGGTCTACACTACCAAGAAGTTAAATCAAGGCCTACTGCAAGTCCTATAGAAATGAAATTAACTATACTTTGTAGTACGGCCTCTTGCCTAGCCCTGAACCTACTGAATTATTACTTTACAATGCCCTGGTTCGCTAGCTTATCCAGTCGGTGAGCTATGAGGCTCTATTCACAT